>JAGSMV010000044.1:0-665904 GCA_029286815.1 Troides helena | reverse complement strand
TGACCGATCCCCTGGTATTAAGTGATTATAGTTGCAATGAGCTCAATAGCCCCGTAATAAATATCACTAGCTACAGCGCCCTTCAAACCGGATCTCCCACACTGGTGCTATACCGTTCCAGATACTGCAGTCGTCGGGGCGGACTTCCGGCAGGACCACGCCCGTGCTGTCCAAGATGGACACCGTCCCGTCGGAGACGGTCATCGATAAGGTAACGCATGCACCGATACGGCTCTGCTGTGCTGAACGTCCTTCGAGCCGGACACCGATCGCTGACCGGCTCCGTTTGCAGGTGATCGCGCTGTACCCTTACACGGCGCAGAACGCCGACGAGCTGAGCTTCGAGAAGGACGACATCATAGCGGTGACCGACCGCAGCCAGGACCCGGCCTGGTGGCAGGGTGAGTGACCTGGACGCAGCCAGGAGTCCGTCTCCGGCAGGTGGACCGCCGGTGGTGCACCATGATGGTGAAGCCGTCACAGTATATACACTACCTGTCCTCCAAGTCATATTGATCGCCGGAGATCAGTGGGAACTGAACTGAACAGGCTCCAGTATGCGTATGGCAGAATGGACAAGGCAGGTAGGCCAGGAATCAAATCTGCTGCATTCAATCTTGCGTCCGCCAAAAATCAAATCGCTTTGCCGTCATAAAAATCTTGCGTCAATCGCGCGAAATCTTTTCGTCGTTTCCGGATCCGTCCAGGATACACAACACCTCCGCACGAGCATGCGGCTCTGCTGGTATCAGTGATTAACATCAACCGAAAGATCCTTCGATCCGGATCACTGTGAAATTGAATAGTGTCCTATTACCGTGTAATTTTCTCCTGTAGCTCGGAGCAGCTCTCGCTGCAGAAGGGCCAGCTGCTGGTGGTGCGGAAGAAGGCCGACAGCGGCTGGTGGGAGGGCGAGCTGCAGGCGAAGGGCAGGAACCGGCAGGTGGGCTGGTTCCCCGCCAGCTACGTGAAGGTGATACCCCGCTCCATGTCGGTCACATACGTCACTAGTAATAATAGTACACACGTAATACGCAAACCCAATTTTTTTTTTTTTTTTTTTTTTTTTTTTTTATAACTATCATACCTACTAGACCGATCCCCTGGTATTAAGTGATTATAGTTGCAATGAGCTCAATAGCCCCGTAATAAATATCACTAGCTACAGCGCCCTTCAAACCGGATCTCCCACACTGGTGCTATACCGTTCCAGATACTGCAGTCGTCGGGGCGGACTTCCGGCAGGACCACGCCCGTGCTGTCCAAGATGGACACCGTCCCGTCGGAGACGGTCATCGATAAGGTAACGCATGCACCGATACGGCTCTGCTGTGCTGAACGTCCTTCGAGCCGGACACCGATCGCTGACCGGCTCCGTTTGCAGGTGATCGCGCTGTACCCTTACACGGCGCAGAACGCCGACGAGCTGAGCTTCGAGAAGGACGACATCATAGCGGTGACCGACCGCAGCCAGGACCCGGCCTGGTGGCAGGGTGAGTGACCTGGACGCAGCCAGGAGTCCGTCTCCGGCAGGTGGACCGCCGGTGGTGCACCATGATGGTGAAGCCGTCACAGTATATACACTACCTGTCCTCCAAGTCATATTGATCGCCGGAGATCAGTGGGAACTGAACTGAACAGGCTCCAGTATATAAGTGTCAAGATGATCCGGTTTGAAGGACCTTTAACTAAAGAAACGATTAACTATGGTGCTGATGATGTCCTAACAGTATCTGAACCTTATGCAGGATGTCTTTGCTTGCGTGGGTTAAAAAAAAAAAAATTCAAAATGGCGTTTAATAGAAATTCCCTCGCAGGTGAACTCCGCGGCATGACCGGCCTGTTCCCGAGCAACTACGTCACCAAGCTGGTCAACTAGTCCTCGAGTAAGCTTCCCCCCCACACGGTGTCCTGGCTCCCCCACTCCAGGAACCTCATCGTTCTTATATTTACTACTCGTATTGTGTGGATCCTTTATCCCAGCAGTGGGATTAATTAAGTCCACGGGTCGTCAACGATCGATCAGCCAACATGGCGTCTAGTACCGCCGGACATTAGGCTGCTTCTATAGTATGGTTTCATTTGAGGGGGGGATTTGGGCCATTCCCCACCACAGCCTAATGCTGGCGGGAGCCACAGGGCAACATTTTCCCGCTCATAATGACACCTATATAATCAAAGCATACTATTGACAGTTAATTTTTTTAAAAAGGCAAAGGACTAACGTCCGTACAGCCATTAAATAATACATTAGAATATTAGGTTGTTACTGCACTAGTGCGTTCTGCTATTGTACTGCGGACAAAGGTTATATTAAAAAAAAAATTATGCGAATCGTTTATAGTATTTTGGATTTCATTCCATTGTTAAGGTTTTAATTATGTATTAGTAATAAAGTTTATTGCCATATTTATATATTTTTTTTTATTCTGTCGTGGATCCTTCGCCGGAGGTCTTGAATAAATAGAAAAAAAAAAAAAACTATTAATTTGTAGCGTTTTTTGACTGTAGTCATAGATGTTGCTTACAAATAAAAGTTTTAGCTTTGAATCTGTAGTTTTATTTATCCAGTCCTGTAGTCTAGGTCTAGTGATAGTACTAAGGCTACCCCTGTACAAGTCGACTGAAAGGGTCTTGGACTCTGCGAGACTTCAGGGTGGGGGGACAGCGTGTGGTTCAGAAGCGTCAGGCTCCTCAGCGCAACAGCGTGGAGATCGACTCCCCCCACAAGTAGGGTATCCGAAGGTTTCCCGCTCCAACCAAAAAAGGGTCTCTGTTGCCAACCCTAGCCCTGAGATATTAGAAAAAGACTAAGGTATTCCCTGCCTGTCGAACAAGGCGACTAAAAAGGGTCTCCGAGGGTGGTGACCCTAGGAGATCAATAAGCGAGCTTAAGTACAGCAAACGCATGGTGGTCTTGTATTGGCCGTAGCACAGCGAGGGTGCTGAGGGCTTTGCCCAACCGTGGGTTGCTTTAACCAGTGCAGGCGGGCACCGATGTACTCCCTAAGAGACCCTGAAGCTCCTCATGCACTGGGAGACCACCGATGAGGTTTTAGTGGGTAGAAACCCAACATAATCTTTCTCCTTAGGTATCTTTTAAGATTTCACACGCAATGAATGGTTACAGACCGCAGCGCCTCTTGTAGCGGACAAATAGTACTATGCGGACATTACTGTGGTCCGGTTTGAAGGGCGTTGATACATGCTGTCCGCGTTATCTATATATATAGTATAGCAAGGAGGTATCAACTCGATCGAAATGTTGCAATAAGAGAAGTCTTATATCGAATATTCGTCAGCTCATCTGTAAGGTGGTGGTATGACAAACCCTTAAACGCAAGTCCGATTCCCAGGGCCTCCGGCGAGGAAAACATTCACCATATCCATAAATTCATACCGTGTGAGAGAACCCGTATGTCGATAGCAATGATAAAGCTATTTTCATTACAGTCTTTAATCAAACTTGCTTTAAATATCAATAAATCGTCAACCGATAGAGGTCCACCGCTGGACGTAGACCTTCCCTAACGATCTCCACATCCGTCGGTCCTCAGTCAGCACGGTCAGTGGCGTAGATAGGTAACTAAGGACCTTGGGGCAAATTAAAAAATGGTTCCGCACTGCTATCTAAACTGATTAGGATTTATCGAACAGAAATATGAAATATACGAATACTTTAAAAATGCTAAGCTACTTAAGCTCTTTTACCGCTGGGCACGTGATGTATATATTCTTGTCTTCCCCCAGAAGCAAGCTATCTTTTAAGATTTACAAGGAAAAAAAAGTAATAACATAAAAGGTTTGGTTAATAAAACGAAATGGAGAAGATTTAAGTTTATTATATAATTATATATACACTTGTTTTCTAGCTTTAGTATTCGCTGAATTATTCTAGACTTCGTTTCAATCCAGGCTCAATGCGCTCGTTTTCTATTGCTATCAGCGATTGCAGAGTCGAGCTTCCCCTTCTCTTCCTTTATATCAGAGTTCCCCAAAAAGCAATAAGTCTATCAGTGTATGTGTTGAGATCTACTATCATGGACCCCCAAGTTTTTTTTCGCTGACGTAGACCCCTTGCAAGTTGTCACAGACCCGTAGGGGTCGATGCAGACCACTTTGGGAATCACTGCTTTATACCACTATCCAACTCTTCAATCCTTTCTCCACCCCCTTATACATACTATTCTATCTACATATATATGTATATACTTAATTATGTATGTTTTTCTTGTTCGGTTTTAATATTTTGTGTTCATTTATTGTTTTGGTTTAATTTTAATTTCATGTAATTTTTAGTTGCTTTTGTTTCTATTATTATTTTAGTCCTGAAGCTTTAACTCGGATGGAGCCGCTACGGTTGTCAATAATCACCGCAAACATCACCATAAATTAAAAAATATATAATATAACGAGTCGAATTTGTCCAATATTGTTACTTAAATGTTTTTTTTTATCATTTTGAATTGGCTATGACCTTTCAGCTGCTGAAGAAGCGACAGGAATTGTAAAGAATAATAACATTACTGTAAATACTTCCATTAGGTCGCATTTTAAGCGTTTTCTTTTTCTTTATTTATTACATCAAATCATCCCTGATATTATTATTCAAGGCTTTACATTTATAACATCTACACTATTATAGCCTATCTAATTATATGATACTTACAAAATACACAGAAGATTATTGTGCACATATGCATAAGGTGACATTTACTTATCCTTATTTCTGTTATTTACTATCTTACATATATTTATGCAATAATTTATAAACTTACTTCTAAATAATTTCTTTTTTACTATTTCCGGCAGACCGGCTGTATCTATTATTAAGCCTGTCTGCATTTTAAGCGTTTGTATCCGACGACAGTTTGCGTTGTTTGTTGACGAGCAACTAAAGAACAAATATGTTTCACTAATTCGTTTAATTATCGTAAAAGTTAGTAACACTTAGACTAATGTTAGTAATTACAATAATAAAGTTTCTATATTCCGCCGGTGCGACTATACGTGAGAGTTCTGTAGTGTCTGTCTGCTGTCAACTGTGTTGTCTATGCATAGAGCGTGATGGCAAAAGGTTGCCACTTTGAAAATGCATAGATAACATAATGTATAAATTACTATACTATGGTTGTATACAGATTTAAACTACAAGTTTTAATATAAATAACAATACACAGTTAAATAAAATAGGCGAAACGCCACACATTCTAGCGCGCCATATTTGCTCATTATTACTTTAAATAATTGATGAACAGACCATGCTTGAGTTAGTTGAGGTAAAACTACAATAGGTGGTAAATATTAATAAATTGAAGTGAACAATTAGGGCCTGTTATATCTGGATATTCTCTTTGGAGTTCGTCACACTTTTGTAATAAAGTTGCTTCATCGATATGTAATAGAAATGTTGTTAGAAAATCGATATGATAGACTGCACTCATACCAAAGGTACACATACGAAAGGCGGGGAGGAGGAAAAAGTCATGGTTGAGGAATATCAGGGAATGGACCGAACTGGAGACAGAGAGGATTGTACCACACTGATGGACCTTCACTAGTTGGAGAGGCAGTTTAAAAAGAAGAAGATCTAATGCTGATATTACTGTATCTAGTACATTATTGAAAATCACAATTTTAAATATTTTTTTCTCGGTTTGGAAATCGGTGATCAGCAGCTAATTCATCAGAAAGTTTTTTAAAATTTTCTTTGCCTTTTTCTCTTGAAAATGGATATCAATACCAATACCATATTTTCTTGCAGTTTCGCTGACTTTGCACTTTAATAATTCGAAATCATTTCTATAAATTTCCAACTTTGCTCTGGTCTCAGCTAAAACTTTACTCGTCTCGCCCAAATTGATGTCGTTCAATACATTGAGCATGAATTCGCAAAGCAACACGAACTCGAAATTTAGCATTTTTGCTTTAATACTTTGCTTCACTACGCTCATCTTTATTAGGACTCTGTTTCTGATAATGCTTTGACAATATCAACATCTAGTCGGATTTAGTTTTATTTAGAGTGGTGTCCGAATCGCCAGAGAATTTTGAAATAATTATAATAGGTTGGGGAAAAGAAATCCATTATTTTTATATGAACTTCAGGACTTTATTTAACATGCTTCCGATTGTCCGATTTGGGTCAAATATGCACCGTTTTGTTCTATGATTCGTTGCCATTTTAAAGGTAACTTCATAATGCCTCTCTCGTAGAAGTCCTGCTCTCTATTTGCAAAAACTCTAGTAGCTGATTTTCACAATCTTCCCTAGATGCCAATTTTTATCACTATAGAAATTTTGTAATACAAGAAAAGATGGTAATCGCTTGGTGCCAAGTCCGGACTGTATGGCGGATGCATAAAAACTTCCCAACCAAGCTCCCGAAGTTTCTGGCGAGTCACTGTAGACGTGTGTGGCCTAGCGATGTCCTGGTGGAACACGACACCTCTCCTGTTGGCCAATTCTGGTCGTTTCTGGTTAATTGCTATCTTCAAACGGTCCAGTTGTTGACAGTAGAGATCAGAATTTAGTGCTTGGCTATATGGAAACAACTCATAATAAATAATCCCCTTCCAGTCCCACCAAATGCACAGCAGAACCTTCCCGGCCGTTAGTTCTGGTTTGGCCACCGTTTGAGGTGCTTTACCGCTCTTTGACCATGATCGTTTTCGCACAGGGTTATCGTATGTGATCCATTTCTCATCTCCAGTCACCATCCGTTTAAGAATTGGGTCTATCTCATTCCGTTTGGCCAAGGCTTCGCAGATGGAAATTCGATCCATCATGTTTTTTCTGTTAATTGGTGTGGCACCCAAACATCGAGCTTCTTTTGAATCCAGCTTTGTGTAAATGGTTTAAAACTGTTTTGTGGTCCATTTTAGATCCTGGGCGATGTTACGACTGCTAACATGCCGGTCAACTTCGATCATTTCTCCGATTTTATCGACATTTTCGGCGACCGGCCTGCCTGTGCGAGGTGCATCTTTAACATCAAAATTCCTGAACGGAATCTACGAAACCAAAATTGCACATAATTGGCTGTTACAGTATCGGCTCCATAAACACCATTCACAATTTTAGCCGCCTGGCTTGCATTTTCGCCTTTGTCAAAGAAAAACTGTAAAATGTACCGAATTTTCTCTTTGTTCACTTCAATTTGTAACACCCTGTAACTCACAATTGAATGCAGCAAACAAAAACAGCAAAAGAATTGTTTTACTGCGCAATGTCACCTTTCCAACGAGCATAAATCTTAAACTGTTTGATCGATACTTTACGAGAAATTTATCACTACAGCCATCTACCGAAAAATAATGGATTTCTTTTTCCTCAACCTAATACAAATCTTGCAACGTTGCGAAAAAATCTGTATTTCCATACAACTGCTAGCGGCGATATTTATCACCAGATTTAAATTATGAATGGCAGAATGTACGTACTCTGCGTTATGATGGATATCCTTAATATGTTTTTGTACACCATTATACACACCACTCATCACACTGACTCCATCATAGCCTTGCCCCAAACATTTTTTTAAATCAATTTTTTTGTCGAGAAGCAATGTTGTCACTTGTTTGACTATATCTACTGCGCCATGTTTGATGGCTGCATAAAAGCCTAGAAACACTTCTTTTACTTCTATATCAATTGACTGTTCATTTTCTGATCCTGTTATTACTGCATACCTCACGCTTAGCTGATCTACCTTCGATATGTCCTGTGTCGTATCCATTATGATGGCAGAAAACGGTGACGCTCTAATTTGTTCTAGTAGATGGGTTTCGAATTTGGTCCCCAAGCTCACAATCATTTCATTTTGAATCGTTGCACTCTTGTAGATATCTTGTAGATCCTAAAGACATAAAAAAACACAATTTCAAAAAAGTCCTGATATTAAACAGTTAATAATTATAAGCAAAGTAAAAAAACTTAGAATTAATTATTGTGATCATATCGGACGACAAGCGCTACAAACGACAGAAAATACCGTGGTATACTTCCTGACTCAAGTCTTCTTGATGTCCTCTCAAAGCCCAAGAACTCTTTGCTAGGGTAAGTATGATATCGAATAACTTTCGAAGAACCATTTTCCAAAATGATGCTTCTTTGCGAATTTCATTTTCAAGTTCCTTGTCGATAGTAATAGTCTCGTTTTGTTTCCAATATTCATACACAGCACATGCTTCCGGATGGCCACTCGAACAACTGTGTTGTTTAATTCTTTCTGATAAATGCTTCCAATCTCGAATTCCCGTACACCAAACATTATTCCTTTGTGAAGGAAATAACCAGCAGGGTTGACAATAGGCAGCGTCTAGTATTTGGGAATAATACAAACAAAAACGGTTAACTGACTCATATTTAGAATACGAAACGAAGTACGATTTTGATAAACACCTATTGTTCTGGTTGATGTCTGTTGGAAGAGGTCCTGAAGGCTGTAAAGACCCCATATCAAGAATTTGACGTGTTTCGTTATCACTTAATATTTTGGTCGCGAAGTTTCCCAAGTCATAAGAAGATTTGTCGTACATATTTTCAAAATATGGTGTGTGTTGTGGTTCCTCAAACCCTCCGCTCTTATGTGCGTCATGCAAACATCATCCAGGTTCACATGATCGGCGGCGGAGGTATCTCCAACTGCAACAATTGTCGAATCTTCTTCAATAGGCTTCTCAACCAACACTGCAGTTACCACATTATTTGAGTCACTATCAATAGAAATAAGTTGACCAGATGTACTTGCAGAAGGCTGACCGACATTTTTTATTTTTTATATTATCCTGCCTTTTACCAGTAGGAGTACGCAGAGGTGAATAAACACCCACTTTTCGCCAGATGTGGTCAGATTAGGTCCCGTATAACAGGGGGCGAGCCTGTTGCCACTTTATTGGGACCACCACATACACACACACACAAAGGTGATGTCAGTGTGCGGGTTTCCTGACGATGTTCTCCTTCACCGTTTGCATCTCGCTGTTGTAACTAAAGTTCACAAATGTACATAACTTAAATATTAAGTCATCGGTACATGCCGAGGTTCGAACCCACGACCTACGGAATAAAAGCCGCACGCTCTAACCATTACGCCAGCAAGCTACTAAAAAACTTGTCAATTTTAGTTTTCTATATACTCTTTCTTAGGCGTTGTTTGCGTTTAAATGCACCACTGGGTTTCTTCTTTTTATCCATAATTTTATTTTTTTATTAAATACATTAGATTGTGCTCGAGTAGGTAGATACTCATCGTTCACTGACGACGTTAAAAAATAAAAGAAGAGAGGAGCACAATGATACGCAACAAGTGTCGTTGGGGAATCCCCAGAAAATATTATCACCGTTAGTGTTACCACATTTAACGGTGGAGACATGGATCTTCTGCCCGCGGACCTGAATTAATGTACCCATTGCAGGTGACTTGCCTTTTTTTGTGATATTTAGCATTAAACAATGATCTCTAGTCGAAATTTATTGACTTAAAGGACATTAATATGAACAATAAAATCAAATAAAATTGAACCACTATATTGACCAGTACAAAAAAGTTTATTGACATTAACTCTCTTGCTCCTCATACAGAACTAATTTTTTAACCGTTCTCGAAAAAAAACCTTAACTCGAATTCACAATAAAACGCACATATCACTATCCGTCAAATTGACAACACTGCCAACCTACAGAAAGAATTTAAGGGAATTCCCTAGGCATAACTTACAAATTTCTCTCAACTGAGTTGTCATGATTGAAGTGGGATTACAACCTGTCATATTTATTTTGAAAATGCGAGAAATTTCTAAAAGTTCAGTTCGATCGAGATTTCTGGTAAGAATTCGAGAGCCTCCTGAGCTAGAGGGCTACGAGGCACTACTCCGCCTAGCCCCTAGGTAACCACGCCATTGCCTCTGGTACCGTAAAGATTCATATAGGTGGGATTAGGACCATTTCCCACCACGATATTCCAATCTGATTTGGGGGAGCCAGAGCCTCGTTTGATGATTAGCAGGGTGCACCACGACCCAGTGAGGTTGACTCAGATATCGTGAATTGTTGTACGGGAACCATTACACTAAATAAAGATCCACAAACTGAAATTAATATTCACAACCGGTTCGTATGAATTTAATTGTAATGCTATTATAGCATTCGTTTTTATCGTATTCGATAATTATCATAGTATAAAAAAAATATCAAAAGTAATACTTCAAAGTCTGTCCGACGTATCACATTAAAATAATAAAAAAAATGTGAATATAAAACAACATATACATCCATGCTATTTTATTTTTTGGAACTGGCAGACGTTTTACTATAAAATAATTAATTTAATTATGAAAGACTTTTATTATTATTAAAAATTCTTTTAATATTTGAAATAAAAATTACATGTAATTGTAAACTATATTTTATATATAAATGATAAGCATACATTAATAGCAATGTAGTGTATATATCGTAAGTGAAAAGGAACGTTCTACGTTTTTTATCTGTGCTCAAACATCAGTCAAATTCAATGGCGGACATTCGCTGTCGTCTAGACAAAATAATTTAGTACGCGAATTATTTACATAACAACCTGTAACCTGCATGCAGTATTTATATAGATCACGTAACCAACACGCGAGAGGTTAACCATGTCGACGGTGGTGTCGGACTGTTTCACAATCGGGAGTATAGTGGCGACGAAGACATGTTATAATGAGGACATCGAGGGGGAAGTGCTGGCTTTCGATCCTCAGACGAAGATGCTCATACTCAAGTGTCCGTCGTCCAGCGGCAACCCGAAACGTCACGACGTCAACATTGTCAACCTGTCCATGGTCAGCGACGTGCAGATAAAGAAGGAAGTTACCACCGTACCAGAGCCGCCCCAGTCGCTAAATCTGCACAGGCTCAACACCAGAGTTAGGAATTCCATAGAGAACAAGAGGAGACTGGTGAGTACCCTTTGCCAATGTTCTTTGCATTACTTCATATTGTCCGATGATATTTTTGACTTTTACAACTGACAAATATTTCATCATTATCATCCCATAGACGTCCACTGCTGGACATAGATCCACCAAAGATGTCCATATCGATTGCTCCCACACTGCCAACATCAACGGGTAAATGACTGTTGTTTACATGAGGGGATTTGGGGCACTTTCTACAACACTAGCCCAATGCTAGTTAGTGAGAAAGTCTTTTTTGTTGTTTAGCAGGGTACACCACAAACTGCTGAGGTTGGCTTAGGTCCCATATGTTGTGCGACTCACTCGACTCCTTACTTACCCTACAACCATTTTATAACCTCCAATAAATATTTAAATTTGAACATAATGAGATTAACCTAAATATATGAAATTTTTTTCTATATTTGATTTCTTTTCTAAATTATTACTTAACATTTAATAAAAGTATTTTCTATTATAAAATATATTCCATTATTCATATGATCATGAGGGGGTCTATATGTAGCGTGGGCAGACCCCCCCACAAGGTGGACCGAAGACTTGGTCAAGGTCGCTTGCAACCATTGGATGCGGGTGGCCCAGGACCGGTCTGAGTGGAAATCGTTGGGGGAGGCCTTTGTCCAGCAGTGGACATCTCTCAACTGATGATGATCCATACATTGTTACGTTACCACCTACAATTTGATCTGAGCATCCTGAATTTGGATTTTATATCAGCTCCAAGTCCTTCAGATAATTCTATATCTTAAAGTGTTAACTGATAGTGCACCAGCCATGTTCCAGTGAGCTATTCTTTTTATCTTCTATCCGGTTAGAGTAAGGGTTGACGAGTGTCTCTTGCACTTACTGGTCTCTATAGTTTGCTGCGCTGTAGCTAGTGAAATTACCATGGTAACGAGACTTACTTGTCTCAAGCAACGAGCTCAATGTGGTGTGTGTATTACATTCTAAGTAGCACCATGTTATGGGTAGGTCACTTACCATCAGGTGAATGTACTGTTCTCATTGCCTTATCGAATAAAGAATATATGACAGATTGTAATGTATACATTGTTGATGGAGACATCATGAGGTCATGTTAAATTTTGTAAGGTGCTATCAGGTCTTCACATCACCATCAACAAACAGCACTGTGTGAACATGACTGTTCCGATTTGGAAACACCGAGCTCGACGTGCGGTGTCTATTATCCCAACTAACATTTGTTACGGGCAGACTTATCAATTGCTACTGGTGTAACATCATTAACCATAGGTCATCGATAAGGAGTCATGATCCTCAGTATTGAGGAACAGACAGAGAGATCAACTATTAAGATGTCTTGAAAATTGGGTTAGGTGGATTTTCTTGGGAATGGTCGAGATCTAGCAGCCAACAGTTGCAGGCTGTGGATGATTATGATGAACAATCTCGCTCGTATCCTCTCATTTCAGTCCAAGGGACTCCGTAATTTTAAGAGCTTCAGTGTTCATTGTATTCGACACTGCTGGAATATTACTTCTTTTATGTATCACAGTACCTTTGTTGATATTAAAGGTAATTATCCAGTCTGTCCGATGCTGTTCAGATCATCTTGAAGTTTAGCGTGACTTATAACAAGATTTTTCATGCCCTAATCTGATTTGATTACCTGTCAAGTCATCAGCTGATAGACATCCACTGCTGGACGTAGGTGTCCCCAAAGATCTTCACATAGTCAGTATGGCCACCATTACCGATGGGCACTAAGGGCTGTCATATGTAGGGGTTCATAATTCGGCTATTTCCCACCATGCTGCCTCAATGCGGCTCGGCGGGAGCCAGAGCCTCGTTTGTTGATTACCAGGGTGCTCTACGAGCAGGTGAGGATGACTTGGATCGGAGTTATTGTGCAGGACTAATATATTATTCTATATGTCACTAAAGCATGTTCTATATAGAAATGGACCTAGTACCGAGCCCTGCGGCACCCCTCTTAGGACAGATTCTTTTTTTTGTAAAGTTCATTCAAATTTAGAAACAAATTTATTTCTTCATCAAACCAACTGAATGTCGACAATCGTAATAGAGCAATGTTGTAGTGTAAGCATCTTGGAGAAGAAGATATGAGTTCAACACTGTCGATTGCATTAGATGAAACCCTACTTCTTTTCATTACCTTGTTTTTTAATGAATAGGCTCTTAAGGGTATTTTTATATTCAACGAAGCGACTACACTAGCCTAACGATCACCTGATGTTAAGTGATACACCTGCATAAAATAAAGCGGCGCTATGTAGGATACATAGAACCATATTGCGCTCGCTGCCCGAGATAAAACATTGAATGAATCTCCTTACCGCAATAATTACGCTAGCTACAGCGCCCTTCAAACCGGAACATAGTAGTGTTTGCACAGTACTAATTGTCGGTTACAATAGGCGCTGCAGTAGTACTTACCTAAGATGTCTTTGGTATCAGAACTCTACCAGCAGTAAAATTGTCTCCGCTGCATGATATAGCCTCTTGTAATATAGAGGCTAACCGGATGAGGAAATCATTGGAGACGATTTGTTGTCAGCTTTGGACGCCAGTGCCAATAATGATGATGATGATGATGATGGTTTTCCGAACCTTAAGAAGAATATCCTTATTAGCATCATCAACAATAACGTTATCAACTACCTTTTCAACATCTTCATGAGCAATAACATCATAATCGTCATTATCAACAAGTTTTTCATCATCATTATGAGTAATAACATCATCATTATCAACTACTGTTTCAACATCATGTGCAATAACATCATCATTGTCATTATCAACAACTTTTTCATCATCATCATGTGCAATAACATCATCATTGTCTACCACTTTTTCAACATCATCATTATCAACTAGTTTTTCATCATCATCATGAGCAATAACATCATCATTGTCATTATCAACAACTTTTTCATCATCATCATGTGCAATAACATCATCATTGTCATTATCAACAACTTTTTCATCATCATCATGTGCAATAACATCATCATCATTATCAATAACATCATCATCATCATCTGCAAGACATATGCCTCTCCCGTACATATCCACTACATTCCAAGGTTGTTACGCTTGATGAGGAAAGTTAGGGCAACGTAGTGCAGTGTAAACATCCCAGCACTCTGTTATACTGACCGCCTAGACTGCTGACCGGCAGGTCAAGCGTCCGGCACATTTCAATCCGGATATTGCGTAGCTTTATGTTAATAACATATCTGTAGCATTTTACATCAGATGTTTACACAACGCCTATACATGGATAATCCTTATCTTCGCTTTGTCCAGGTTTCGGCGTTGTCAGCGTGCCTGGACCCGGAGGGCCAGAGGCTGTTCCTGGCCATCGCGAGGGTGATCGACGACGTGTCCTGGGCGGGCCAGAGCATCCGGGTCTACAACGAGGTCACCATCACACCGCCGTACAAGGTATGCCTCACATAAAACCCTAAGTAGATATACACTACGTCGTTTTGAGTTCCCGTTGGAGCTTCCGTCATTATCAGCCGGAGGATGCCCACTGCTGGTCATGGTTGAGGACTGGCCCACATTTTATTATATATTTAAACGCTGTGAATGTATGTTGGGAATTCACTGTTTGATGTACATCCCACTGCTGGGACTCTCACAGTCGGAGAGATTAGGACGTTTACACACTAAGCTGGTCAAGTGCGATTGGCTCGTGTCGACCGAAGCTGTTTCTCGCATTGTGAAAGTTGTAAAGAAGTTGAGGTTGTGAGGGTAGTTGGATAAGTTTACGCCGCCAACGTTGTATACAAGTTTAGCCCACTGCTGGGCTTAGGCCTTTGTTAAAGATGTTCAGAGTCCATTGAGGGGAATTGGGCGGTACCGCATCACGCTGGACCAGTGTTGGTTTGTGGGTAGTCAGAACTTAGTCTGTTCTCCAGCGTGGTGCACCGCATGCTGGTGATGTTGACTTGGTCTCCGTAAGATGCTGGGGTGGAGTCTCTCTCTCTCTCTCTCTCTACCCCCACTACCACCACACAGTCTCACGGGTGCGTGTTCCAGGTGGAGAACGTGATCGGCGAGCAGGACTCGAAGCCGTACAACTACATACGCAAGTTCGTGGAGAGGCATTGGAAGGAGCACAGGGAGCTCACGGCCGCCTCCAACTCCGGCCAGCAGCAGTAGAGCTCCGCCCCGGCGTTACACAACGACACACACACACACACACACACACACACACACACACACACACACACACACACACACACACATGCATACATATATATATATAATATCTATGTTTCCGTGAATTACGTGTGCGGCACGCCAAACCTCTGCATCATCACCAACCGTTGGGAAGGTCGGAAGCTGGCTTCGGATGTATACACTACACCGGCGAGGCTTTGGACGGAAAAAAAAAAAAAACTATAGAAAAACATCAAAATCCAAAATTGTAACAGTATAATACATAGGCCTGCCCCAAAGATGTACACGCTGCTCGGTCGCGCGCTCGTAGTGGGAGGCCCACGTCCAGCAGTGGGCATCCGTCGGCTGATGATGATGATGATGATCAACATAATACAATTTTGTGTTAAGATTTCCACACAACCAATCACAATAATGTATTAATTTCAAATGATTATTGAAAGGCGTTTCCTTATCAACTCCCTTTGGACTCCGTCGGCGGGGGTAGTATAAAAAAAAAAAACATCAAATATTGCACTACCGTGATTTTTTTTTTTTCACATAAAGGCAAAGGCATTTTGGTGAAAATAAAATTGAACATAAGATGGCGGGATGTTTTTTTTTTCATTATAATTATGTTAACCGATTATTTTTGGCTGAATAGTTTTTATATGGCAACACTGTCTGTGTTGCTGCCGTTGAAGTCGGTCGCGGTTTTTAATTTGAAGAATTTCATTTTTAATTATTTTTTTTTTTTTATTTAAATCTCAAATCTTACGATGCATCAAACCGGATACGCTGGCAACACAGCCCTATGAAATTCGGAGTTATTTTCTATTTGTAGTGTATAGCTATTTATATGATGTTGGATTAAGCGATGGGAGAGAAAATATTAAAGAAAAAAAAATTGGAAAATTTGTTAAGTGTTGTCGTTTCATTGCGCACCCGACCTGCCGACGCGGCGGCGGCAGCCGCCTCGAAACCCGACACCGGGGGTTTGTTCCACGAACACGAGATGCGCATTCACCCGTTCTCAAGTGATACGCTCTCAATAACGTGGTAGTTGGAATTATATACACATCACACAGCATCCGTCGCCCTTATCCAGAGATTTAATTTCACTGGCAACGTCCTTCAAACCGGATCACAGCAATGTCCGCACAGCGCCGCGTGCCGGCTGCAACAGGCGCTGCGGCGGTACCTAGACGGTCTGCGGCGACAGAGGCACTACCACCAGTGATAGCTACAGCGCCCTTCAAACCGGATCACAGCAATGTACCGTGTATGACGAGATGACACGTTATGTTGTTCTTCGTCTTGAGACACAGGATGTTCAATCTCAACACCCCAGAACTTTCAATAGCTATAGCATCCTTCAAACCGGATCACAGCAATGTCCGCACAGCACTGTTGATTGGCTGCAACAGGCGCTGCGGCGGTACCTAGACGCTCGCCAGCTGCAGATACACTACCACCAGTGAAAGTAGTCTAATCCCAGCGGTGGGAAACATTGGGCTTGCAAATAAAACGATATTTAATATAAAAAAAATGCGTACCATTTATTTCTGTAAAGCCTTACCGATTAGATATTGTTACAATGAAGGACATAACGACACATATATATGTGTGTGTGTATATATATACACACACATACATACACACGAGGCGCGGCAATCGATACGAGCTCGGAGTGAAAGAGACAGCGCTATACAAACATATCCATATCGGAGTCCTGCAACCAGTTAGGATGTTCACATTGTACTGTGGAGACGTGCGATGGACATCCGCTCATAATTCTACATTAGAGTATTTACACTGCACTCCTTGGTGTTTCCATTGGGTAGTGATCCTTCGAGCCGGAGCACGTGATATAACCGCTCACAACGAGACTGGTTAGGATGTCTACACTGCTGTATTGCACCGGAATATATAACAGCACGTCTCGTTAGTAACACTTAGCTACTGGTCCTTCGATCCGGATTATGGTGGTTGTTCATCATCGGGTGGATGCGGGAAGCTGAGGATCGTATTTGGTGGAAGACATGGGGGGGAGGCCTATGTCCAGCAGTGGATTAACAGGTTGATGATCATCAGCCAACAGTCGTCCCACTGCTGGACATAGGCCAGTCACATCGATCAGTCCTCCGCTGCCAGTCATCGCCGAGCACCACTCGTCGCTAATGTTCATGTGGAGGGATTTGGGCCGTACCCCACCACGCTGGCCCAACGGTCAGTGGGAGTGGGTTGGTGCGATGTGGTGGTCGTCAAGAATTTAATAACCTACACCACCAGGCGGAATAATCCCGCGACTGGCTTGTTTATAAAAAAAAAATAATCCAAAGTGACAGCTCTTTCCCTCCAAAAGCGCCATAGACAACGATCGCCGCGCAAAGTACAACAGGTAAAAAATAAAAAAAAAAAAGTGAGAACGACATCTAGCGGGGCTCAACTTGAAAACTTAAAGTTACAGCTATAACGTAAACATTGAGACTTAGGAGCTAGGACGTGCACACTGCAGCTGCGCCGCGGTGCGAGCCAATACTACTTATATTGGAATCCTTGGTGTTCGCACGCAAACAGGTGATCCAGTGCGGAATCACTGCGAATATAATCTGTGGTACAATTTTTTTTTTTTTTTTAAACCTCGACGGTAGAAATTTCACACCGCATCGTTTCCAAGACACAGAATAACAAGTCTCGATACATTGCAATAGTAACATATTTCATATAAGGCTGTACGGTGTTTTGTCCTTTGCCTAAATACAATAAAAAATTTGTATCGTAATAATTATATTATATAACTTTTATTTATATGACACAAACATAACCAATGTGTTGGATAAATAGCCTGGTTTTTAGGTCGCTTTGAGGCCCAGCAGTGGGAAAACGTAGTGGGCTTGTATTTCATACAGATTGTTATTGTTGATGCCAACTATAAAAAATCTTTAACAAAATTCTTTTCCCACATTAAGATGATCACGATTCCCAGCGTTGGGAAAAATTAAGTGGGACATTAAATTTACTTTCATCACATCACGTCATCACTGTCAATTTCCAACAAACGCAGTGCGTTCGCCGCAAGAATAATTATGAATCCCAGCAATGGGAAAAAATAAGTGGGCCAATTTTTCTTTTTCCCCATTAGCAATTTCAACGTTCACCGCACAGCCACAGATAACAAACACTGCACCTTGTCTATGGCGGCGACGCGTTCACCTGCCTTTGCGTGCGAGCACAGACTATAAACTACAATTTATTCGCTTATAAAAATACAATAATATAAAGGGGTACTTACAAAACTAATATTCTGTTTGTCGTGTAAACGTTCTTCTCTTCACTCATTCTCCTGCGTCAGAGGGAGAGGGAGAGGGTGGCAGAACGTTTGAGCAAACGGGTGGATCTCGATCGGCTCTATTAAACTCGACGGCACTCAGCTATACACGTGCGAAAGTTGCCAGGTACAAAAAAAAATCTTTTTAAAATTATGGTTAAGAAAAAATTGTATTTTGAACTACCCACGTACAGACCAGTCTCTCTGCTGTATCTCTATCTCACTCTAAACATATGAAGAGAGAGAGAGAAGGAGATATAAACGTTGAAATGTATAAAACATTTTACTACTTTTCTCAATCAGCAAATCATCAATCGAGCGTTTCCTCTCCCTCTCTCTCTTTCTCACTCTCTCTCTGTTTAACTTGACAGAAGTCCACTGCTGGACGTATGCATCCCCCAAACATCACCGCTATCGATCCAGTCAGTACAGCCTTTGCTATCACCGGGCACTAGGGGCGGTCGTTAGTGGGCGTTCGTGTGGGGGGTAGAGAGGGTTTCCCACCACGCTGGCCCAATTGTGGGTTAGTGGGTAATGAAAATAAAAATGAATCCCACTCCACTTAACGATCGATTAATTTTACCAACATCATAAACAATTCAATGCCGAGTTATATTAAACAAATGTCAAACGTTTGAACATTCCCGCCATGATTTAAAAGCATCCGCCATGTTTGATTACCATTACTTTTTTTTTTTTTTAAATAAAGAGTTTAACACAAACCCAATCGAGATCCCGATTTCGTTTTTAAACCGTCCCTATACCAATGCCACCGATTTTGACAGCCGACGTTTTTCAGTGAAAGGCAAATATCTTATGCCGATACAGCCTAGAGATTTTTTTAAACCCTCTCGAGATTGCGTTCCTTTAGTAGACCGCCATTTTTTTTTTATATTGTTAGTTTTTTTTTAGTGAAATGCGATAGTAATAGAAATTATTCGTGTGGCCATCGGTCGGACAAAGCAACGCGTATAAAATGGTTTATTTTTTTATCAACACTCGATTACAAGTGATCCGATGCATGACATTGTACTTTGTAATTGTGCAAGTGTTACATATACATATATATATATATATACATATATATATAAATACAAAATGTGCAAGTTATGTTGTATATTAAAATAATTTCGAATTTGTATCACATCCCTATAGTAAATATATTGCTCTATTCACCTCTCTTTCACACCAACAGCGAAAGTTTGTTGTCTCGCTCGGAAGCGTTTGCATCGAGCTGTAATAGTGATGCGCCGTTATTATAATTTTTTTTTGTTTTTAAATGATTAAATATAAAATCATATTATCGATACATTTACAGACGAATCAGTGTTGCCTAATATGAAAAATAATTTAAACAATGCTGGGCTCTTCGCCGCGTGAAGTACCGAATGCAAAATACGACTTATCTTCTAAACTTCACCAGCGTCCCTGACGGCTCAGTCTTGGCGGGCGCGTTAGTTCAGGATGACCAGTCTGGGCGGCAGCATGCCCTTCTTGCTCAACCAGACCCTGGGAGCGGGAGGGCAGACAAACATCATAACAGATTTAACTTGGAAGACGATCTATCCAACCAACACGTACTGGTGAGCAGTCTCTGTTGCCAGAGACCAGTCCAGGTACTGAGCAAACATTACTGCGATCCGGTTGAAATGGCGCTGTAGCTGATGTAATTGCTGGAGTAACAAGACTCGAGGCGACGAGTACAATGTGGCGCTGTGATCGTACCGCAAGTCTCGTCGCTCCGTATTGTTACTACAAGTCCCTGATCCGATTCCGATGTCACAAGTTTTGTAAATGTGATGATTGGATTTTTATTCACCATCTCCACCACCAGTCTACCGTCGGCATGTAGTAAAAGTAGTCATCATCATCATCAGCCGATGGACGTCCACTGCTGGAGTCACTGTCTCCTTCAAAGATGTCCCCATCAAAGCGCCGCATCGCTCGCATCCGGTGGGTTCCCGCGACTCTCACCAGCGAAGAAAAGAGAAGCGAGAAGACAGTAGCTCCCCCCCAGATAAGCAGACATCTTGATGGTGGTGACTGTTATAATCCGGCAGGAGACGGATGTATATGAACTTTCAATGTATCCAAAGGTAAGTGTGGGTATCAGATTGTATGGTGGTATGATAATTGTGGTGGTGGTGAGTTACCCGATGCCGGCCCCGAGCAGCAGCGACACGATGTTGGTGACCAGCACGGCCGCGATCGCGCCGCGGCTGAACAGGCAGGTGCGCCGGACGGACAGGCAGTGGCTCTGCAACGCATAAGTATCTTTTATTTACCGCAGTCACCCCACGCTTTAATCCCACAGCTGGGATTTTTGCCTTTACAAAGACAGTCTATCCACGACGTTACTGAATCCTTTGTAAACTGGTGTATTGATGTGCGTAGGTTTACCTGTTGCATCACAGGCGCGACGAGCTGCTGCTCCAAAACCTCGATCGAGGAGGTGGCCGAGGGAGGCCCCCGGGTACTCTGAGGGTGCTTAAACCTCCAGTCCCTGGAACACATACACATAGGAAATAGAAAATATTTATTTAATTCAACAAAGCCATGATACTAGAAGAAAGTTCACCTAAATGATGCGACTAACTATCGACACACTACCTTGGGTGTAAGGATTTCCACACAACAACTCACGGAACCCAAGCCAACCTCACCAGCTCGTGGTGCACCTTGGTAATCAAAACACGAGGCTCTGGTACCCACCGATCCGCATTGGGCCAGCGTGGTGAGAAATTACCCAAATCTTCTCATATGAGCTCCTACAAACGTAAAGATTTTCGGAGGAGGCCCATATCCAGCAGTGGAGGTCTATTGGCTGATAAAGTATTGATCCTTCAAGCCGGATCACAGTAATGTTTACCACACTAGTGCTTGGTGGTAGAACAATTCGTTACGATGGTATCAAGACGATTTCAAACTGAGATCCAAATCCAACCTTAGGCCGTCTAAAATTACCCACCATTCCAAATTGGGAGGAAACAGTTCCTCTGTACATGTGAATTAAGTGAGTGTAGATAAACAAAATGATACAGTAAACAGATATGTTAATCATCATTACTCACTTGGGCGGTAACTGATCAGGTCTGCTGCTCCACTCCCACACCCAGTCGTTGGAGTCATCCTGCAAATTGAACGGAGACAACCTTCGACTTCAAAACTAATAATTATCAAAAGTTTCCATATATCCGAACCCGTGATGGGAGAGACCAGAACGGGGCGATAGTTAGGATGTTTACACTGGTCCCCACTGTGCTAAACGTGGGGAGAGCGGAAGAGGAAACAACTCTAGCAAGGTACAACAGCAGGAGCCTCCTCCCCCATCCGCCCCGCCGATGGACCGATGACCTGATGAAGGTCGCGGGGAAGCATTTGATGCAAATGGTAATGAAATCTAAGATGTCTACGTTAAGAATTGGAGATCGATCAGCTGTGCCGATGAGGGCGGTGACGGTAATTACCCCCAAAAATTTAAAGCTTTATACTTATTAGTATAATAAAATGCACACTCAAAGACATGAGGGTCAAATTACTACAGTAATTTCACTAGCTATAGCGTCCTTTGAAGCGGACGACGACGATAATGGATTCGTACCACTAGTACCATTTCCTCGGCGGTCACCTTCAGTAGTGGTAAGGCATACCTTTTCATAGACATTCAGTCTATCTACCGAGACCAGGTCCTGCAGAGACCAGGCACCAGGACTTCAGAAAGTGGCCAACGTACTATTCGAAAGTGTCCTGATAACAAACTGACTGAATACGTAACCGATTTCCATAATAATCTATATTTAAATAAATTTAGACGATTCTAGTAATTGAATACATAACAAAGGGCCCACTTATTGTTCCCAATGCTGGGACTAGTACTCTTCTCTCAGAATCAGAAGGCCAATACCATTTGTCCACGACACTGAGCAAATGTGAGATAACATTCCCAAAAAATGTTAAAGATGAAGAAATTTTGGGGTCAAAAATTCATGAATTTCCTGATTTTTGAATTTGGAATTAAATTTTTATGAAAAAGGATTTTTTATTTTGGGACACACGCGATTCAGGATCAGCCAATTTTGTAATAACGATATCCGTGGTCATATGTGAAGGTCGCGAGAAACCGCTTGAATTGGATAACTCTGGACCAACCGATGTGGGAATCTATGTCCTCCAGCTGTGGACGTTTCCGATTGTACGTTTCGATGACTTACCCGCCAGCAGTTGATGTAGACACCTTTCAGCTCATCCTCAGTGGAGGGCTCCAGGTTCGGGCTGTTGGGTGGTGACTTCGGACTGGAAACAAATTTTATATTATTTAAAATTTATCACCCAAAAGTCAAATCAAGAAGAATTTTACGCGAGGAATGGAAAAGGGTACGTTTAGAAATTACTGTAATATTTCCACAGTTACCCTCATACACACCACAGGCTAAATTATTTCGCAGAAATGCGATTTGGTAGATGAATCCTCCTAGGGTGGGAGATTCGGAGCATTAAAATTTTAAGGGGAAGATTCAATTTCTCATCCCGATCCAACACCTCATCATCATCATTAGCCAATAGACGTCCATTGCAGGACATAGGACTCTCCCAAAGATAACCCGCGTTTATAGGAGCCACAGCATCGTCTGTTGTTCAGCAGGCTGCACCACGAGCTGATGAAGTTGGCTTGGGTCCTGTGAGATGTGTCCCTAACTCCCCACCCCATCATCATCATAAGAAATTATGGATATAAAAAAGGTAAGGATTTCATTTCGATAAGAAACACCAAATTCTGAGCGGTGCCTGTGGTTTACATTTCCTTCTAGAATCATCTATTTTTCAAAAGCGTTTAGCTTCAAAACCTAGGTAATCGAATTTTCGACAATTCTAGACGGCTACAAATAACATCACATGTTAAATTAAATTAATAATTAATTAATTAATGTTAAATTAATACTCTGGCTACATTTGTTGATAGCTTGAACTTTGGTGGTAGCTGATGTTGCTACTGATGCTGTTTTGGCAATGGTGGTCTGCGAGATCGAGGAGAGGAGCAATTGGAGTCATAGTGTCGGAGTAGTACTAAACAGAAGGGTTTGAAAAACTTCCACCAACCGAACCGATGTGGACCCGAATCGGGGAGCTTCGTGTTACAAGGCCGGCCATTACCTTACGGTAAGTGATGCGATGGTGGCTCGCTGGTCTTGTGGTTAGAGCGCGCGGCTTTCATTCCGAAGGTCGGTGGTTCCAATCTCGGCATGTACCGATGACTTTAATATTCAAGTTGTGTACATTTGTGAACTTTAGTTACAGCAGCGAGATACAAACGGTGAAGGAGAACATCGCGAGGAAACCCGCACATGAATTAGACGTCACCAGGCCGCGTTGGGCCCGCGCGGTGACTATGGCCCAATCTCCCCCATATTGAGGGTAGGCCTATACCCCAAAAGTGGGGTCGTAAATTGATTGTTAAAAAAAAAGTGATACCCATAACAACGATCACATTGTGCTCATCGCCTTGAGATGATATTGAATCCGACCCCAGTAACTACAATAACTACAACGCCCTTCAAACCGGAACACGGTAACGTTTGCATACTGGTACGTATCAACTGCAATAGGCTATATGATCTCCGGCAACAGAGACACTACCACCAGTTTAAACAACGCGGCGACCGCTCCAAATTCAAAGCGTACCTCAAGGCTCCGACGCGTGTCGTTCAGTTCTAACCGTTGCATTGGACAAACACGAGCACCGACGCAATTGCATTTATCGCTCATCGAGCCCCGCGCGAGTCACTTCGCGGCCACGTATCCTTCCCGCAGCTTACGCAATGTTGTAATTAAAAAAAAATACAGTCCCAATTACCGCTTTGCGTGTAGCTACGAGCTGGAGTGCCGCAGGGCTGTATACTGGGACCTATTATATATACTTCAAATAATTCAAATTACATTCATTTATTTCGGATAATTCACCTCATTAAGTGATTAGTCAGGGTTATATACACTGCACCACATTTTTTTTGTGATATACACTATTGCTGGATACCGTTTATGTACTACCACAATGCCCATTTCTGCCGCCGAATTGTAGTATGCAAACATTACTGTGTTTCGGTTTTAGGGGTGCTGTAACTAGTGAAATTATTAGAATAACGACACACGCCACATTATATCTGAGGCGATGAGAGCAATGTGGTATAGTGTATATCATTCTAACTAACGCTGTTGTAGATTGTGAAAGTCTAGGTTTTAGTTTTCATTATTCTAGTAATTTTACTAGCAATCGCGCTTCTCAAACTGGAACACAGTAGTGTTTGCACACTACTGCTGAACAGCTCACGGAATCCAAGCCAACCCTCACCAGGTCGTGGTGCAGCCTAATAATCAACAGACGAGGAACTGACTCCCAAACCCAGATTGGACCAGCGTTCTGAGAAATGGCCCAAATCACCCAATATGAACTCCTACAAACGTAGATATCGTTGGAGGAGGCCCATGTCCAGCAGTAGACTTCTATTGGCTGACAGCGATCACCAGATCTACAATAATCCAGTAATTTCACTAGGTATTGATCCTTCGAGCCGGATCACAGTTTACCACACCAGTGCTTGTTGCGATGGTATCAAGTTGATCTCAAACTGAGATCCGAGTCTAGCTTTAGGTCATCTAGAATTATCCAATCAACTAACCAGGCTCTGGCTCCCACCGACCAGCACTGGGCCGGTGTTGTGGGAAATGGCCCAAATCCTCCCACAGGAATCCCTATCTGATATCATCTTTGGAGGAGGCTTATGTCCAGCAGTGGACATCTATCGACTGATGATGATGATGGGTGTCAGCTGGTGTGATGGACCACTGAGCGCGGAGCCGCGTCGCTTCACTTAACGCTTGACCTACACCGGCGTATCCATTACTAGGCCGTAAACTCCGATCTAGAATTACCAAGGTCGCCGGTGACCTGGGACCAGGCTATTAGGGTCACAGCTCGACCCACTCATCCAACCCAACCTCATTCCGTCCGTCCAACGCAAGAATGCACTCGATCCGTGTAAATATCCTAATCTCATTATATAATTTACACTGCACTGCAATCATCATCAGCTGATGGATGTCCACTACTGGACATAGGCCACCTCCAAACATTCCCACACAGTCAGTATGACCTTCGGTACCGCTGGACTGTCATATCTAGCGCCGCATATATGTGGGGGATGTTATCAATATCGATCTAGATTAGCATAATCTAATCTAAACCTAAAAACGTTTGTCGTGCAACACTAAAGTCCGGGTTCGATTATCGGATCGAACCCATCGTGTGTCAAAACAAACTGGTTAATCCTTAAATGAGTCTCTATATTATTGGCTGGTGATAGACCTCGGTCGTAGGCGAATACTGGATTCCACTGCAGTCTCTATTTCCGGAAGCATTACTCTGTTCCGGTTCGAAGGGCGCTGTAGATGGTGAAATTACTGAGGCGAGGAAACTTAATGTATGCTTCGAAGCAAACGCAATGTGATGCTGTGTATATCATCCTAAATACTGTGTTCCGGTTTGAAGGGCGCTACAGCCAGTGTAATTACTGCGGTATGATGAAGAGCACAATACATTGCTCTGTATATCATCATGAACGGTCACCATCAGGTGGTACTTTTTTTTAAGGTCAAAATGGTTAGTGCACGACCACCATCCTTTACATTTAAGTAGTAGATCAACAACAGCAACAGCTCGAATCTCTAAAGACCACCCACGTCGCATTTACACGGGTACTCCACCACCGGCTAGTTCTACACCCCGTCAATAGCAAAAGCTCTTTGGTCGATATCTGGTATTTTTTTTTTTTAGTTTTTTTCTTAGGTGCCAGCCCTAGCCGCACGCGCTCACGGTTTGCCGAGCTCAAGGTTCCCGCCTAGTGTTTGATTACACGTTTGTTTTAGCAACATTATTCAAGCAAACGGTTCTGATTACAAAACTCGTTGTAGGAGACTGCCGCCATTTTTTTTTTCGGTCCGACCAGGACAAAGGTTGTGTAGTTCATATGGGATCCCTTTACGTAGCAATTTTTTTTTAAATTCGCGTTTTTTGTAAAGGCAAAGGAAAAATGGTTGATTGGTGATACTGTCTCTGTCGCCGGTACCGCCGCAGCGCCTATTGCAGCCGACATATAGTGCTGTACGGACATTACTGTGATCCGGTTTGAAGGACCTATAGCTATCATTGGTGGTAGTGTCTCTGTCGCCGGTACTGCCGCAGCGCCTATTGCAGCCGACATATGGTGCTGTACGGACATTACCGTGATCCGGTTTGAAGGACGCTGTAGCTATTAATTGTGGTAGTGTCTCTGTCGCCGGTACCGCCGCAGCGCCTATTGCAGCCGACATATAGTGCTGTACGGACATTACTGTGATCCGGTTTGAAGGACCTATAGCTATCATTGGTGGTAGTGTCTCTGTTGCCGGAGACCGTCTAGGTACCGCCGCAGCGCTTATTGCATCCGACAGACGGTACTGTGCGGACATTACCGTGATCCGGTTTGAAGGGCCTATAGCTATCACTGGTGGTAGTGTCTCTGTTGCCGGAGACCGTCTAGGTACCGCCGCAGCGCTTATTGCATCCGACAGACGGTACTGTGCGGACATTACCGTGATCCGGTTTGAAGGGCCTATAGCTATCACTGGTGGTAGTGTCTCTGTCGCCGCAGACCGTCTAGGTACCGCCGCAGCGCTTATTGCATCCGACAGACGGTCCTGTGCGGACTTGTTTAGTAATTAACGTGATCCGGTTTGAAGGGCGCGGTAGTTAGTGAAATTTGCTGCTTGGTTGCTGGAGACCGTCTAGGTACCGCCGCAGCGCTTGTTGCATCCGACAGACGGTACTGTGCGGACATTACCGTGATCCGGTTTGAAGGGCCTATAGCTATTACTGGTGGTAGTGTCTCTGTCGCCGGAGACCGTCTAGATTGTAGCCGATATATATTACTGAACAGGTATTACTGTGTTCTGGTTTGAAAGACGCTGCAGTTAGTGCAATTACTGGGGTAACGACTCTCAAGATTTTATATTTCAATGCGACGAGCGCAATGTGGTGCAGTGTATATCCTCCTAACTAGCGGTCACGACTCACCATCAGGTGGACCATCCCATTCGTCTCGTCGCTTTAAAAAATAATATTTTCAGCACCAATGATCAACGGTGTAGTATTTCTTCTATATATAGTCTGTGGTAATATATGCATTTAAAAAAAAAATAAAGTATCGCTGACCAGTCGTCTATAGGACCGCGTACCAGGCGGACATGGTGCGCTAGGAGACATGTATAGTATAGTATCTGTACCGCGAGTCTCGAGAGACGCGCGTCCCGCACAGCCAGCCCGACCGGTACCAGGCGCGCATAACTGCGTAGCGGCTGTTTAAATGTATCAAATCGAATACACGAATAGGGTTTATACATAAATTGAAAAGTTTGAGGTTTTATATATATAAATGAAATATTATGTAAAGTATCGGATGTATATTTGATGATGATGATGATGACTGTTAATATCATCATCGTTTTGTAGTCCTTCTTGTTACCGCAGTAATTGCACTTATTTAAATATAATTACTGAAGGTAATGTGCATGTGTCACAATTTTAACTGGCGACCATAGACTGCAGTCTTTTTTTTTTTGAATTAAGCGATCACCTGATGGTGAGTGATACACTTGCTTATAACAATGTGGTGCTAGTTAGGATGATATACACTGCACCATATTGCGCAGACATAAGAAGCTGAGACTCGTTGCCGCAATAACTACACTAACCGCAGCGACCTTCAAACCGGATCACAGTAACGTCCGCACAATACTGTGTACCGGCTGCAACAGACGCTGCGGACTTACCTAGACGGTCTCCGGCAACAAATACTACCACCAGTAATAGCCACAACGCACTTCAAACCGGGTCACAGTAATGTCCGGACAGCACTGTCGGTCGTCTGCAACAGGTGCCTCCCCCCTTAGGAACTCTCAACTCCACATAGAAGATGAAGACCCAAGCCAACCCTCACCAGCTCGCGGTGCAACCTGCTGATTAACTAACGAGGCTCTGACTCCCACCGACCAGCATCAGGCCAGCGTGATGAGAAATGGCCTAAATCCCCCCCCTCCATATGGATCCCAAACCGATCTATGTGGGAATCTTTGGGAGAGCATCGTCCAGCAGTGGACCGTGGACTGATGATGAGAGCGTTTAACATCAGATGAACATACAATCTAATACAATCGTTAAATAATATATCTATCCCGCTCTCTCACAAGGCGGCGTCGTTAAGTACTTCTCTAGTTTCAACAGTACTGGCGGCATGCGAAGATCTGATCTTCTAACAAAGGATACTAAAGTTGGAGCTCTCACCTGCCCTTTACGCTGGACGCCCTCGAATGCCGCACAGAGGAGTCGCGGCTCTCGCGCTGCGCCTCCCTCAGCAGCCGGATGTACTCGTTCTCCATGGCGGCCAGCCCGCCGCCCGAGTTCAGCTCCACCCACGACTCTGCACAAGGTCATACACTCTCTCTCAACACTTTTCACCTGGTGCCGCCACCAATGTAACTAGTAACGTTTTATTGCAGGCCAATATGTTTTCTGGGCCGTTTACTCCAGTGTGTATACACCTTTATCAACCAGTAGTACCGAAGATGTCGCTTCATATATTATTCATCTCATACATATTTATGAGCGCCTGGTACTCAGATAAATGGGAGCAAGGAATTTAAAGATGGCCGACCGTTCAGTGTTGCAATTAAAAAAAAAAAAAAAAAAAAAAAAAAAAAAAAAAAAAAAAAAAAAAAAAAAAAAAAAAAAAAAAAAAAAAAAAAAAAAAAAAAAAAAAAAAAAAAAAAAAAAAAAAAAAAAAAAAAAAAAAAAAAAAAAAAAAAAAAAAAAAAAAAAAAAAAAAAAAAAAAAAAAAAAAAAAAAAAAAAAAAAAAAAAAAAAAAAAAAAAAAAAAAAAAAAAAAAAAAAAAAAAAAAAAAAAAAAAAAAAAAAAAAAAAAAAAAAAAAAAAAAAAAAAAAAAAAAAAAAAAAAAAAAAAAAAAAAAAAAAAAAAAAAAAAAAAAAAAAAAAAAAAAAAAAAAAAAAAAAAAAAAAAAAAAAAAAAAAAAAAAAAAAAAAAAAAAAAAAAAAAAAAAAAAAAAAAAAAAAAAAAAAAAAAAAAAAAAAAAAAAAAAAAAAAAAAAAAAAAAAAAAAAAAAAAAAAAAAAAAAAAAAAAAAAAAAAAAAAAAAAAAAAAAAAAAAAAAAAAAAAAAAAAAAAAAAAAAAAAAAAAAAAACAATTACCATCGACACAGTTATCGTCGGCCGCACACGCGGGCTCCATCGCCGCGTACTGCACAAGTAAATACAGTGTACTGCGCCGCAAATCTATCAAGTAAACAAACCTAGTATTTATTGAACGGCGCGGAGGTTGCAACGGCCCCGACCGCCGCCCGCGCGCCTCTAATCCGATATCTATGGTAATCGGCCATCACGATCTCTTAAAACTATGAACAACGCCGTTTGATGCGGCGATGGTTCAGCGAGTGTTATACAGGCGGGCGCGGGTTCGATTCTCGGATTTTTTTTTATATAATCATGGTGCTAATGTTATATACTGCACCACATTACGCTCTTCGTCTGAGACATGAATTTGTTCCTCATTACCCCAGTAATTTCACTAGCTATAACGCCCTTCAAACCGGATCACAGCAATGTCCGCACAGTACTGCGTGCCGGCTGCAACAGGCGCTGCGGCGGTACCTGAACGGTCTGCGGCGACAGAGACACTACCACCAGTGATAGGTATAGCGTCCTTCAAACCGATCACAGCAATGTCCGCACAGTACTGCGTGCCGGCTGCAACGGGCGCTGCGGCGGTACTCTAGACGGTCTGCGGCGACAGAGACACTACCACCAGTGATAGGTATAGCATCCTTCAAACCGGATCACAGCAATGTCCGCACAATGCTGCGTGCCGGCTGCAACAGGCGCTGCGGCGGTACTCTAGACGGTCTGCGGCGACAGAGACACTACCGCCAGTGATAGCTATAGCATCCTTCAAACCGATCACAGCAATGTCCGCACAGCACCGCGTGCCGGTTGCAACAGGCGCTGCGGCGGTACCTAGACGGTCTGCGGCGACAGAACACTACCGCCAGTGATAGCTATAGCATCCTTCAAACCGGATCACAGCACGTCCGCACAGCACCGCGTGCCGGCTGCGACAGGCGCTGCGGCGGTACCTGAACGGTCTGCGGCGACAGAGACACTACCACCAGTAATAGCTACAGCGTCCTTCAAACCGATCACAGCAATGTCCGCACAGTACTGCGTGCCGGCTGCAACAGGCGCTGCGGCGGTACCCAGACGGTCTGCGGCGACAGAGACACTACCACCAGTAATAGCTACAGCGTCCTTCAAACCGATCACAGCAATGTCCGCACAGTACTGCGTGCCGGCTGCAACAGGCGCTGCGGCGGTACCTAGACGGTCTGGTGGCGACAGAGACACTACCACCAGTGATAGCTATAGCATCCTTCAAACCGGATCACAGCAATGTCCGCACAGCACCGCGTGCCGGCTGCGACAGGCGCTGCGGCGGTACCCAGACGGTCTGCGGCGACAGAACACTACCGCCAGTGATAGGTATAGCGTCCTTCAAACCGGATCACAGCACGTCCGCACAGCACCGCGTGCCGGCTGCGACAGGCGCTGCGGCGGTACCCAGACGGTCTGCGGCGACAGAGACACTACCACCAGTAATAGCTACAGCGTCCTTCAAACCGGATCACAGCACGTCCGCACAGCACCGCGCCGGCTGCAACAGGCGCTGCGGCGGTACCTAGACGGTCTCCGGCGACAGAGACACTACCACCAGTGATAGCTACAGCGTCCTTCAAACCGATCACAGCAATGTCCGCACAGTACTGCGTGCCGGCTGCAACAGGCGCTGCGGCGGTACTCTAGACGGTCTGCGGCGACAGAACACTACCGCCAGTGATAGGTATAGCGTCCTTCAAACCGGATCACAGCACGTCCGCACAGCACCGCGCCGGCTGCAACAGGCGCTGCGGCGGTACCTAGACGGTCTGGTGGCGACAGAGACACTACCGCCAGTGATAGCTACAGCGTCCTTCAAACCGGATCACAGCACGTCCGCACAGCACCGCGCCGGCTGCAACAGGCGCTGCGGCGGTACCTAGACGGTCTGGTGGCGACAGAGACACTACCGCCAGTGATAGGTATAGCGTCCTTCAAACCGATCACAGCAATGTCGCACAGCACCGCGTGCCGGTTGCAACAGGCGCTGCGGCGGTACCTAGACGGTCTGCGGCGACAGAGACACTACCGCCAGTGATAGCTACAGCGTCCTTCAAACCGGATCACAGTAACGTCCGCACAGTACTGTGTGCCGGCTGCAACAGGCGCTGCGGCGGTACCTAGACGGTCTGGTGGCGACAGAGACACTACCACCAGTAATAGCTACAGCGTCCTTCAAACCGGATCACAGTAATGTCCGCACAGCACCGCGTGCCGGCTGCGACAGGCGCTGCGGCGGTACCTAGACGGTCTGCGGCGACAGAACACTACCGCCAGTGATAGGTATAGCATCCTTCAAACCGGATCACAGTAATGTCCGCACAGTACTGCGTGCCGGCTGCGACAGGCGCTGCGGCGGTACTCTAGACGGTCTGCGGCGACAGACACTACCGCCAGTGATAGCTATAGGTCCTTCAAACCGGATCACAGCAATGTCCGCACAGCACCGCGTGCCGGCTGCAACAGGCGCTGCGGCGGTACCTGAACGGTCTGCGGCGACAGAGAGACACTACCACCAGTGATAGGTATAGCATCCTTCAAACCGGATCAGCAATGTCCGCACAGCACCGCGTGCCGGCTGCAACAGGCGCTGCGGCGGTACCTGAACGGTCTGCGGCGACAGAGACACTACCACCAGTGATAGGTATAGCGTCCTTCAAACCGGATCACAGCAATGTCCGCACAGCACCGCGTGCCGGCTGCAACGGGCGCTGCGGCGGTACCTGAACGGTCTGCGGCGACAGAACACTACCGCCAGTGATAGCTACAGCGTCCTTCAAACCGGATCCGCAGCAATGTCCGCACAGCACCGCGTGCCGGCTGCAACAGGCGCTGCGGCGGTACTCTAGACGGTCTGCGGCGACAGAGAGACACTACCGCCAGTGATAGGTATAGCGTCCTTCAAACCGGATCACAGCAATGTCCGCACAGTACCGCGTGCCGGCTGCAACAGGCGCTGCGGCGGTATCTAGACGGTCTGCGGCGACAGAGACACTACCGCCAGTGATAGGTATAGCATCCTTCAAACCGGATCACAGCAATGTCCGCACAGCACCGCGTGCTGGCTGCAACAGGCGCTGCGGCGGTACCTGAACGGTCTGCGGCGACAGAACACTACCGCCAGTGATAGGTATAGCATCCTTCAAACCGGATCACAGCAATGTCGCACAGCACCGCGTGCTGGCTGCAACAGGCGCTGCGGCGGTACCCAGACGGTCTGCGGCGACAGACACTACCGCCAGTGATAGGTATAGCATCCTTCAAACCGGATCAGCAATGTCCGCACAGCACCGCGTGCCGGCTGCAACAGGCGCTGCGGCGGTACCTAGACGGTCTGGTGGCGACAGAGACACTACCGCCAGTGATAGGTATAGCATCCTTCAAACCGATCACAGCAATGTCCGCACAGCACCGCGTGCCGGCTGCAACAGGCGCTGCGGCGGTACCTAGACGGTCTGGTGGCGACAGAGACACTACCGCCAGTGATAGGTATAGCATCCTTCAAACCGGATCACAGCACGTCCGCACAGCACCGCGCGTGCCGGCTGCAACAAGCGCTGCGGCGGTACTCTAGACGGTCTGCGGCGACAGAGACACTACCGCCAGTGATAGGTATAGCATCCTTCAAACCGGATCACAGCAATGTCCGCACAGCACCGCGTACCGGCTGCAACAGGCGCTGCGGCGGTACTCTAGACGGTCTGCGGCGACAGAGACACTACCGCCAGTGATAGGTATAGCATCCTTCAAACCGATCACAGCAATGTCCGCACAGCACCGCGTGCCGGCTGCGACAGGCGCTGCGGCGGTACTCAGACGGTCTGCGGCGACAGAGACACTACCGCCAGTGATAGGTATAGCATCCTTCAAACCGATCACAGCAATGTCCGCACAGCACCGCGTACCGGCTGCAACAGGCGCTGCGGCGGTACCTAGACGGTCTGCGGCGACAGAGACACTACCGCCAGTGATAGGTATAGCATCCTTCAAACCGGATCACAGCAATGTCCGCACAGCACTGCGTGCCGGCTGCAACAGGCGCTGCGGCGGTACTCTAGACGGTCTGCGGCGACAGAGACACTACCACCAGTGATAGGTATAGCATCCTTCAAACCGGATCAGCAATGTCCGCACAGCACCGCGTGCCGGCTGCAACAGGCGCTGCGGCGGTACCTAGACGGTCTGCGGCGACAGAGACACTACCGCCAGTGATAGGTATAGCATCCTTCAAACCGGATCACAGCACGTCCGCACAGCACCGCGCGTGCCGGCTGCAACAGGCGCTGCGGCGGTACTCTAGACGGTCTGCGGCGACAGAGACACTACCGCCAGTGATAGGTATAGCATCCTTCAAACCGGATCACAGCAATGTCCGCACAGCACCGCGTGCCGGCTGCAACAGGCGCTGCGGCGGTACTCTAGACGGTCTGCGGCGACAGAGACACTACCACCAGTGATAGGTATAGCATCCTTCAAACCGGATCCGCAGCAATGTCCGCACAGCACCGCGTGCCGGCTGCAACAGGCGCTGCGGCGGTACCTAGACGGTCTCCGGCGACAGAGACACTACCGCCAGTGATAGGTATAGCATCCTTCAAACCGATCACAGCAATGTCCGCACAGCACCGCGTACCGGCTGCAACAGGCGCTGCGGCGGTACTCTAGACGGTCTGCGGCGACAGAGACACTACCGCCAGTGATAGGTATAGCATCCTTCAAACCGATCACAGCAATGTCCGCACAGCACCGCGTGCCGGCTGCAACAGGCGCTGCGGCGGTACTCTAGACGGTCTGGTGGCGACAGAGACACTACCACCAGTGATAGGTATAGCATCCTTCAAACCGATCACAGCAATGTCCGCACAGCACCGCGCGTGCCGGCTGCAACAGGCGCTGCGGCGGTACCTAGACGGTCTCCGGCGACAGAGACACTACCGCCAGTGATAGGTATAGCATCCTTCAAACCGATCACAGCAATGTCCGCACAGCACCGCGTACCGGCTGCAACAGGCGCTGCGGCGGTACTCTAGACGGTCTGCGGCGACAGAGACACTACCGCCAGTGATAGGTATAGCATCCTTCAAACCGATCACAGCAATGTCCGCACAGCACCGCGTGCCGGCTGCAACAGGCGCTGCGGCGGTACCTAGACGGTCTGGTGGCGACAGAGACACTACCACCAGTGATAGGTATAGCATCCTTCAAACCGATCACAGCAATGTCCGCACAGCACCGCGTGCCGGCTGCAACAGGCGCGCTGCGGCGGTACCTAGACGGTCTCCGGCGACAGAGACACTACCGCCAGTGATAGGTATAGCATCCTTCAAACCGGATCACAGCAATGTCCGCACAGTACCGCGTGCCGGCTGCAGCAGGCGCTGCGGCGGTACCTAGACGGTCTCCGGCGACAGAGACACTACCGCCAGTGATAGGTATAGCATCCTTCAAACCGATCACAGCAATGTCCGCACAGCACCGCGTGCCGGCTGCAACAGGCGCTGCGGCGGTACCAGACGGTCTGCGGCGACAGAGACACTACCGCCAGTGATAGGTATAGCATCCTTCAAACCGGATCACAGCAATGTCCGCACAGCACCGCGTGCCGGCTGCAACAGGCGCTGCGGCGGTACCTGAACGGTCTGCGGCGACAGAGACACTACCGCCAGTGATAGGTATAGCATCCTTCAAACCGGATCACAGTAATGTCCGCACAGCACCGCGCGTGCCGGCTGCAACAGGCGCTGCGGCGGTACCTAGACGGTCTGCGGCGACAGAGACACTACCACCAGTGATAGGTATAGCATCCTTCAAACCGGATCACAGTAATGTCCGCACAGCACCGCGTGCCGGCTGCAACAGGCGCTGCGGCGGTACCCAGACGGTCTGCGGCGACAGAGAGACACTACCGCCAGTGATAGGTATAGCGTCCTTCAAACCGATCACAGCAATGTCCGCACAGCACCGCGTACCGGCTGCAACAGGCGCGCTGCGGCGGTACTCCAGACGGTCTGCGGCGACAGAGACACTACCGCCAGTGATAGGTATAGCATCCTTCAAACCGGATCCACAGCAATGTCCGCACAGCACCGCGCGCCGGCTGCAACAGGCGCTGCGGCGGTACCCAGACGGTCTGCGGCGACAGAGACACTACCGCCAGTGATAGGTATAGCATCCTTCAAACCGATCACAGCACGTCCGCACAGCACCGCGTACCGGCTGCAACAGGCGCTGCGGCGGTACTCCAGACGGTCTGCGGCGACAGAGACACTACCGCCAGTGATAGGTATAGCATCCTTCAAACCGGATCACAGCACGTCCGCACAGCACCGCGTGCCGGTTGCAACAGGCGCTGCGGTCGGTACCTAGACGGTCTGCGGCGACAGAGACACTACCGCCAGTGATAGGTATAGCATCCTTCAAACCGGATCACAGCAATGTCCGCACAGCACCGCGTGCCGGCTGCAACAGGCGCTGCGGCGGTACCTAGACGGTCTGCGGCGACAGAGACACTACCGCCAGTGATAGGTATAGCATCCTTCAAACCGATCACAGCAATGTCCGCACAGCACCGCGTGCCGGTTGCAACAGGCGCTGCGGCGGTACCTAGACGGTCTGCGGCGACAGACACTACCGCCAGTGATAGGTATAGCATCCTTCAAACCGATCACAGCAATGTCCGCACAGCACCGCGTGCCGGCTGCAACAGGCGCTGCGGCGGTACCTAGACGGTCTGCGGCGACAGAACACTACCACCAGTGATAGGTATAGCATCCTTCAAACCGGATCACAGCAATGTCCGCACAGCACCGCGTGCCGGCTGCAACAGGCGCTGCGGCGGTACCTAGACGGTCTGCGGCGACAGAGACACTACCGCCAGTGATAGGTATAGCATCCTTCAAACCGATCACAGCAATGTCCGCACAGCACCGCGTGCCGGCTGCAACAGGCGCTGCGGCGGTACCTAGACGGTCTGCGGCGACAGAGACACTACCGCCAGTGATAGGTATAGCATCCTTCAAACCGGATCACAGCAATGTCCGCACAGCACCGCGTGCCGGCTGCAACAGGCGCTGCGGCGGTACCTAGACGGTCTGGCGGCGACAGAGACACTACCACCAGTGATAGGTATAGCATCCTTCAAACCGGATCACAGCAATGTCCGCACAGCACCGCGCGTGCCGGCTGCAACAGGCGCTGCGGCGGTACCTAGACGGTCTGCGGCGACAGAGAGACACTACCACCAGTGATAGGTATAGCATCCTTCAAACCGGATCACAGCAATGTCCGCACAGCACCGCGTACCGGCTGCAACAGGCGCTGCGGCGGTACTCTAGACGGTCTGCGGCGACAGAGACACTACCGCCAGTGATAGGTATAGCGCCCTTCAAACCGGATCACAGCAACGTCCGCACAGCACCGCGTGCCGGCTGCAACAGGCGCTGCGGCGGTACCTAGACGGTCTGGTGGCGACAGAGACACTACCACCAGTGATAGGTATAGCATCCTTCAAACCGGATCACAGCAATGTCCGCACAGCACCGCGTGCCGGCTGCAACCGGCGCTGCGGCGGTACCTAGACGGTCTCCGGCGACAGAGACACTACCACCAGTGATAGGTATAGCATCCTTCAAACCGATCACAGCAATGTCCGCACAGCACCGCGTACCGGCTGCAACAGGCGCTGCGGCGGTACCTAGACGGTCTGCGGCGACAGAGACACTACCGCCAGTGATAGGTATAGCATCCTTCAAACCGATCACAGCAATGTCCGCACAGCACCGCGTGCCGGCTGCAACAGGCGCTGCGGCGGTACTCTAGACGGTCTGGTGGCGACAGAGACACTACCACCAGTGATAGGTATAGCATCCTTCAAACCGGATCACAGCAATGTCCGCACAGCACCGCGCCGGCTGCAACAGGCGCTGCGTGGCGGTACCTAGACGGTCTCCGGCGACAGAGACACTACCGCCAGTGATAGGTATAGCATCCTTCAAACCGGATCACAGCAATGTCCGCACAGCACCGCGTGCCGGCTGCGACAGGCGCTGCGGCGGTACCTAGACGGTCTGCGGCGACAGAGACTGCCACCAGTGATAGCTACAGCGCCCTTCAAACCGGATCATAATGTCCGCACAGCACCGCGTGCCAGCTGCAACAGGCGCTGCGGCGGTACCTAGACGGTCTCCGGCGACAGAACACTACCGCCAGTGATAGCTACAGCGTCCTTCAAACCGATCACAGCACGTCCGCACAGCACCGCGTGCTGGCTGCAACAGGCGCTGCGTGGCGGTACCTAGACGGTCTCCGGCGACAGAGACACTACCGCCAGTGATAGGTATAGCATCCTTCAAACCGGATCCGCAGCAATGTCCGCACAGCACCGCGCGTGCCGGCTGCAACAGGCGCTGCGGCGGTACCTAGACGGTCTGCGGCGACAGAGACACTACCGCCAGTGATAGGTATAGCATCCTTCAAACCGGATCACAGCAATGTCCGCACAGCACCGCGCCGGCTGCAACAGGCGCTGCGGCGGTACCTAGACGGTCTGCGGCGACAGAGACACTACCACCAGTGATAGCTATAGCATCCTTCAAACCGGATCACAGCAATGTCCGCACAGCACCGCGTGCCGGCTGCAACAGGCGCTGGTGGCGGTACCTAGACGGTCTGCGGCGACAGAGACACTACCACCAGTGATAGGTATAGCATCCTTCAAACCGGATCACAGCACGTCCGCACAGCACCGCGTGCCGGCAACAGGCGCTGCGGCGGTACCTAGACGGTCTGCGGCGACAGAGACACTACCACCAGTGATAGGTATAGCATCCTTCAAACCGGATCACAGCACGTCCGCACAGCACCGCGTGCCGGCTGCAACAGGCGCTGGTGGCGGTACCTAGACGGTCTCCGGCGACAGAGACGCTACCGCCAGTGATAGGTATAGCATCCTTCAAACCGGATCACAGCAATGTCCGCACAGCACCGCGTGCCGGCTGCAACAGGCGCTGCGGCGGTACCTAGACGGTCTGCGGCGACAGAGACACTACCGCCAGTGATAGGTATAGCATCCTTCAAACCGGATCACAGCAATGTCCGCACAGCACCGCGTGCCGGCTGCAACAGGCGCTGCGGCGGTACCCAGACGGTCTGGTGGCGACAGAGACACTACCGCCAGTGATAGCTATAGCATCCTTCAAACCGGATCACAGCAATGTCCGCACAGCACCGCGTGCCGGCTGCAACAGGCGCTGCGGCGGTACCTAGACGGTCTGCGGCGACAGAGACACTACCGCCAGTGATAGCTATAGGTCCTTCAAACCGATCACAGCAATGTCCGCACAGCACCGCGTGCCGGTTGCAACAGGCGCTGCGGCGGTACCTGAACGGTCTGCGGCGACAGAACACTACCGCCAGTGATAGCTACAGCGCCCTTCAAACCGGATCGCAGCAATGTCCGCACAGCACCGCGTGCCGGCTGCGACAGGCGCTGCGGCGGTACCCAGACGGTCTGGTGGCGACAGAGACACTACCGCCAGTGATAGGTATAGCGCCCTTCAAACCGGATCACAGCAACGTCCGCACAGCACCGCGTGCCGGCTGCAACAGGCGCTGCGGCGGTACCTGAACGGTCTGCGGCGACAGAGACACTACCGCCAGTGATAGGTATAGCGTCCTTCAAACCGATCACAGCAATGTCCGCACAGCACCGCGTGCCGGCTGCAACAGGCGCTGCGGCGGTACCTAGACGGTCTGGTGGCGACAGAGACACTACCGCCAGTGATAGGTATAGCGTCCTTCAAACCGGATCCGCAGCAATGTCCGCACAGCACCGCGTGCTGGCTGCAACAGGCGCTGCGGCGGTACCTAGACGGTCTGGTGGCGACAGAGACACTACCGCCAGTGATAGGTATAGCGTCCTTCAAACCGGATCACAGCACGTCCGCACAGCACCGCGTGCCGGTTGCAACAGGCGCTGCGGCGGTACCTAGACGGTCTGCGGCGACAGAGACACTACCGCCAGTGATAGGTATAGCGTCCTTCAAACCGGATCGCAGCAATGTCCGCACAGCACCGCGTGCCGGTTGCAACAGGCGCTGGTGGCGGTACCTAGACGGTCTGGTGGCGACAGAGACACAAGAGCCGGATGACAGTGATGTGCACGTGCACACATCACTATCATCCGGCTCGAAGCACCAACGCGAGCGCCACTAAAGCTACAGAAGAGATCAATAAAATACACTTTAGATATAACAACAAACAGATACGACTCTTTGTATACACGACATGTCACAAACAAAGGGTTAACGTAGCGTTATCTCGAGATGTAAACATGCAGCGCGAGCGCTGGTGTGTGCACACGCACATTGCACGACACTTGTCTAATCTGTTGTTGTTGTTGTTGTTGCTGCTGCAATCCGTACGCCAATCAACAGCCTCTATATCACCTTGTGCCGTTAAACATCAGTTCTGGCGTTCGCACAAACAAACACATGAATCACGACACGTGAAAGTGAGAAAATACTGTATGACTGTACTACATAAAACCATATTATTAATGACTCACTGTGTTCCGGTTTGAAGGGCGCTGTAGCTAATAAAATTATCTTGCGTGAATACAACTTGAGTTGACTTAGAGAGTGAATGGGATTTTATTTGGTTAATGAACTTTATCACTAGTGATATGCAGTATGCGTGTGCTGATTACTGAGGTCCGGTTTGAAGGGCGCTGTAGCGAGTAAAATTTCTGCAGGATATCTAACCATCTTAAATATGAGTGAGTACACATCCCGTTCGCCTCGTCTATTCATTTATAAAAAAAAAAAAAAAAATAGCACTTGTTATGATGATCTCGTTGTCTTGATCCGTATGTAATTTAACTAGCTACAACGCCCTTCGAACCGGAACAGTAATGTTACAAACATTACTTCTTCACACTAAGAACTATGAGTGTGCGCGGTAATTGCAATGATCCCTTGATCGCGAATCCGGAAACGGAAGCGTGCCGCGTATGATGCGCGTCACGTAGTCGCAGCTTTACTCTACAAACGGCACGTAGCGAATGAGTTCGGGTCATTGCCGTTAGTGCAGACGCAGTGCTGTGCGAACGTGACTGTGATCCGGTTTGAAGGGTGCTATAGCTATCACTGGTGGTAATGTCTCTGTCGCCGCAGACCGTCTAGGTACCGACGCAGCGCCTATTGCTGCCGACAGACTACTCTGTAAAGATTACTGTATTCCGGTTTGAAGTGCGCTGTAGCTAATGAAATTGTAACGCGACTTAACGTACACGTCAAGCTGATGAGCTGGATATCGTGCAGTGTATATCATCTTAACTACTGCCATTTTAAATAGACCCATCGCTATCAACGATCTCGCAAAAATCGATTCATCGAATGAAAACATCAAAAAGTATTTATGTTTTTCTAATTATATTTTAAAATAAAAATGGCCGAAAATATTTTTAAATAAAATAAATATTTTCAAAAAAAGAACACAAGGAAAATTTAAATATAGACAATGTTTGACAATAATAACTGTTTACTTCGGCGTTCTTCGTGTATATGCACGTTTTGTGTGCTGCGTGTCTGTAGTGTGTATTGTGCGTGTGTGAGTGGGAGGTAAAATGCACGTGCGTATGAATGTATTGTGCGTGTGGGAGTGCACGAAATGTTTGGATGAGTGTATTTAATACTAAACCGTGTATTACGTGTCGGTTAGAGAAGGACAGCGCTATATGAAAATTGATGGTGTATACACTGTAACTAGAATATATAGTATACTGGTGGTAGTGTTCCTGTTGCAGCTGACAAACATTACTGTGATCCGGTTTGAAGGGCGCTGCAGCTATTATTGGTGGTAATGTCTCTGTTGCCGCAGACCGTGTAGGTACTACTATCGCAGCGCCTGTTGCAGCCGACAAACATTACCGTGATCCGGTTTGAAGGGCGCTGCAGCTATTATTGGCGGTAATGTCTCTGTTGCCGGAGACCGTGTAGGTACTACTATCGCAGCGCCTGTTGCAGCCGACAAACATTACCGTGATCCGGTTTGAAGGGCGCTGCAGCTGATGTAATTACAGAATTAAATAATTACGGCCACTCGGGCGACGATTACAATTTGGTACATCATCATCAGATCCTCAGCTTCTCCACTCGCTTCCGACCACCCTGATGATGCCGTCGCTCTATCTGGACTGAAGGCGTTCCACACTACTGCGAGCTGTACGCTCCGAGCCTTGTCTCCCCCCCATCGGCCGTCACTGACACTTCAGCTAGCAGATTTCGCGTGTATACCATCCTACCTAGCGCCGCGTTCTAAGCAGGCGTATCACTCACAATCAAGTGAACGACCCCTGCGTCGCGATATAACTAAATACAAATAATCTACGGTGCTAGCGGTACCGCGGTGGCAGAACTACCCGCCTAGATGGTGCAATTATAGATACATTACCGGTAATCACGTTTATTTCAGTGACCGACGTCAGTGTGGTTGCATCGGTGGTGACACGTGTATCGGCACTGGCACGGTTCCCAACGGCACGTGCACGTGCTGATGATGATATTTTTTTTATCGAGTATGCGTCTTTGATTTGTTTGAGTAGTACCTTTTTTTATTCGTCGGTCACTTGTTAGTGAGTGATACGCGCGTCTATAAAATTGTCCCGCTATCATCGTCAGTTAGACGTCCACTGCTGGACAAAGCCTGTCCCATAGGATCCCACATCGATTGGGTACGGAGTGATAGAAGGAAATTTGAGACATCCCACCGCGCGGGCCCGACGCGAGATGGGTTAGGTTAGGTTAGGTTTGAGGGCCGTAGCCTCCTTTTGTGAAACTGTAATGGTACAAAAGGAGGCTGCCGAGCCGGATCGAAAGAGGACAGATCTCACTCGGAGAGACGAAACCGTCGTGCTGGTGAATGGTGTTCCATTACGGGGTCGTTGGCGGTGAGGATGGGCTTCTCATTACCTTCTAAACGACCCTCAGGAGGACAATGGCTCGCCGTGGTGCCCGGTCATTGAAGTCTCACGTGGCTGGTAGGGTCTGCATGAAACAGACCCCGGGAAGGGCTATCCCAGCATAGCGTAATAGATCCTGCGACCCCTCCAAGCGCCGCAGGTGACCGCCGAGGAGGAATTAATGAGTAATCTCCACATCATTCTGACTTCCCCCCAGAAGGCAGAGTATCTTTTCGAAGACTTCCACCACGAAACCAAAAAAAAAAACGGAGCCAGAGCCTCGTTTGTTGATCAGCAGGCCACAACACAAGCTGGTGAGATTCGCCTGGATCCCGCGAGCTGTGCGGGATTCCTTCCCCCCCACAGCACGACATTGCGCCAGTCGCTTGAGAACTAAGACATTGGGTCTCGTTACCGATTACCAGTTTCCGTGGGCATGTCATTCCCAGCGGTGGGAACATCATCAAGTCTATTTATATATGTGTGTGTGAATATCGTGAGTCAGAAAGTTGCCCTACACTAATCTCCCCCCCACCACCACCACCACAACGTTACAAACTACGTAATATTAATACACTTAATTTTTTATAACCTAGACATTAAATCAGCTGATAAGATTATCAAGTTGTAAACAAAATGGCAACGGTCGGCCATTTTGTTTTATTGTTCGTTGCCTGTGTAAGCGGTCACACGACGCTGATATGTATGTACTTGTGGTAGTTGGACTTGGTGGGTTCGATGGTCACCGTCACCGTCAGCGTCGCGGAGCGCTGCTCTGGGGAGTGACGATGGTTAATTAATAAAAACAATTGTTCTCTTAATTTTATCCCACTGCTGGGATTGGGGCGTTTTGCCCACATAAACATAATTAACGTCAGTTCATGTTTGCTAAATGCGAATTGCAGCGGTGGAGAGGGGATGACTGGTGGGGGTGTGACTCAGCGTTGGGGGCAAGCGAGGGGTGTAAAAGAGCGAGCGGGGGACCTTCACCGCGGCGGGAAATTTTTTTGCTTTACGTGGGGGAAATGCTTACGCATACCGACCCTCGCGGGGGCAAGGAAGAGTTATGTCGCACTCGCACCGACTAAAACCCCCATGATGTTACCAACTCGTCGCCTGGTGGCAAAGGTCCTGGGTATGGCTCTGTGCCTACGTCCACGATCCGCGCCGGAGCGTGCAGCGCGCCCCCACCAACGGCGGGAGGTTGGTGTACTAAAAGGGGTGAGATATACAATGATAGTAGGGTAGGGTGGAAGGGCATAACAGGTGAGGGTGTAGCACAGCAGAACGGTGAAACGGGGGCTGTATCACAGCAGGTGAGGGGCCTCCACAACAACAGGAGATCGATGTATTGAAAGGGGAGAAGTATACAGTAATAGTAGGGTAACGCATGGTGGAGGGGAGACACAGGTAAGGGTGTAACTCAGCGATAGGGGGCATATATAGCGAATGGAGGTTGGTGCAACTGGAAGGGGAGGTGTATACAGCGGTAGTAGGGTAACGCTGCGGTGGAGGGAGCTAAGGGAGCGTTAAGAGCGCCATTTGTTTATAAACAGTCCGATAATGTTATTTATATATTGAATATAATTCCGTTAAACAAATAAACTTTTGCGAGCCTTGCTCTATTAGCTGTAAGAGTGAGCGAGACGGGTATATTGAACACAATCAGTTTGTCTTACATCGGAGCGAGAGAGGTGATATCTGTAGGGTTGTCAATAGTTTGGTATCTACGATAAGAGTACCAGGAGTGGATGAGCTGTAGGAGGTATTGTAAGGAGAATGCTGTCACACGAACGCGACCGATGCGCGACGGCACGGGGTGAGGGCGACGCGTCATCACCTCCTGGTGAACGGTCACCTTCCACCTTCCACCACCAGACACCTTGACCAACACTGACAAATTTAAGCATAATGAACGAAAGTCGCGGGAAGCCGATGGATTCGGACTGATCGATGTGGAAATCTTTAGAGGGACGCCTATGTCCAGCAGTGGGCATACCGCTGGTGATGATGGGAATGTAAATATTGGTTCATTTAATGTTGGCACCGAGTTCACCTGGTTATATCATCATCAACCGATTGACGTTGTCCACTGTTGGGCATAAGCCTCCCCTAAAAATCGGTCCAGCGCTGCCCTGGCTCCATGCTGACGGTGATGGCGCCTTGCCAGCGTCCGTCACCGTCAGCATGGCCTTCGGAGGCATCAGGAGCTGTCGTTTGTAGGGGTTCCCATATGGGAGGATTTGGGCCATATCCCACTACGGTGATCCAATGTGGGGAGGTGGGATCCAGAGCCTCGTTTGTTGATGTTGATTAACAAGCTCCACCACGAGCAAGTGAAGTTGGCTTAGCTCCCGTGATTCCCTGATGATATACGGACTCGGGACCGGATCGGCCACAAGGAGTCGGAAGAGTTCCCACTCAGCCTCCATGGCCTTAGCTTGATGACTTCCGGGGGATCCGTTGCCCAGAGCTGTGTATTCCAGATATGAAAAGGAGAGGTTGTCTCTTCAGAGGTGGGTCTACAGAATGCGACGAGGTGGAACATCGCAGGGGTTTTAGTCGGTGCATGTCCGACATGGCCTGTACTTGCCCCCGCGAAGGTATGCGGAGGCATCCCCCCCAATGTGGAAAAAAAGAAACAATAATTAATAGCTGTCACAGTAATTATAAAGGCAACCCCCAGCTTCAGATTAAATGGAGTTTATCTGATAGTGCAATGACCGATTGATTGCTAGTCCGCGCAAAGGTCCAGGGTTCGGGTGCCCACCTCAGCATTGACTGATAAATGCCATTGACACGGTGGTGATGTATACAGTAAGACGGCGGTGGTATTACATGGTGATGGTGGAAACTAACCATCAACCCCCACTAGGTGTACTGAAGATCTGATGAAAGTCGTGGGTAGATGATGAAAAGGAGCAGTGGGCTTTTATACTAGGTATATACCGCAGCGTTTCACAGCCGGAAAACATTACTATGTTCCGGTTTGAAGGGCGCTGTAGCTAGTGTACTTGCTGGGGTAATGAGGTAATGTTGGCTCCCAACTGGCTCCAATTTATGTGCGGGGCATATCACTCGTCATGTATGAAAGACTAATTAACCATCAAAACCTGATTCATAAGTGATACGCTGGAATCGAACCTGGGACTGCAGTATACGCTGCAGTCGTACCTAAACTAGCAAGACACTACCGCCGGTCAAATCTCTCTACATACATTCAGAGTGAGACAGACTGATCCGCGTAGTTTGCGGTAGAGCAAACACGCGTTCCGTCTCACTCGAACACGACGCACAACACTATAGCTGTCTCTTTCTCGCCGCAGTCACAAAGGAGGTTTTCAATATCAAAACTTATATATTATCACTGTATTTATAGAAGTACTAGGAGGTCATAAACACAAAGACGTCTCGATATAAATTTGGCTGAGCGATACGCACTGCGTATGGGAATTATTTTCGCACGTTGTGTGAAGTGGCATTTGGCAGCGGCACAGGGTCGTCGACTTCCTGTGTACGCTGCGATGGTACGTTGACTTCCGCTTTATTAGGACAATGTAGTAATCTGATTTACTGGTGGTGTCTCTGCGCCTGTTGCAGCCGGCTTGAAGGGCGCTGTAGCTAGCCACTGGCGGTAGTGTCTCTGGCGCCGCAGACCGTCTAGGTACCGCCGCAGCGCCTGTTGCAGCCGGCACGCGGTGCTGTGCGGACATTGCTGTGATCCGGTTTGAAGGATGCTATAGCTGTCACTGGCGGTAGTGTCTCTGTCGCCGCAGACCGTCTAGGTACCGCCGCAGCGCCTGTTGCAGCCGGCACGCGGTGCTGTGCGGACATTGCTGTGATCCGGTTTGAAGGATGCTATAGCTGTCACTGGCGGTAGTGTCTCTGTCGCCACCAGACCGTCTAGGTACCGCCGCAGCGCCTGTCGCAGCCGGCACGCAGTGCTGTGCGGACATTGTTGTGATCAGGTTTGAAGGGCGCTGTAGCTATCACTGGCGGTAGTGTTCTGTCGCCGCAGACCGTCTAGGTACCGCCGCAGCGCCTGTTGCAGCCGGCTTGAAGGGCGCTGTAGCTGTCACTGGCGGTGGTGTCTCTGCGCCTGTTGCAGCCGGCACGCAGTGCTGTGCGGACATTGCTGCGATCCGGTTTGAAGGATGCTATAGCTGTCACTGGCGGTAGTGTCTCTGTCGCCGCAGACCGTCTAGGTACCGCCGCAGCGCCTGTCGCAGCCGGCACGCAGTGCTGTGCGGACATTGCTGTGATCCGGTTTGAAGGGCGCTGTAGCTATCACTGCTGGTAGTGTCTCTGTCGCCGCAGACCGTCTAGGTACCGCCGCAGCGCCTGTTGCAGCCGACACGCGGTGCTGTGCGGACATTGCTGTGATCCGGTTTGAAGGACGCTATAGCTATCACTGCTGGTAGTGTCTCTGTCGCCGCAGACCGTCTAGGTACCGCCGCAGCGCCTGTTGCAGCCGGCACGCAGTGCTGTGCGGACATTGCTGTGATCCGGTTTGAAGGGCGCTGTAGCTATCACTGGTGGTAGTGTCTCTGTCGCCGCAGACCGTCTAGGTACCGCCGCAGCGCCTGTTGCAGCCGGCACGCAGTGCTGTGCGGACATTGCTGTGATCCGGTTTGAAGGGCGCTGTAGCTATCACTGGTGGTAGTGTCTCTGTCGCCGCAGACCGTCTAGGTACCGCCGCAGCGCCTGTTGCAGCCGGCACGCAGTGCTGTGCGGACATTGCTGTGATCCGGTTTGAAGGGCGCTGTAGCTAGTGAAATTACTGCGGTAACGAAGGTTAATACATTATGCCTGATAGCGACAAGCCCATAGGCGCAGTGTAGGCGATAAGCGCTACATTGTTACGGGCGGGGGGCGTATCACTCGCAATTAAGTGAACACGTACAGCGCCGCGAAGGTTCGTCGAAAAAAAAATTTTCCTTTTCATTATCTTGTAGATTACTGATTCTTGAAGTTAGGGGTAATTTCACCCTCTGACAACCCTCTACCTCTCCTCAATAACATACATTTAACAAAGGAACGGTTTATATATATTTAGTGTTGATATAAAATTTAAGGTAAACTTGGGTTAAAGTTTTCGCCTCGGCGGGGTCAACGACCTAGACGTCTAGCCGACACGAAGGAGGTCATTGAACCCTATCGCCGGCGGCAAGGACGAAAGGGCGTAGTTCCCTTACATTAAAAGTAGCATCAAACGAATAGAACAACTCTACTAGCTATACACTGTTTCTGAATTGTTGGGAACGCATCCCACAAGTGGGACTAGCGGGTACTTAAGCGTATAATAGGACGATACACGCTACACATCATTATCGCTCGAGACATTCTCTTTACCCGAATGCTTCTAGCTAACATCCTTCAAGCCGGATCGCAGTCATATTTACACAGTACCGTTTAGCGCTTCTGTGAGTACCTAGATCAATATATTTACTAGATTTTATCTGTATTAAGAAAAGTGCCTTTCAATATGCCCACGTTTGGGACTGTTGGGAAAGTTGGGCCTTGTCTCACATAGAGACAAGTCAATGACGCAGGTGAAGTATGTCATATGTTGATATAAATTTACACCCTCTCTCCTTCTCTAATCCTTCTCCTTCTCTCCTCTATTTCTCCCTCTCTCCATCTCTCCCTCTCTCTCTCTATCTCGCGCTCTCTCTCTATCTCTACCTCTCTCTCTTTCTATCTCTCCTTCTCTCTCTATCTCTCCCTCTCTCTTTATCTCCCTCACTCTCAATCTCTCTCTCTTTCTCCATCTCTCCCTCTCTCTCTATCTCTCCCTCTTTCTCTATCTCACCCTCTCTCTCTATCTCTCCCTCTCTCTCTATATCTCCCTCTTTCTCTATATCTCCCTCTTTCTCTATCTCTCCCTCTCTCTCTATCTCTCCCTCTCTCTCTATCTCACCCTCTCTATCTCTATCTCCCCCTCTCTCTCTCTATCTATATATCATCACCGACATCGCCCACCGTCGCGATTCACTTCAAATCAAACTCGATAAGGTTTTGTCCTACATGTATAGTAAATTAATTACTGCGACACAGTAAAGATACACAGTAACATTTACTCGTCGGAAAGACGTTTAGAATCCGCTCCGATAGAGAACAGTTTGACGTAGTGAATGCAATGTCGTCGCCGGAATCGAACGTTGGACGTGCGCGTTAGACAATCGGGCTACTGCGCCGTGAGGGTACTTTTTTAATTGCACTAAAGAGAAACCCTTCGAAACAGGTGACAGACTACTGTTGTCACCTATGATTTTTTTTTTTTTCTATGAGTGACGAGATGGGCAAGACGTTCACTTGATAGTAAGTGATACACCTGACCATAGAAATCTCGCGCTAGTCAGGATGATACTGCACCACATTGCGCTCGTGTCCGAGACGTTAGATGTTAAGTCTCGCCGCAGCAATTTCACTAGCTGCAACGCCCTTCAAACCGGAACACAAATATATGCACATGACTATTTGCCGGCCGCAATAGGCGCTGCTATGGTAGCTACTCAGACTGTCTCCTGCAACAGAGACATTACTATCAGTAATATCTACAGCGCCCTTCAAACCGGATCACAGTGCTGTGTAGACTGCAACAGGCGCTCTGGGATCAGAGGCGACCAGTCAACTAGTAGTTCCCGTCGAGCATCGCGCCTGTACCCTGACTTCATATCACGAACCCGTGTATATCGGAGCTGGCGGAGCTGATAATGCGAAGGTCGCGTTATCAGCTCCCCTTATCTAACGGCACGGTTATTAAATATTATGTTATAATATACACATACATATATAAGTATATATATATATATATATATTAATTATCATGTAGTGTGGATATATGGGGTTCCACACCACCCACTCACGGGACCCAAAGCCAACCTCACCCGTTCGTGGTGCTGCTAATCAACAAACGAGGCTCTGGCTCCCACCGACCCGCATTGGGCCAGCGTGGTGGGAAATGCACCCAACCCTTCTCTGGGGAAGGTCCGGGTCCAGCAATGGACATCTATCAGCTGATAGATGTCCACTGCTGGACACAGACCAGACCATATATACCTACTGCTGGTAGGTCTATGTTGCCGATCAGACCTGGTCGAGCTGGTGAGAATAGAAGTAAGGTATGCCCTGCCGGTAGAAGGCGATTGGAAAGGTCCAGCAGTTTCGCGGGCCTCGAGGGTGGGGGGGCCTTTATCGCTCAGCAAGCGAACCTGGGGACAGTGTATGGCACAGCGAAGGTGCCTAGCAGGGTCAGGCTCCTCCTCGGAGACGAGCTGACCCACAGTGTAGAAAGCTACCGGTGCGTTCTATAAAAGTTCCTGGAGCTTCTCCCAATCTCACCTAACCCTGACTTCCCCCCAAAAGCGGGATCTCTTAAGATCCCCCCCTCAAAACAGAAAAAAAAATGTCCCAGTTGCCGGTGACCGCCTATGTAGGTACCATTACAGCGCCTATTGTACCCGACAAATAGTTATGTCCGGTTTGAAGGACGTTGTAGGTAATATAAATAATGATCTAACGAGACTTAATATCGCAGCTCGGGGCGAAGAGCACAATGTGGTGCAGTGCATACCATCCTAAATACATCGTTATGGGCAAAAGTATCACTTAACATCAGGTGACCGTATGACACGTGCCGTCGCTTCATTGAAATTAAAAAAAAAATTGAACGACAGTTTACTGACAGGATAATATACACAACATTTCTCATCAACTCACAGCGCCCTTTAAACAAGATCATGCCACACTACTAGTGATATTACTAATATCACCTCTCCGGTCACAGACGTCCACTGCTGGACATAGCCCTCCCCCCAAACATCTCCACATTGGGAGTTCATTGAGATGAATGAGACCGTAACCCACCAGGCTGGCCCAATTAGGGTTGGTGGGCGATCAGGGCCTCGTCTGTTGTCCAGCAGGGTGCGAGCTGGTGAGGTGGAACGGAACCCCTTACACCCTCAACCGTACATTATCTACTTAATACGATGAGAAATATACACAAGCGAGGTATACCATCAGCTGGTTATTAATAAAATGGTATCCACGGAGGGGACTCTTGGAGTACCCCAGGACTGGCTACCGGAGGTGATGATACCTAGTGTACTGTAATGGGAGATACCGGGAGACGTCGCTTGAGGATTTTGATATCATCAGAGGATAATGGATGGAGAAAGGAAGCCTTCACAATCCGACCGCATTGATGCACCATATCATGATGATGATGACGACGATGGCGATGATGATAATGATGATAATCATAATGACGATGACGACGATGATGATAAAGATAATGGCGATGAGGATGATGATGATAATACTGACGATCATGATGATAATAACAATGAAAATGATAATGATGATGATAATAATAATGACGATGACGATCATGATAATAATAATAATGACCACGACGATTATGATGATAATAATAATGACGATGGCGATGATGGAAAAGATAATGATGATGGCGTTGATGATGATTTTGACGATAATGATATTTATGATGACGATATAAAAGCGAACATGATCCAAGTGCCAACCCTAGTTCCAACTGATAGACCCCACATGGTCCAAAGTGACACCAATTTGTCTCAATTGAGGAATTGGCTGAAGTACGAAGACCCGTCGAGTTTATATTTAGGCATCATCATCCAATCCCGGTCTCCGCTTGTGGCCTATTTCAGTTCGTTGGGGAACCGGTTCGGCCCGCGCCCGCCCCCGCGCCCGCGCCCGCGCTGATGCCCTAGCTGGGTCACGAGGAGTCTGCGGTTCGATCCCCACCCGCTAAACTTGACATTCTAAAACATCGCCGGAAACCGTATATTCGCAATCGGACAAATTTAGCGGGCTGTGCACACATTACCGTGATCCGGTTTGAAGGGCGCTACAGCTACTGGAGTAACGAGACTTAATTGCTTCAAAGCGACGAGCGCAATGTGGTGCGGTGTATAATATTGTAACTAGCGCCACGTTATGAGCGAACGTATCACTCACCATCAGGTGAACGTCTTCCTCTTGTCGTCGCTTCGAAGATTTAAAAAAAAAAAAATATCTGTCTAAATTTAGCTCTATGACCGTATCGTATAGGTAATATTCATCATCATCAGCCTAATAGATAATAAATTTGTTGAAATAGATATTTATAATCTATGACAGACATTTTAGAAATGTGCACAGGATAACAAAAAATAAAAAAACGATAACAAAATTTGCTGCGCTGGCCGTAAACAATGCCGTTTACAACGAAAAAAAAAAGAAGGCGAAGGAGGTGGTGCTTTGTTTACAAAACAAAAACCGCCGCCAATCGATATGCGAAAGTACCAGGCGAGCAGAAACGACGCGGACGTCCACGTAAGGCTTTGCGGCGGCGCGGCGGCCGACACGATGCCTTTGCCGTTTAAAAACGTATCTTAAGTAAGCTACAGCGAAAACAAATCACCCAATACACAACACGATAAAATACACACAAAACAAACGATGATCATCAATAGAATTTCTTTATGCGTAATCGGATATTTTCGCGACGTAATATCTCGTGGCCAGCGTCTCAAGGACGTAAACAAAGACAGCTGTTGTGAAATCATTTAACTGCGTAATTTACGTACACAATCAAGTACGCCGACGCGGATTGCGGAGAAAATGTAGTGTAAACTGCATCCTTGATACGAAACTTGTGTATCTAGTTTCGTCATGCGATATTCTTTGTTTATTTACGAGTAAAAACTCACCACTCAAGTCTTCAATGGTGTTCAGCTTTCGTGCAGACATCTTTCCGAATGAAACGTGACACGGCACTGGGTAACTAGAGTTTTTTATTGTATTGGAACTGTTATATTTTAACTTTAACAGAATAAATTCGCGAATGTAATCGGATAGAAAGTCGAGAACTAACTGCGGCCAGCCGCCTTTGTTTTCTGTTTTGATGTCTGCTGACAGCTACGTTTCTACATTAACCATTCGATTATCCTACACCAATCGCAGCAGAGTATGCTGCCATTTGATTGGACAAAAGATGTAAACAATAAAATGTTGCCAAATTAAAAATTAAAATCATTCCAAACTTGTCAAAGCCATTACATGCATTATCAACTTTAAAAAATATACTTATAATGGAGTGTAAGAGGTCCCGCACAACTCACGAGATTCAAGCTAACCTCACCTGCTAATAAACAAACGAGACTCTGGCTGAAAACCTGCATTGAGCTAGGGTGGTTGGAAATGGATCAAACCCATATGCATCTTATCCCACCGATGTGGAAATCTTCGGGCGGAGCTAATATATGATGATCATAAAAAAAATTACTAAAATCCTTTCAATCACTATTATGTTATTTTTAATTTTGAGCTTTTGTTCCTAAAAAGAGTACATCAAAATCATTGAATCTTTTATATACTTGTGACTAACAAAATAACTATATTTTTGTATTACTAAAAGGTAAAAGGAAATAAAATAAATTCTAATGTTTTCCCAAAAACAACTAAAACATTTCACACGCACTTTAGATCTAACCAAAATTTATCACGTTGTGTCTCTTTTTAATTTGTTATTCTAACATTATGTCTCGTCGCTTAATTAATTAAAAAATTCCAATTTATACCATTTTTCAAATATAACAGATATTTTTGTCATGTTGAATATTAATCAAAATTAATGGAAAATAATTATGTTGTTAATTGGTCCTTTCTCGAAATATCGAGTCTGATTTTTAAGCGGTACAAAATGTATTTTGTATAAAATAATACTTTAACTATTCTAATAGCATTATTAATGTAAAATATTGCGGAAAAGGGCTGTAATAATATTATGTTATATTTAAAATATCTTTTATGATAATCTAGTTGAAAGCAATTTATCAGTAGGCAACACTACCAAATCACTGTTGTCATCAATTCTACTGTCATTATATCACATTGTCTATTGTCTATACTTTTATTCTATTTTTCTTTGCGAATTATGTGATGACGTCAAATTGACTGTAATTATAATTAAAATTAATTATCAATAATTCGCAATGAACATCAAACATGTAGCAGACGATTATCCATCACAATCGCTTCACGAAGAAGTCAGTAGTCCTAGGTGAGCGAGTTTATCACAGTTTTTTTTACCTATCGTAATATATCTGTATGACAGCTGATTTTTGAGCGCCAAAGTTAAAAGGCGCCAAATGAGCTGAACGTGTCAATTTTTATTTTTCACTTTTTACGTGTCCGTAACGGTAATTTAAGCTTATATTGTAGGAAAAAGTTGCGTGCGGATAACACAACACGAAAAGGTTGGAGCTTAATGGACAGGAGAACAGATCAAGAGGTAACAACCATTTTATTTTTCCACTTCTTTTATCTGGAAACTGATTGGTCTTTAGTATAGCAAAGTTTGCATGAATTTTATTGATACTCAATCCTTTTTTTTGTGTTCTTTTTGATGTGTAAAAATGTTCGAAATACATTTACGCAAATTTACGAAATAGAACATCATAAATTGGATACAATACCATCCATGAACCTGTATGTTCATATAATGTAAATACTAATTGTACTTAAATAATTAGGCATGGATATGGAAATGTGTAAATGTCCACTGTTTAATATCATACAGATTATAGAAGACATGTAAAAGTCTTACAGTTTGTAGCGAGACTCATTATTTTTTTATGAGCAATATCAATGAATATAATTTTTAAGTTGTTATTAAAATTGATTAGATGAAATATGTCTCTGGAGGCAGATCACCCTACTGAAGACTTCCACAATGATTACTAAAATTATAAAGTTGTAATGTCCAAATACTTCGACTAAATTACAAAATAAATAATGGGAATATGATCATGAGCAAGTTGATGTCTACTACTGTTTATGGTCTTCCCACACAGATGAGTCCTGGACTGCCAGTATCCAGGAGTTTGCAGTTATCTCAGATTGTAGTTCAGTGATAATATGAATTCCATTACCGATCTTACTTTATACATGTGCTATAGGATTATGTCATGAACTATTTCAAGGAGCCAGAAATGACTTGGAGACTGTTCTTGGAATTAACAGTGTCAATCATGGATTTCTTGTAATCCACAGAACATGGTCTTTCGCTGTTTGAATCTAGTGGCTCTCAGCAATTCTTATGATGCTGCCACTTGATATAGGGTATCTGCTAACTCCACACTTTCCAGCACTACAAGTCTGTAATGTCCATCTGTCCTATGAAGTATGTACCTCATCCATTGCCACTTCAGCCTTGTGATTTGTAGGGCTATGTCGGTGACCCTGGTTCTTCTGCAGATCTCCTCACTTTTGTTCACTCAGGGACACTCCAATCACCCTATCCATCGACTAGTGTCTCTGGTCTTTCTTATGTGGCCTATAGTGACCAAGTTATGTTTGGGTATATGTTACAAAGTGTTAAGTTTCTGGACGACCAGGTAATGAGCTCTTCATTCGCAGGTGCTCCAAGAAATGGGTGTCAGTCTACTTGAACAGGATGAAGTGGAGAGTTACCGAGAAATGGCTACTGTTACATCTGTAAGTTACATATATAAGCTGTTCCCCCACACCTTTGCTGGTTGTTTGTATAGCTAGCGTTGCTATAGCAACCACATAAACATGAAATGAAAATGTTTACATATGTAGAAATAAAATGATGATGGACCTCATCATCAGGTAACAGACTTGCTCTGAGATTTGACAGCTATAGTAATCTTGTGATACCCAGCTCACCTTTGCAGAAGCCCCGAATCCCAGCAGTGGGAATATTAAAGAGTAGTCAACTTTTTTAAGTTAAACGGCATCATGTTACAAATGTGATCTCTGCTTGATGTTTTATCATTAACTATCTTTTCATGGGATAAGGTCCAGCTGTGGGATCGTTTAGTGGGACGGTAATTTACTTTTTTGTTTTTTCTCTATATTTTCTGCTGTTGTTGCTAATTTGGGTTAATGGCGTTTCCTTATAGATTTCTACAATGTCAAGTGTGTATAATACTCTACTTTATAAAGTGGGCTTCGTGAACGACCAAGGTCCCAGATTGTAACTAAGAATTAAATGAGAGATTGCTGTTGATGTACCTAAAACAAATAAGGCGCACACAATATATATACAGGGGTTAGTCTGTTAAAAGACAGACAAACTACAGCTTAATATGATTATTGTTAATGAATGAACTAAGAATATAAACGAAAGGGGAGTGGACAAGGGAAAGAAGAGATTTAAAATCAATGGGGTGAGGAATATCAGGAGGAAGGAGATCATAGGTAGAAGAAGATAGACGACAGCAACTGAAAAAGATGTGATTTGGGGAGACTTTGTCAAGACCACCTTCGCAAATAGAACTGATATGAAGTTTAGCCAGATGGACGGGGGTACACATGTGGCCTAGCCTTAATCTACAGTTCGTGCTTGTACCACCTTTATGAATATCTTTGAAGTTGCAGAACCATAGTCGAGGAGGAATAAAGCCTTGAATATCAGCATAGTGCTTACCTATAGAAGAACTAGTTATGCCAACAAGAATTCCAAGAAGAGAGCAATCGATGCTTAGCTAGTGGGAGTAAATCATTAGAATAAACTATGTAATGATCCATACAGCCAGTAGTTGTGGGGTCTTTGGCACAAGATCCACAGTTTCATTATCAAAAATGCCACTGTGGCCAGGTAACCAAGCAAGGACAAGGTCAATATTTTTAATTTTAATTTTTAGTATGTAGGGAAATTTAGATATAAATTGGTTTGCAACAATAGCCCGTAAACAGCTCTTAGAATCAGTATGAATAACAGATATATTTAGTTTATGGGAATCAATGAATGATAATGCTTCCAGAATAGCTATCGAGATTGAGAATCACATTGTATTTGGGTCTCCTAACAACGGAGCCAACACAACCCTGGTCTGACAACTTAGATCCATCAGTGTAAATTATGAGCCAATCGGACCAATGTTTGATGATGTATGTATTTAACTGGGAATTTGCAGAATTACAGTTCATTTCTATGCCGAGATGTAGAAGAATTTGAGGCTGAAAGATGAGAGCATTAAAAGAGACGTCGAAAGGAGGAAATTTTTGACACTGAAATACCGGACAAGGAAGGAGCAGATAGCTGACAAAATTAAAGGAAAGGCAGGAATAATCGTTGTGGTACCAATATTTCTTAGAAGAGATAAAATCAGAAAGAATATAGAGTTTAGAGATAAGGGAGATTGAATGACTTTAAAAAGGAACTGGTCAGATAAGTATTGTCTTCTGAGGTATAAGGGAGCATCGCCGCATTCTACCTGAAGAGCATTAATATGTGACGATTTTATGGCTCCACAGATTATTCTCAGACATTTAGATTGAAGTTTGTCGAGGGAACACATGACAGATTTGTTACAAGGGTCAAGGAGGAAAGTGTACATAAGTTTTCAGTATAGAGGTGACAGCCTCACCAGATAGGGAATGCGGAATGTTAAGATTTTTCTCTCATTTTTTAACAATATGATTAATATGATGGACACCAGTTAATCTAGAATCTAATACAACACCAAGAAATTTCACATTGTCTACCGCCGTAAATTTTTGTTGATCGTAAGACATTGGAACGTCAGGACAAGATTTGGACCGAGAGAAAATCCGTGGTCTGAGAGCCAAGATTGGAGATAGTTAATAGCTGAAATTAGGCGAGAAGATGCCTCATAATTATTAATAGAAGAAACGTAAACTGCGAGATCATCAGCATATTGCAGCACTTGACAAAAGTAATAAATACTGTAAAGTAACGGGCTAAGGACCGACCCTTGGGGAAGCCCCTTCCACAGCTGTCTGATAGAGGAAGAATAATTTGGAGAACGAATAGATACGAATCTAGGCGACAAGAGATTAAAAATTATCTTTACAATCTTCACACGAATACTCAGCTGGAGCATTTTCTGCCTGAGCACTGGAAGAACAACATTGTCATATGCAGATGACACATCCAGAAAAACACCTAAGACTCATTTTAGAGAAGGAAATACGAATGGCTGTTACAAATATGCTTAAACTATCCATAGTGCAAAAACCTTTTCGGAATCCAAATTGAGATTTAGCTATGTTCCAATTGTCCATAATCCATTCCAAACGGTTCCCGACTAAAGGTTCCAATATCTTAGCCATTGTAGAGGACAAAGTGATTGACCGATAGCTAAAAGGATCAGAGCTGGGTTTTCCCGGTTTTAAAACGGATGACAATCTGAGTCCTCTATTCGTCAAGTGGAGTTCCAGTTAAAAATATATAATTAAGAATGGAAGGGAATACCTGTTTCACAGAATTACTGCTTTTGGGAATAAAAGAATATGGTATCCCATCAATTCCTGGGGATGAATCATTTAAACTCTCCAAGACAGCTGAAAGTACCGATCAAGAAAGTCAGACCCAAAATCATCAGTGGATTTAGAGGATAAAGCGGAGGGAAAAGTTTCTTCTAAAGAAGGTATGGAAGGAGGGATTAACCTACAACAAAAATGTTCAATCCAGTCCGAAGGATCATTAGATGAGATGATAAGAGCAGAAACAGAGCAGCGATATCGTCTCATATTCTTCCAGACTTTAGAAGGAGGAGTGATAGAAGAGAGCCCCTCGCAAAACGCAACCAACCAGATCTTTTCTCTTCTGATGAAAATCTTACAGTCTTGGCAGCGATTCTGGGGTAAGAGATGAAATGTTCTAAACTCATAGTAACTGAATAAGCATCCTCTGCTCCTGATCTGTTCTGGCAAGCCTGAGTGCACTCAGAATCCCACCACGGGGAGAAGATTCACATCTAGCAGTGCTTTTGGGAGGGATAGAATTAGCAGCAGAAGAAAGAAGAGCGTTTCTAAAAGATATATAAGATGAAAGGACATTGTCAGGGTTAATCAATCTAAATGGGATTTCAACTGAGGTGGAAGGGAATTAGTAAGAATGGAATTAAGGGAATCAGGAATTGACAGAATGATAGTAAAGTGATCGCTACCATGAGTGGAAGAATAGGGGAGGCTAGAAGCCAAAGAAGGAGGAGTTAAAGAAAGGTCTACAGCAGTCTGGATTCTGGGGAGGAGGAACTCTGCGAGTAGGAGTCCCGTCATTCAATAAACACAAACCTAGTTCACCACCATCATGTATGGTGAATATTAAAATCTCCAAGGGTAAGGACAGGTGGGGGTAGGTTTTAATTCAGAGAGAAGTACTAGGTCAGGTTATTACGCTTACCTAGCTCATGTCTCCTATAGATAATTACATGATGATATCCTATATAGTGTCTATGCGCTGCGTCAGTTAATAGTCTCGATGACTGACTCTAACCTCCACGGCGCCAACTCTTCACCAGCAACGTAAGCGGCAGCGCAAGATCAGAAATAAAAAAAAAAAAGAACCTAAGTGTTATTGACCCAAAAAAAAAGTTTCAAAGGTGCATAAACAGTAGCAGCAAGATTGACGCCTCCTCCCCCGAAACTTAAGGGAGCAAAAAAAAAAAAAATATTGAAGTAGGAAAAAAAAAAACTCATTCACCATAGCATTGTTGATAAACCTTCGTCGCTTTTTCAATGATAAAAAAAAAAATCGGTCGGAATGTAGCTGTAGACGAACACTCGCGATCTTACACGAATCAAAAATGGAGCAACGTCCAAATACCGTACTACCCTCATGTTCCGGTAGAGGACATACGGAAATAGATCCTATTGCCTGTGCGATTGTTTTCCTTTGGAGGAAGAGAGGAGTTATGGGAACTTGGAGGAGTTCCTCGTCTCCTCGAAGGATGGATCAGCTCCGTCTCCATAGTGTTTGGAGAATTAGAGGAATCTGGGATATAACCCACCCCGCGATCGTAGGGGTCGACGCCGTTCATAGTTCTACACCAAACTACTATACACCAAGCTACCCCAATAAATCACTCGAAAATAAGTGATGACGGAAATGCTTGAAACACTTGCTCAAGCACTCTATTGTCTACTGCCTCTCACTCTCTCTCTTCTAGCACAAACCTAACCTGAAGCGGAAGCATGACATAGAGAATGTGAACCCGAACGTGAACAGTTCGGTCGCGTCGCCGCGCAGCCGGCACAACCCCAAGAGTCCTAAGATCAAGATATACAGCGCGAGCCCGGGACCTTCCAAGGAAAAGAGCCCGAAGAGTACAGAGAAACGTATGTACATCACTTCCGTTTACTTTTTTATCGACGAGTCCTTCAAACCGGATAGGATCTTGTCTTCAGTCCAACAACTAGACGGCTGGTACTGATATAGTTCAAGTGTACTCCATCCAAAAAGAAATTAAATGTAAAGTATCACTTCCAGCAATATCTTTAGCTGCAGGTCCTTCGAACCGGATCATTGTAGTTTGCAAACTACTGTTTGACAGCGGAAATATAAGCATGAGACGTATCGTCAGTGGAAATTTTTGGTATTCCAACTCGAAGTCCTTCAAGCCTGATAAAAGCTTATCGTATCGGCGACAAATAGATCGTTGTGATAAGCACTACTAATTGTGGGTATATGATCTATCATTAGAACTATTTCCTAGTGTTAAAATTTTCCTTAGCTAATGGTCCTTCAAGCCGGATTAGGGTAATAATTGCACTGTAAAGTTTGAAGGTGGAAATAATCGCTGTGGTTCGTAGCTACCACCGACAAGATGTATATGGGTTCATAGAGCTTCTCTCTAGTCTATGGTCAGGTTCAAGTGGACGTCCCAGCCACTAATAGTAGTTTGTAGACTTTACTGTGATCCGGTTTGAAGGGCGTTGTAGCTTATACTGGTGGTGGTGTCTCTGTAGCCGGAGACTGTTTAAGTACCGCCGCAGCTTATGTTTCCACCGCCAAATAGTAGTTTGTAGACTTTACTGTGATCCGGTTTGAAGGGCGTTGTAGCAAAAAGTTCTAACGGTAAATCATACAGTCGATCCGTAACGATATAGTGCAAATTAACTTGATATACACAGTATGATATTTATAGTATAGAGGAGTATCCGGCTTAAAGGACTTCAAACTAGTAGTCATATGAGGTGGAATAAAAAAAAAATCTAGTGTTATGTCTCAAATCGGAGATCGTCTAGCTCATCTGCTGCCAAACAGTCGTGTACGAACTACTATGATCCGGCTTGAAGGACCCTTAGCTAAAGAAATTACTGAAGCAGTCATATATCATAGTAACGGCGCGTTATAAGCGTAAGTTACTATTAGTAGTATTAATCATAGTTATATTGGAACAGCTAAGCTACATCCGGCGGAGACGCTGGAGTCGACCCTGCTCCTGGACTACCTGATCGAGGAGGAGACACCTTCCGGCCAGGTCAGCGCGCAGTTCCTGGCACACGGCGCCGGGTTCACATCCGGCAGCACCACGAGCTGCAGCGGGGAGAAGTCTTACACTTTCACTGGTAATTCAGTATGTGTATGGCTGGTGGTGTACAGGAGCTCTGATGGTATCGTGAGGCAGTCCATCCATGGTATACAAAAAGTACCAGGTTTGGTGCTGAAGCTGCGAGGAGTATGGCTGGTGGTGTACAGAAGCTCTGTGGTATCGTGAGGCAGTCCATGCATGGTATACAAAGAGTACCAGGTTTGGTGCTGAAGCTGCGAGGTGTACGGCTGGTGGTGTACAGAAGCTCTGATGGTATTGTGAGGCAGTCCATGCATGGTATACAAGAGTACCAGGTTTGCGCTGAAGCTGCGAGGAGTATGGTCTGGTGGTGTACAGGAGCCTGATGGTATCGTGAGGCAGTCCATGCATGGTATACAAAGAGTACCAGGTTTGGTGCTGAAGCTGCGAGGTGTATGGCTGGTGGTGTACAGAAGCTCTGATGGTATCGTGAGGCAGTCCATGCATGGTATACAAAGAGTACCAGGTTTGGTGCTGAAGCTGCGAGGTGTATGGCTGGTGGTGTACAGGAGCCTGATGGCATTGTGAGGCAGTCCATGCATGGTATACAAAGAGCACCAGGTTTGCGCTGAAGCTGCGAGGTGTATGGCTGGTGGTGTACAGAAGCTCTGATGGTATCGTGAGGCAGTCCATGCATGGTATACAAAGAGTACCAGGTTTGGTGCTGAAGCTGCGAGGTGTATGGCTGGTGGTGTACAGAAGCTCTGATGGTATTGTGAGGCAGTCCATGCATGGTATACAAAGAGTACCAGGTTTGGTGCTGAAGCTGGGAGGAGTATGGTGTGGTGGTGTACAGAAGCTCTGATGGTATTGTGAGGCAGTCCATGCATGGTATACAAGAGTACCAGGTTTGCGCTGAAGCTGCGAGGAGTATAGTCTGGTGGTGTACAGAAGCTCTGATGGTATTGTGAGGCAGTCCATGCATGGTATACAAAGAGTACCAGGTTTGAAGCTGAAGTTGCGAGGTGTATGTCTGGTGGTGTACAGGAGCTCTGATGGTATTGTGAGGCAGTCCATGCATGGTATACAAAGAGTACCAGGTTTGGTGCTGAAGCTGCGAGGAGTATGGTCTGGTGGTGTACAGAAGCTCTGATGGTATTGTGAGGCAGTCCATGCATGGTATACAAAGAGTACCAGGTTTGGTGCTGAAGCTGTGAGGAGGAGTAGTAGGAGAAGTTGGAGTCCCACTAGTGCACACAATGCAGCTTAGGATTTATACACTGAAACCTGTTCCCAGCCCTAGGTCTAGAAGAGGAGATGATTATCAAGAGGAGGAGCAAATCGGAACCGGTTGGCAGTGACACGTTCTCCGTACTCTCCGACGAGATGATACTCAGCATATTCAGATGGCTGCCAAAGCGTACCCTGGCGCACTGCATGCTGGTCTGCAAGAGGTGAGTCGAACAATGCTGTTAGGATGCTTACACGACCGCATCCTCCCCCTCACTTGGCGCTTCGAGCCGGAAGAGTTCGTCTCTTCTGTATGAATGTCACCTGATGGTGAGTTATTATACTGCATCATGTGCTCGTCTCGTTACCCGTTATATATATGATCCTTCAAACCGGATCACAATAACAATTTATATCAATACCGCGAGTAAACAGTGGCAGTGTATACACCATCAGCTCAAGGTCCACTGCTGGACATAGGCCTCCCCTGAAGATCTCGACATCGATCATGGTCTCCAGGAGCAGTGGTTTTCAAGGGTTCATACGGCAGGATTTGAAGCAGTTCCAATTCCCACCACGGTAGACCAATGGGGGTTGGTGGGAACCAGAGCCTCGGTTGTTGATTAGCAGCACCACGAGCTGGTGAGGTTGGCTTCGTTACCTTGACCTTTGACCTTCGTCTCGCAGGTGGTACCGGGTGGCGTGCGACGAGTCGCTGTGGCAGCGGCTCGACCTCGGCAACAAGGTGCTGTCGAAGGACGCGCTCGGCAGGATCCTGGTGCGGAAGCCCGTCATCGTCAGGCTGGCCAACACGGAGGTATATATGTGTGGACATACCACCCGCGGAAATCAGTTCACCGATGCCCACTGCTGGACTTAGGCCCACACGGAAATATTACATTACTATCTTACTGGCGGTAGTGTCTCTGTCGCCGCAGACCGTCTAGGTACCGCCGCAGCGCCTGTTGCAGCCGGCACGCGGTGCTGTGCGGACATTGCTGTGATCCGGTTTGAAGGGCGCTGTAGCTGGTGAAACTATTGTGGTGACAACACCCAACATACGCCTTGAGGCGATGAGCGCAATGTGCGTATCACTAGCTATCAGGTGATCAGATCGCCGTGGCACCATACGAACACCGGCGGGCAGTTCAATCTGTTCATGGTCTATGGCCAATTGCCTTCCAGATAGCGGAGTGGCGGCCGGGCGCGCCCGCGGCGCCGTCCAGGATCCAGTACCTCGACCTGAGCATGTGCACCGTTCAGCACGAGACCCTCGGCTGCCTGCTGGAGCGCTGCCCGGCTCTGAAGAAGCTCAGCCTGGAGAGCATTATGACAACAGAATCCATCTGCAGACTAATCGGTGAGGGGGTTCATTTAATTAGTATATATAATATAAGTGACCACACGAGTGGGACCTTCACTCGATATTAAGTGATGCTCCTTCTCACAGCTAGTTAGGATTGCACACACTGCACCGCAATGAGCTGGTCGCCATGAGAAAATATGTCAAGACTCATCACCGCAGTAATTTCACTGACTACAGGGCCCTTTAAACCGGATCACCTTTATAGTTGCACACTACTGTCTCACAGCAGGCACTAGTAAAAATATTTTTTTTTATTTGAATTTACGGTCCTTGGAACCGGATCTCTGGTGTTCTTTTCCTATAAGTCATATAGGCCTGGTCCCGGTTCGGTGCTCATGTGAGCTAAGGACCTTGGAATCGGATTATGGACCTCTATGTTATATATATACCCTACATATATATTTGTACAACCGCAGGCAGGTGCAGCAACCTGGAGACCTTGAACTTGACGATGAGCAAAGGGCTCACAGCTGAGGGTCTCGCCGAGATACTCAAAGGATGTGTTGGGTGAGTTTTTTTTTTTTAATTTTTCATATATCACATGGACATGGTGCAGTGGTTAACTTCTTCCCTGACCCCAGGAGGTCCCAGGTTCAATTCCAGGATATGTGTTTTGGACCATGATCGGGTGACAGGTACTTCAGTAGCGTTCCAGCTTGACAGAGCTGATGACCATCATCCAACATTCTCCATCACGTCTTCAGCAGCAAGTGGCAGATTCCCTCCCACTCCTGAACTATCATGGTTTATGCCTTCAGACTGCAGTCGCTGAACATCTCCTGGTGCAACCTGGCGGAGGCGGCGCTGCAGCAGCTGGTGACGGCGCTGCCGCAGAAGCTGCAGCGGCTGAACGTAGGCGGCGCGAGGGTCATGACCGACGACAGTGAGTACACCAAGAAACCATTCACCATCACCATATTAAGGTAACCAGGTCTTGAATGATGTTGTAGCCAGTCTAATTACTGGAGTATTACTTGACATCAAGTGAACGTTCCACTGGTCCCATGGCTTCGTGGAGGAAGAAGTCAACGTATACCAGCGAGACCTGGTAGGGACACCATGTAATATAAAGGCTCCAAGGTCTGGTGTAACTGGAGGTCTGTGTGCAGTGGTGCAGAAGCTGGTGGCTCGTTGCCCTCGTCTGCTGGAGCTGGACGTGTCTGACTGCTCGCGGCTGGGCGGCGCCTCAGTCCTCGCCATCCTAAAGCTCACCAGGCTGGAGCACCTCGCCCTCAGCCGCTGCTACCTGGTGCCGCCGCACGTCCTCACGTGAGTTCTGTTTAAGTTATCCGCACTCCATTCCCTCACACCAGCAGCACCCTTACAACACTATACCGGTACTAAATATTACTGTGATCCGGTTTGAATGGCGCTGTAGCAATCTTATGTTTAACGACGAGCACAGTGCGCTGTAGTGTACACTGTGTTTCACTTAAAATCAGGTGATCGACCATCAGATGGGAACGTGAACAAACCTTGGACTGCGTCAAAGGAACAATACTCTTGGTGTGATGATTGAGGGTCCTTCACCTCGGATGGTCAACGCTTGGGGAACTCTAGCATATCCTCACATGGCACCTGACCATTGAGCTCGTCCGCCGATTGAAAGCAGCAGCAGCGATCTTGGCTTGACGGGACAAGATCCGGATCGAAGGGGTCCGAGAACTGAAGCTGGCAGTGGGCTGGCCAGGTCTGGAACGTCCGATGATGGAGACGACTTGGAGTGGTAGTCGCCCACCCTCCAGATGGAGTGAGGACATCATCAGGGCTGTCGGCAGCGGGTGGATGCGGGAAGCTGAGGATCGCATCAGGTGGAAGACGTTATGGAAGGGATATATCCAGCAGCAACAAAGGCTGATGATGAAGGAGTGGTGGAAAGGGAGGGATGTGATGAAACAGGACTTCATATGATACCTTAGTGACACAAGTCTTCATCGAAGTGACGAGTCCAGCGGCACCTTCACTTGATAGTAAGTGATATGCCTCACCCTGACAACGTGGTGCTAGTTAGGATGTTGTATACTGCACATAGCGCACGTCAGTATGAGACGTAAGATGTTTAATCTCGAAATACAGTTCACATACTACATGATCCTTCAAACCGGATCACAGCAATGTCCGCACAGCACCGCGTGCCGGCTGCAACAGGCGCTGCGGCGGTACCTAGACGGTCTCCGGCGACAGAGACACTGCCACCAGTGATAGCTATAGCATCCTTCAAACCGGATCACAGCAACGTCCGCACAGCACTGTGTGCCGGCTGCAACAGGCGCTGCGGCGGTACCTAGACGGTCTGCGGCGGCAGAGACACTGCCACCAGTGATAGCTATAGCATCCTACAAACCGATCACAGCAACGTCCGCACAGTACCGCGTGCCGGCTGCAACAGGCGCTGCGGCGGTACCTGAACGGTCTCCGGCGGCAGAGACACTGCCACCAGTGATAGCTATAGCATCCTACAAACCGGATCACAGCAACGTCCGCACAGTACCGCGTGCCGGCTGCGACAGGCGCTGCGGCGGTACCTAGACGGTCTGCGGCGGCAGAGACACTGCCACCAGTGATAGCTATAGCATCCTTCAAACCGGATCACAGCAACGTGTGCCGGCTGCAACAGGCGCTGCGGCGGTACCTAGACGGTCTGCGGCGACAGAGACACTGCCACCAGTGATAGCTATAGCATCCTACAAACCGGATCACAGCAACGTCCGCACAGCACTGTGTGCCGGCTGCAACAGGCGCTGCGGCGGTACCTAGACGGTCTCCGGCGGCAGAGACACTGCCACCAGTGATAGCTATAGCATCCTACAAACCGATCACAGCAACGTCCGCACAGTACCGCGTGCCGGCTGCAACAGGCGCTGCGGCGGTACCTAGACGGTCTCCGGCGGCAGAGACACTGCCACCAGTGATAGCTATAGCATCCTTCAAACCGATCACAGCAACGTGTGCCGGCTGCAACAGGCGCTGCGGCGGTACCTAGACGGTCTGCGGCGGCAGAGACACTGCCACCAGTGATAGCTATAGCATCCTACAAACCGGATCACAGCAACGTCCGCACAGCACTGTGTGCCGGCTGCAACAGGCGCTGCGGCGGTACCTAGACGGTCTGCGGCGGCAGAGACACTGCCACCAGTGATAGCTATAGCATCCTTCAAACCGGATCACAGCAACGTCCGCACAGCACCGCGTGCCGGCTGCAACAGGCGCTGCGGCGGTACCTAGACGGTCTCCGGCGGCAGAGACACTGCCACCAGTGATAGCTATAGCATCCTACAAACCGGATCACAGCAACGTCCGCACAGTACCGCGTGCCGGCTGCGACAGGCGCTGCGGCGGTACCTAGACGGTCTCCGGCGGCAGAGACACTGCCACCAGTGATAGCTATAGCATCCTTCAAACCGGATCACAGCAACGTGCCGGCTGCAACAGGCGCTGCGGCGGTACCTAGACGGTCTGCGGCGGCAGAGACACTGCCACCAGTGATAGCTATAGCATCCTACAAACCGGATCACAGCAACGTCCGCACAGCACCGCGTGCCGGCTGCGACAGGCGCTGCGGCGGTACCTAGACGGTCTCCGGCGGCAGAGACACTGCCACCAGTGATAGCTATAGCATCCTACAAACCGGATCACAGCAACGTCCGCACAGCACTGTGTGCCGGCTGCAACAGGCGCTGCGGCGGTACCTAGACGGTCTCCGGCGGCAGAGACACTGCCACCAGTGATAGCTATAGCATCCTTCAAACCGATCACAGCAACGTGCCGGCTGCAACAGGCGCTGCGGCGGTACCTAGACGGTCTCCGGCGGCAGAACACTGCCACCAGTGATAGCTATAGCATCCTACAAACCGGATCACAGCAACGTGCCGGCTGCAACAGGCGCTGCGGCGGTACCTAGACGGTCTCCGGCGGCAGAGACACTGCCACCAGTGATGGCTATAGCATCCTTCAAACCGGATCACAGCAACGTGTGCCGGCTGCAACAGGCGCTGCGGCGGTACCTAGACGGTCTGCGGCGGCAGAGACACTGCCACCAGTGATAGCTATAGCATCCTTCAAACCGATCACAGCAACGTCCGCACAGCACTGTGTGCCGGCTGCAACAGGCGCTGCGGCGGTACCTAGACGGTCTCCGGCGGCAGAGACACTGCCACCAGTGATAGCTATAGCATCCTACAAACCGATCACAGCAACGTCCGCACAGTACCGCGTGCCGGCTGCAACAGGCGCTGCGGCGGTACCTAGACGGTCTCCGGCGGCAGAGACACTGCCACCAGTGATAGCTATAGCATCCTACAAACCGGATCACAGCAACGTCCGCACAGTACCGCGTGCCGGCTGCGACAGGCGCTGCGGCGGTACCTAGACGGTCTCCGGCGGCAGAGACACTGCCACCAGTGATAGCTATAGCATCCTTCAAACCGGATCACAGCAACGTGCCGGCTGCAACAGGCGCTGCGGCGGTACCTAGACGGTCTGCGGCGGCAGAGACACTGCCACCAGTGATAGCTATAGCATCCTACAAACCGATCACAGCAATGTCCGCACAGCACTGCGTGCCGGCTGCAACAGGCGCTGCGGCGGTACCTAGACGGTCTCCGGCGACAGAGACACTACCACCAGTGATAGCTATAGCATCCTTCAAACCGGATCACAGCACTGTGTGCCGGCTGCAAAGGCGCTGCGGCGGCTACCACCAGCGAATAACCACACTGGTGACGTTGCAGCAAGCTGAGCAGCATGCCGTCGCTGCAGTACCTGGAGGTGTGGGGCATGCTGCAGACGGGCTCGCTGAACGCGCTGCGGGCCGCCCTGCCCGCCATCCAGATCAACCAGTTCATGTTCAGGTCAGTCACCGGTCTACCGTACCATACTTAACTATACATTGCCGCAGCTACAAACTGAATAGTTCAAACATTACTCTGATCCGGTTTGAAGGGTTCCCGCTAATGTGATTACCGATAAAACCAGGCCCAACATGTCATGTCTCAGGAGACGAGTACAATGCGGTGCAGTGTACGTGATCCTGATTAACTCTTGGATCCATTTAACCACCTCAAGAGACTCTCAAGGTCCATGCCCTTCAAAGCACAGCTCACAGGAATCGAGCGAACCTCATCAGCTCGAGGCTCTGGCTACCACCAACCCGCATTGGGCCAGCGTGGAGGATAGTGTGAAGTGGCCCTAATCCTATGCTCTCCTACAATGCGATACTGACTGATGGATGTGAGGACTTTTGGAGGCCTATGTCCAGCAGTGGAGATCCATCTGCTGAAGTGTTGGCCACGATCACTCGATAAAGAGTGACACCTACGGACGCCCACGATTGATGACCACCACCGTTCGTGTGTTGCAGCGCGATCGCCAGGCCCACTGTTGGGGCTAGACGGACATCCGTATGGGGACTCCGGACACGAGACTGATTACTTAAACACACACAATGTAAGCGGTCCTATGAAAGAGATCTCTATCTCTCCCTCTCTTTATATCTACGGAGAGAGAGAGAGAGAGATATATATAAATACATAGTCATAAGCAGCCCTGCGCACCCACCATCTCAAACAAGACTCAATAACTTCCACACTGATCACTTTTTTTCACGTGTTACATTTAAAAATAATTTCTACCAATACCGCGCGCTGGCAACACTGACGCTCATCGGACCGCGATGTATGTAAAGATATATTTATAAATGAATACAATATAAATCTTGTAAATAGATTGAATTAAAAAATTAGTTTTAATATGGTTAAGCGAATCGTTTATGTGAGGGAGAGGAGGAGGAGAATGGAGGAGTGAGGAGGAACGGAAGTATATTATTTACTGTTTCAATATAGTTTCATTTCATTCACCTGTATTAAATTATTATATACAAATATATATATTGGTTTTTAGTGCTCATCACCATCATCATCATATTGATAGCCGTTGAATGAAAGGTTTGGTGTACAACGTCCGGTCGCGCCGCGACTGGTACAATTATTACACGGACAAATTAAAAAGTCGCATTGTACATATACACTGGTAGCGCGACAACGACGCGTGCAGCTGGTCGGGTAATACGGCGCGTTTGGTGCTGGTGATGCCTCTTGTTACCGGAGACCGTGTAGATACCGCCGCAGCGTCTATTGCAGCCGACACACAGTACCGTGAGGACATTACTGTGATCCGGTTTGAAGGGCGCTGTAGCTATTAATCGCTGTTGTATAGAATATTTTTAAAGTGAGTCGTTCACCTGGTGGTAAGTGATACGCCCGCTCTTAACATGGCGCTGGTTAGGATGTTATACACTGCACCACATTGTGCTCGTTCTCTTGAGTCATAAAATTTTGAGTTTCATTGCGCATTTACTAGCCACAGCGCCCTTCAAACCGGATTACGGTAATCTCTGCAAAGTACTGCGTGTAGGCTGCAATAGGCGCTGCGGTGGTACCTACCTAGACGGTGTCGTTGCTTCGTTAATTAAAAAAACCAAGATCGGAGATGAGTGGGGGTAGACGAAGATTATGAGAACGAGCGCCCAGTAGGAGGTCATTCAGCGTTCAGCCACCGTGTGATGAAGACGTCAAGAAGAATAAATGAAGGTAGTTCACCAATTTTATTACACTACCGCCATGAAACCATACTCTTATCAGCCGAATAAGTCCTGATACTGGGCATAGGCCTCCCACTTCACCAGCCGACAGACGTCCACTGCTGGACATGGGCTTCCACCAATGATTCCCACTTCGACCTGATAGACATCCATATGGGAGGATTTGAGCCATTTGACACCACGCTGACTGGGGATTAGGTTAGGAAGCCAGAGCCTCGTCTGTTGATCAGCAGGCTGCACCACGAGCTGGTGAGCTACAGTCCCGTGAGCTGGTGTGCGGGAACCCTTACACCCCCACCACCACCACCAAGGATCTTCATTGAGCGAGAATTGGGCTCTACCAGGCTGGCCCAGTGCAGTTAGGTGGGTCATCAGAGCCTAGTCTATTGTTTAATAGTATCCACCGCATGCTGGTGATGTTGACTAGGGCTCAGTAAGATTTTGGGCGGAACTGCTTACTCCCCCCCCTGGACCCAGTAAATGAAACGGCAATAATACTTGGTAGTAGTTTACTTGATCAGTTCCACAGGTGTCATTTGTAACTCCTCTTGGCCTTCTGCTCGGCTGCGTCGCTGGCCTCCACGAAGGTCCTCTTCAGCTTGTTCTGCCTGCTGTCCTTGTACTTCTTGGACACCTTCTCCGCCAGCTTCGCTATCCTCTTCATCGTTTGTGGCGGGTATCTGGACATTAGCATATGTATCATCATCAGCTGTTTGACATTCAGATGTAGCCGCCGAAGGTCTGAACACTGACTGATGATTACCGGTAAGTAAACTATAGATGTGCTGGTGGGAGGACTATCTATATATCCTATTGCAGCCGACACAGAGTACTGTGCTGGCATTACTGTGATCCGGTTTGAAGGGCGCTGTAGCTATTAATCGCTGTTGTATAGAATAGTTTTAAAGTGAGTCGTTCACCTGGTGGTAAGTGATACGCCCGCTCTTAACATGGCGCTGGTTAGATGTTATACACTGCACCACATTGTGCTCGTTCTCTTGAGTCATAAAATTTTGAGTTTCATTGCGCATTTACTAGCCACAGCGCCCTTCAAACCGGATTACGGTAATCTCTGCAAAGTACTGCGTGTAGGCTGCAATAGGCGCTGCGGTGGTACCTACATAGACGGTGTCGTTGCTTCGTTAAATAAAACCAAGATCGGAGATGAGTGGGGTAGACGAAGATTATGAGAACGAGCGCCCAGTAGGAGGTCATTCAGCGTTCAGCCACCGTGTGATGAAGACGTCAAGAAGAATAAATGAAGGTAGTTCACCAATTTTATTACACTACCGCCATGAAACCATACTCTTATCAGCCGAATAAGTCCTGATACTGGGCATAGGCCTCCCACTTCACCAGCCGACAGACGTCCACTGCTGGACATGGGCTTCCACCAATGATTCCCACTTCGACCTGATAGACATCCATATGGGAGGATTTGAGCCATTTGACACCACGCTGACTGGGGATTAGGTTAGGAAGCCAGAGCCTCGTCTGTCGATCAGCAGGCTGCACCACGAGCTGGTGAGCTACAGTCCCGTGAGCTGGTGTGCGGGAACCCTTACACCCCACCACCAACACCAAGGATCTTCATTGAGCGAGAATTGGGCTCTACCAGGCTGGCCCAGTGCAGTTAAGTGGGTCATCAGAGCCTAGTCTATTGTTTAATAGTATCCACCGCATACTGGTGATGTTGACTAGGGCTCAGTAAGATTTTGGGCGGAACTGCTTACCCCCCCCCTGGACCCAGTAAATGAAACGGCAATAATACTTGGTAGTAGTTTACTTGATCAGTTCCACAGGTGTCATTTGTAACTCCTCTTGGCCTTCTGCTCGGCTGCGTCGCTGGCCTCCACGAAGGTCCTCTTCAGCTTGTTCTGCCTGCTGTCCTTGTACTTCTTGGACACCTTCTCCGCCAGCTTCGCTATCCTCTTCATCGTTTGTGGCGGGTATCTGGACATTAGCATATGTATCATCATCAGCTGTTTGACATTCAGATGTAGCCGCCGAAGGTCTGAACACTGACTGATGATTAGCGGTAAGTAAACTATAGATATGCTGGTGGGAGGACTATATAGATATCCTATTGCAGCCGACACAGAGTACTGTGCGGGCATTACTGTGATCCGGTTTGAAGGACCTATAGCTATTTACAAGTCGTAGTATCTCTGCTGCCAGAGACCATCTAGATAGATACTACCACAGCACCTATTGCAGCCGTCAAACACCAGTAGACAGAGTACGCTGTGATCCGGTATGAAAGGCGCTGTATTTAATGAAATTCGTTTTGTAGCTTTATTGAAAAAAAAAAAAAACAACAAATGTCAAGTCATACTAATTTAATTGCCACGTACCCACAAATATTTTTTTTAGGTCGCATATACCTGATCCTTTAGTCCGATGGAACTGCTGCAAACTTTCCGCAGCCTTTTTGAAGAACTATCATAACACCATCGTCATCAAACAGTAGTGTGCAAACACTGTACTCCGCATTGATATGGTCCAGAGTATCACTAACCATGAGGGTGAACATCTCACCACTTTTTTGAATATAGTCATATTGCAATAACATCCCGTCAGGTCTCATCATCACATACCAACCACACCATTAGCGACTGACTGCGGACAAAACTCATACATCATTGAAGTCGTAACCAAACTATCGGTAAGAGTGCCGGATACATCTGATGACCTGTTCGAGGGAGTGTCTGATGTATCCGGCATACACATACCAATGCATGCACCCAGTTGGATAATTCCGGGTGCACCGATCACCATGTACCTGATAGTGTAGAATAATAAAGTATTCCTAGTTTGTTGTGCTGAGGGTTTTTACTGCATAATTAATTTAAGGGTAAGTTTTCCCTTAAGTGAATAAAAATACACTTCTTTAGGGGATGTAACGGACCCAAGCCAACCTCACCAGCTCGTAGTGCACCCTGCTAATCATTAAACAAGACTAGCTCCCATCGACCCTCATTGATCTAACATGGTGACAGATATGTCAAATCCCGCCATATGAACCCCTACGAACAGCTCCTAGTGCCGTCTGGTACTGAAGGTCATGCTGATTGTATGATGGTAGAGCAAGACTGATGAGGAGATCTTTGGAGGAACAGTGGATGTCTATCGGCTGATAGATAATTCTTACTTATAATGGAGGTGAAGCTCGAGACTGAATGTAATGGAAAATCACTGAGGATGCTCTTATCACCATCTATAGGATACAGGATATTGATGATGATGATAAAACTTATTCCGTAGTAGTGTGGAGCAGACGAGAGTACTGTCTAAAGTAGAAGGTATAAGTAAACCCTCGACTGCGGAGCTGCCCACCGGCACAAAGCTAAGAGCTTGCTGATATTTTCAAGTCCAGTAATATCAACTGGAATAAACTTCCGGCGTCTGCATCATCATCCGATGGACGTCCACCGCTGGACACAGCTCCATAGTCCTGACGTATTACCTCATCATATTTACCTACATCCAAGGAATTCAATGTTAGTGAACAACTGCGCCAACGTGATGAGCTCCGCCTCCTCGAAGCTGTCCTTGTGCTCCGTCAGGAACAGCCGCCGGAGCTCCCAGTGCTCGTCCGACTCGTGCTCGGTGCGCAGCGAGTCCACATCTATGGAGGGCTTCATGGCTGAGGGTCCACTCCAGTTTTCAGGTACAGACAATAACACACTTTAAATATATATATTAATACATATATGTTTTTTTTCCAAAGTATCGGTCTAGTTCGTATTTTCAAGACGTCAAAAAAGGTTTGATGTTGACATTGACAACTATCTTTTCTAGTGTTGCCATACTATATATATTGCCATGTAGTATGCAGTAATAATTTTCAAAATATCGATTTTTTTTAAAAAAAAAAAAGATAGATATTACAATCATATTAATTCTTTGGACAACTTTCGGGTCATCTACGTTATAGATAAAAAATATTGAAATAAAAAAAAAAAAACAATGTTTCTATTTATTTAATTTAATTAAGGCTATACCAATATGTGATCGTACGAGTTCTATCACAATAAACCTAGACACAGAAACCTTCTTAGGTTGCCTAAATGAATTGTGGCAGTAACCGTACAACGTGTCAACGTACGAAGAGCCGGAGTACTACACAATCGCGGCACCGCACATATAATTAAGGTCCAAGCATTATCCTTGAAGGCTTACCAGCGATGAATCATTTCCGGCTGTAACGTCCATATAGATTAAAAAACAAACATCTTTATTATCGATATTTTATTATCTACTCGATTATAAAATTGATATCGAATATAAAAAATATACTTTATTGTCAGGTAGTAAGATCTCATAAATTTTTTAATTTTTATATATATATATAATCTGTGCCGTTATCGAGTTTACATTGAGGTATTAAATCGATGTACTGCTGTAGAGCAACAAGTTGGGGGCGGTTCCTACCCTCAGATGTAAACGACCTCCTGACAGTTAACTGGCAAGGTCATTGACATCGCAATGCATCTCTAGTTGCCATATACAGAACCACCGTTTACTACCCTAATTGTTTTTTTTTTAAATCGTTTTAAAATTATTCAAAGACTTTCATAATTCAACTGCGCGTCTCATATCTAGGTCTTCAGATGGTATCCATCAGTGACCTTGTCTATGACTAATCTCACTCCACTTCTCCAACTATATCTTCGTTCATCACCAAGCTTCTTTTCTATTAACAGTCGCGACGACCGGGTCGTTCACCTGATAGTAAGTGATACGCTTACCCATAAAAACGTGGCGCTAGTTAGAACACTGCCCCATATTGCGCTGGTCGCCTTGATGCATGACATGTTGAGTCGCGTTACCTCAGTAATTACATTAGCTACACCGCCTTTCAAACCGGAACACTGGTGAGTTTGGGACATTCACACTCATGATTTCCCCGTAGATTCCAATCGAGTGCTCGCTTAGGAATGTGAATGTGGTCTGAAGATTATTGCCAACCCATCGACAATTCAAATGTCAAGAGGAATTCTATAATTGTTTTTTTTTATTCCACGAGGCGACGACATCAGCAGACCGTTCACCTGATAACAAGTGATACGCACGCTAACAGCGTGGCGCTAACTGTATAGACTACAACATCTTGTGCTCGTTACCTGACTTAATATGTAGTACTCCATTAATTTCACTAGCTACAACGCCCTTCAAACCGGAACACGGTAATGTTTGTACACTGCTGTCTGTTGGCTGCAATAGGATCTGTGCTGGTAGCTACGAGCAGTAAACAACACCACACCACAGTTCTTTTAACCTGTACATTATCTTCAATTACTTTCTATACACTATATAAGAATATACAACCCATATCAGCCGGCGCACGCCCACTGCTGGACATAGGTTTGCCCAAACATCTACCAACTGATCGTTTTTACTCCGCATGCATTTCCGCTTTATACACCAAAACTACCATATTAGTAGAAAATGAAAGTATATGGCAATAGGGTAGTACGAAATTATAACACGGCCATTTAAAGAAGTCGCCGCTTCGCCACGAGCAACACATTCGGGATGAGACTATTAAATTTACCACCATTACATCAGTAAGGATTTGTTGTCAAACTGAATATACACAGTGAAGTTTTTATAAGAATATTTTTTGAGAAAATTTTTGAAGGTAGTCATTAAATATGTAGATGTAAAAAGATTCAATTGTACCCGCACGCTCAATGACGGCTCCGGGGGCGGGTGAGTACTGTCTAACTGCATTGATTCATTTGTTTCATTAACTTTAACAAGTTTTTATGGTAATTTTTTTTTTTCTCCATTGTCACCAGTCAGCGGAGTATCGATGTGCTCAAGACCTGGACTCTGAAGGCGGGTTATGAAACGATGGCGTTCTCGCTCCGCAGAATGTTTTCTAACATAACTTACTTCAAGAAACCAGAAGACAACCCTGACGCTGACAGTGATAAGTGCTCGCACAAGTACGCGCCGGAGGAGGCTGTGGCGATCAACTACGAGACAACCGAGCCGGACTCCACCTCCCGTCAGTGCACCAGTCTGAACATACCCGATTCTGTGAAGAAGTTTGCAGCGAGCAAGGCATCCCTCTCCGACACTGACCTGCTCACTCTGGGTGTGAACACTCCAGCGAGGCACAGGCGTAAGAAATGCAAAAAGCTCACTGTAGACATTAAACAGGCCACCCATTCAGTGAGTGAGAGGCTGGACTTCAGCACCGGAGAAGAGAGCTGCAGCTCGCAGACTGAGAACACACCGAAGCACATCCTACTGGAGTGTGTCAACTCTGACGTGTTCAAGAACAGTTTCGATTTGAACAAAACGTTCAGCATCTACGGCGGTGTGGCCGACGATCAGCTGTCATCACAGCTCGAGGATGAGCACTTCGATATAGAATCACTGTCCGACCATTCAGACAGTGATGTGTCCGTTGAAGTGAAAAAGAAGCCGGTGAAGATGTGCCGCAAAGTGGAACCGGTGCAGTACGGTTCGTCCAGCGAAGAGAATCGTTATGGCTCGGTAACACCGGACTCATTCCAGGATCTAGAACTTGATAAGAGCGAGGAGGAGAGAATGAGATTGCTGTACAACTATCAGTCGAAACTTGGTAAGATTGAAAACTTCTTAAAGGACATGCTGAACGAGTTTCAATTTCATATAGAGGTCTCTAAAATCTTCAAAGGCAGAGCCACAGCTTCTGATCCACGAGTAGACGGTGGTGATGAAACAAGCGGTAGACCCAGTCCGACTGATTCATGGAGTGTTATAATGGAGAAAGAGAATGATGATACAAAAGTCACTGTTAAAAATCAATTACAGTCAATTAAGCAATCGATAGAGGAATTTATAAATGTATATCTGCAGAACTATGAAAGTGAAGCCAGAAATAAGAAATGCAGGAAGTACAAGCCTCGAAGTCAGAGAGGCATCGGCTCTAACATACAAGCTGATCACTGCAGACGCAGGCACCACATGAATAATAAAAAGAAAATGAAGTACTACGACTTCCCAGATCTGAGGGAGGCACTGATCAATTTATTTAACCCGGACCCTCATCAAACACCTTCCAGCAATGTGACCAGCGACACGGATGAGTCAGAGTCTTCCAAATGCTCGTGCCACTGCCACAACGAGTCGTCTTCCAACACTGATTCGGGACTCATCAGCAAAACTAACGACAGGTCCATATCGGACCAATCCATCACATCATCCATCGGCAACTTCAGCTTGGACAGTTCCACATTAACAGCATACTCCGAGTCTCTGGATCAGATAATTAGCTACAACAGCTTTCACGATTCGAGCTTGTACCATTCAATGCTTCAGAAAACGGCCATAGAGAGGATAACCTTCTATGTTCAGGTTCATGGTATACAGTTGAAATGTAACTCCTCCGAACATGATTTTGAAACAAAAAACATTATAACATTCCACTGTTCGACTTGCAAGGACACGGAGACGGATGAGAACGGCCTCATCAAACACATCCTCACCCAATCGCATTGTGAGAAGATACATTTCCAATACAAAACTGCATATATCAAGAAATGTATGTCCGAAGGTAGGGAGATACAGCCGAGTACGATTCTGAACCCGATGAAGCTGTACAGAGATGTCAATAAGATTGTCTGCTTCGGGGACGCGATGTACGCCTGCTCTTTGTGCTTCGAGAATCTGATTGTTGGTGAATCGGTGCTGATGGATCATTGTGCTGATAAAGAGCATGTGGATAGACGGGAGAAGCTCGGTGAAATTATAGAGTAAGTGCATGAAAGCATGTCTCCTTCCGTCTTATGATCGGCTTTCATATAAAATACTCTTTTTTTTTTTTTTTATTAATCATAACTCATTTCCTTTTTACACTAAATTATTATGATTTTGACTTTTTTCTTATACTATAGTCAAATATTTATTTTTCATATCTTCACTATATTCCATCATACTGATCGACTCGGCTTCACTTCCTACATTTCATCTTATCTATACTAGAATAAAAAAGTATACTCGTAAAAGACATCGGTAATGCAATATTAACTGTGATCTTTAAAAATTTAGGTTAATGTACGCGAGCGGGATTCCATATAAATTAACTGGATTAGGTTTATAAATTACTAACACTAGCTTATTAGCATGTTAGGGTAAAAGATAATGCTCAATGAGAAGAGTGATTAATAAACAGGTTATATTTTATTTATTAAATAGAAACAATAGTTCAATTAAAAATAAAAGCACCGGAGTTCTTTTACTACTGTCTCGATGGACTAGTGAAATTGCCAGAGTAACATATCTTAGTTCCACACCCCGTCTGTCTCATCGACAGTCATATTAATGATTACTTACTATTTTTCCCCTATTGAGGATATTTATTTATATTTAATATAAAAAATACAGTAAATTGAATTTGTAATTAATGAAACAGTTGATTTTTGATTTAATTTATTTGCTCTCACATTCATTCTATTAATTGTATGAATAAATAGGTTCATGTTAAAGGATACATGTACAATAATATAGTTAAAGGATACTGGTGAACTTTTGTGATAATTATGGTTATTTTGCTAGTTCTCTATATAGTCGGATATAAGGAAAGTGACGGATATTGTTATTGTAATAATTATACATTACTGTAGGTATTCATTTCTATCCGCCGTCGTGTACTGCCGTCTAGGTCCCGTGCTCTCCAACTTGTTCATACTCCTTAGGATTTGTAGATTAACCAAAATTACAATACACTAGTGCACTTCTTTGTTAAAAATATTCCCGTAAATATTATCCTTGAGTTGGCTTTTGTTTTCTATATCGTTATTTTGAAAACGTAATATAACTATTACTATATTTTTTTAACACATTTTGCCCAAAAGTAGAATAAAATAATATATGTATTGTTCGTTTAGTATATTATCATTTTTAAATTAAACAAAATCATAATAAATTTTGGATACTTTTCACCGACCACTTGTAATTTGGCGCGCGATAATTAAAATGTCAACAAATTGGAGAAAGGCAAAGGACTAAAACGCATAGGGTCTAAACAATAATGAAGAATTTATTATAGAAATTTTTAATTTAATTGAAAACCGTGAAGTGAGAAAATCAAGATCGAATTACGATAGATACACACACAAGTAAGTCTTCCAATTGAACTTAATTCCGTATGCAAATGTTAATGATCTTTCAACGAAGAAGTGCACATATATTACAAACAGGGTTTTACATTGAAAAATTTCCATTTTATACATTTTTACACAAGCTTAATAGTAGAGTAATATTTTTTTTATTTAATCGCATTATCGTCAATTGTAAGAGCAGATTAGTTAAAATTATTGACTTGAAACGAATTATTATTATTTTGTATTAATGTATTATTAGTTTATTGTGTTTGCTCGTGTATGGAGATGATGTGTATTGGCTTTTTTAATCTCATTCAAAGGTTTTCTTACAGTATCGGTAGTAGAAGAAACAAGAAGCATTTTTTTTTTAATTTCATGGTAAACATCAGATATTTTCTTCATTTTGTCGTCTTTATATAATGTATTAATTTTTTTTGTATACACGGGATATAATGAGCTTCAATCCGTCTTTATTGACAGCTAAAAGTTAAACAATATATGCATTTATAAAATTCTGGGTAGCCACTTTATATCTATATTTGTCAAACAAATATTAGTGTTATATTGAGAAATAAAATTAATTTTATAAATAGGCTATGTCTAAGTGCTTTAGTAAAAGGTTTGGATTCTAGCCAAGTTTTCTACTGATTACTCTCTGATATATTAATCTGTGTAATTTTCTTGTCAATCATGTGTTTAGTAATGTAATTGAAAAAAAAGCCTTATTATATCGTGTACATGTAATGTAGGAGTAAGTGATGAATGAAATATTATCGCAAATCGAAAATCTGTTGATGAAATCACCTAAGCCGAAAGACTGATTTTAATGCCACGTTCGCAAAAAAAATTGTTGATGTTCAAGGACACATTGGGTCTATGATTGAAAATCTGGATCAGTAACAAATTTTTTATCTACAAACATACCTCTATATATTGCACAATTGATACAGTTGTTTTTGAAAAACTTTTAATGTTTGTGAACTAGACGTGATGTATAAAATTTCTATGCATATTACAAAAAAAAAAAAAAAATTAATTATATATTTTTTCACGTTTCCAATTATACAATTTATAACGCATAGTGCTAAATGTAAACGAATAACCTTTGTAGTCATAGTTGTAGAATTTTTATAATCATTGTACTTATAAATATATACAATTTAGCTATTTTTTATACGTGAAAAAGTAAAAAAAAAAATTAAAAATGGGAATGTTGTGCGTGTCGAAAATCCCGCCATTTTATTATTCAGGTTACAGATAAAATTGTGATAGTACAGATTAGATGCAAGAAAACTTTAATATATGAAATGCTATGAAATAAAATCGAAGAAAACATACTTTTAATTTTTTAGTGCAAAAATTGTTACACACTTAAAAAATAAGTTATGCATATATATTTAAGTATTTTTCTTTGTATATTCTCATTTTTATCTATAGTATTGTCGGCAATAGTTTTTATTATAACGCTTTTTTATAATATTAGTTTATTACACACCTTTCTGAAATGAAGTTCTAGAAATGTACTTACTATTGGCTAAGCTAAACTGTTCTGTGATAAAAATTGAAATTATTATTGTAATAATAACACGGTGCAAAATTTATTGTGATTTTTCTGTATGTTGCGCAAACAACAAGTAGAATATTAATTTTTAATTAACTTCTGTGAATATGTTTTTTTTTTATTTATAATTAATTTGTCCTTGTAAACATTTATGCATATCAATACAAAATAGCCGCATCCGTGGCTGACTATATGAGATCTGTGATAGAAATTAGGCCAAATTTTATTAATTCATATTTCAGTTTAAAACAAAAATGTGGAGATTAATTCCGCAACAATAAATTATTGTTTTTATTTAATGAAAAGTGATCTATGAAAGGCGTTTTTTTATTATCTGTGTTTGTTAGTCTAATAGGAAAAAAAAAAGCGCGGGCAATTTTTTATGTTTATATTTATCGCATGCGGTCTGTTTGTCAAAAGTTGTAATAGTTTCGTCTGATTAAATGCGCTGCGGATGAGATGTTATTTGAATTTCACACGGAATCGACGATCCGGTGATGGTGACGGGAAACCGCTGGATGAAGGTAACGCTTATATTTTTTAAATTATTATCAGGTATTTTTTCTGATACGAGCTAACACTTGAATATAATTTCACATGGTGTGAACTGAGAATTGGGAAGTGGATGGAGATTCGTGCACACAGGGATGTGAACGTCTATATGCTTCTACGGCAGCTTTTCAATATAACAGAGGTAGCTAGTCTGGTTCAAAAAAATCTTTACTAAAGTCTATAAGACCTTTTTTTTTTGGAGGCTTTTGTCCTTTAAGAACATGTCAGCTCTATTATCTCCAAAATATAAAACATTGATAAAAATATTTGTTGCAAAAAAACTTACGGTGCTAATGTGATTACATTTCCCTAGACTATAGTAAGTCTAGATCTCACTCAGAATTTAACAAGGGGCTTTAGCGATACTTGATAAGATACTAAACACTGCGCTGTAGTAGTCTTTAATGGTTTAATACTTCACATTAAAACGTTTTCATTATGTAGTAACTGTAACATATTGTGTTGATATATTTAAAGACATTAAATTAAAAAAAAACTTTATTAACATTCTAAATATCACACATTTGTTGTAAGTTAATATAAAATTTTTAAAGTGAATAATGTGGGGGGAAAAAAAGTCAAAATAGAATTTTTATAATTGCTACCATGTATTTAAATAAATCACTCCAAAAAATACATAACGATGCAAAATATTATCCATTTAATTCATATATATATTTACATGTTCCTTTGTTCAGTTTGATCCAGAAAACAGTTGCAGCAATGTTAAAAGTAATTTTGTCTATACGCAGCTGAATATGTACAGTATGGAATAAAACATTTATTTTTAAGAAAGCATAGTAAAGCTTCCACACAAAAAAAATCTAGGCCTGATGTAGATTGCTCTAGGAGACTTCTACTCATTTTGTGGAAGGTACGGGGAAGTTATGTTCATGTAGCTCATGTACATAATGGTTAGAGAGTGCAGCCTCTATTGCGAAGGTTGTGAGTCGATGTCGAATCTTGGCATGTACCGATGATGCGAGATACAAACGGTGAAGGAGAACATCGCAAGGAATCCCGCACACGAATTAGAATTTATTGTAAGCTGTGTGTGAAGTCACCAGTTCGCATGGTATGGCCCAATCACCCTCATATTGAGGGTAGGCCTGTGCCCCAGCAGTGGGGACGTAAATTGTGGAAACTGTTATGGATAGAGGGAAGTTAATATATCTATTATGTATACAACCTTGATTTATTTATAATGATGGTGATGGTGGAGATATGAGAATATTTACAAATAATATTAACGGTTAGTCTTTATCACCGTCATCATTATCAGCAGACAGACATCCACAGCTGGACATAGGCCTTCACCAAATATCTCTACAGCAATCTTGCACTGTCCACATCCAACTACTTCCTGCAACTTTAACAAGATCATCGGATGAACTAGTAGGGAGCCTGCCAACACTGTGTTCCGTTATGGAGTTGCCATTCAAGGAACTTTATGCGGGCTGACAGTACTTCGAGCATTGTGTCCTGCTCATTGCAACTTGAGACTAGCAAAGTTTTGGACATGTCGGTGACCTTAGTTCTCTTTATAGTTAGATTCTGCATGTCACATTCGGTACACATACACAGAGGCAAATGAATTACATAACCAATAATTCCTCCTGCCTTTTTCCCAGCTGCGCGGGGTCGGCACAGTATGCACATAGCCAATACTGATTTCCTTTACTCATATCCTTGTTTTATTTACTCCTACTCCATGAAGGGACTTCCTGCCAGGTTTATAATAAATTTTTCAGGTCTGATCATTTCCCATCATATCTTTAATTACATTGAGACATGGTCGTTTGAATGGAGAATTGTGCTGTGATATACAACTGTCCAACAATGTCAGGTTCGTAGGGTACCCAGTCAATTTCTGCGCTTGGAGGAATGTTAGAAATAAACGGCCGTAGTTCTTATCGTTGGTGCAGTGCGAAGCGTTTTCTAAGAGTTTTGTTTGAATGAAATTCTGTAGATTTTCAGTCTTCGCACAATCTTTATACGCCAAGTACAACGTGTGCAGATGATGTACGAACACATCGGAACTGATGTTGATGTGCATAATGAGGAATATGAGATGCTTTTGGAACTCGCTACCCATAGTTTGGGTGAGCTCCTGTAATATGGAGCATTTTATATTAACATCTCTGATTATCTTTATCAATACCGGTTCAAACGGTTCCGGATACTTCTTACAGGCTTTCAGGAGTAAATCAAGCGTGAGCCATGTATGTTCACGTTTGAGGAATACAGGTAAGAATGTTTGCAGGAACAGTGTGATGAATTCTATGTTGATGTCCTGTTTTGTGAGGATCACATTGAAGACTTTCTCTATGGCGCTCACTGAAAGATGTTCAGCTAACTTGGTGATTAGATTTGGTCTCTTCATACACTCTTCCATCATATAATCTAGCTTTGATGTGGGTTCCGTTTCAATGGTGTCACAGAATAGTTCATCGATAGCATTTGTATCAGGATGCTTATCTTCAACAGATTCACAAGCTCCGTTCTCTTGTGGACTTGGTTCCTCATCAGATTTAATATCAATGATGGGTTCTTTATTTACTTTTTCTATTTTATGTCTTTTTGGGTGATGTTTGTTTACTAGTCCGAATTTCTTACTCCATTCGTTGTCACCGTCGCGCGAGACGACAGTCTGCAGGAACTTCTGAAGAAGCGGCTCGGAGTACGAGGAGAACTGCCACACGTTGGACATTCTCGAAATATATTTTTTTTTAATGGAGAATCAAGCGAGGAGTTATCAAAAAACTTTTATACGGAACAACTGTCATTAGAGGTTAAAGGTGACATTTCTAGTGTGTTGCCAGTGTAATAAAATAAATATTATTGAGAAACAAATAAAGGAAATAAAAATAGAAAAAAAATGTTTTTATTATTATAATTATTTTTAAGTAATATTTTGAAATATAATCATATTTGGTGGTGTAGAGGGTCTCTTGCAATAACTCACGGGACCCCAGCTATCCTCATCTACCCATGATCCCTGCTAATCAACAAACGAAGACCTGGCTCCCACCAACCCGCGTTGGGCCAGCGTGGTAGAAAAAAGCCCCAATTTCTCTCTCTCCCATATGAATCCCTTTGAACGACGGCTTCTGGTGTTCAGCAGTATTGGTGGCCATGCTGACTTAATCATGGGAGCGCAGGACCGGTTGATGTGGAGATCTTTGGAGGAGGCCTATATCCAGCAGTGGACGTCTGTCTGATGATGATGATGCTTTATAGCAAATAATTGTCTTATTGAAAGTTCAGTCAGGACTCCATTGCTATATAACCATGTGTAATATTTTTTTAATAAAATCTAGTTTTTAATATATAATTTAAACCAATACAGTATTAAATTAATATAAAAAAAAATATTACCTAAAGTTTGATATAAATTCAATGAAAGGCAAATGCAAAACACATTCAGCCATTATAATTATTAAAATATATTTTCTATCTGAAATTCGATTTTCATTTTTATTAAAATTTTGTAATTAATTGTATAAATAAAATCATCGGTACTGCATATATAGATTTCAATATTTAAATCTGTTATTTTTAATCTATTATTTATTAAAAAAAAATTTAAACGTAATAATAAATATTACTAGCAAATAATAGTTATGTTAAACAGTTACAATATTTATTAATGAAGCTTAAGCTATTTTTAAACTCAAAACAACTCCAACGTGGCATAGAATAAATATTAAAAATACTAGGTCTACAAACCTAGTTTTAAAATACTTTAAAATATTTTCATTTATAACTATATTTAATCATACCTAATGGAAATATTTGTTATTTTTTTATTTATTAAATAATCGACGAGACGAGTGAGTTGTTCACCTTTTAATAAGTGATACCCTTACTCATAGCAATGTGGTGCCATTTAGGAAGATATATAAGGAACTACTAATTCTCATCCGCTTAGACTGGATGACGAGTCTCATTACCCCAGTACCCAAGCTACAGCCAACTTCAAGCCGGAACGCAGTAATATTTGCACAGTACTGTTTAACGGCTGCAATCAGCGCTGCGGTAGTACCTAGACGGTCTGAAGCAAGAGACGCTACCACCAGTGATAGCTACAGCGCGCTTCAAACCGGATCACAGCAATGCCCTCGCAGTACTATTCAACGGTTGCAATACCAAACCTATACCGCCAATTTACCGCGCTACCATCATCATCATCAGATGATAGTCCACTGCTGGGCATAATCTTTCCCCAAAGAGTTGCAAGCATAGATAAATAAAATCTAGTTATCGTACATCACAGTTTAAACGCACTGCGATCGTGCGCTTCCCGCATACTCGCAAATAAATACCTAGTATTAAAACCAGTTCTCAATGCGTCTTCATCCTCTATGACAGGTCAGTCGTCGTCCGAAGTTCGCGGGTGACGGACGTGCGGTTTGTTTGCGCAGTAAATAAACACAACATAAACAACTGATAGCGCGAGTTAGATGAGCGTCGGGCCCGGTGAGTGTAAACATTGTCTATATATATCGTAACGATTCTGTTTACATAAATACAGCAGCAGGATAATTGTTTACATAATATGTATACACAAGTGCAATGTCAACGGATCCAATTAAATGGCCGCTGTATACAACGGGATTGTGTTGATCTTGCGATTGTTTCATGCCTTTGTCCAGCTGTGGGCTTGTGTCAGCGAATCATCAATGTTCATGTTACTGATGTCAATTGTCTATAGCAGCCGTTGAATGTTACTCTGTTCCGGTTTGAACGGCGCTGTGACTAGTATAATCTACGCGGGTAACAAAACCCTACAGACGGTGTGATTTAGTTCCTTGGAAAAACAAGTTCATCTTCACGTCTTCGGAAGCGATAAGCGTGTGTTCGTGTAATGGTTTATCATGAGGTCAACGTCCTCCTTAGTCTGTTTTAGTTTAAAAAAAAAAAAAAGTTATCTGGTGACCTGGACGTGGTCCTCTTCAGACGCCCGCACTGATACTGACTGGTCCCGGAAACGAACCCTGGACATCCGTGGCGGAAGACGCCCTGGTAGCCAATAGGCTACTAGGACAGTTGATCGGTTCGATCTATAGCTTCCCGTTCACCTCATTCCCAGCGCTGGGCTTCAGCATCCGCTTAACCCACATTCAGCTCTAACTGTTCGCTGTGCGGTTTAATATCTAGGCTCCCTTCGGAGACCTAATCCAGTTTCTATATCACGATCCGGCTTGACTGGTTCCTAACGCGTTGCAACGCATCGATGTAGACCTTTGTTTTTTTTAACTACGATACGAGCGAGACGTTCACCTGATTTTAAGTGATACGCCTAGCCATAACGTGGCGCTAATCAGGACGTTAAACACATCACCACATTACGCTCGTCACCTTGAGACATAAGATATTGAGTGTCGTAACTATAGCGCCCTTCAAACCGGATCACAGTAATGTCAGCACAGTAATGTGTGTCGGCTGTAGTAGTTGCTGCGGCGGTCCCTAGACGGTCTCTGGCAACAGAGACCTATTACCAGTAATAGCTATAGCGCCCTTCAAACCGGATCACAGTAATGTCAGCACAGTAATGTGTGTCGGTTGCAGTAGGTACTGCGGCGGTCCCTAGACGGTCTCTGGCAACAGAGACCTATTACCAGTAATAGCTATAGCGCCCTTCAAACCGGATCACAGTAATGTCCGCACAGTACTGTGTGTCGGTTGCAGTAGGTACTGCAACGGTCCCTAGACGGTCTCTGGCAACAGAGACCTATTACCAGTAATAGCTATAGCGCCCTTCAAACCGGATCACAGTAATGTCCGCACAGTACTGTGTGTCGGTTGCAGTAGGTACTGCGGCGGTCCCTAGACGGTCTCTGGCAACAGAGACCTATTACCAGTAATAGCTATAGCGCCCTTCAAACCGGATCACAGTAATGTCAGCACAGTAATGTGTGTCGGTTGCAGTAGGTACTGCGACGGTCCCTAGACGGTCTCTGGCAACAGAGACCTATTACCAGTAATAGCTATAGCGCCCTTCAAACCGGATCACAGTAATGTCCGCACAGTACTGTGTGTCGGCTGCAGGTGCTGCGGCGGTCCCTAGACGGTCTATAGCAACAGAGACCTATTACCAGTAACAGCTATAGCGCCCTTCAAACCGGATCACAGCAATGTCCGCACAGTACTGTGTGTCGGCTGTAGTAGGTGCTGCGGCGGTCCCTAGACGGTCTATAGCAACAGAGACCTATTACCTGTAATAGCTATAGCGCCATTCAAACCGGATCACAGTAATATTTGCAGTACGCTGCGATGTTAACCTATGCGCCGGTTTGAAGGGCGCTGTAGCTACTGAAATTACCGCGGTAACAATAGATAAATGTAATATTATGCATAGTATTATAGGACTGTGGAGATAGTCGCTGCGGTGGTCGCGGTACATAGAGCTCCTCTCTAGTCCATGGTCAAGCTGTGACGTCACCAGCTAGGCCGCCATCTTGGAGTGGACCTCTCGCGATAACAGAACAAACACTACTAATCGATATGTACACACACACACACACATATATATGTGTGCATAGTTATCGTTATACAAAGAAATACTTGACCTTTATATATATACGTTCACTTGATTATAAGTGATACTTGCAGATAATAACGTCCTTTAGTCAGGATGGTATATACAGCATGAGGGTGTAAGGATTCTCATACAACAGCTCACGGGAGCCAAGCCAAGATCACCAGCTCGTGGTGCAGTCAGCTGATCAACAGACGAGGCTCCGAATCCCACTGTCCAGCGTTGGGCCGATATGGTGGGGAATGGCCCAAATCACCCCCCTTATATATCCCTTACACCCGATCGAGGTGGGACGTCTATTAGGTGATGTTGATGGCACAGCATCCCATTACGGCAGTCGTTACTAGACATAAGATGTTACTCCAGTAATTACTGTAGCTACAGCGCCCTTCAAACCGGATAACATTAATATCTTCACACTGCTGTCTGCCGACTGCAATAGTCGCTGCGGCGGTGCCTAGACAGTCTCCGGCGACAGAGACACTACCACCATTTATAACTACAGCGCCCTTCAAACCGGATAACATTAATATCTTCACACTGCTGTCTGCCGACTGCAATAGTCGCTGCGGCGGTGCCTAGACAGTCTCCGGCGACAGAGACACTACCACCATTTATAACTACAGCGTCCTTCAAACCGGATAACATTAATATATTCATATTGCTGTCTGCCGGCTGCAATCAATTCCCACTGAACTGTAGCAACGTTAAACACTCGAACAGTATGTCAATGAGAGTTGCCCACAGTCCCAGCAGTGGGCAACAGCTGTAGCTTCAGACACTATCATATGTACGGCATGTAATTGGGTTGAGACGACATACACTGCATCCTTCCAGTTGGTGTTGTGTCCGTGCTCACGTGTGCCGATGTTCCGAGCCGTGCTGGTGGTGTGCGCGGGCGCAGCGCTCTCCGCGCCCGCGCACGATGACGCAGTCCCACGCGTGGGCGACAAGTGCGGCTACGAGGTCAGTATCCACATTAACCATGTATCAGATGGATGTAAGGCTTCCGCAGAACAGCCCGAGGAGTCCCAGCCAGCCTCCCACCGACGTGGTGGGCAACTGCCCAAATCCCACTCCCACATCACACTCAATGTGGGAATGTTCAGGTAAGGCCCAGCAGTGGGCGTTTTTCTGATGGTGATTTGTTGGATATCCTCATCATCACCAACGTGTGGTAATAGTGGGCTAACATTCCATTAACACAATCCTGATACGTCATTCACTTCACTCCCAGCAGTGGGAACGATCAAAAGTTCAAAACACCGCCGTGACTCTACTTGCCACAAGACCATTCCCAACTGTGGGTATGTATACCGTTCGGTATGGACCACGTCTTGAGTTTCCTTGTGGACAGACCAGTCCCAGCGGTGGGAAAAAAAAATTAACTGATTATTATTAAAAAATTACTCGACCGCCTTGCAGCTGTTTAATTTCATCCTTATGTAGTATTGTGTAAAAATTTGTGTTCCGGTTCGAAGGACCTCTGGCTAATCTTATTGCCGCAATAATGTTATAGTGGGGCGCAGTGTGTCACTATCTTCTATTCTGGGACGCGCTAGTTAGGATGTTGTACACTGCACCACATTGCGCTCTCCGCCTTGAGACAGATGTTAAGTCCTATTAACTAATGCATGACTAGCTTTGGGTCCTTCGAGCCGGATCACTACATCTAGATTCTACGAACCGGAGCCCTAGTAACGAGTCGTTCGAGCTGTATCACTAACTGCAGTCCTCCGAGCCCGATCACTAGCAAGATCCTCCGAGTCGGATCACTAGTACCAGGTCCTTCGAGCCGGATCACTACATCTAGATTCTACGAACCGGAGCCCTAGTAACGAGTCGTTCGAGCTGTATCACTAACTGCAGTCCTCCGAGCCCGATCACTAGCAAGATCCTCCGAGTCGGATCACTAGTACCAGGTCCTTCGAGCCGGATTACTACATCTAGATTCTACGAACCGGAGCCTTAGTAACGAGTCGTTCGAGCTGTATCACTAACTGCAGTCCTCCGAGCTAGATCACTAGCAAGATCCTCCGAGTCGGATCACTGGTACCAGGTCCTTCGAGCCGATCACTACATCTAGATTCTACGAACCGGAGCCCTAGTAACGAGTCGTTCGAGCTGTATCACTAACTACAGTCCTCCGAGCCCGATCACTAGCAAGATCCTCCGGAGTCGGATCACTAGTACCAGGTCCTTCGAGCCGATCACTACATCTAGATTCTACGAACCGAGCCCTAGTAACGAGTCGTTCGAGCTGTATCACTAACTGCAGTCCTCCGAGCCCGATCACTAGCAAGATCCTCCGAGTCGGATCACTAGTACCAGGTCCTTCGAGCCGATCACTACATCTAGATTCTACGAACCGGAGCCCTAGTAACGAGTCGTTCGAGCTGTCTCACTAACTGCAGTCCTCCGAGCTAGATCACTAGCAAGATCCTCCGAGTCGGATCACTAGTACCAGGTCCTTCGAGCCGGATCACTACATCTAGATTCTACGAACCGAGCCCTAGTAACGAGTCGTTAGACCTGTATCACTAACTGCAGTCCTCCGAGCTAGATCACTAGCAAGATCCTCCGAGTCGGATCACTAGTACCAGGTCCTTCGAGCCGGATCACTACATCTAGATTCTACGAACCGGAGCCCTAGTAACGAGTCGTTCGAGCTGTCTCACTAACTGCAGTCCTCCGAGCTCGATCACTAGCAAGATCCTCCGAGTCGGATCACTAGTACCAGGTCCTTCGAGCCGGATCACTACATCTAGATTTTACGAACCGGAGCCTTAGTAACGAGTCGTTCGAGCTGTATCACTAACTGCAGTCCTCCGAGCCCGATCACTAGCAAGATCCTCCGAGTCGGATCACTAGTACCAGGTCCTTCGAGCCGGATCACTACATCTAGATTCTACGAACCGGAGCCCTAGTAACGAGTCGTTCGAGCTGTATCACTAACTACAGTCCTCCGAGCCCGATCACTAGCAAGATCCTCCGAGTCGGATCACTGGTACCAGGTCCTTCGAGCCGGATCACTGCATCTAGATTCTACGAACCGGAGCCCCAGTAACGAGTCGTTCGAGCTGTATCACTAACTGCAGTCCTCCGAGCTCGATCACTAGCAAGATCCTCCGAGTCGGATCACTAGTACCAGGTCCTTCGAGCCGGATCACTAGTACCAGGTCCTTCGAGCCGGATCACTACATCTAGATTCTACGAACCGGAGCCCTAGTAACGAGTCGTTCGAGCTGTCTCACTAACTGCAGTCCTCCGAGCTAGATCACTAGCAAGATCCTCCGAGTCGATCACTAGCAAGATCCTCCGAGTCGGATCACTGGTACCAGGTCCTTCGAGCCGGATCACTACATCTAGATTCTACGAACCGAGCCCTAGTAACGAGTCGTTAGACCTGTATCACTAACTGCAGTCCTCCGAGCTAGATCACTAGCAAGATCCTCCGAGTCGGATCACTAGTACCAGGTCCTTCGAGCCGGATCACTACATCTAGATTCTACGAACCGGAGCCCCAGTAACGAGTCGTTCGAGCTGTATCACTAACTGCAGTCCTCCTCGAGCCCGATCACTAGCAAGATCCTCCGAGTCGGATCACTAGTACCAGGTCCTTCTGAGCCGGATCACTACATCTAGATTCTACGAACCGGAGCCCTAGTAACGAGTCGTTCGAGCTGTCTCACTAACTGCAGTCCTCCGAGCTAGATCACTAGCAAGATCCTCCGAGTCGGATCACTAGCAAGGTCCTCCGAGTCGGATCACTGGTACCAGGTCCTTCGAGCCGGATCACTACATCTAGATTCTACGAACCGGAGCCCTAGTAACGAGTCGTTAGACCTGTATCACTAACTGCAGTCCTCCGAGCTAGATCATCAGCAAGATCCTCCGAGTCGGATCACTAGTACCAGGTCCTTCGAGCCGGATCACTACATCTAGATTCTACGAACCGGAGCCCTAGTAACGAGTCGTTCGAGCTGTATCACCAACTGCAGTCCTCCGAGCCTGATCACTAGCAAGATCCTCCGAGTCGGATCACTAGTACCAGGTCCTTCGAGCCGGATCACTACATCTAGATTCTACGAACCGGAGCCCTAGTAACGAGTCGTTCGAGCTGTCTCACTAACTGCAGTCCTCCGAGCTAGATCATCAGCAAGATCCTCCGGAGTCGGATCACTAGCAAGATCCTCGAGTCGGATCACCAGTACCAGGTCCTTCGAGCCGGATCACCACATCTAGATTATATGAACCGGAGCCCTAGTAACGAGTCGTTAGGACCTGTATCACTAACTGCAGTCCTCGAGCTAGATCACTAGCAAGATCCTCCGAGTCGGATCACTAGTACCAGGTCCTTCGAGCCGATCACTACATCTAGATTATATGAACCGAGCCCTAGTAACGAGTCGTTAGACCTGTATCACTAACTGCAGTCCTCCGAGCTCGATCACTAGCAAGATCCTCCGAGTCGGATCACTAGTACCAGGTCCTTCGAGCCGGATCACTACATCTAGATTCTACGAACCGGAGCCCCAGTAACGAGTCGTTCGAGCTGTCTCACTAACTGCAGTCCTCCGAGCCCGATCACTAGCAAGGTCCTCCGAGTCGGATCACTAGTACCAGGTCCTTCGAGCCGGATCACTACATCTAGATTATATGAACCGGAGCCCTAGTAACGAGTCGTTAGACCTGTATCACTAACTGCAGTCCTCCGAGCTAGATCACTAGCAAGATCCTCCGAGTCGGATCACTAGTACCAGGTCCTTCGAGCCGATCACTACATCTAGATTATATGAACCGGAGCCCTAGTAACGAGTCGTTAGACCTGTATCACTAACTGCAGTCCTCCGAGCTAGATCACTAGCAAGATCCTCCGAGTCGGATCACTAGTACCAGGTCCTTCGAGCCGGATCACTACATCTAGATTATATGAACCGGAGCCCTAGTAACGAGTCGTTAGACCTGTATCACTAACTGCAGTCCTCCGAGCCCGATCACTAGCAAGATCCTCCGAGTCGGATCACTAGTACCAGGTCCTCGAGCCGGATCACTACATCTAGATTATATGAACCGGAGCCCTAGTAACGAGTCGTTAGACCTGTATCACTAACTGCAGTCCTCCGAGCTAGATCACTAGCAAGATCCTCCGAGTCGGATCACTAGTACCAGGTCCTTCGAGCCGGATCACTACATCTAGATTATATGAACCGGAGCCCTAGTAACGAGTCGTTAGGACCTGTATCACTAACTGCAGTCCTCCGAGCCCGATCACTAGCAAGATCCTCCGAGTCGGATCACTAGTACCAGGTCCTCGAGCCGGATCACATCTAGATTATATGAACCGGAGCTCCTAGTAACGAGTCGTTCGAGCTGTCTCACTAACTGCAGTCCTCCGAGCCTGATCACTAGCAAGATCCTCGAGTCGGATCACTAGTACCAGGTCCTTCGAGCTGATCACTACATCTAGATTCTACGAACCGGAGCCCTAGTAACGAGTCGTTAGGACCTGTATCACTAACTGCAGTCCTCCTCCTCCGAGCTAGATCACTAGCAAGATCCTCCGAGTCGGATCACTAGTACCAGGTCCTCCGAGTCGGATCACTAGTACCAGGTCCTTCGAGCTGATCACTACATCTAGATTCTACGAACCGAGCCCTAGTAACGAGTCGTTCGAGCTGTATCACTAACTGCAGTCCTCCGAGCTCGATCACTAGCAAGATCCTCCGAGTCGGATCACTAGTACCAGGTCCTTCGAGCTGGATCACTACATCTTAGATTATATGAACTGGAGCCCTAGTAACGAGTCGTTAGACCTGTATCACTAACTGCAGTCCTCCGAGCTAGATCACTAGCAAGATCCTCCGAGTCGGATCACTAGTACCAGGTCCTTCGAGCCGGATCACTACATCTAGATTATATGAACTGGAGCCCTAGTAACGAGTCGTTAGACCTGTATCACTAACTGCAGTCCTCCTCGAGCCCGATCACTAGCAAGATCCTCCGAGTCGGATCACTAGTACCAGGTCCTTCGAGCCGGATCACTAGTACCAGGTCCTTCGAGCCGGATCACTACATCTAGATTCTACGAACCGGAGCCCTAGTAACGAGTCGTTCGAGCTGTATCACTAACTGCAGTCCTCCGAGCCCGATCACTAGCAAGATCCTCCGAGTCGGATCACTAGTACCAGGTCCTTCGAGCCGGATCACTACATCTAGATTATATGAACTGGAGCCCTAGTAACGAGTCGTTAGACCTGTATCACTAACTGCAGTCCTCCTCGAGCTAGATCACTAGCAAGATCCTCCGAGTCGGATCACTAGTACCAGGTCCTTCGAGCCGGATCACTACATCTAGATTATATGAACCGAGCCCTAGTAACGAGTCGTTAGACCTGTATCACTAACTGCAGTCCTCCGAGCCCGATCACTAGCAAGATCCTCCGAGTCGGATCACTAGTACCAGGTCCTTCGAGCCGGATCACTACATCTAGATTCTACGAACCGGAGCCCTAGTAACGAGTCGTTCGAGCTGTCTCACTAACTGCAGTCCTCCGAGCCCGATCACTAGCAAGATCCTCCGAGTCGGATCACTAGTACCAGGTCCTTCGAGCCGGATCACTACATCTAGATTATATGAACCGGAGCTCTAGTAACGAGTCGTTAGACCTGTATCACTAACTGCAGTCCTCCTCGAGCTAGATCACTAGCAAGATCCTCCGAGTCGGATCACTAGTACCAGGTCCTCCGAGTCGGATCACTAGTACCAGGTCCTTCGAGCCGGATCACTACATCTAGATTCTACGAACCGGAGCCCTAGTAACGAGTCGTTCGAGCTGTATCACTAACTGCAGTCCTCCGAGCCCGATCACTAGCAAGATCCTCCGAGTCGGATCACTAGTACCAGGTCCTTCGAGCCGGATCACTACATCTAGATTCTACGAACCGGAGCCCTAGTAACGAGTCGTTCGAGCTGTATCACTAACTGCAGTCCTCCGAGCCCGATCACTAGCAAGATCCTCCGAGTCGGATCACTAGTACCAGGTCCTTCGAGCCGGATCACTAGCTGTCGTTCCTTCGAGCCGAATGCCTAACTGTTGCTTCTTTGAATCGGATAACCAGCTGTAGATCCTCTGAGCTGAATCTCTAGCGAAAAGGTCCTTCGAGCCGGATAACAAATGGACGCTGCTGCTTTCCGCTGCGGTGGTACCTACACGATTATCAGCAACGGAGACCTACCGCCAGTTTGCTAACGAACTGGCCGCCAACAGGTTTGACCTTCTAGGTTGCGTGCGCGCGTGTGCGCATGCGCCGATAACGCGCGCCCGCGCCTGCGCCCTCGCGACCGTGCAAATCCATTGGCAACACAGCCATTCGATAACGGAAACGAATAATGAGGGAAATACCGGAAATGTTTTGTTTTTTATTATATAATTAAGTCATTGTTAATTATTTCTATCGGTCTGAAATATTTGTACTGTACATATTATTTTCAGTTTTTTTTTTTTTAAATACCTCTCGAACGCCTTTACCGGGATTCCCGCTGTTCCAGAGCTGCACTTCCGCCGACCCCGCGCTGCTGAACGTCCACATCGTGCCGCACACACACGACGACGTCGGCTGGCTGAAGACGGTCGACCAGTACTACTACGGGAGTACGTAATACCTCGTTACATTCCCACCGCTGGGACTTGACTCCCACGATACATCACTCAAAGGCGTATAGAGACAATTAAGATGAATATCATGTATCCTCGAAAGTTTACTAGAACATATCAACTTCCTCACAATATTCACCATCACCGGAAGCTCGTGCTCTATGGGTATCGAACCTGAGACTTTTTCGTACTACCTTACAAACTGAGCTATTGGGGCTTCTGTCTGCAATACATTACAGGTACAAAGAAAATTCTAAATGTCTCCATCTTTGTTCAGGCCAATCTCCAGAACGGCGGAACCGATTTTAATGAAACCTTTACCAACGTATAGCTCATATTTCCAACTATAGCTTAAGTTAAGCTACACACACACACACACACACACACGCACGCACACACATATATATAAAGAAGACAATGATAGTTTGAGTTTGCTGATATTATGTAGACAACACCTTAATGACGGTAGTTATACAATTCAAGGTGGTTAAGAGGGTAGTTGTAAAAACGCGACCATACCATACCGAGATCCGAAGATGAAGCTGCTATGCTTGTCGAAGAAGCAGCGCAAACGTTATCATAAAAATTTTTTTTTTTTTTTTTATTTATTTAAATACTAGACCACATATGGTCCCACGGGTTCGAAGCTTGGACTCGAATGTTGATGAGGAATCGGTGAACTGAGTGAGAGCGGCTATTTGATTTGGAAATGTTTGCAGGCCGCAACAACATCCAGAAGGCCGGCGTCCAGTATATCTTGGACTCTGTGATCAAGGAGCTGTGGGAGGACCCCAAGCGGAGGTAATGCATCGAATATATACCTTACTTAAGAGATGTGTACTGTATATATTTTTTGGTTCAGAAATGTGGTGACCTTCACTATCAATACCACGCCAGCTGAACAATCACCTGATGGTAAGGAATACACCGCATACCGCAAGGGTGTGAAGGTTTCACCAGCTCGTGGTGCAGCCTGTTGATCAACAGACGAGGCTCTGGCTCCCAACTACCCGCATTGGACCAGCGTGATGGGAAATGGCCCAAATCCTCCCATATAAATCCCTCTCCCACCGATGTGGATATCTTTGGGGGAGGGTTATCTCCAGCAGTGGACATCTATCAGCTGATGATGATGTGAATAGAAGCTGTTGACAGTCACCAGCAATGGATCACCAGAGTTCAGCGAATGTAGAGTAATAGTGTAGTAATGATGTGTACTTCTTTTTCTTCTAGATTTATCTACGTGGAGACCGCGTTCTTCTGGAAGTGGTGGACGCGGCAGCCGGCGGCGGTGCAGGGCAGAGTGAGGGCGCTGGTGCGGCAGGGCCGGCTGCAGATGGTCGGCGGCGCGTGGAGCATGAACGACGAGGCCGCCTCGCACTACCACAGCACCATCGACCAGTTCACGTGGGGCCTCAGGTGGGTTGCCACAGCGCGCAGCGCGCTGGCCGTTGCGTGAACCGACGTCCGCTCGCGGCGGCGTCTGCACGGGAACTGGTGCAAATATTATACGGCTAAATTGAAAAGTCGCAGCGTACACCGGTCGGGTAATGCGGTGCGTTTGGTGCTGGTAGGTCTCTGTTACCGGAGACCGTCTTGTTGCTGACCATAAACAATACTGTGATCCGGTTTGAAGGATTAATAGCTAACACTAGTGGTAGTGTCTCTGTTGGCGGAGACCGTCTACTTACCACTGCAGCGCCTGTTGCAGCCGGCACACAGTACTATGTGGACATTGCTGTGATCCGGTTTGAAGGGCGCTGTAGCTAGTGTAATTACTAGGCTAATGATACTTGACATCTCATTGTCTCAAGGCGACGAGCACAATGTAGTGTATGACATCCTAAGTAGCGCCACGTCGTTATGGGCGGGCTTATTACTTAGCATCAGGTGAACGGCTGGCTCTTTTCGTCGCCGCTGATCCGGCTTTAAGGACATATGGTTAATGAAATTTCTGCGGTAGATTTAACAACTACCCTCCCTAATGTAGATCGCGATGGGATGTTCTTATATAAACCGATGCGAAATTTTGCAGTAAACTGAACCAGACTTTCGGCGAATGCGGCCGCCCACGCGTGGGCTGGCAGATCGACCCGTTCGGCCACTCGAGGGAGTTCGCCTCGCTCCTGGCGGCCATGGGTTACGACGGCCTGTTCCTCGGCAGGATCGATTACCAGGACAAGGGGTACAGGTTGAGGGCCAAGAACATGGAGATGGTGTGGAGGGGAGACGACGTTTTAGGTCCGATATTACTGCCTCTCATACTGGTACCGAGTAAGGAATATGCGAGTAATGTGGTTGTGGTGTTCGCAGGTAAACCTTCGGATATATTCACTGGCGTCCTCTACAACACGTACTCACCACCGCCAGGGTTCTGTTTCGACGTGCTGTGCGACGACGAGCCGGTGATAGACGACGCCAGCTCGCCCATGTTCAACGTCGACCAGAAGGTGAGTCCTGGCCGTGGACCGAGGATACACCGTCAAAACTATCATCCCAAAATTTTTCAATGTACCCACATAAAGAAAATCAAAATAACAATAATCATTTTGTCTTAAGCTCCAAGTCCCACAAGTGGACAGTACTTAAATGATCATCAGAAGCAAACTACCCTGCTATTTCATTCCCAACAACATAAGCTCACTTTAGCCCACTGCTGGACATAGATGTTTTTAACTCCAATATTCACTCTAAGTTGTTACTCCGATTGATAAGAGGACGTTCAAGTAAATGCGCCTACTAAAATATGTGGCGCTAGTTAGGATGTTTACACTACATCACATTGCATTCGTCTTTTTGAGGTATATTGGATCTCTTCACTAATTTCTCCAGCTACAGCACTTCAAACCGGAATACAGTAATGTTTGCAACGCTACTCTGTGGCGGCACGTACAGTCGCTACGATATGTACATAGATAGTCTTTAAACATAAAGTTAATATTTATACACGAAGGTTTTGTATAACAAATATTTTGTTCCTACCCGCATGACGTGTTCCTTTAAAATAAAAAAAATGGATTGAAAATTTCAAAAAACTCACACCAATCCTTTTTAAAATGGCTTCTTTTGAGCACTATGAAATTTAAAAAATTACGACTCTGATTTTCCCACTGCTGGGATTCGGAGATTGCTCTCACAAGTATCAAGACTATTTATCCATTACACTGGTCAAATTCGGGTTGGTACATTACCACTGTCACATAATAGAACCTATCTGTTTCTTACACCAGATGGTGCTCTCGATTCTAGAACTACCCACCCGTCCAGCCTGCTTATAATAATATGGCGCTGGTTAAGATGATTTACACTGCAAGACGTATTTCTCGACACTTCTATAGATGCAATGTTAAGTCCTGGTACTGGTCCTTCGAGCCCGGATATGGTGGTGATTGCGCACTACAGTTTAGAGCTGTGGTGGTAACTAGACAGTCACCGACAGACCTACCACCACTGAAACTCTTGTGTGGGTACTCTGCCCATTTTAAAGCCTGTCATGGTATTCGATAGGTTGATCAGTTCCTGAAGGTGTGCGAGAACATATCCAAGGGCTACAGGACGAAGAACGTCCTGGTGACGATGGGCGAGGACTTTCACTACCAGGACGCAGCGATGTGGTTCCAGAATCTGGATAAGTTGATACAGTAGGTGTTGAATGGCACGAGTAAAACGCATGACCATCACTACCAGCATGCGGGAGGCTCCTCATCCAAGATACTCCACTTCACCTGCACTGCAGCTCATCGCATCTAGATGCCGTCCAGCAGCTTTCTAACCAGATCTTCTCCAACTCATGAGAGCCGGGAGTATTCTAGACAGGCTTCACCATCCACAGCCTCACTGTCATCCAAGTGCTTCTTGGATTTAAAGCTCACAATAGTCTGACCAAGCGCCATATTCATATAGGCTGGTACCATCAGACATACTTCCTGTTTCGTCAGCGTGCTTCATATTGATAAACCCAATAATCCCTCCACACTCTCTCGATGGTAGAAATGGCCACCAAGGTGGTGCTACCATAACAGCTCAGCACCAGCAAAAGATCTCGAGCCTGATCGGAGCTGGTGGTATAGTACCAATGAGGACTGAACTGTACTTCCATTTCCTCAACCATACAGTCGCGTGCTGACAGTTCTTGATGGTGGGAGCCCATGATACCCATTCAGTTTGCCCACCGATGGAATTATATGTCCCATGTAACCCTGGTATCCCCAGAAAAAAGTCGTTCTCCATATGCTGTCGTTTTCTGCCATCAGGTCAGTAGTTTCCTGTACAGAGTGCGGCAGATGTCGGCCGCCTACAGGAGTGGTAACATACTGGTGACCATGGGCGACGACTTTCAGTACCAAGACGCCGGCATGTGGTTCAAAAACTTGGACAAGCTTATACAGTGAGTGTCAAGCGCCGCTGTCCGGCTCGAAGGACCATTTTTGCAGTTCAATGTAGCTCACCTTTACTAACTCCTCATGTGTGTGTGCATGTGCATGTCCCAATGGGTTGATAGTCTATGGTACAGTACAGGAGTATCGCGTCAGAGGTTCCAATCTGCCGAGAACCAGCGCAAAGAGAATTAAGAATTACGATCATAGTCACATGTCTCTCTCTCTCTCTTTCTCTTACTCTCTGAGTTATTTCTTCTGTTAGGGTCGTGACTCCTCAACTATAACCAGTATATTATAGAGTTTCATCAGCTCTTTCTCTCTTCCATCTCATCACATGTATATATAACTGAATATACAGTTTGAGGGTAGATCAAAAAATTTGTTGTTCGAAACCCAACCGGATGTATCGAGGGGATTCCCTCCCTGCCACACATCTTGCTGAAATGAAAAAAACAGGTGGCCAGATTCCTGGAGTACGTCGGCGAGCAGGCCAAGCGCTACCGCACCAACAATGTGCTGGTGACCATGGGTGGTGACTTCACCTACCAGGACGCCGGCATGTGGTACACGAACCTGGACAAGCTGATACTGTGAGTTGACAACGCGATGGTCTTCCTTCTAGACCTGCGGTGGAAGACGGTACCAGGAACTAGAGTGGAATGGAGTTTCTAATTAACTGTTACCTAAAATCTACGCCACTAGCAGCGTCTAGTGTTGGAGTAATTAGGCTTGTGCGTTTGTAATGCATGCACCACCATCATGCGGCGGTAGTCCACGGCTGGACATACATTTTATAGAAGATCACCAACCAACCCTTGCATGCTTTATAAAACTACGACATGGGCACTAAACGTATATTGTGTAAATTTTTTAACAAGTGTAGCGAGTCTTTTCTAAACCTGTTAACCGGGGAATTCCCTTTTTAATGTTACACTTTCTCAACCTATTAACCGGGCATTCCCTTTTTAGTGTTACACTTTCTCAACCTATTAACCGGGGAATTCCCTTTTTAATATTACACTTTCTCAACCTATTAAGAGGGGAATTCCTTTTAATATAACACTTTCTCAACCTGTTAACCGGGGAATTCTCTTTTAATATTACACTTTCTCAACCTTATTAACCGGGGAATTCTTTAATATTATACTTTCTCCAACCTATTAACAGGGGAATTCCTTTTAATATAACGCTTTCTCAACCTATTAACTGGGAATTTCTTTTAATATTACACTTTCTCAACCTATTAACCGGAATTCCTTTTAATATAACGCTTTCTCAACCTATTAACCGGGGAATACCCTTTTAATATAACGCTTTCTCAACCTATTAACTGGGAATTCTTTAATATTACACTTTCAACCTATTAACCGAGATTCCTTTTTAATATTACACTTTCTCAACCTATTAACCGGAGAATTCCCTTTTTAATATTACACTTTCTCCAACCTATTAACCGGGGAATTCCCTTTTTAATATTACACTTTCTCAACCTATTAACCGGGGAATTCCCTTTTTAATATTACACTTTCTCAACCTATTAACCGGGGAATTCCCTTTTAATATTACACTTTCTCCAACCTATTAACCGGGGAATTCCCTTTTTAATATTACACTTTCCAACCTATTAACCGGGGAATTCCCTTTTTAATATTACACTTTCAACCTATTAACCGGGGAATTCCCTTTTTAATGTTACACTTTCTCCAACCTATTAACCGGGGACTTCCCTTTGTAATATTACACTTTCTCCAACCTATTAACCGGAGAATTCCCTTTTAATATTACACTTTCAACCTATTAACTGGGAATTTTAATATTACACTTTCTCAACCTATTAACCGGAGATTCCTTTTTAATATAACCTTTCTCAACCTATTAACCGGGGAATTCCCTTTTAATATTACACTTTCTCAACCTATTAACCGGGGAATTCCCTTTTAATATTACACTTTCTCAACCTATTAACCGGGGAATTCCCTTTTTAATATTACACTTTCTCAACCTATTAACCAGAGATTCCTTTTAATATTACACTTTCTCCAACCTATTAACCGGAGATTCCTTTTTTAATATAACGCTTTCTCAGCCTATTAACCGGGGAATTCCTTTTAATATAACACTTTCTCAACCTATTAACAGTGGAATTCCTTTTAATATAACCTTTCTCAACCTATTAACCGGAGATTCCTTTTAATATAACACTTTCTCAACCTATTAACCGGAGATTCCTTTTAATATAACACTTTCTCAACCCATTAACCGGGGAATTCTCTTTTAATATTACACTTTCTCAACCTACAACTGGGAATTCCCTTTTAATATAACGCTTTCTCAACCTATTAACCGGAATTCCCTTTTAATATAACGCTTTCTCAACCTATTAACCGGGGAATTCCCTTTTAATATAACCTTTCTCAACCTATTAACCGGGGAATTCCCTTTTAATATAACACTTTCTCAACCTATTAACAGTGGAATTCCCTTTTAATATAACACTTTCTCAACCTATTAACAGTGGAATTCCTTTTAATATTACACTTTCTCAACCTATTAACCGGGGAATTCCCTTTTTAATATTACACTTTCTCAACCTATTAACCGGGGAATTCCCTTTTTAATGTTACACTTTCTCAACCTATTAACAGGGGAATTCCTTTTAATATTACACTTTCTCAACCTATTAACTGGGAATTCCTTTTAATGTTACACTTTCTCAACCTATTAACCGGGGAATTCCCTTTTTAATGTTACACTTTCTCAACCTATTAACCGGGGAATTCCCTTTTTAATGTTACACTTTCTCAACCTATTAACCGGGGAATTCCCTTTTTAATGTTACACTTTCTCAACCTATTAACCGGGGAATTCCTTTTAATGTTACACTTTCTCAACCTATTAACCGGGGAATTCCCTTTTTAATATTACACTTTCTCAACCTATTAACCGGGGAATTCCCTTTTTAATATTACACTTTCTCAACCTATTAACCGGGGAATTCCCTTTTTAATGTTACACTTTCTCAACCTATTAACCGGGGAATTCCCTTTTTAATACAAAGCTCTCTCAATAGGACGTGTCAGTACGTCTCGCCCGGTATTTATCTGTCCCGCTCGGTTGACAGGTTAATAAGTCCAGCAGTGGACATCAGTCGATGAAATTGATTATTTTCTCACAGGCACACGAATCTGAAAGCGGCGAAGGACGGTCTGAACGTGAAAGCGTTCTACTCCACACCCGACTGTTACTTGAAGGCAGTGAAGGATGCGTAGTGAGTGATATTTGAACTACTTATACACTAAAACCCATCAGTGTCTATTACCGACACTACTGTGATCCGGATCGAAGGGCCATAATAGATAATAAAATTACTCGAAGAGATGTGTAGCATCTTAACTATCGCCATACTATTTTTAGGGCCTATCACGGTAAAATGGAAATCTTGTTGATAGCGCCAAAAATTTTTACTACCATTCCAGTTTGATAAGGTCCTTCGAGCCGGATTACGCGGAAGTCAAAAAATTACACGATGAGTCCTGTTCAGTTTGAGTACCATTGTGTTTAAGGTATCGTACCTCTTTCTCCAGTCCCAGCTTGCCCACGAAGCAGGACGACTTCTTCCCCTACGCAAGCGACCCCACCGCTTTCTGGACTGGGTACTTCACCTCCCGGCCCACCACCAAGTACTTCGAAAGAGAGGCCAACGCCTTCCTCCAGGTCAGTTCCTTGCCCGTGGTGGTGTTGTGAGGACCCTGCATCAGTCTGCCGTGTCGCGCTACATTCACAGCTCCTTGCAGATGGTGAAGCAGCTCCAAGTGCTGTTGGATCTGCCCAAGCACAACCAGTTCGTGATCGACGAGCTGAAGAGCGCAATGGGTGAGTGGGTACCCAGCAGTGGGCATCTTGAGTTATATTTGATCGGACCGTATTAAAGCAAATGCCCGTTGGTGCTGGTGCAGGCGTGATGCAGCATCACGACGCCATCACCGGCACGGAGAAGCAGCACGTCGCCCACGACTACGAGCGGATGCTGAGCTCCGCGCTGGACGACGCCGCGCTCGTCGCGCGGCACGCCTTCAAGTAAGCATTCACCAAAATCCGGTTCGAAGGATCATGTTAATAACCGTCCCTTTAAGATCGGACTAATGTTGGTGAGGTATTTTGTGGGTGTTTTACTTATATGTAACGTCTTAACAGCGCTAGTTAAGACCTTTGAACCGGATCACAGTAAACAATAGGAGGAGACCTTCCACCACCATCAGCAGACTTATCACATGTAAGGATCATCATGTCTCGTGTGTTAGATCCTCGCAGCATGAGTATCTGGTGAAGGAGAACATAGCGAGGGTACCGCTACGGTCCAAGATTAAATGGACATGGCATACACCAACAGGCACTTGACCAGCGTGACCTGACCTTGACTTTCCGTGTCAGGGAAAACCTGAAGTTCCATCTGTGAGAACAGCACGAAGATCAGACCAGTCCGCCCCTTTCCATCCCCACCTCTTCCGTATGGAAATATGTTCACGTCCTGACGCCGGTCGCAGGAAGGTGATGCAGGGTGACTCGCGCCAGGAACAGCCAGAGCTGGAGTACCAGCGGTGCCGCTTCAACGAGTCCAGCTGCCCCGTCACCGAGGACAGCAGGAGTTTTGTGGTGAGTGTACTGCTGGATGAGGAAGAGGATTCCTCATCGATCCTGGTATTTTAGGAGAGGGAACTGGCGGCGTGGCTCCATATATCTGATGACGAAGGAAGGACTTCACCAGGTGGGCTGGCGATCTCCTCTCCTCAGTAGAACTCATCCAGATTCTTTCACCACCAGGTCACGGTGTACAACCCTCTCGGATGGGAGGTCAAGGAGGCGATAAGGATTCCGGTCGTCGAGGGCAACTATACAGTGTATATATCTTCGGGTGAGTTATCGGTGATGGTGTAATGGAGTGGGAATGGTCATGTCCACTAGTGGGCTGCCGGCTGGTGATGATAATGATTGTGATCATCCTGTTCCGTTTACACTGCGCTCTTCGCCTTGATGTTATAACTGCGTTACCATCAGACGTTCTCTTTTACATTATTACTAGATAACGTTTTATGTACATGATCCTTCAAGCCGGATCGTGGTAGCGACACATCTTCAAGTGATCTCATGTGCTATTCTGCTGCTAAAGATGGTGTAACACCTCATGCTTCTATCTATAAAGCGATCTCTTGTGAGAACCCTAATCCCACAGTCCCAGCAGTGGGACAAAAATTGGGCATGTTATAAGGCCAAATTAGATAATCGCTTGCCTCTTAACACGGATGTCCCAGGATCAATTCCGGGACGACGTGTGTTTGAATGGTGGTATGGTTACCACCAGCCAGTTACCATCACCATACCGCTGTTCTCCGGCTGATGATGATCACCATCCGCGATTTGTTTTAAAGGTACCGTGATAACATCACAACTGGTCGACATACCGGAGCCGGTCCTGAGGATACCGACCAGAGTCTCCAAGGCCACGCACGAGCTGGTCTTCCTGGCCGACCTGGTGCCGCTGGGCTTCCAATCCTATTACGTCACCAGAGATGATCCGAAGATGAAGAGGCACGCCCACACCGAGGACATCGAGTACACAAACATCGATGATTACTGGGGGGCAGTAAAGGCGAAGCCTTACTACGACATCAGAAAGCTGGTGGTGAGCAGTAGGAGGCCAGAGCACAGGGTGCCGGATGCAGTAAACTACGGCGGCGACGTGCGGAACCTGAGGGCCAACGAGCTGGACGTGGAGGTGTTGCGGGACAGGGGCGAGGAGATCAGCGAGGATATACTGCAGCTGGAGAGGATCATAAAGGAAGCGAAGAGGAGCATGGTGAAGGCTGCGAGGGTCGACCCGCCGGAGAACCAGGCGAAGAGGCTGAACTACCCGAGCCTGAATGATGAGGAGATGAGGATGCTGTCCGACGAACCGCTGGTGGTCACCGCGTTCGGAGACACGGTCGTTGAGAACGAGGTGGGTTGCGCTCCGGCGCGGACCGGGCGTCGACCTGATGGTGAAGGATGTGCTCGCTCATGGTATTCAGACTGCTAGTGCTATATAGGTGCAACAGTAATTTATTTAGTTATAGATCCTTCGAACCGGATCATTGAAATGGTCGCCATGGTGCCTCCACTGTTATTGGTGGTAGTGTCTCTATTGCTGACCGTATAAGTACCACCGCAGCGTTATACCGTAGCGTACTGTGATCCGGTTTGAAGGGCGTTGTAGCTAGTGTAATTACTGGTTGGACAAGACTCCAATGTATTGTCTCACGATGAGCACAATGAGCGTATCGCTTACCATCAGGTGAAGGTCCTGCTCCCCCTGCCGCTCCGCGGCTGACTCCTTGACTCCGGTTTCAGTTCAGCAAGCTGAGGCTGGATCCCGCGACGGGACAGTTGGTTCAGGTGGTGACGTCCAACGTGACCCTGAACCTCTCCATCGGCATGCACTACTGGCCGGCGTGCTACGGCAACAACACCGGCACCTCCTTCCGCTCCTCCGGCGCGTACATCTTCCGGCCGAACAGCACGGCGCCGCGGCAGCTCCAGCTCATCACCACCAGCGCGAGGCGGGGGCCGGTGGTCAGCGAGCTCCGGTTCGAGTACGCCGGCAACGCGTCCAGCGCCGTGCGCCTGTACCGCGGCCTGGACCTCATCGAGCACGACTTTCTGGTCGGCTCCATACCCGTGGACGACGGCGTCGGCAAGGAGTACGTGGTCAGGTACGAGAGCGACCTGGTCAACGGCGGCAGCTTCTACACGGACTCCAACGGCAGACAGGTGCTGAAGCGGCGGCTGGGCCGGCGGCCCCAGTGGAACCTAACCCTGGCGGAGCCGGTCGCCGGCAATTACTACCCGGTCACCAACCAGCTGTACATAGAGGCTGACGGGACCCGGCTGGCCGTCCTGACCGACAGGGCGCAGGGCGGCACCTCTCTCGGCGAGGGTCAGCTGGAGCTGATGCTGCACCGCAGGCTCCTGCACGACGACGCATTCGGCGTCGGCGAGGCCCTCAACGAGGTGGCCAACGGAGCCGGCCTGGCCGTCAGGGGCCGCCACAGGATCCTGGTCCGAGACCCATCGGTCGCCACCCAGATGATCGCTGCCAAGAAGCATCTCCTCCAGTTCCACTACCAGCCCATGCTGTTCGTCTCCAACGCCGAGGAGTTGCCGCTGGCCGAATGGCTGACCAAGTCGAGTAGTTTCAAAGGTATGCGCACAGCTTTGCCAGTTGGTGTCCACCTGCTGACGTTGGAACCCTGGTCAGGTACGAAGCTGCTGCTCAGGTTGGAGAATTATCTGGATGGAGCGGCATCGGCAGTGGTGGTGGTGGACCTGTCAACGCTGTTCAGTTACGTCAGGATAATATCGTACGAGGAGACCAGCCTCGCAGCCAACCGGTGGCTGAAAGACATGGACAAGTGGTCCTGGAGGACGGATCAGGACTTCGTGGAGGAATCCAAATCGTATAGCACTTCCGGTGAGGATCACAGAGACGGTGGACTGAAGGTCCAGATCAAGCCTAAACAAATCCGGACCTTCATCGTGGAGTACGAGCTGACGCAGCAGCAGCAGCAGCAGCAGCAGCCGAGCGGCACCAGTACACCACCACCGTGACTCAGTGTAACAACAGAGCATATTTTTCTAATCGAATAAATCAATTTATATTTTCTCTTATAAACTTTTCATACTCGGCGCAGACGGCGTGACTTTTGGCCACGCGACATAAATATATATGTACTGGCAAAAAGTCGTGATATATATTCAATTCTATAAATTTTTTTTATTCATCGATGCGCTAGCTAGTGGGATGTTCACTATGCACCACATTGTGCTCATCGCTGTGGGCATTAGTTGTTGAGTATCGTTACCTTAATAAGTACACCAGCTACAGCGCCCTTCAAACCGGATCACAGCAATGTCCGCACAGCACCGCGTGCCGGCTGCAACAGGCGCTGCGGCGGTACCTAGACGGTCTGCGGCGACAGAGACACTACTACCAGTGATAGATATAGCATCCTTCAAACCGGATCACAGCAATGTCCGCACAGCACCGCGTGCCGGCTGCAACAGGCGCTGCGGCGGTACCTAGACGGTCTGCGGCGACAGAGACACTACCACCAGTGATAGCTACAGCGTCCTTCAAACCGGATCACAGCAATGTCCGCACAGCACCGCGTGCCGGCTGCAACAGGCGCTGCGGCGGTACCTAGACGGTCTGCGGCGACAGAGACACTACCACCAGTGATAGCTACAGCGTCCTTCAAACCGGATCACAGCATCTCATTTTGCTCGTACATCCCATTAATTCCACTAAAAGTCCTTTAAGCCGGAACCCTATGATTGAACAACACTGATTTGTCGCACATATAGATATATTAATAACTATATGGATAGTCTCCATCAAGTATCAGAACACTACTGTTGGTAGGTCTCTATTGCCTGATCCGGTTTGAAGGGCGCTGTAGCTTGTGAAATTACTTGAGTAACAGCACTCGACATATCTCAATGACGAGCGTAATGTGGTGCAGATCGTCCAGGTAGTCTAGTCTAGACATTAGGAGGGCTAGGAATAAAACTAGAACGGGATCTCATCCACCGTGTAATGTGGATATGAACATGATGACGTCACCCGGCTGCGGCTCGTACTCCAGCTCGCCGAGGAGCTCCCAGTCGGCGTCGTTGACCAGCACCAGGATGCCAGGCCTCACCGACTCATCCTGAACAACCAGTTTCCACTTACAATCATCAAGCAACGAGACGGGCATGGCCTTCACCTGATGTTAAGTGATACACCTGCCCATATCACGATGGCCAGGTATCACCATCAGGTGGACATCCTCATCATGACATCACTCGGAAGAATTAAAAAAAAAACTATTCTACGCCTACCTGTAGGAACAGCTCCGGCCTCTCCCTCAACAGGTTATCCTTGATCCACACTAACAGGTGCCTGATGGTCCACCTGTCGTGCTGGCTGTCAGGGAAGTACTTCCTCAAGGCTGGCAGCTCCACTGCTCGCTTCTTCTGTTTATCGAACAGCAGCTCCGCACCACCGGCAAACTGTAGCTCCAGTTTTAGTGTCTCCTCCATGAGGCTCGACCTGGAAGAGATCTATATACATCACCACCTAGTCCTCATCACCATGAGACTAGATCCTCAAACCGGAGCAGAGTAATGTTTGCAACCTATCCAGATGGTCTCCGACAACAGAGTCCTACCAATAAATGACATGTGACAATTGGGATGTTCATACTGCATCCGACTGTGCTCATGCATCCTGGTAATTCCACCACAGGTCCTCGAGGTGGAACCCATACACTAGTTCGGTGGCAGAAACAGGAGCTGCGGTTGAGACTAAAAATAAGACCTAGATGCCGAGACCTACTGCTGGTGAATTGTGTGATTATGTAATATCTAGTCTTTAACCCATTCTCTTATGGGACCGAAGCCAAGATCACCAGCTCATAGTCCTGTTGCTGATCAACAAACGAGGTTCTGTCACCCACCGACCCGCATTGAGCCAGTGTGGTGGGAAATCCTTCTATAAAGGAATCTTTAAGAGAGATCTATGTCCAGCGGTGGATGTCTATGGACTGATCATGATGATGATGATGAGCCTACCAATCCGAAGAGTATATACATTCCGATACTCTATAATAAGTGTTCAACCTACTCGGGTGATGATGGACGATAGGATCGGTGCAGACATTAGTTAACTTAGAACATAAGCCTGGAGTTGGCGATGATGTCATCGTTTATTGAGTCTAGGCTTTCCTATCAGCCGGACAAATCCCGTTGCTGGACATAGGCCTCCTAGCATCCTCATTAACTCATGGAGCTGAAGCCAAACTGATCTACATACAGTGAACCTCGCTAAACAACAGACGAAGTGTGACCATCTACCACCCCGCACTGAGCCTGCACGGTGGGATTAGGGTCTGAATCCCCGTCAATGAGTATAAACTATATATACAATATTCATATCATTCCATACATCTGATTAAAGAGGTTGCTGCTGTACTCCAGAGACCAGCAACACCATATTTAATGCTGGTAGGAAACAAGTTCTCTGTTATATTCAAAGAAGTGATGAGACGAGACGGCAAGAAGACAAGTTTGTGATTTATGTGGGCTTCGGTCAGGAGTCCAAAATATATTATTTTTATTTAATACTCTCTCCTCCAAGCTATTATCACATGTGGTGGAGGTGTCAGCACTTTAGGATTTCACCATGATCATCATTATCAGCTTCTGGATGTAGATCTCCTCGAAAGGGTATGGATTTTTGTCATTTCTCGTCACGATTGCACAATGCAGGTTGGTAAGAGTCAGAGCGTCATTTGTTGATTAGCAGGGTGCACCATGAGCTGGTGACCTTGGCTTCGATCCTGTGAGTAGTTGCACGGGAAACCTTTACACCCTACGATTATTTAATTACGATATAAACTTATGCTATCGAGGTCTATCTAATGTAAACTTAGATAATACACTGCTCGTATTTGATCATTATCCTAGGTGACCTGGTGCTGGTCTAATCTTTATCCGCACAAACTCCTGGTAAAGAGTTCCATATAAACCTGTGCGAGTCAAAATGCAACTCGGCATGTTTAATACATTATGAGTCCATAAAAACTATATAAACATTAATTTAGTACTGCAGTAACAAGACATAACACCTTCTCTCGAGATGCTTTATGGAACATCAGCCGACAGACATGCACAGCTGGACATGGCCCTCCTCTAGTAATTTCCACATACACAGCATGGTCTCTGGTATCACTGGGCACTAGGAGCTGTTGTTTCCCACCATGCCATCCTAATGAGGGTTAGGAGGAGCTAGAGTCTTGTTTCTTAATTATCAGGGTTCATCACGAGCTGATGAGGTTGACTTGGTGCCAGTGAGTTGTTGTGTTTAAAACAATGTACAATTCAGATATTTCTTCTATTCTATTCAGGGTCCAGCTGCAGCAGGTGTTCACCAAACCACAAATACACACAAAACACATCAATCAATCAATCAGACTTTAATACTTACAAATTATACTTGCTGCACTATATTTAGGTGTGTAGTAATAAATTTATTATTATATATCAATAAAATTACTAAAGCAACTCATTTAATGACAAAAAATAACCTTGTTTTTTTTTCTTTACTATATTTCTTACTACGCAACTTTACTAGGCACTAATATATTTATTCTTACAGTAAACATTTACTTAGTAAGCAATCGTATATTCACTGTCAAAGTTTTAGGTTATATGTCATCAGTGCTTTTTTTTTAATTTATCGGCTTTGGAGTCATGACTTTTAGGAGAAAATGACGTCAGTAATATGAAAATCATCATCGGCTGGTAGACGTTTACTGCTAAACATAGGCCTCCCCCAAAAATATCCCACCACGCTTGCCCAATGCGAATTGGCCGGAGCCAGGTCCTTGTTTGTTGATCAGCAGGCTGTACCATGAGCTGTAATCTTGTCTTAGGTCCCGTGAGTTGTTTGTAAATATTAAATTTATTATTTTATTGAATTGATTGTTTTTATAAATAAAATAATAGTCAGACGCAAAATTTCGAGATTTATTAATTACCAATTTCATTACTATTAGTCTACCAGGATCTGAATGGCAAAAATAAATTGACGCTAGCAATACTAGAAAAATTGGAGTGAAAAGTTTTGATACTTTTTTTTCCTTATAGCGGCTGATTCTGTGTGTGATACATGCAAATATAATTTTTTTTCCAATGATCAAGGATAATCTTTGAAAATCTTCATGAGAAAATGTTCATGAGTTTATTCGTTAATTATTGGCTATCAGAACTTGGAAATGGTTCCAGATACTGCACATCCATAAAACAAAGCCTTCATCGGAAGAGCAAGACGAGGAAGACGCAGTATTTATGATAAACATTTCCTCCTGAACCTCAATGAATCGATCTTCTTCCATGAACTGATTGTCAATTTTTATTACATTTTCACAAGATTTTCGCCATTCATCGATCCCTGATTGAGAGAAAGCTTCTTCATCAGATCCTGGTGGAACTATAGTAATTTTAAGTCAGGATAATACTAAACACAATATATATATATTTATATTATACGTATTATATATACATTATTAACGAATATATTATTCTACGAGACGAGCGGGACGTTCACCTAATATTAAGTGATACTCCTACACATAACAGTACTCTTTAGAATGATATAAATTGCACCACATTGCGCTCACCGTGAGACATAAGATGTGGACTCTTGTCACTGCATTAATTACACTAGTTGCAGCGCCGTTCAAATCGGATCACAGTAATGTATGCACAGTATTTCACTCTCATCCACGTGCTCGTGGGGTCGCGGGATAAAGTATTGGGTTGTTCGGAAAGTCATTTCGTTTTTTTTGGGGAACATGAAAGACAGTTTTCGTATAATGAATAAATATTTTATTAAATTATATATTGGCCATCCTGGTCCAACACCTTTTGCCATCTTTCTGGCAGTTACATAATTCCCCTCTCATAAAGTTTTGGTCTTTGCTGGCAGAAAACTGGTTCAGGTGGTTTTTGACATCTTCATTTGAGGTAAAGGTTTTGCCATCCAAAAATTTTGCAGGGACCGGAACAAATAGTAGTCGGAAGGCGCCAGATCTGGAGAATATGGTGAATGTCGCAGTACGTCCCATTCAAGCTGTAAAAGTTTTTGGCGAGTGACCAAACTTGTGTGAGGTCTCGCATTATCCTGGTGGAACACTACACCCTTCCTGTTGATTAATTCGGGCCTCTTCTCTTTAAGTGAATCATTCAATTTGTCCAGCTGATGACAATAGACTTCTGAATTAATCGTTGTATTGTCCGGCAAAAGCCCAAAAAAACGATTCCTTTGACATCCCACTAAACGGAGAGCATCACCTTTTTTTGGTGAATATTGGCTTTTGACACGCTTTGAGCCGGTTTATCTTTTCTGCTCCATGACCTCTTGCGTTTAACATTGTTGTATACAACCCATTTTTCGTCCCCGGTAATAATCCGCTTCAAAAATGGATCATTTTCTTGACGTTTGAGGAGCGAATCACACGCGTCAACGCGAAGACACAAATTTCGCTCCGTAAGGACATGGGGCACTCACACATCGAGCTTCGAGGTTAAGCCCATGCCTTTCAAATGTCCATAAACAGTCGAATTCGACAAATTTAATCTCTCACCGATATCTCGTGTAGTTATTCGCCGATTTGCATCAACTAATGCCTTTATCGCATCTTTGTCAGCTTCGACCGGCCTTCCAGACCGTGGTGCATCTTCGACATCAAAATTGTCGGATCGAAATTTTGCAAACCAGTTCTGGCACTGGCGTACTGTTAACACGCCTTCTCCAAACACATCCGTCAATTTTTTTCTCGCTTGGACAGCATTTTTACCTTTTCTGAAGTAAAAAAGTAAAATATGACGAAAATGCTGCTTATTGCTCTCCATATTTAAAAGGGCACCAACCAAAAACTACTGCGTAGAATTAATAGAACTTTTTCACACACAAGCCTTGCAATATCAGCTCTCAAGACATATAATGGTTATGCGGCTTAAGTGTGAAGTTGGTTTCGAAAAAACGTAATTAAGTACTCTGACGGGAAAAACGAAATTACTTTCCGAACAACCTATTATTTCAGTTCCTCCGCGACCCCAAGAACGGCGCCCGAATGACCGGGCCCACCTCGGGGAGAGGTGTGAAGCACCCTCCCGTTAAAAATCCCTACGTGGCGACGCGTCGGAATACGAGACGCATCACCATATGCATCTCAGGAACCCTCTCTAAGAGGGGCGCCGGACCGACGGCCCTTGCCGGTCGCGGCGCCAGGTTCCTGCCGAGAAGCCATTTGGCGGTCGTGCGTTCGGCCTCCGACCGCGTCCTGTCCCCTCGGCGCCCGCTCTCGAATACGTTCGGTCTCCCGCTTCTGCGTCATAACAGAATCGCAGAATCGGGATACCGCAATCCATGACGCCTCGCCACTGACCATAGTCCGGATCACAGACGGTAGCGAGAGGTCACTCCCTATCGCCGCTACGAGCGCGGCCCTGTCCCCCCCCCTCCATCACGGGAATCGGCCAAGGTGTGGGATGATGTGTCCACCGGGTGGCCACACTCGTCGCACGCCTCGTCCGTCCTACTCGTACAGTTCCGCCGGTGCAGATTGCTCCCGAAGAAACCGTGCCCCGTGAGTACCTGCACCAGGCAGAAACTGAGGACTCCGAAGTCCCGGTTCAGCCAGTCACTAATGACCGGCCGGACGGCCTCAACGGTGAGGCGACAAGACAAAGGCGTACAAGGATTCGCCGCCTCCATCTCCGAAGCACCTCTCGATGCGCCTTCCGGCGCCACCTGTCCATCTCGTCTGGCGACGGAAGCGAACCCACCCGCTCGAGGGTCCTCTTCTGCGGCCAGTAGAGGCGCGCCAGCGACTCCGCTTCGAGTTCCCACGGCGGCGTCCCGGTTAGGACGCACGCCGCCTCGAAGAAGATGGTACAGTACCCTCGTACGACCAGTGTGGCCATGTCGAAGGCGAAGAGCGCTACGTGGTGCAGTGTATATCACCCTAACTAGAGCTATATTATTAACATCCGTCGTATTGTAGCTTCGTAGCAATAAGAAAAATACGATTTCTCTGTCATTTGACTTTTTTTTTTATTTATTGAAATAAAATGGATACCAGTCTTTTAGCCGAAACTAATTTATAGAAACAGTGTGATAATTAAAAAAAAAATGTTCAACTGGCAACATTATTTATTTCGTAGTAACGCGTCGTCAGTGGCACAAGCTCTTACCGCCCCAGTCCTTCCAGAAGAATCCGTCCACCATGCCCTTGAGCTGGTCGGCGCTCGGCACCACCTTGCCCAGCAGGTAGACCCTCGCCATGTTGGTGTCGTAGTGCACCACGTAGCTGTCGTCGAGCTTCCACACGGCGTCGTGGTGCATGTCGCTGTTGGAGCACAAGCACTTGTCGTCTTTGGCGATCTTCAGCTCGTCCGCGCTGCTGACGAGGTCCAGGAGTATGTTGAACTTCCTGCCGTTCACCTCCATGTTGACCGCGGCCAGGTTGGCGGAGTCCCGGCCGCACTTGCAGGAGCCGGGCGAGACCGGCGGGTCGGGCTTGGAGATGACCAGCGGGCTGCAGTTCGGAAGGTCGCGGTTGAACTTCGGCCAGGTGTAGAGTGATTTGTACTCGCCGTAGAGATGAGCAGCGTCCGCCAGGTCCTTCGCGTAGCCGGCGGCAGCCACGCACAGCAGGGTCGTAAGGGTCAGCAGCTTCCACATCCTGGCGCGCGTCGTCTTCTCCGCTGCCCGATCAGCTCTTCCGCGGTATATATACTCAGCTGTTATCGCACTGACCTTCAACCTTCAACTTTGATAACTCGATGCAACTGACGAGGTTTTTTTTTTTTTTTAATAACAGAACTTGAGCTGATTACCATCTTGATGGTGGACATGGTCAACACGGTAGCTAACAAACAATTATCCGGTTCGATGGACTCGTACCTTCTAAAATTACTGGACAAGTCTTCTCATATATCTAAATACAATGTCGCAGTGTTGGACATGCTGGTGTATTAGTTACCATCAGATAAACGTTTTGTCGCTTCACCTATTGAACAGTATGCAAACATTATTTATCCGGCTCGAAGGACTCGTAACTTCTTATATTACTAGACTGTCAACCTAACATAATTTCATAAGCGAGTGTATTAATTACCATCAGGTAAACGTTAAGCTCGTTCAGACGGTTCATAGATTAAAAAAAATATATGCTCGGATATTTACACAGCGTCGATTAATATATAACACTTTACTCACCTCGTATCTTTAAAATGTTCTTCTTTGAATAGATTACAGTTGAAAAAAAAAAAAAAACGAAAAATTCCATAAACAACAAGATGGCGGACGGTCGCTGCTATCGGCGAGGCGGTCGTGTATATCGTTTGTGTGACTGCACAACGGCAAAGTTCAATTTGTTGCGAGTAAATAAAACTGTGCGTAGCAACGACACGCGATAACAGGACGGCGCAACACATTACACAGCTATAGTTCGGGCAGTGTGTATACATCCTAACTTTATTCAAACTTTATTACTTAAGTAATAGGGTCTATATTCTATTGTGTTTCATACATCATGTGTAGTCGACACCAGTAGCCATACGTAGAGTCGGACTCAAAGTCCATGCATAGATGTGCATTCGTTTCAGAGTTCATGCATGGAGATTCATTCATTTCAATGTGGATACATAGAGATTCATTCATTTCAATGTGGATACATAGAGATTCATTCATTTCAATGTGGATGCATGGAGATTCATTCATTTCATTGTGGATGCATGGAGATTCATTCATTTCAATGTGGATGCATGGAGATTCATTCATTTCAATGTGTATGCATGGAGATCATTCATTTCAATGTGGATGCATGGAGATTCATTCATTTCAATGTGGATGCATGGAGATTCATTCATTTCAATGTGGATGCATGGAGATTCATTCATTTCAATGTGGATGCATGGAGATTCATTCATTTCAATGTGGATGCATGGAGATTCATTCATTTCAATGTGGATGCATGGAGATTCATTCATTTCAATGTGGATGCATGGAGATTCATTCATTTCAATGTGGATGCATGGAGATTCATTCATTTCAATGGATGCATGGAATTCATTCATTTCAAATTTGATGCATGGAATTCATTCATTTCATTGTGGATGCATGGAATTCATTCATTTCAATGGATGCATGGAGATTCATTCATTTCAATAATGGATGCATGGAGATTCATTCATTTCAATGTGGATGCATGGAGATTCATTCATTTCAAAGTTTATGCATGGAGATTCATTCATTTCAATGTGGATGCATGGAGATTCTTTCATTTCAATGTGGATGCATGGAGATTCATTCATTTCAATGTGGATACATGGAGATTCATTCATTTCAATGTGGATGCATGGAGATTCATTCATTTCAAAGTTTATTCATGGAGATTCATTCATTTCAATGTGGATGCATGGAGATTCTTTAATTTCAAAGTTTATGCATGGAGATTCATTCATTTCAATGTGGATACATGGAGATTCTTTCATTTCAATGTGGATGCATGGAGATTCATTCATTTCAAAGTTTATGCACGGACATTCATTCATTTCAAAGTTGATGCATGGAGATTCATTCATTTCAATGTGGATACATGGAGATTCATTCATTTCAATGTGGATACATGGAGATTCATTCATTTCAATGTGGATGCATGGAGATTCATTCATTTCAATGTGGATACATGGAGATTCATTCATTTCAATGTGGATGCATGGAGATTCATTCATTTCAATGTGGATGCATGGAGATTCATTCATTTCAATGGATGCATGGAATTCATTCATTTCAATGTGGATGCATGGAGATTCATTCATTTCAATGTGGATACATGGAGATTCATTCATTTCAATGTGGATGCATGGAGATTCATTCATTTCAATGTGGATGCATGGAGATTCATTCATTTCAATGTGGATGCATGGAGATTCATTCATTTCAAAGTTTATTCATGGAGATTCATTCATTTCAATGTGGATGCATGGAGATTCATTCATTTCAAAGTTTATGCATGGAGATTCATTCATTTCAAAGTTTATGCACGGACATTCATTCATTTCAAAGTTTATGCATGGAGATTCATTCATTTCAATGTGGATGCATGGAGATTCATTCATTTCAAAGTTTATGCATGGAGATTCATTCATTTCAATGTGGATGCATGGAGATTCATTCATTTCAAAGTTTATGCACGGACATTCATTCATTTCAAAGTTGATGCATGGAGATTCATTCATTTCAATGTTGATGCATGGAGATTCATTCATTTCAATGTGGATGCATGGAGATTCATTCATTTCAAAGTTTATGCATGGAGATTCATTCATTTCAATGTGGATGCATGGAGATTCATTCATTTCAAAGTTTATGCATGGAGATTCATTCATTTCAAAGTTTATGCATGGAGATTCATTCATTTCAAAGTTGATGCATGGAGATTCATTCATTTCAAAGTTTATGCACGGACATTCATTCATTTCAAAGTTGATGCATGGAGATTCTTTCATTTCAATGTGGATGCATGGAGATTCATTCATTTCAATGTGGATACATGGAGATTCATTCATTTCAATGTTTATGCATGGAGATTCATTCATTTCAATGTGGATGCATGGAGATTCATTCATTTCAAAGTTTATGCATGGAGATTCATTCATTTCAAAGTTTATGCACGGACATTCATTCATTTCAAAGTTGATGCATGGAGATTCTTTCATTTCAATGTGGATGCATGGAGATTCATTCATTTCAAAGGTTTATGCATGGAGATTCATTCATTTCAAAGTTTATGCACGGACATTCATTCATTTCAAAGTTGATGCATGGAGATTCATTCATTTCAAAGTCGATGCATTGAAATTCATTCATTTCAGTCGATGCACGGTTTCCTTGAACACTGTATAGAGATCGTGCATGCACTAAATTGGAGAGTAAGGGGGGAAACGCTACTAAGACATCATCCCTTATTGTCAACTTCACCAGCACGCGCAGGGTGGGAGGACGGGGGATGTGGCGCTCCCTGCCGGATGACAGACGAGGCTCCGGCCACCGACCAAATGGCGGGATGATGAGAATGAGTTGAATATGGTAAATGTAACTGCGCCATAAAGGCAACGACCCACAGCACGCAGGAATTAAAAAAAAAAAAAAAACTGTTTATGTCAGCATTTTTGATCATATACCTAACTGTATAAATAGCTTTACCGCCAGATATCCAAGGTGTTGTTGTATCGTACGGACAGACTGTATAGTACTGTGCAAACATTATCATGATCCGGATTGAACGGCGCTGCAGCCAATGTAATTACTGCGGTAACGAGCCTCAACACTTTATGTAACGACGAGCGCTATGCCGTGCGCTGCATTCCACATTAACTACCTCCAATTTGTTATGGGCGTGTCACTTATTTTCAGGTGATCATCCCGCTGGTATTGCAGCTTTATTTAAAAAAAAAAAAAATAGTATATGCTTCATGTAAAGAGATGCTGTATGAAGCCAGGTCTCCGCATAAAACAGCCGGTTAGGATAATATACACTGCATCTAATCGTACTCTCTATGACATATATAGTGAACACCGCATCGTTAAGACATCCACAGCTTACTTCAGTAACTACAGCTGCTGATCCTTCAAACCGGATCACAGTACTAATACTAGATTCAGTGGTGACTGAGAGTCTTCAGCTACATATATAATATATATATGTAGTAGTTTTCATCTGTATGAGGAAAAGGTCCTGTTATTGCTGGGACCGGTGGGACTCGAGCCTGGTTCTCACTCGATTACAAGTGAAAGCAATTTATCAGCATCACTGGGACAGTATGTATAGACTGATGACATACACACACACACACATATATATATATGTGTGCGTGTGTGTATTGAACTGCGGTTCATTATGATAAGACATACAGTATGTTGCGGCAGCATTGTTGAAGCGATGATCTGGTTACATATATATATAAGGATTCCACCTGTCTTGATCTCTTCAGTCACGTCCACTGCTGGACATAGCTTCCCAAAAAATTCACCACAATGATAGACACTGGTGGTAGTGTCTCTGTCGCCGCAGACCGTCTAGGTACCGCCGCAGCGCCTGTTGCAGCCGGCACGCGGTGCTATGCGGCTATAACTGTGATCCGGTTTGAAGGACGCTGTAGTAAGTGAAAGTACTGGTAATGATACTACATCTTATCGCCAAGGGGAGGAGCGCAATGCTGTGTATTACATCCTACGCGCTGCAACAGGCGCTGCGGCTGTACCTAGATGGTCTCCGGCGACAGAGACACTACCACCAGTAACAGCTTTAGGTCCTTCCAACCGGATCACAGCAATGTCCGCACAGTACTGTACGTCGACTGCAACAGGCGCTGCGGCGGTACCTAGATGGTCTCCGGCGACAGAGACACTACCACCAGTAACAGCTTTAGGTCCTTCCAACCGGATCACAGCAATGTCCGCACAGTACTGTACGTCGACTGCAACAGGCGCTGCGGCTGTACCTAGATGGTCTCCGGCGACAGAGACACTACCACCAGTAACAGCTTTAGGTCCTTCAAACCGGATCACAGCAATGTCCGCACAGTACTGTGTGTCGACTGCAACAGGCGCTGCGGCGGTACCTAGATGGTCTCCGGCGACAGAGACACTACCACCAGTTACAGCTGTAGGTCCTTCAAACCGGATCACAGGAATGTTCGCAGAGTACCCACCCTGACTTCCGCCAGTATGAGATAGAGTAATCACCGCGGCTGTACCCTTGTTGTATAAAGGTGACTAATAATGAAACAATTCAAGGGTGACGATATCAATTTTCTTGCAGTCCCACTTTCAGTGAGATACTTGTTCAGCAGTGGGCATCATCATCAGCCGATAGACGTCCACTACTGGACATAGGCCTCCTCTAAAGATGGCATCCAGTCAGCATAGCTTCCGGTACCGCTGGCCAGTAGGGACTCATATGGAGAGATTTCGGTTATTCCCCACCGAACGCCCTAGCCCTAGGAGGGTTAGGTTAGGATAGGAACCATCCGCCCTGGGCCTTGACGTTCCACCTGGTGCAGGTGCTGACAGGCCATGGATATTTCGGCAAGGACCTGCACCAGGTGGCTCGTAGAGAGATGACGCAAGAATGCGTCGAGTGTGGTGCGCCGATTGACACGGCGCACCACACTCTGGCGGAGTGCCCGGCATGGGGGCCGCAGCGCCACGCCCTCGTCGCGCAAGTCGGCAGTGACCTCTCGCTGCCGACTGTAATCGATCGTATGTTGAGCAGCGAGAGGTCTTGGAAGGCGGTGGCCTCCTTCTGCGGCGCAGTGATGCATCAGAAGGAGGCCGCCGAGCGCACGAGGGAGGCCGACGCCGCTGCCGCACCTTGCAGGCGGCGGCGGGCCGGCGGGAGAGCGCGGCGGCAGAACCACGCCGTCCGCTTCCTCCCGCCGTGAGCGACGGGCCCCTAGCCGGGCACGGTGTGAGGGGCCTTCGGGCCGTTGGGCGTGGCCCTTTGGGTTTTTTGTCGTGTTTCCCCTGGGGGTGCGTCCCCCGGGGGAGTCTTGGTTTTTGTCCCCCCTCCCTCGTCGAAGTGGGGGTGGGGAGTCTGGAGGGAAGAGGCCGCCGCCCAATTCCTTCACGGGAGGGCGGCGGCCGGGCGTGCGCTCCGTCTTGGGCGCGCGCGGTCGTCTGTGGGGCCGGGGGGCCCCACCGTGCCGGTCCCGCGAGAGGCCGGTACGGGACGGCAGGTGGGTGCCTTTGCTCCCCGCGGGGACCCACCAGGAGGAGTTTTATACGCGGAGGCGCCCGGAGAGTTGCTTGACTGAAACCCGGGCGTCTCCAGTTTGCGTATGACGGGACAAGCGGTGGTGGTTTTAGTGGGTATGGGGGTCACGCACATCTCAGTGGCCCCGAGCCCCACATAACCCGGCGTCCCCCCCCTTGAAAAGGACGTTGGGTATGCGTTAACAGCATTCCCACCACCGACATCAAAAAAAAAGGATAGGAACCATAGCCTCGTTTGTTGATCGGCCGGCTGCACCGCGAGGTGATGAGGTTGTCTTTGGTCCTGCGAGATGTTGTGCGGGAACCCTTACACCCCAGCAGTGAGCATGGGGGTGATGAAATGATGACCAGCTTCAGCATTATACTGTATAATATATACAGTTCAGTTGTTATTGAGATTTAATTGATCAGGTTATCGTTGTAGTGTAAAAACCTGAAGCCGTGTTAAATAGACGCCATTTTGATTATGCACAACGTTCCAATGTACACTGTCTCCGTCGGTTGACACCACCACAAAGCACACACAACACTAGAGGGCCCGCTACGAGCGGTAGAGGATCGGGTGCCGCTCCACCAGCTCCCGGTCGGCGAGGACTGGGAGCTTGCTGGCGATGAAGAACCTGATGGTGTCGCGCAGTGGCGCGGGGAACAACGGCGAGTTGAAGGCGCGCGCCAGCGCTTGGTAGCAACCGGAAGTCTTCCACCGGATCCTGTACTGCTTGTTCTCCGACTGCCAACAAGTGAAAACATGTTTCAGCCAACCAGTTCATGCTATACTGCTGTCAGGTCTCTGTTACTACAAACCGCAGCTACTATATCCGCCTTCAAATATTACACTATTCCGGTTTGAAGGACGCTATAGCTGGTGAAATTACTGGGGTAATCAGACTCGACGTCTTATGTCACAGGCGACGAGGGGAATGTGGTGCAGTGTATCACTTAATAACAGGTGAATGTATACCACGTCTCGTCGCTTTGTGGGACATGATGTGAACGTGGAAGTGGAAGCGGTCACCTTGATCAGGCCGAGGCCGCGCAGCATGGTGTTCGCCAGCAGCCAGGCGGTCGCGTGCCGCTGGCCGGCGCGGGCCAGCGTCGCCGCGTACAGCTCCTGCGCGACCTGCCCGGCGAGCGCGCTCTCCTCGCACAGCCCGGACACGCAGTACGTCGCCTCCACGTACGCGGTGATCAGCTCGCTGGCATCCTTTATACCCTGATCATGTAAACGACGAATTTTTTTTTATTTCACTTTCTCTTACTAGTAATCATTTAGATATCGCCGCAGCTTCGAATACTTTAATTTTTTTTTTCATCGATGCGACCTATCACTTGATATTAAGTGATGGTGAACATAATTTGCCGCTACTTATAATGATATACACCAAATTGTGTTCATCGGTTCATAATTGTCTCGTTCCCTTAGTAATTTCATTAGCTACAGCGCCCTTCAAACCGGAACACAGTATAGTTTGCACGCTGCAAGAGGTCCCGCACAACAATTCCGAGGATTTAAGTTAACCTCACCAGCTCGTGTTTCTAATTAACGAGGCTCTGGCTTGCACCGATCCTCACTGGGCCAGCGTGGTGGGAAAGGGCTCAAACCCTCTCATATCTTTGGGTGAGAACTATGTCCAGCGGTGGGCGTATATCAGCTGATGATGATAAAAGCTGCGGTGGTCCTAGATGGTCTCCAGCAGGAGAGACCTACCACCAGTTGTGATATTACCTGGATAATGATATTTAAAATCTATGTACGTACAATGTGCGGCAGAGTAAACATCCTAACCAGCACCTCATCATCATCATCATCAGCCGATAGACGTTCACTGCTGGACAAAGGCCATCTTGATGCATCAATTATTAGAATTTTTTTCTTGTATACTGGCAAAAAGTCATGATTCCTAGACAAAGTTGTAATTGAGTTTTTTTTTTAGTGTTGACCTGATGGTAAGTGATTCACCTGCCCATAATATCGCGCTAGTTAGAGTGGTGTACACTACGTCACATTAAGCTCATCGTTTTAAGGCAGAACATATGGAGTCTCTTTACCCTAATAATTACACTAGCTACAGCGTCCTTCAAACCGGAACACAGTAATGCTTGCGCACTAACACACTCCAGTCACAGAGATCTACCAACAGTGAGTAATGCACAAGTCGATCGCAATGTGGTGTAGTGTATACACTGGATTCGATTCCAGGACCTCATAAACCTATGGTGGACTATGCACCAGTATTCCACTGTCTTTGGCCTAATTATCACTTATTATCAAGTGAATAGAAGTTAGAACAGAAAAGGTTGAGGACCACTGTCCGATTACCGTTTGTGATGTGCGAAGATGACCGTATAGAAGTCGACTAAACCTAGCTCTGACCTGAAGATGTGAGTCTATGACCTCCGCCGCCTTCGGTCCTAGCCGGTTCAGGTTCTCCAGCGTTGGACACTTGAGGAACTCTCCGACATCCGACTCCACTTCCTCCACACCTATAATATGTAACGGTTAGACAAATCTCTAATGAATACTGTGTGAGGGTTAAGGGTAGTAGGCTAACCTCTCATCCCCTCATTTAGGGGTTATATAAAAGACCCCAGGGTCATTACTTCTCTAATTATATTTCCTTAAAAAAACCCTAATAATGAGGAAGTGGATGTTGAAGTATTCTCACTTCAAGTAATCCGGTTCCACTGGTGAGCTCTCGCTCAAGAATCTCCAAGCAGATCTATTCTGCGCTACCCTCATCCAGTGGCTTCTTGACATCAGATTGTCAGTCAACCTTGCAGAGGCTGTCGTTCGAGGAGCTCATTAGCTCCATCAATCATCAGTCCGGGAAACGATGTATCTTGCTCCATGCCATCCCACCATTCAAAATCTCCATGCCGCTTCCAAATTGAATGTGGAACTCTATGGAGGAGGCAAAGGTATCAAAACAATGTATCAACTGACCGGAGTTGTCCAAATTGATGACTTTCCCCACGTCAAGTATCGTGTCCATGTATGGAGGATCGTCGTCCGCGGCGCTGTCGTCCTCCTCGCCGTCATCGTCCTCCTCTCCCTCGGAGCACTCCTCCTCAGAGCCGGACACGTCTGAGATAGCAATAGGACAGTGAATCGCATACAAATCGGATTTTAGAAATACCTTCAATATGAACGGGTTAGGTTAGGTTAGGTTAGAATAAAAGTTCAGCGTCGACCATAGATTTAGTAAAGTTTGCAAAGTTTTTTTTTAGGGGTTAAATTAGATTTTTATATAATAAAAAGAAGACGACTATAGCATTTAAAGGATTCTGCCTGCAAGAGAGTGAGATGGAACGCATTTGTATATAGTTTCTCTATGGACTCTCCAATCCACACTATGACCTGCAGCGAGCCCACTACTCTGCCGCTGCAATGTACAGATAATATATGACAATATAAATGAGGAGTAAGAGAGAGAGTTAGAGAAACATTTCAAAGATGTTCAACTCCTCATTCTTCATACAAACAGCAAAGGAGTTGAAACAATTTGCCGGCATCGTTGTTCCCATCAAATACGACGTGGGTGATCTTCAAAATAAAAAAAGAGATAATTGAGTTTTACTACGTTCACTCTCTTTAACACCAGAGACTACACCACCAATTACCATCAAGTGGGATAGTGGTCTAGCGGTAACCTAGTTGATTAAAAGTTTTGAAATTAATTGTACACTACACTTCTCTCTCTTTTGTTGATTTCTACTTCAATCAATAAAAAAATCCATCTCTCTCTCTCTCTCTTTCGACCCCACATCATATCCATTTCGTTCTCTCATATATTAACCAGAACACTGAGCTACTCTCCTACCGTATGTCAACTCAAACATACGTGACCTTTTATTTTTTCAGTGTGCGGGTAGTTGTTAAAAGTGTGGCTTACATTCGTCGTCGCTCCCCTCCCCGTCGCTCAGCTCGGCGGACGGACCCAATTTCTCCTTCATCCTCTTCTTATTGGACGAATCGCCGAGGCTGTTGCCTGATATGAACAATAACATTGATCATACAAAAGAAAAACAATCAAACATCGTACAACATATTCTTTGATACTGTATCATCATCATCATCAGTCGTCCGACGTCCACTGATGGACATAGGCCTCCCGCGAAAAATCCCACAATCGTAGTTCATGTTGGGGAGACTCCCTACTGATGGACCGACGGCAACATCAGAGCGGTCGGAAGCAGATGGATGAGAGAAGCTGACGATCGCATCTGGTGGAAGACATAGGGGAAGGCATATATCCAGCAGTGGATAAACAAAGGCTGATGATGATGATGATTATATTAATCTGTATTTAGTTTATACAGTGTTCCGGTTTGAAGGACGCTGTAGCTAGCGTAGTTACTGCGGTAAGATCAACATGTTGTCTCAACTAGCGCCGCTTTGTTATAGATAAGTGTATCACTTACTATCAGGTGAATGTCCTCTTCGCTTCATTGTATACAAAAGGAATAATTTAATCAGATGCTGACTGTTGGAACCAAGATTCAAACTCCACAAGAGATTTCACCAGATCGATCCAGGGTCCTCCTTATCACACCATAAGCGATTAACCACTGTGAAGTAGTTTCTATAGAAATGAGTGTCCACATTGTGCCTGATGCTTTGAGACAGTGATCACATAAGCATTAGCTACTGGTCCTTCGAGCCGGATAGATGTAATATTGACAACACTACTGTCTGTCGACGGAAGGAGCTGCGGTGGTAACTACCCAGACAATCTGCAGCAACAGAGGCTTGTTTTTCTTCGAAAGATGCTCCCGAGGAGAAGTCAGTGGTCTGCATCAGGTTGGAGTGTTGCCCGTCCACACTTTGTATTAGCATGTCTCCGAGGAGCCTAACTCTCCTAGGCACCATTGCTGAGCCATAAGCTGTCCCAGGCAGGTTCGCTTGTTGAGCGACAAGAGCCCCCACGCTCAACCCGCGAAACTCCTAGACCCTTTGATCGCCTTCTACAGATAGGGCTTACCTAACGTCTACCACCAGTTTAGTACTTTCTAGACTAGTGTGCTTTATTATCTAGATTACATTACATCTCCGCGTACTATCAGGTGAGATCATAATAAAATAACAAGCATCGTGATGAGGTCTTTACAGCCCATGGGTCATTATTGTTGTAATAATAAAAAACCCCACAAAATATAAAGAGTGCGGTGGTAACCTGCTAAGACAACCCTCGAAAGCCGGTCAGTGGCATCCGGTAACGCGGTGACAGCGTTCACCACATCCATGCAGGCTTCGCGGCCGATTTCGTTGTGACTCAGATCCAGAGACTGGAAGAAGAGTTATTAGAGATTGCAAACAAAGTAATAAGCAATATTTTTTTTTTTTAATTCCAGCAATGAGACAAATGGGAAGTTCATCTGATGGTAAGTGATATGCCTGCTCATAACAAAGTAGCGTTAGAGGTATCACTGCAGCCGACAGACACTGCGCGAATATTACTGTGTTCCGGTTTGAAGGGCGCTGCTAGTGAAATGAGGTAAGGACACAACATCTTACGTCTTAAAACGATGAGCACAATGTGGTGCAGTGTGTACCATCCTAACTAGCGCCACGTTATTAGCAGGCAAACTACTTGCCATCAGGTCATCATCACCATTATCAGCCGACAGACGTCCATTACGGGATATATGCCTGTAAAGATTTCCATATCAATGGATCTCGCGCTGCCTGCCGCAACTTTCACCATGTCGTCGGAATCACCTGGTGAAGGGCTAGCCACCACTACGTCTTCCTGCACGATGGTGTCATTCGAGAACCTTGGTGCCCCATCGTCTGAATATCACTTCCGTCTCGCTTGATAGAAAAAAGTATAATCACCTCCAAGAGCACAGAGTTATCTTTGAACGCCTTCGCTAGAGCCTTGGCGCCTTTACTTTTCAACAGGCAGTCTCCGAAGTTGATCGACTTCAACTTCTTCAGCCTGAAAGAAGAACAGAAATAGAATAACCTATATTATACACTGCTATGACATGGTGTTGGGAGGCCTTTCACGAGGTGGGCAGACGATGTAGTGGAACCCACTGGATTCGAGTAACGCGTGACCGATAGATATGGAGATCGTTGAGGGAGGCCTATGTCCAGGAGTGGACATCTATCGGGTGATGATTATGATATACACTCCTTACCGTCTAGAAACAAAAGAACCTAACCTTGTCGGACTTCATATGGGGGGACATTCGGACTAGGCCATTTCCCACAAAGCTGGCCCAATGCGGGTTGATGAGAGCCAGAGCCTCGTTAGATTATTAGCAAGCTGCACCATGAGCTTGTGAGGTTGGCTTAGGTCCCGTGAGTTGTTGTGCGGAACACCTTACACCACATATGAAGCAAGATATGTTATTTTTTTGTGTATATCCTTAGTTCTCTGTATGGTCCAGGTGGACCCGAGGGTTTCCATGGGAGACTCGACGGGGGACTGTTGGCAGTAACCTTCACATTTTTCGTCGAGTCTTGTTAATACAGTAGAAATGTAGCTGTAGATGGTAGACCAGGAACAGTTCAGTGTGCTCAGTGTTCTATGAGAAAAAAAAGTTTGGGAACCTCTGGTACAGTATATATATTCACCGGGGTAATGCAGTGACGATGGCTTCGGCTCCTTTAGATCCAATAGTGTTATCGTTAAGGTTGAGGCAGCTCAAGTTAGGGTTATGTTTGAATGCCTCCGAAAGCGCAGAGACACCCTTGTGGTATATTCCATTCTGCGGCATTGCAATCTCCTCCAATGTGCCCATACCCTGGAAGAAAGTTGATTAAAATTTTATATGGACTATGATTGTATCATCATACAAGAGCAGTGTTTATTACTACACTCAAATAGTAATGTGCAATTTGGTCGGTGAGGAAGTAGTCGAAAGAGAATAAAGAATTTTTAGAAGGAAAATTGATGTTATGGATGAGGATATGAGGACAAGAAAAAGAAGAACTAAATTTTCTCTATTTTTTTATTAAACATTCGCAATTAAGATGAAATTAATCCTTTTAATATAATCAGTGAAAATAGGAATGGATGAGGATTCAAGTACAAATTAGACAATCACGCATTAAGAGTAAGATGAAAAGAAAGAGAAAATCCTCATAAACCAAATGTTTTTTTTTTATTTAATTAAGCGACATAGCAAGCAGATCATTTACCTGTTTATAAGTGATATGCCTGCATGTAATAACCAGGCGCTAGTGAGAATAATATATACTACATCAATTTCCTCTTACACACTAGCTACAGCACCGTTAAAACTAGAACACTGTAATGTTTGCACAGTATTTTTTCTAGCTCGCTGGCTTAATGGTTAGAGCGTGCGGCTTTCATTCCTCAGGTCGCGGGTTCGAACCTCGGCATGTACCGATGAGTTAATATTTAAGTTACGTACATTTGTGAACTTTAGTTACAACAGCGAGATACAAACGGTGAAGGAGAACATCGCGAGGAAACACGCACACTGAAATCATCATTGTGTGTGTGCGTGTGGTAGCCTCAATAAAGTGGCAACAGGCTCGCTCCGTTACATGGGACCTAATCTGACCACATCTGGCGAAAAGTGGGTGTTTATACACCTCTGCCTACCCCTACTGGGATAAAGGCGTGATAATATAAAAAAATATAATATTTTTGATCTGTAATGGACACTACAGCGGTCCCTACCTGGACAGTCTCCAGCAACAGAGACCTATAAGCAGTGCGTTTCTGTTGGCTGTATGGTTTAAGATGAGGACTAACATTAGGTGTAGTATAAACATCTCTAGTAAGACCATATTGCTATAACCACACATATCATTACCCGTTAGGTATGTATAGGCATATAAGAACTGATCTCTATATCGATTTTATAATTGAAGACTGCTGAAACAAGATAGCCAAGTAACTTGGTCAATTAAAATCTAGCCATAATCCTAAAGTAATACCAACCTGAAAAACACGCGCAAGTGCAGTGGCTCCGTCGTTCTCCAAACGATTCCTTCCAGCAATGAACACCTTCAGCTTCTGTGGGCTGGCTGACAGCGCCTCAGCTAATAAGCGGCCCCCTGTTATGCCTAAACCATTGTTGTTTAGACGGAGCTCCTGGAATAGTATTTATTCTAAATCGCTAAACATAACAGCATTTAAGTCTGTTACTTTCCAACATCACCAGTTGCTGGTAGTCCAGTGTTAAAATAAGCCCCTCCTCATTTAGACTGTTCTTCAAGCATGTGCATCCAGTTGATAGCAGGATGTGAATGTCATCACTCCATTTGGTCAGGGGTGTATTATGCCATATTTGCCTTAACACAGTCTTCAATCTAATACACATGTACTACAACAGTAGTCACTTCTGCAAACAACACGGCCTGGTGATTCCTACTTCACTTTGCCTACTTGGAAAACTATGTGAGTTACCATGGTTTTCTACCCAAGTACTCCAATAGAAATCTTATTTAACCGAGAAAAAAAATCAAACCTGTAATTGCGAGCACACATCACTCTGGAGCAGCTTTGCCAATCCCTGTACTCCAATGGGTCCAAAGGCATTGTCACTCAACTCCAATACTGAGAGCCTAGCACCAGCTGTTATCATGCCCTCTCCAAGTGCACTCTGAAAAAACAACATACATATTGTGGTTAAGATTTTGTAAGACAAAGGTATTTTGATATCTGGCAATCCTTATGTTGTCAAACTGTTCATATTAAAATATTGATTTCTTCTAGCAGCAATGTGAGTTAGAGAGTTCTGGGCTATATCATCATTAGCCACACAAAAACATAGAATCCAAATAATATTATTTAATGATGGTTGAAAAAATCATACCAATGCAGGTGGTATTTCGGTTTTCATTCTTCCAGTGAACATATCGGAGAATCTCGCAATCTTCAGCTCTGGATGGTTTTCCAATGCTTTAGCAATAGCTTGCGCAGCGGCTACGCCAAGTGTATTGCCTGTTAATGTCAGGTATTGAAGGTCGGAACACGCGTTGATAGCATCAATGATCGGTTGAGCTGGAAAAAATTTACATTTTACTCACCTACAATGTGGAACTGCATATCATTATGTATTAATAAATAACTAAAAGGTTATGTATCGAACGTCATGCTTTCGAATTGTTATTGTTTTCATAACTTAAAAAAAATGCGAAGTAAGAATAAATCTAATGTATTTATATAAGGAGAATGAAAAGAAATTAAATTGTTTCGTATCGGCTGTTTGTTTACTTACCATCTTGTGCTGTATCTAATTTAAGTGATTTTCCAGAAAAATCTACGCCCGTTTCAAGTCTACTCGTATCAGTGAGCGCTGAATTAAATGAGTTAAAATCAAACGTAGCCATTTCTGTGTATAATATTTAAATTGTTAGTAATTAATAAAAATATGAAAACAACACCAACAAACGGTTATTTTTTTCAATTTGTCATTTTTATTGTAAAAGTTGATTTTTTAATAAATTATTGCCATAACAAATAAATCAAATAATAAAATGTTTTCAGATGAATACTATTAAAATTATGAACATTTTATAAAAAAATAAATAAGTTTTACTGTCGTTAATAATTTTCTAAACTACTTAAACATGTTACAAATTTATAAAATAAATTAATTAAAAAATTTTATCCGTTGAGAAATAGTAAATTTCTTTCACAAAATTTTTTGAGATAATAATTTAAACGTTATTACTAATATTTCATTTTAAAAATTCATTTGTACTCATAATTGTCTTATGAAAAAAAAAATTCTTATTATTTTCTTTATATTACATGATATATTTTTATTACGAATTACTTTATTCCTTTAGTCAAAAAAAATATAATGGAAGCCATGGTTTATAACAACACAAAAGCAATTTAGATTTTAATGGTATATATAAAAATAGTAAAGCTTACACCAAATTATCGTGTCTATCAGCTGACATTTATAAACCCCTGTTTCGGATGTGGGTGCTTTATTGAGTACAATACATTTAATTTTTTTTATTAAAATATTTGTTACTCTATCTGTATTTAATATTTTTATATGGTTTAAGATTTTTTATAATTTGAAAGTTAATACAAGTTTTGTTAACAATTAATGAACGAATCTGACGTAACGATAAATAGCGTGGTTGATTGAAAGAGTTTCGTTCTTCAAACTTCATGGTGTGTTGTGTGGTGAACTGCGTCTTAGTGTATTAAAATTACAGTAAATATTACGCCAATCCGGTCGGTCTGCGTCGTGTGGGTGCTACGTGACTATAAAGCCGAACGCTATGGCGGGTTCGTATATTTTTTTTAAATATCTTATTAAATGAACTATGCACTTGCTTTTTCGGCCAGTTATTAACAACTTTCTAACGTCGTAAAAAAGAAGAATTAATAAATTAAAAAAAAATATTTTTTGGCATTTAATTTTGTTTCAATTAATATTTAGATAAATTTTTATTAATTCTTCTATACCCATTGAATTTAATTCAAAATTACCAAATTTATATTGATTAACCTTCGACCGCTATTATACATATTCGAACTAGTTACCTACGATTAGTTACCTCCAAAGTAAATTTTGAAGGTCGTATTATTACAATCGATTTTATAATTTTCTAGCGATATTTCAAAGATTATTTTATTGGTGGTAAGCCTCTGTTACTGGAGATTCTCTAGAAAGGTCAACTGTGTATATTATTGTCGCCAAAAATGAGTGTGCAAAGATTACTATTCTAATTTAAATGACGCTGTAGTTATTAAATTTAATAGGTTAATGAAACCACATTTGATGGCTCATAATGACAAGCACGATATGGTGTGGTGTATGCCATCCTGAGTAGAGTCGCATTGTTTTATTTACCATCAGGTTAACACTCTACTACTGTCATGATCATAGATCACATTTTATGAATAAATCTTATCTAATTTATTGAAATCAACCTTTGACCATTATTTTAACATTTTAAATAAGTTTCTCATTTAGTTACCTTCAAGTTTAACTACTAAAGCTGATATTGGTATGTTCATATTTCATAATCTTCCAATATGATTTGAAGGAGATTCGTAACTAGTTAAAATTAACATATTTTAAATAGTTTTACATACTACGTACTTTACATAAATAATTACAAAATGTTCAGTAAAGGTTAAATACACAATTAGGTTTAATATTAGTTACATTAAAAGAAGTTTATAAAGTCTAATATAATTTGTTAATTTTCCAAATAAAAAAAAAAAAAGTAAAAATGTTGTCAGTCATAAATTATTGTCAAAATGTTTGAAACTACAAAAGTATTTTTTATTCCATTCGAAAAGATTTTTTTAAATTAAAACCAATGAGAATTTACAATATAAGCTCATTTATGGATATATCAATTAGAAAATGTTAATTAAAAGTTCATTGAACATTTATTTCAACTCGACAACAATTTGTGATTATTCTGTTTAGTTGTGGATTTTAAACAATGTTTACATATAAGTTAATATATATTCATTCTTTTACTATATCCCTTTTTGACTGTGTGATTATGTTGTTTATATGTTAATAATTTTTTGAACATAGTACAAACTTATGTAATATTTATTATCTGTGAACTGAGTTACGCCATTAGTAGTAAGTTTATCTGAATGGTAAACATGTAAGTTTTATCTTAATATTTCAGGCCTTGTGATTTTATTTTATTATTATCATATCTTAGTTGATTTTCTTATATTCCGAACTCCGATATCTGTGTATATTTACATAATGAAATTGGGTTTTGTTTGATCATTAATCACATGAACGCTCGAGTACACACTGACACGGGTACATAAGCATCCAACACCGTATCATCAGTAGATGGATGTAAGATATTAATTTTTTGAATTATATACCTCGTCCATCATCTTATTTGAAATTATTTCCATTTTGTATTATTTATTCTGTTGCTATAGTAACGGTTGGTATAGAAATGTTTGCTCTCAAGGTATACTTCAAACAAATTAAACTGTTAGAACAACACTACAAGTTCGGTAGAGGCATTGCTTCAGCTGTTTAGGGACCAGCTAAATTTATTGCCCAAAGGAAGTTTCAAGGGTTGGACTATATACATACATATATATCACTCCTCGTTCGACTATATATCTAGAACTTTTAGTACAATATATCGTTACTATAAGCGGTCACTAAAAGTGAAGGTTCACATGAAGACTTGTCTGCAGAATATGTGGAATGTACTTAACATTTATGTATTAATTTTTTATTGAATGTTGACATGATGAGTCTCCTTACCTCGGTAATTTCACTAGCTGCAGCACTCGTCAAACTGGAATAGGAGCAGCGGTGAAACGTGGACTGTCTCCGGCAACAAAGACCAGCATTGAACTAGATTTTGATTGAGATTAGAAGAATATATCTGAATATTCTATATACATTGTTTGTATACTAATTTGGATTATTTATAATTATTAATGATTAAGTAATGTATGTGTATGTTTTGTGATCGTCCTCATATTTTTCAGTCTCTGAACATGATTATGATTCTGTCCGTTCTTCTTCCAGCCGCAAGCAATCCTTACAGCAAGTACCTAAAGGACATAACCGTTGGGGGGAAGATATTTAAATACTATGATTTAAGTGCTTTGGGAAGTAAATATGGTGAGTAACATTTATTTATAATTCATCATCATCATTATCAGTCTTTGTTTATCTACTATTGAATTTATACCTTCCCCAATGTATTCCACTAAATGCGATCCTCAGCTTCTCTCATACACCTGCTTCCGACCGCCCTGATGATGTCTTCAGTCCATCTGGAGTGAAGGCGTCCGACATTTCTGCGACCTGTACACGGCCTTTACTCCAAAACTTCTCCCCCGTCGCTGACACGACAGACATGGGCGAACCACTGCCAACTCCAGTTCTCCTTTGAAGATGTTCATTTCGGATCTTGACGCTTAGAGAAATGCCAAGCATAGCTAGCGGGCATCTTTTCTTTTTTTTTTTTTCTCGTGTGGGAAATCATCTTAAAAGATACCTTGTTTCTGAGGGGAAGACAAGGTTATGTGGGACTTCTACCCACTAAAACCCCCTCGGTGGTCTCCTTCAGTGCATTAGGAGGGGCTCCGGGATCTCCTACGGAACGCACTGGTGCACCCATGGCACTCTTGCTAAAATATTCCATGGAAGGGCAAAGCCCTCCTAAACCCCATGCTTTCTTACAGCAAATACAAGACCACAATTTATTTACCGTTCTCCTAAGGCTCGCTTATTAAGCTTTGAGGGCCCCAACCCTCAAAGTCCACGAAACCGAGGACCCTTTTAGTCGCCTTGTACGACAGGCAGGGAATACCTTAGTCCTATTCTTAATGGCCCGGGACTACAGGGCTGCGGGTTAGCCACCTACCGACCTCTCTCTGTATCAGACCGAAGAGTCCCTCTTTTTCTTTCAGTGTTAATGTCTAGGTCTCGCTACCGTACATCAATATTTGTCTTATCACCATTTTGTATATGCGAATTTTGGTCTTTACTCTGTGAAGCTTGGATACCAATACCATGTGGAGAGCGGCACTACAACCGGATCCGGATATCGAATGCCCCTTCCCGTGTGTTATGTGTGCGTGATAGTGCATTGCAGATATTTGAATTGATTAATTCCTATTAACAGAACATCTCCAACGCTATGTGTTTTATTATGCTTTATGTGAAGTTATTCTGTTTTATCATGGTTACTTCTGAGCCCAACCCTGGAAGCTTCGGACGCAAGAGCTCAAACGGCACACTCCACTTCCTTATTACTTTCACCCAAGAGAGCCAGATAGTCAGCGTAACCAATCATTCTATGTTGACCAAGACTTTTCTTATGATGTACTCCAGTGTGAGATTAAACAACATAGGGGCTAGTGCGTCTCCTTGCTTAACTCCAGTGACTACCTCAAGTTCCTCGGTGACTTCACCCCCAACTCTCACCCACGTTCTACTTACTTTGGTGGCGGTCTTAATCATGGAAATGAGTTTCTGTGGTATACCAAATTTGTTAAGAATGGCGTGTAATTACACTATGTCAATGCTGTCGCAAGCTTTACTAAAGTCCACGAATGTCGAATGGATCTTTTGTGCGTACTCCTATTTCTTTTCCATGAGTTGCTGCAGGAGGAAAACCTGATCTATGGTATTCTGATTTCGTCTGAACCTACACTGATAATCCACGATAATTTGCTCCGCGGTTGGGTCCGGTTCATCTAGCAGCAGCACGTAGAAGGGAACCTAGTACGCTGTCGGAAGTAAAGCGATTCCTGGGTAATTTAGACACGGCTTCTTGCATCCCCTCTTTTGGAAGAGAGGGTTTACAATTCCCACTTTTACGGCTTTTTGATCCACTGAAAGTTTTCACTGTATGTCATGGTCTCCATTTCGCCAGATTTCGACATTTAACCTGGTCCATGCCAGGACCTTTGTTATTTCTCAGTCTCAACTTTTTGACTTCTTGAATCGATAATGGCGCTACTTCTGTGTCAGCATTCACGTCAGAGACAGAAGTAACAGGCTGCACAGAACCTGGACTGTTTAGGTCTGAAAATAATTCCGTTACATCCTTTTAAGGTCTTCTCCGTCTGCTACAAGATGAGCAGGTTAGTCTCCCCCTCTAGCAGCACGGACCTCTTGGTAGAATTTGTGCGACTCGTTAGCTCGTCTCAATGTTTCCATCTCTTTCATCTTGCTTTCCAGCTGTTTCCTTTTCGCCTGTCGCGACAGGAATGGATTCGCAGAGCTGGTGGTCCAATCTTCATTAATTGGAGAGGAACAAGAAGAAGAATGGTCTTTTTTGCCATCCGTTTCCACCTTGATTCCTACGCTGCGAGAATACGATGCCTTCTTACATCTCCATTATCTCACACTCGTCTGTCCCCCACTTCTTTTTCTTCTGCCGTTTCCTACTGTCTGTAATTTTTAAGCCCTCTTCTTTTAACGTGCTCTTGACACTGTACCCACTTCTTCCGTGTCTTTAAGCCCACTTCTTTTAACGTGCTCTTAACACTGTACCCCACTTCTTTCGTTTCTTTAAGCCCACTTCTTTTAACGTGCTCTTAACACTGTACCCCACTTCTTTCGTTTCTTTAAGCCCTCTTCTTTTAACGTGCTCTTGACACTGTACCCACTTCTTCCGTGTCTTTAAGCCCACTTCTTTTAACGTGCTCTTGACACTGTACCCCACATCTTTCGTTTCTTTAAGCCCACTTCTTTTAACGCGCTCTTAACACTGTACCCCACATCTTTCGTTTCTTTAAGCCCACTTCTTTTAACGCGCTCTTAACACTGTACCCCACTTCTTTCGTTTCTTTAAGCCCACTTCTTTTAACGCGCTCTTAACACTGTACCCCACATCTTTCGTTTCTTTAAGCCCACTTCTTTTAACGCGCTCTTAACACTGTATCCCACTTCTTTTGTTTCTTTAAGCCCTCTTCTTTTAACGCGCTCTTAACACTGTACCCCACATCTTTCGTTTCTTTAAGCCCTCTTCTTTTAACGTGTTTTAACACTGTACCCCACTTCTTTCGTTTCTTTAATCCCACTTCTTTTAACGTGCTCTTAACACTGTACCCCACTTCTTTCGTTTCTTTAAGCCCACTTCTTTTAACGCGCTCTTAACACTGTACCCCACATCTTTCGTTTCTTTAAGCCCACTTCTTTTAACGCGCTCTTAACACTGTACCCCACATCTTTCGTTTCTTTAAGCCCACTTCTTTTAACGCGCTCTTAACACTGTACCCCACTTCTTTTGTTTCTTTAAGCCCTCTTCTTTTAACGTGTTTTAACACTGTACCCCACTTCTTCCGTTTCTTTAAGCCCACTTCTTTTAACGTGCTCTTAACACTGTACCCCACTTCTTCCGTTTCTTTAAGCCCACTTCTTTTAACGTGCTCTTAACACTGTACCCCACTTCTTTCGTTTCTTTAAACCCTCTTCTTTTAACGTGCTCTTAACACTGTACCCCACTTCTTCCGTTTCTTTAAGCCCACTTCTTTTAACGCGCTCTTAACACTGTACCCCACTTCTTCCGTTTCTTTAAGCCCACTTCTTTTAACGCGCTCTTAACACTGTACCCCACTTCTTCCGTTTCTTTAAGCCCACTTCTTTTAACGTGTTTTAACACTGTACCCCACTTCTTTCGTTTCTTTAAACCCTCTTCTTTTAACGTGTTTTAACACTGTACCCCACTTCTTTTAACGCGCTCTTAACACTGTACCCCACTTCTTTCGTTTCTTTAAACCCTCTTCTTTTAACGTGTTTTAACACTGTACCCCACTTCTTCCGTTTCTTTAAGCCCACTTCTTTTAACGTGTTTTAACACTGTACCCCACTTCTTTCGTTTCTTTAAACCCTCTTCTTTTAACGTGTTTTAACACTGTACCCCACTTCTTCCGTTTCTTTAAGCCCACTTCTTTTAACGTGCTCTTAACACTGTCCAATCCAATCAGCCGGAAGACGTCCACTGCTGGACAAAGGCCTCCCCAAAGATTTCCACTTAGACCGGTCCTGGGCCACCCGCATCAATGGTTTGCCAGCGACCTTGACCAGGTCGTCGGTCCACCTTGTGGGGGTCTGCCCACGCTACGTCTTCCGGTACGTGGCTGCCACCGAGAACCTTTCTGCCCCAACGGCCGTCGGTTCTGCGAGCTATGTGCCCTGCCCATTGCCACTTTGCGACGGCGACCCTTCGAGCTATGTCGGTGACCTTGGTTCTCCTGCGGATCTCCTCATTTCTGATTCGATCTCGCAGGGAAACTCCGAGCATAGCTCGCTCCATCGCCCTCTCGGCAATCTTAAGCTTGCGGACAAGGCCCACAGTAAGCGGCCACGTCTCTGCTCCGTCTCTGCTCCGTATGTCATCGCTGGCAACACACACTGGTCAAAGACTTTGTCTTGAGACACTGCGGTATATTGGACGAGAAGATATGTCTTAGCTTCCCGAATGCTGCCCATCCGAGTTGGATTCGACGAGAGATCTCTTTCTTGAAGTTGGACCTACCTAGTTGGATTGTATGTCCGAGGTAGACATATCTGTCAACAACTTCAAGTGTAGAGCTTCCAACTGTTACTGGAGTGGGTACAATATGGACATTTGCCATGATTTTGGTCTTGTCCATATTCATTTTAAGACCCACTCGTTGTGAAACTCTACAAAGATCATCGAGCATTGTGTTGATGTCCTCCATGGTCTTAGCCAAAACCACGATATCGTCGGCAAATCTAAGGTGCGTGATGTACTCGCCGTTGATATTGATGCCATATCCTCCAATCCAGAAGCTTGAAGACATCTTCCAATGCAGCGGTGAACAGTTTCGGAGATATGATGTCTCCCTGTCTTACTCCACGCTGCAATCGGATCGGTTTCGAGCTCTGGTCTTCGAGGCGGACTGACATGGTGGCGTTCTCGTACAAGCACCTTAGAACATCGACGTACCGGTGGTCTATTTGGCACTGCTGGCCTGCAACACGGCCCATATCTCACCGAATCGAAGGCTTTCTCATAGTCCACAAACGCTAAGCATAGGGCTGGTTATACTCATGGGACTTCTGTATAACCTGCCGCAGCGTATGAATGTGGTCTATGGTGCTGTAGCCTTTACGGAATCCAGCTTGTTCGGGAGGCTGGAAGTCGTCGAGCCTGATTGTGAGACGATTCGTGATGACTCTGGAAAACAACTTGTAGACATGACTCAAAAGTGAGATGGGTCTATAATTCTTCAACTGGGTTTTATCTCCCTTCTGAAGAAAAGCACCACCACACCTCCGTGCCATGCCCGAGGCGATCGGCCTCTAGTATGACGGAATTAAACAACTTCTGCAGGACTTCGAGGATCGGCTTTCCACCAGCTCTCAGAAGTTCAGCTGTTATTTCGTCATCACCAGGTGCCCTGTTGCCTTTAAGCTGATTCAGAGCCACACTAATCTCGTGTAGGCTGACAACCGGGATATCTTCAGAGTAGTGTCGGGCTAGACTAGCTCTGGATCTGATGCTAGTCCACCAGGAGAACATGTAGTCGTGTACAGCTGTCCATAGAACCGCTCAATCTCCTCCAGAACCTCGGCCCTTGACGATACGATCCTGCCGTCCTCTGTCTTCAGCCACGTCAACCGGCTTTGCCCGATAGACAGATCTCGTGCGAATACTTTAGAGCCTTTGTTCCAGTTTCTATTGCCTCTTTAACACTGTCAGTATTAAATCGGCGTATGTCGCGAGTCAGAGACTTAGAGACCTGCCTATTCAGCTGCCGATATTTGGTGGCATCTTCAGGAGACTTCAGGACCAGTTCTCGTCTTTCGGTCATGAGGTTTAATGTGTGGTCAGAGATCGGCTTCTTCTTTCTGGTACGGGGACTTTAAAATCTTAAGTCCTGCCGTACGGACAGCATCTACGAACCTGGTGTTGTAATCGTCCACATCAATGCACTCGCCTAAGGATGCAAAGCGATTTCGTAGTTCAAGCTGAAAGCTCTCGGGGTTTTGGAGTTGGATGGGCGCTGGCCGGAGCGTGGACTTCACCAGTCGAAATCGTTCGAGCTTTATGTTGATATTCAAAATGCCTCTCACGATTCGGTGATCGCTGCCCATTTTTAGAGCATTGATCACTGAGACATCCTTGAATATCTGCCTCTTCGTCGACATGATGAAGTCTATCTCATTTTTAGTAGCTCCATCAGGACTAATCCACGTCCACTTGCGGCTGGCCCGCTTCTTGAAGAAGGAGTTCATTATATAGAGGCCCTCCTTCTCCATGAAGTCGGCGAGCATTTGGCCTCGTGGATTTCTCTGTCCATATCCAAATTGCCCCACTTTCAGTTCTCCACTACTTCGCTGCCCTAGTTTTGCATTGAAGTCTCCCATGACAACGGTGTACTGAGTTTTGGAACTGTGTATGGCTTTAGAAATATCCTCATACACAGTTACCACCTCGTCATCAGAGTGTGCCGTAGTCGGTGCGTATACCTGTATGACCTTCAGCGAGTAACGCTTGGTAACTCTGAGTATCAGGTACGCTACCCTTGCTGACACACCAACGATGTCGACAACGTTATTCACAAGAGACTTGCGGACGATAAACCCGACGCCACCCTGGGACTGCTGGTCGCCCTCCCGGAAATAGAGCAGGTTGCCTGATTTAAGAGTTATCGTGTCCTCCCCTCTTCGGACTTCGGATAACCCTACTATATCCCATCTTAACCTGCTCAATTCCTCCTCCAGCTCAATTATCTTCTCGTCGGTCCGCAGTGTACGCGTGTTGAGTGTTGCCAGGGCCAGATGTTGTTGGTTTTGGTAGCCTGGCCGCTTCCGGAGATTTCGTGCACTTGCCCCGCCGTTACCGTGACCGCTACCGTAGCCAGGAATAAGTGGGCCGCCGGGGACTAGGGCCGCTTTCTTTTATTTTGGGATCTCATCTAGGGGAATTGCCGTAATCGCCACGCTTGGCAGGCGGCTTGGCGATCGCAGTTACGGAGGCCCTATCGTGAAACGCTGCTGCCCGTCCCACGTCCGGGATTTCCGCTTCCTTGGATGGATATACCGCCATCGTTCGGTTGACTGATTGCATTTGATGAAGTGTAAATGTACTCAATCGTCATATACACTTCAGCAATGGGCGGTGGGGTCGTCACTTCCCGACGCCAGTCACCTTAACACTGTAATTCCCACTTCTTCCGTTTCTTTAAGCCCACTTCTTTTAACGTGTTTTAACACTGTACCCCACTTCTTTCGTTTCTTTAAGCCCTCTTCTTTTAACGTGTTTTAACACTGTAATTCCCACTTCTTCCGTTTCTTTAAGCCCACTTCTTTTAACGCGCTCTTAACACTGTACCCCACTTCTTTCGTTTCTTTAAGCCCACTTCTTTTAACGTGTTTTAACACTGTAATTCCCACTTCTTCCGTTTTGCTTCCACTTCTTTTAACGTGTTTTAACACTGTAATTCCCACTTCTTCCGTTTCTTTAAGCCCACTTCTTTTAACGCGCTCTTAACACTGTAATTCCCACTTCTTTCGTTTCTTTAAGCCCTCTTCTTTTAACGTGCTCTTAACACTGTACCCCACTTCTTCCGTTTCTTTAAGCCCTCTTCTTTTAACGTGCTCTTAACACTGTACCCCACTTCTTTCGTTTCTTTAAGCCCACTTCTTTTAACGTGTTTTAACACTGTAATTCCCACTTCTTTCGTTTCTTTAAGCTCCACTTTTAACGCGCTCTTAACACTGTAATTCCACTTCTTCCGTTTTGTTTCTTTAACGTGTTTTAACACTGTACCCCACTTCTTCCGTTTTGCTTCCACTTCTTTTAACGCGCTCTTAACACTGTAATTCCACTTCTTCCGTTTTGCTTCCACTTCTTTTAACGTGTTTTAACACTGTAATTCCCACTTCTTCCGTTTCTTTAAGCCCACTTCTTTTAACGCGCTCTTAACACTGTAATTCCCACTTCTTCCGTTTCTTTAAGCCCACTTCTTTTAACGTGCTCTTAACACTGTAATTCCCACTTCTTCCGTTTCTTTAAGCCCACTTCTTTTAACGTGCTCTTAACACTGTACCCCACTTCTTTTAACGTGTTTTAACACTGTAATTCCCACTTCTTCCGTTTCTTTAAGCCCACTTCTTTTAACGTGCTCTTAACACTGTACCCCACTTCTTTCGTTTCTTTAAGCCCTCTTCTTTTAACGTGCTCTTAACACTGTACCCCACTTCTTTCGTTTCTTTAATCCCACTTCTTTTAACGTGCTCTTATCACTGTATCCCACTTCTTTTGTTTCTTTAAGCCCACTTCTTTTAACGCGCTCTTAACACTGTACCCCACTTCTTTCGTTTCTTTAAGCCCACTTCTTTTAACGTGTTTTAACACTGTAATTCCCACTTCTTCCGTTTCTTTAAGCCCACTTTTAACGCGCTCTTAACACTGTACCCCACTTCTTTCGTTTCTTTAAGCCCTCTTCTTTTAACGTGTTTTAACACTGTACCCCACTTCTTCCGTTTCTTTAAGCCCACTTTTAACGCGCTCTTAACACTGTAATTCCCACTTCTTCCGTTTCTTTAAGCCCACTTTTAACGCGCTCTTAACACTGTAATTCCCACTTCTTCCGTTTCTTTAAGCCCACTTTTAACGCGCTCTTAACACTGTACCCCACTTCTTTCGTTTCTTTAAGCCCACTTCTTTTAACGTGTTTTAACACTGTAATTCCCACTTCTTCCGTTTCTTTAAGCCCACTTTTAATCGTGTTTCTTAACACTGTAATTCCCACTTCTTCCGTTTCTTTAAGCCCACTTTTAATCGTGTTTTAACACTGTACCCCACTTCTTTCGTTTCTTTAAGCCCTCTTCTTTTAACGTGTTTTAACACTGTACCCCACTTCTTTCGTTTCTTTAAACCCTCTTCTTTTAACGTGTTTTAACACTGTAATTCCACTTCTTTTAACGTGTTTTAACACTGTAATTCCCACTTCTTCCGTTTCTTTAAGCCCACTTCTTTTAACGTGCTCTTAACACTGTAATTCCCACTTCTTCCGTTTCTTTAAGCCCACTTTTAACGCGCTCTTAACACTGTAATTCCCACTTCTTCCGTTTCTTTAAGCCCACTTCTTTTAACGCGCTCTTAACACTGTAATTCCCACTTCTTCCGTTTCTTTAAGCCCACTTCTTTTAACGTGTTTTAACACTGTATCCCACTTCTTTTGTTTCTTTAAGCCCTCTTCTTTTAACGCGCTCTTAACACTGTACCCCACATCTTTCGTTTCTTTAAGCCCTCTTCTTTTAACGCGCTCTTATCACTGTATCCCACTTCTTCCGTTTCTTTAAGCCCACTTTTAACGCGCTCTTAACACTGTACCCCACTTCTTCCGTTTCTTTAAGCCCACTTCTTTTAACGTGCTCTTAACACTGTAATTCCCACTTCTTCCGTTTCTTTAAGCCCACTTCTTTTAACGTGCTCTTAACACTGTACCCCACTTCTTCCGTTTCTTTAAGCCCACTTTTAACGTGCTCTTAACACTGTACCCCACTTCTTTTGTTTCTTTAAGCCCTCTTCTTTTAACGCGCTCTTAACACTGTACCCCACATCTTTCGTTTCTTTAAGCCCTCTTCTTTTAACGTGCTCTTATCACTGTATCCCACTTCTTTTGTTTCTTTAAGCCCTCTTCTTTTAACGTGCTCTTAACACTGTAATTCCCACTTCTTCCGTTTCTTTAAACCCTCTTCTTTTAACGTGCTCTTAACACTGTACCCCACTTCTTCCGTTTCTTTAAGCCCACTTCTTTTAACGCGCTCTTAACACTGTACCCCACTTCTTTCGTTTCTTTAAGCCCACTTCTTTTAACGTGCTCTTAACACTGTACCCCACTTCTTCCGTTTCTTTAAGCCCACTTCTTTTAACGTGCTCTTAACACTGTAATTCCCACTTCTTCCGTTTCTTTAAGCCCACTTCTTTTAACGCGCTCTTAACACTGTACCCCACTTCTTCCGTTTCTTTAAACCCTCTTCTTTTAACGTGCTCTTAACACTGTACCCCACTTCTTTCGTTTCTTTAAGCCCACTTCTTTTAACGTGCTCTTAACACTGTACCCCACTTCTTTCGTTTCTTTAAACCCTCTTCTTTTAACGTGCTCTTAACACTGTACCCCACTTCTTTCGTTTCTTTAAACCCTCTTCTTTTAACGCGCTCTTAACACTGTACCCCACTTCTTTCGTTTCTTTAAACCCTCTTCTTTTAACGTGCTCTTAACACTGTAATTCCCACTTCTTTCGTTTCTTTAAACCCTCTTCTTTTAACGTGCTCTTAACACTGTACCCCACTTCTTTCGTTTCTTTAAACCCTCTTCTTTTAACGTGCTCTTAACACTGTACCCCACTTCTTCCGTTTCTTTAAACCCTCTTCTTTTAACGCGCTCTTAACACTGTACCCCACTTCTTTTGTTTCTTTAAGCCCTCTTCTTTTAACGCGCTCTTAACACTGTACCCCACTTCTTTTGTTTCTTTAAGCCCTCTTCTTTTAACGCGCTCTTAACACTGTACCCCACATCTTTCGTTTCTTTAAGCCCTCTTCTTTTAACGTGCTCTTATCACTGACCCAAAAGAACTTCTATATCCATTTCCTATACCTTCAATCTGCTGAATTTCTTCTTGACTTCTACTCGGTGCTGGGTCTATAAGCTTTACACTTACTATCAGGTGAACGTTTCACTCTTTCTCAACGTCTCTCCTCACAGCGTTATATCCGGCTCGAAGGATCAATAGCTGGTGATATTAGAGACAATGAGAATTAACATCTTAAGTGCCTAAATGGAAATAGAATGATTCACACCGCATCACTATGGGACTAAGTCTGGGTACCGCAGTAATATCATTTGTATGGTCCTCGGTGCCGGAACACTGGTTCACCAGTGTGAACACCCTGTATAGTTCGCATATCAAATAAAATAATTACATTAGATCAACCTGGCCGTGACCTCCCCCTTATCACGTAGGAACAGTTCTCCATTCAGTATTATTTGAACATTAATCTAGATTAATTCTGTTTATTTTAGGTCTCTTGTTGCCGTGTAAGTTGTTTGCCATCCGGTTTGAAGGGCGTTGTAGCTAGTGAAACCCATGCACAATATATTGAATAAATATCATGTTTTTTTTATTATTCGATTTATCGACGCGCGGGTTGTTCACTTGATGTTAAGTGATACGCCCGCCCATAACACGGCGCTAGTTAGAATGGTATACACTGCATCACATTGCGCTCGTCGCCTTGATACATAAAATGTCGAATCTCGTTACCCCAGTAATTACGTTAGCTACAGCGCCCTTCAAACCGGATCACAGAAATGTCCGCACAGCACCGCGTGCCGGCTGCAACAGGCGCTGCGGCGGTACCTAGACGGTCTGCGGCGACAGAGACACTACCGCCAGTGATAGCTATAGGTCCTTCAAACCGGATCACAGCAATGTCCGCACAGCACCGCGTGCCGGCTGCAACAGGCGCTGCGGCGGTACCTAGACGGTCTGCGGCGACAGAGACACTATCATTACAGTGTGTAAACGTCACTGTTATCCGGCTCGAAGGACTATTAACTAGTGAAAATTCTATAACCAGGGGACTGTCTCAACTCATCGATTACAATGTGGTGCTGTGCGCAAGCGTATCACTTACCATCAAGTGGATGTCTATCTGGTGATGATGATGAAGTTTTTGGGATAGGTCTATGTCCAGCTGTGGGGCGTCTATCGGATGATGATGATAATGTCTTTTGATTTTGACGCCCGTTTATCTGCAGAGCGTCTGCCATTCAGCATCAGGGTGCTGCTGGAGTCGTGCGTGCGCAACTGCGACAACTTCCAGGTGCTGGAGAAGGACGTCGCGAACGTTCTGGACTGGGAGACCAACCAGAAGGTCGAAGGCGGCGTCGAGATCGCCTTCAAACCGGCGAGGGTTATTCTGCAGGTGAGTGGGCTCGCTGTTTCCAATTTGATCTTTATAGTCTTGTAAACGCGGTTGCCCACGCGTGGGCTTGTGTGTTAATATAATCCCCAGATATTTAAATACTAAAAGGGCTATAATTTTTATGTAGATTTCACGAATGTTCTAGTTAGTTACTCTCTCTCTCTCTCTCTCTCTCTCTCTCTCTCTCTCTCTCTCTCTCTCTCTCTCTCTCTCTCTCTCTCTCTCTCTCTCTCTCTCTCTCTCTCTCTCTCTCTCTCTCTCTCTCTCTCTCTCTCTCTCTCTCTCTCTCTCTCTCTCTCTCTCTCTCTCTCTCTCTCTCTCTCTCTCTCTCTCTCTCTCTCTCTCTCTCTCTCTCTCTCTCTCTCTCTCTCTCTCTCTCTCTCTCTCTCTCTCTCTCTCTCTCTCTCTCTCTCTCTCTCTCTCTCTCTCTCTCTCTCTCTCTCTCTCTCTCTCTCTCTCTCTCTCTCTCTCTCTCTCTCTCTCTCTCTCTCTCTCTCTCTCTCTCTCTCTCTCTCTCTCTCTCTCTCTCTCTCTCTCTCTCTCTCTCTCTCTCTCTCTCTCTCTCTCTCTCTCTCTCTCTCTCTCTCTCTCTCTCTCTCTCTCTCTCTCTCTCTCTCTCTCTCTCTCTCTCTCTCTCTCTCTCTCTCTCTCTCTCTCTCTCTCTCTCTCTCTCTCTCTCTCTCTCTCTCTCTCTCTCTCTCTCTCTCTCTCTCTCTCTCTCTCTCTCTCTCTCTCTCTCTCTCTCTCTCTCTCTCTCTCTCTCTCTCTCTCTCTCTCTCTCTCTCTCTCTCTCTCTCTCTCTCTCTCTCTCTCTCTCTCTCTCTCTCTCTCTCTCTCTCTCTCTCTCTCTCTCTCTCTCTCTCTCTCTCTCTCTCTCTCTCTCTCTCTCTCTCTCTCTCTCTCTCTCTCTCTCTCTCTCTCTCTCTCTCTCTCTCTCTCTCTCTCTCTCTCTCTCTCTCTCTCTCTCTCTCTCTCTCTCTCTCTCTCTCTCTCTCTCTCTCTCTCTCTCTCTCTCTCTCTCTCTCTCTCTCTCTCTCTCTCTCTCTCTCTCTCTCTCTCTCTCTCTCTCTCTCTCTCTCTCTCTCTCTCTCTCTCTCTCTCTCTCTCTCTCTCTCTCTCTCTCTCTCTCTCTCTCTCTCTCTCTCTCTCTCTCTCTCTCTCTCTCTCTCTCTCTCTCTCTCTCTCTCTCTCTCTCTCTCTCTCTCTCTCTCTCTCTCTCTCTCTCTCTCTCTCTCTCTCTCTCTCTCTCTCTCTCTCTCTCTCTCTCTCTCTCTCTCTCTCTCTCTCTCTCTCTCTCTCTCTCTCTCTCTCTCTCTCTCTCTCTCTCTCTCTCTCTCTCTCTCTCTCTCTCTCTCTCTCTCTCTCTCTCTCTCTCTCTCTCTCTCTCTCTCTCTCTCTCTCTCTCTCTCTCTCTCTCTCTCTCTCTCTCTCTCTCTCTCTCTCTCTCTCTCTCTCTCTCTCTCTCTCTCTCTCTCTCTCTCTCTCTCTCTCTCTCTCTCTCTCTCTCTCTCTCTTATCTCTTCTCCCTCTTATCTCTACTCGTCTCTCTTTCCCCCCCACCCTCCTTCTCTATCTACAGTGGAAGAAGTTAACAATGTGGCTAACATTACTGTGCTCCAGTAAGATTACTGTAGTGTCATTGGTGCAATAGTTGTATGTTTGATTGGTGAAACTTTAATCCGGCTCGAAGGACGGACCAGGTGCTAGAGAAACCTCTCAATATCACGTGACGAAGATCTACATCTCGGACGATCCGAGTCTGGTTCGAAGGATCGTAACCTGTTGAGATTACTGTGGTAACGACAACCATTTTATGTCGATGGTAATGTTTGTTTGATCCGGCTCGAAGGATCAGTTGCGTTGCAGTGAGTTGCTGTCACTCGCAATAACGCGGACACCCAAAGTCAAGTGTCACGTTAGTTTTATTTACAGTAAGAGATAATGATTCGGTGAATTCTCTTCTTTCAAGGCCGGACGCTCTGAACAAGAACCAGGAGCTGGAGTTCCAGAGGAACAAGGAGAGGTTCCAGTTTCTGAAGGTCAGGGTCATGTTTATATATCTGTGTGGTCCACCGTCAGCCGGCGGTGCGCAAGCAGCTGTGATCCGGCTCGAAGGACCACCTAGCTAGTGACGTAACTTGTATGATACCTAACATCTTATAGCGACAGTATATACTGCTGATAGGTCTTCGCAGCCGATAAACAGTAGTGGGCAGACATTACTGAGATCCGGTTTGAAGGGTGCTGCAGCTAGTATAATGACTGGTAGACGAAGGTGTAATTTGCCTCATGTTTATAATTAAATGCGTTGGTACATGGCCTTAATAGCTCGAGATGGTCAAATGTGCTCGGGGATGCTGCACCAGCTCCGGAGAATGTCTAGGTACTAGGCAAACAACTGTAATCCGGTTCGAAGGACCGACTGACCAGTGAAATTATTTTACTGATTGTAGGTCTCTATTGTCGGAGACCGTTTAGGTACCTATTGCAGTCGACAAATAGTTGTGTACAAGCGTTACTGTGATCCGGTTCGAAGGGCGCTGTGGCTAGTAAAATTACAGGGGGTAACGATCACTTTATCTCTCACGGCGTGCACATCGTGGTGCTGTGTATATCATCGTAACTAGCGCCATTTTGTTATGGACGGGCGCATCACTTAATATCGAGTGGAGAAGGAGAAGGAGAAGGAGAAAAAATGTCTGCTGTAATGTACGTGTTGTGTTCCAGTGGGGTGCCCAAGCGTTCGACAACATGCTGATAGTCCCGCCTGGCTCCGGCATTGTGCATCAGGTGAGCAACGTTAAGAGGATGAGCATGTGTTATGAACAAGAGAAAGAGAAAGAGAAGGAGTAGGAGAAATCAAAATGGCTGACCAAATTATAATGACGATGAAGATTATGATGGTAATGACGATGAAGATTATGATGGTAATGACGATGAAGATTATGATGGTAATGACGATGAAGGTTATGATGATAATGATGATTTTATGTTATGTTGAGGATGACAATGATTATAATGACGATGAAGATTATGATGGTAATGACGATGAAGGTTATGATGATAATGATGATTTTATGTTATGTTGAGGATGACAATGATTATAATGACGATGAAGATTATGATGGTAATGACGATGAAGATTATGATGGTAATGACGATGAAGATTATGATGGTAATGACGATGAAGGTTATGATGATAATGATGATTTTATGTTATGTTGAGGATGACAATGATTATAATGACGATGAAGATTATGATGGTAATGACGATGAAGATTATGATGATAATGATGATTTTATGTTGATTATATTGACCATGAAGAATATTATGATTATGATCATGATGATAATGATGATTTTATGTTATGTTGAGGATGACAATGATTATAATGACGATGAAGAATATAATGATTATGATCATGATGATGAAGATTATGATGGTAATGACGATGAAGATTATGATGGTAATGACGATGAAGGTTATGATGATAATGATGATTTTTATGTTGATTATATTAACGATGAAGAATATAATGATTATGATCATGATGATGAAGATTATGATGATAATGATGAATTTATGATATGTTGAGGATGACAATGATTATAATGACGATGAAGATTATGATGGTAATGACGATGAAGAATATAATGATTATGATCATGATGATAATGATGATTTTATGTTATGTTGAGGATGACAATGATTATAATGATTTTGTTGTTTAATTTGGTGAAGATGATGATTATAATGACGATGAAGATTATGATGGTAATGACGATGAAGATTATGATGGTAATGACGATGAAGGTTATGATGATAATGATGATTTTATGTTATGTTGAGGATGACAATGATTATAATGACGATGAAGATTATGATGGTAATGACGATGAAGGTTATGATGATAATGATGATTTTATGTTGATTATATTGACCATGAAGAATATTATGATTATGATCATGATGATAATGATGATTTTATGTTGATTATATTGACGATGAAGAATATAATGATTATGATCATGATGATGAAGATTATGATGGTAATGACGATGAAGATTATGATGATAATGATGATTTTATGTTGATTATATTGACGATGAAGAATATTATGATTATGATCATGATGATGAAGATTATGATGGTAATGACGATGAAGGTTATGATGATAATGATGATTTTTATGTTGATTATATTGACGATGAAGAATATTATGATTATGATCATGATGATAATGATGATTTTTATGTTATGTTGAGGATGACAATGATTATAATGACGATGAAGATTATGATGGTAATGACGATGAAGGTTATGATGATAATGATGATTTTTATGTTATGTTGAGGATGACAATGATTATAATGATTTTGTTGTTTAATTTGGGAAAGAGAATGATTGTAATGACGATGAAGGTTATGATGATAATGATGATTTTTATGTTGATTATATTAACCATGAAGAATATTATGATTATGATCATGATGATGAAGATTATGATGGTAATGACGATGAAGATTATGATGATAATGATGATTTTATGTTATGTTGAGGATGACAATGATTATAATGACGATGAAGATTATGATGGTAATGACGATGAAGATTATGATGGTAATGACGATGAAGATTATGATGATAATGATGATTTTTATGTTGATTATATTGACGATGAAGAATATAATGATTATGATCATGATGATAATGATGATTTTTATGTTGATTATATTAACCATGAAGAATATTATGATTATGATCATGATGATGAAGATTATGATGATAATGATGAATTCTATGATATGTTGAGGATGACAATGATTATAATGATGGAAGATTATAATGATTTTTGTTGTTTAATTTGGTGAAGATGATGATTATAATGACGATGAAGATTATGATGGTAATGACGATGAAGGTTATGATGATGATGATGATTTTTATGTTGATTATATTGACGATGAAAAATATAATGATTATGATCATGATGATGAAGGTTATGGTGATAATGATGATTTTTATGTTATGTTGAGGATGACAATGATTATAATGATTTTTGTTGTTTAATTTGGGAAAGAGAATGATTGTAATGACGATGAAGGTTATGATGATAATGATGATTTTATGTTATGTTGAGGATGACAATGATTATAATGATGGAAGATTATAATGATTTTGTTGTTTAATTTGGTGAAGATGATGATTATAATGACGATGAAGATTATGATGGTAATGACGATGAAGATTATGATGGTAATGACGATGAAGATTATGATGATAATGATGATTTTATGTTGATTATATTGACGATGAAGAATATAATGATTATGATGATTATATTGACGATGAAGAATATAATGATTATGATCATGATGATAATGATGAATTTATGATATGTTGAGGATGACAATGATTATAATGATGGAAGATTATAATGATTTTTGTTGTTTAATTTGGGGAAGAGAATGATTGTAATGACGATGAAGGTTATGATGATAATGATGATTTTATGTTGATTATATTGACGATGAAGAATATAATGATTATGATGATTATATTGACGATGAAGAATATAATGATTATGATCATGATGATAATGATGATTTTATGTTATGTTGAGGATGACAATGATTATAATGATGGAAGATTATTATGATTTTTGTTGTTTAATTTGGTGAAGATGATGATTATAATGATTTCTGTTGTTTAATTTGGGAAAGAGAATGATTGTAATGACGATGAAGGTTATGATGATAATGATGATTTTTATGTTGATTATATTGACGATGAAGAATATAATGATTATGATCATGATGATAATGATGATTTTTATGTTGATTACATTGACGATGAAGAATATAATGATTATGATGATTATATAGACAATGAAGCTTCCTCATCCAGAATATCCAAGCTCTCACATATTGACAGTCGGAAGGTAGCGATGATGATTCTATTTGTGGACTAGATACCACCGGAGCTAATATTACTGCCGAACAGTAATGTGCAAATATTACTATACGCTGGTTTACTGTGGCACCAAGACATCTCATGTGTAAAGGTGATGCTGCCGCGTTAAGGGCAGACGTGCCACGATCAGGTGATCATCTCACTTGGCGGTATGAAAGTAGATTTAAAATGATGGCAGCTAATAAACCCTGCCACCGACCATGTTATATGACCTGGGATTCGAACCTTGAACCTCTGTTACCAGGATGTATTAGAGACACGACACACCCATAAACACACTGTAAATATGCAGTAAAATATCTCGGCGACTGTACCTGCGATCCGCAGCTATCACACACCCAGTGACAGAATTGTGTACATGTTTACTGAGCGAGCGATCGCTGTGTTTAACAGATGTATTAGAGACACGACACACCCACACACAAACACACCGTAAATATGCAGTAAAATATCTCGGCGACTGTACCTGCGATCCGCAGCTATCACACACCAGTGACAGGGTGTGTACATGTCTACCGAGCGAGCGATCGCTGTGTTTAACAGATGTATTAGAGACACGACACACACACACACACTGTAAATATGCAGTAAAATATCTCGGCGACTGTACCTGCGATCCGCAGCTATCACACACCAGTGACAGGGTGTGTACATGTCTACCGAGCGAGCGATCGCTGTGTTTAACAGATGTATTAGGAGACACGACACACACACACACACAAACACACCGTAAATATGCAGTAAAATATCTCGGCGACTGTACCTGCGATCCGCAGCTATCACACACCAGTGACAGAATTGTGTACATGTCTACTGAGCGAGCGATCGCTGTGTTTAACAGATGTATTAGAGACACGACACACACACACACTGTAAATATGCAGTAAAATATCTCTCGGCGACTGTACCTGCTATCCGCAGCTATCACACACCCAGTGACAGAATTGTGTACATGTCTACTGAGCGAGCGATCGCTGTGTTTAACAGATGTATTAGAGACACGACACGACACACCCATAAACACACTGTAAATATGCAGTAAAATATCTCTCGGCGACTGTACCTGCTATCCGCAGCTATCACACACCCAGTGACAGGGTGTGTACATGTCTACCGAGCGAGCGATCGCTGTGTTTAACAGATGTATTAGAGACACGACACACACACACACTGTAAATATGCAGTAAAATATCTCGGCGACTGTACCTGCGATCCGCAGCTATCACACACCAGTGACAGGGTGTGTACATGTCTACCGAGCGAGCGATCGCTGTGTTTAACAGATGTATTAGAGACACGACACACACACACACTGTAAATATGCAGTAAAATATCTCGGCGACTGTGCCTGCTATCCGCAGCTATCACACACCAGTGACAGAATTGTGTACATGTTTACTGAGCGAGCGATCGCTGTGTTTAACAGATGTATTAGAGACACGACACACCCATAAACACACTGTAAATATGCAGTAAAATATCTCTCGGCGACTGTACCTGCTATCCGCAGCTATCACACACCAGTGACAGAATTGTGTACATGTCTACTGAGCGAGCGATCGCTGTGTTTAACAGATGTATTAGAGACACGACACACACACACACTGTAAATATGCGGTAAAATATCTCTCGGAGACCGTCTAGGTGCCGCCGCAGCGCCTGTTGCAGCCGACACATAGTACTGTGCGGACATTGCTGTGATCCGGTTTGAAGGCCGCTATAGCTATTACTGGTAATAGGTCTCTATTGCCGGAGACCGTTCAGGTGCCGCCGCAGCGCCCATTGCAGCCGACACACAGTACTGTGCGGACATTACTGTGATCCGGTTTGAAGGGCGCTGTAGCTACCACTGGTGGTAGTGTCTTTGTTGACGGAGACCGTCTAGGTGCCGCCGCAGCGCCTATTGCAGCCGACACATAGTACTGTGCGGACATTGCTGTGATCCGGTTTGAAGGCCGTTATAGCTATTACTGGTAATAGGTCTCTATTGCCGGAGACCGTATAGGTACCAGCGCAGCGCCCATTGCAGCCGACATACAGTACTTTGCGGACATTACCGTGATCCGGTTTGAAGGGCGCTGTAGCTACCACTGGTGGTAGTGTCTTTGTTGACGGAGACCGTCTAGGTGCCGCCGCAGCGCCTATTGCAGCCGACACATAGTACTGTGCAGACATTACCGTGATCCGGTTTGAAGGGCGTTATAGCTATTACTGGTAATAGGTCTCTATTGCCGGAGACCGTCTAGGTGTCGCCGCAGCGCCTATTGCAGCCGACACATAGTACCGTGCGGACATTGCTGTGATCCGGTTTGAAGGGCGCTGTAGCTACCACTGGTGGTAGTGTCTTTGTTGACGGAGACCGTTCAGGTGCCGCCGCAGCGCCTATTGCAGCCGACACATAGTACCGTGCGGACATTGCTGTGATCCGGTTTGAAGGGCGTTATAGCTATTACTGGTAATAGGTCTCTATTGCCGGAGACCGTCTAGGTGCCGCCGCAGCGCCTATTGCAGCCGACACATAGTACTGTGCAGACATTACCGTGATCTGGTTTGAAGGGCGTTATAGCTATTACTGGTAATAGGTCTCTATTGCCGGAGACCGTCTAGGTGCCGCCGCAGCGCCTATTGCAGCCGACACATAGTACTGTGCAGACATTACCGTGATCCGGTTTGAAGGGCGTTATAGCTATTACTGGTAATAGGTCTCTATTGCCGGAGACCGTCTAGGTGTCGCCGCAGCGCCTATTGCAGCCGACACATAGTACTGTGCAGACATTACCGTGATCCGGTTTGAAGGGCGTTATAGCTATTACTGGTAATAGGTCTCTATTGCCGGAGACCGTCTAGGTGTCGCCGCAGCGCCTATTGCAGCCGACACATAGTACTGTGCGGACATTGCTGTGATCCGGTTTGAAGGGCGCTGTAGTTACCACTGGTGGTAGTGTCTTTGTTGACGGAGACCGTCTAGGTGCCGCCGCAGCGCCTATTGCAGCCGACACATAGTACCGTGCGGACATTGCTGTGATCCGGTTTGAAGGGCGCTGTAGCTACCACTGGTGGTAGTGTCTCTGTTGAAGGAGACCGTCTATGTGCAGCCGCAGCGCCTGTTGCAGCCGACACATAGTACTGTGCGGACATTACTGTAATCTGGTTTGAAGGGCGCTGTAGCTACCACTGGTGGTAGTGTCTTTGTTGACGGAGACCGTCTAGGTGCCGCCGCAGCGCCTATTGCAGCCGACACATAGTACTGTGCAGACATTACCGTGATCCGGTTTGAAGGGCGTTATAGCTATTACTGGTAATAGGTCTCTATTGCCGGAGACCGTCTAGGTGCCGCCGCAGCGCCTATTGCAGCCGACACATAGTACTGTGCGGACATTGCTGTGATCCGGTTTGAAGGCCGTTATAGCTATTACTGGTAATAGGTCTCTATTGCCGGAGACCGTATAGGTGCCGGCGCAGCGCCCATTGCAGCCGACACACAGTACTTTGCGGACATTACCGTGATCCGGTTTGAAGGGCGCTGTAGTTACCACTGGTGGTAGTGTCTTTGTTGACGGAGACCGTCTAGGTGTCGCCGCAGCGCCTATTGCAGCCGACACATAGTACTGTGCAGACATTACCGTGATCCGGTTTGAAGGGCGTTATAGCTATTACTGGTAATAGGTCTCTATTGCCGGGGACCGTCTAGGTACCGCCGCGGTGTCCATTACAGCCGATAAATCGTAGTGTGCAAACATTACCATGTTCCAGTTTGAAGGGCGCTGTAGCTTTCGTAATTATCGCGGTAACGAGACTCGATATGTCTTAAGGCGACGAGTACAACGCGGTGCTGTGTATATACTAATCAGCGCCATATTGTTATGGACAGGCGTATCACTTAACATTACGTGAAAATACCGCTGCTGTTGTCGTTTCATGGATTAAAAAAAAAAAAGAGCTGCGTTCACATAAATGACAACACAACTCTATCCGGCGTGGAAATTAATATTGCTTCTGTCTCTTACAAGATCGCTCGGACTCTAAGATCAAGATCATCGAAGCCTACCTTCGCGCCACCAAGCAGTTCCGGGACTACACCAACCCCAATGAGAATCCCATCTTCTCGGAAGTAAGGACACCGCGTCTACCTATTCTATACTGTGGCTAGCAATGGGATACCTTCGTCCAATGCTGGACATCTTCGAGTATGTCAAGAACTGCTTTCATCTGAATGCCTGGATGATGTCAACCAATTATCATGCGATTTATCTCATGACTACAATTCCATCAGAATTAGTTAATACTAGTAGTAAAGTACTCAAGAAGACCGTTGAATATCTATTCAAGAGTATCCCTACCAGTTCCTCACCACCATTCTCTACTCAGCATCCTCTTCCTCTAAATCGCTGCTTACTCTTACTGTATTCAATGTTCCGATAATTTTCCCAGTTCCTTAATTAGGTCTGCCTTTAGCAACCTGCTGGTTTCTACTAAAACCAACGTCGAATTTCCAGGTGGTGGAGCTAGACCTTTCTACAGTGGTGACTTCAGTGAGCGGGCCCAAGCGCCCTCAAGACAGAGTGTCCGTTGCTGTCATGAAAAAAGATTTCAGTGAATGTCTCACAAATAAGGTAAGTGTTAGATATAAAAGAGACAAATTATTGAGCGAGCGATCGCTGTGTTTAACAGATGTATTAGAGACACGACACGACACACCCATAAACACACTGTAAATATGCAGTAAAATATCTCTCGGCGACTGTACCTGCTATCCGCAGCTATCACACACCCAGTGACAGAATTGTGTACATGTCTACTGAGCGAGCGATCGCTGTGTTTAACAGATGTATTAGAGACACGACACACACACACACAAACACACTGTAAATATGCAGTAAAATATCTCTCGGCGACTGTACCTGCTATCCGCAGCTATCACACACCCAGTGACAGAATTGTGTACATGTCTACTGAGCGAGCGATCGCTGTGTTTAACAGATGTATTAGAGACACGACACACACACACACAAACACACTGTAAATATGCAGTAAAATATCTCTCGGCGACTGTACCTGCTATCCGCAGCTATCACACACCAGTGACAGGGTGTGTACATGTCTACTGAGCGAGCGATCGCTGTGTTTAACAGATGTATTAGAGACACGACACACACACACAAACACACTGTAAATATGCAGTAAAATATCTCTCGGCGACTGTACCTGCTATCCGCAGCTATCACACACCCAGTGACAGAATTGTGTACATGTCTACTGAGCGAGCGATCGCTGTGTTTAACAGATGTATTAGAGACACGACACACACACACACAAACACACTGTAAATATGCAGTAAAATATCTCTCGGCGACTGTACCTGCTATCCGCAGCTATCACACGCAGTGACAGGGTGTGTACATGTCTACTGAGCGAGCGATCGCTGTGTTTAACAGATGTATTAGAGACACGACACACACACACAAACACACTGTAAATATGCAGTAAAATATCTCTCGGCGACTGTACCTGCTATCCGCAGCTATCACACACCCAGTGACAGAATTCAGGTACATGTCTACTGAGCGAGCGATCGCTGTGTTTAACAGATGTATTAGAGACACTACACACACACACACACACACACTGTAAATATGCAGTAAAATATCTCGGCGACTGTACCTGCTATCCGCAGCTATCACACGCAGTGACAGGGTGTGTACATGTCTGCTGAGCGAGCGATCGCTGTGTTTAACAGATGTATTAGAGACACGACACACACACACACAAACACACTGTAAATATGCAGTAAAATATCTCTCGGCGACTGTACCTGCTATCGCAGCTATCACACACACCCAGTGACAGAATTGTGTACATGTCTACTGAGCGAGCGATAGCTGTGTTTACCAGATGTATTAGAGACACGACACACACACACAAACACACTGTAAATATGCAGTAAAATATCTCTCGGCGACTGTACCTGCTATCCGCAGCTATCACACACCCAGTGACAGAATTGTGTACATGTCTACTGGGCAGGCGATCGCTGTGTTTAACAGATGTATTAGAGACACTACACACACACACACACACACACACTGTAAATATGCAGTAAAATATCTCTCGGCGACTGTACCTGCTATCGCAGCTATCACACGCAGTGACAGAATTGTGTACATGTCTACTGAGCGAGCGATCGCTGTGTTTAACAGATGTATTAGAGACACGACACACACACACAAACACACTGTAAATATGCAGTAAAATATCTCTCGGCGACTGTACCTGCTATCCGCAGCTATCACACACAGTGACAGAATTGTGTACATGTCTACTGAGCGAGCGATCGCTGTGTTTAACAGATGTATTAGAGACACGACACACACACACACACACACAAACACACTGTAAATATGCAGTAAAATATCTCTCGGCGACTGTACCTGCTATCCGCAGCTATCACACACCCAGTGACAGAATTGTGTACATGTCTACTGAGCGAGCGATCGCTGTGTTTAACAGATGTATTAGAGACACGACACACACACAAACACACTGTAAATATGCAGTAAAATATCTCTCGGCGACTGTACCTGCTATCCGCAGCTATCACACACCCAGTGACAGAATTGTGTACATGTCTACTGAGCGAGCGATCGCTGTGTTTAACAGATGTATTAGAGACACGACACACACACACAAACACACTGTAAATATGCAGTAAAATATCTCTCGGCGACTGTACCTGCTATCCGCAGCTATCACACACCCAGTGACAGAATTGTGTACATGTCTACTGAGCGAGCGATCGCTGTGTTTAACAGATGTATTAGAGACACTACACACACACACAAACACACTGTAAATATGCAGTAAAATATCTCTCGGCGACTGTACCTGCTATCCGCAGCTATCACACACCCAGTGACAGAATTGTGTACATGTCTACTGAGCGAGCGATCGCTGTGTTTAACAGATGTATTAGAGACACGACACACACACACAAACACACCTTTTGTATATTGTTTACTTACTATACATTTCTTTCTGCACTTCTATATATCACTTATTTTCTTACACACACATTTTTTATCTTAATACATCACTTGTATACAATATTGAGATATGTACACTACAACTATTAATGTTTAGTACTGTGACTGAATTCGAACCCGCGACCACCTTTTATACTAGAGCCAGTGGTCGTTAGCTAATGGGCATTCCGGATGGGTTACCGGCGGATCGCATTAACGATGTACTAACGATCAATCGATCCATTACCGATTGTTTTGTACAATGTCGCCAATTAATATTAATCGATATGATTATGTTAATTATATTTTTAATTTGTTATTATGTAATTACTAATGGGGGATACATTTATATTAATTAAGAAATTTTTTCAATAATAATAATTCGATATAATTTGAAAAATATTTACATTGATTCGGTCGTTATTTGTATGGTTTTTCTCATATTAGGTTGGGGAAAAAGAAATCCATTATTTTTTTGGTAGATGACTGTAGTGATAAATTTCTCGTAAAGTATCGATCAAACAGTTTCAGATTGATGCTCGTTGGAAAGGTGACATTTCGCAGTAAAAGAATTCTTTTGCTGTTTTTTGTTTGGTGCATTCAATTGTGAGTTACAGGGTGTTAAAAATGGAAGTGAACAAAGAGATAATTCGGTACATTTTACAGTTTTTCTTTGACAAAGGCGAAAATGCAAGCCAGGCGGCTAAAATTGTGAATGGTGTTTATGGACCCGATACTGTAACAGCCAATTATGTGCAATTTTGGTTTCGTAGATTCCGTTCAGGAATTTTTGATGTTAAAGATGCACCTCGCACAGGTAGGCCGGTCGCCGAAAATGTCGATAAAATCTCGCCAGAAACTTCGGGAGCTTGGTTGGGAAGTTTTAATGCATCCGCCATACAGTCCGGACTTGGCACCAAGCGATTACCATCTTTTTCTTGCATTACAAAATTTCTTTAGTGATAAAAAATTGGCATCTAGAGAAGATTGTGAAAATCGGCTACTAGAGTTGTTTGCAAATAGAGAGGCATTATGAAGTTACCTTTAAAATGGCAACAAATCATAGAACAAAACGGTGCATATTTGCCCCAAATCGGACAATCCGAAGCATGTTAAATAAAGTCCTGAAGTTCATATAAAAATATGGATTTCTTTTTCCCCAACCTATTATTTAGCATCCTTCAAACAGGATCACAGTAATGCAAAATACTGTTTATCGGCTGCATTAAGCTGCCGTGGTACCTATACCATTTCCGGCAACAGACACCTACCATCAATATGACTACTTCCGGTGTGTCTAAGTTACACAGAGTTCCCCGGTTCGATTACTGTAGGACCTGCTATTGAATTCGGCCGCCATATAAACTACCCTCAGTCGCGGCTAGTTGAAGATGTAAGTGTAAACATAATTAAAAAAAAAAAAACAAAGGGATTATACGATTGTTTACCATTTGTATATATCCCATTAATGACGTTGTAAACATGTTTACTCAACCACTATTCCATTAGTGCAATTGATGATGTAAACAACAACAACTCTAGCGCGGGGGTGGTCGGTGACGGTGAGGGACGGTAGCTCGAAGTACTTCAGCTGTCGGTAGTGTAAATCTTTTTTTATGCTGCTATTATTTAAGCAGCATCTTGATTGGTATAGCTCGTGTCCTATATAACTATGTATGGAATGCCGCATCCAGTACCAATGGCTCCGGAGTTATTCATTGTTTAAATATTTTTCAAAAAATTACCGATTTCCTAGGAAAAAATTCTATAACTTTATTTCTTAATTATTTCTACAAAAACTTTAATCATTGTTTTATTAAATTAAATTAATAATCATTACTTAGAGGCTAAATCTTTTAAATTAGGTTCTTTGAAAGTCGTTATAGTAAAATATAAGGCGTCGTACTTACATTTTTATATAAACTTAAAATAAAATTTTATTTATATAATATACGTATAAAGTACCTGACTTCTATAACCTATCCGACAAGGTATAATAAAGGACATTATATTTCTAGAATTTAGAAAAAAAAGTACTTTTTAGGTAATGAGTCAATGCGACAGTTAAAATTGAACTAGTACTGTGAGCGGACGGAACATTATCGTTGTCTTCTTGATTCTGAATAGATTTTCTTTTCCATACCAAATAAATTTAATTTCAATGGCGGATTATGGTAATGAAGAGAAGAAGCATGGATAAAATGGCACATATTACCGCGGATTAATACCCGCCAGTTCGGATTCATGGCTCAGACAAGCACCGAGGACGCCCTCTATAAACTAGTACACCATATCAGAGGCAAGTTAAGACTCAAGAAGCTAATTACCCTTGTATCATTGGATATAGAAGGGGCCTTCGACAGTGCCTGGTGGCCTGGAATCAGAGTCAGGCTGACCGAAGAAAAGTGTCCCGTGAATATAAGGAGACTAATAGATAGCTACCTGAGCTGCAGAAAAGTCACAGTAAGGTTTGCTGGGGAGCAATGCACGCACAATACCACGAAAGGTTGCGTGCAAGGGTCTATTGGCGGTCCCCTCTTTTGGAATCTTCTTTTAAACCCACTTCTTGAAGGACTCGCCGCAAGAGGAGAATATTGTCAAGCGTTTGCGGATGACGTCACCGTTGTTTTCGGCGGAGACACAGCACACGAAATCGAAGGACGTGCTAACGCCACCCTCGACTATGTTCGGCAATGGGGTTGTCAAAATAAGTTGAGATTCGCACCGCACAAGACATGTGCAATGGTGATTACGAACAAACTCAAGTACGATACCCCACGGCTGAACATGGGGGGAACCTGCATTGGCATGTCCAGGGAAGTCAAGATTATGGGACAAACCATTGATGATCGTTTAACGTTTATTAGCCACGTGGCGAATCAGTGCAAAAAGCATTAGGATTGTATAGGCAAATCGCTTGGGTGGCCAAGATCTCTTGGGGTCTTGACCCCGACATCATTCGATCCGTCTACGTAGCTGTGGTCGAGCCGATTGTGCTATACGTGGCTGCGGCATGGGCACCGGCAGGCAAGAAAATAGGGATTCAGAGGCAACTAAACACCGTACAGAGAGGATTTGCGATGAAACTCTGTAGATCGTACCGCACGACCTCTCTACATTCGACCCTGTTGCTGTCGGGGATACTACCACTAGTTCTAAGAATTCAGGAGGTGTCCGACCTGTATGAGACTAGGAGAGGGTTGTCCCAGATACTTCTAGACGATAGAGATGTAGAACAGGTCGTTGGATTTGCAGAGACTCCTCACCCTGCTTCGCAAATGGATCTTAAATATATATGCTTGGTTGACCAAAACTCTGTTCATGAGCACAACTCACAGGCGGTGAAGATATACACCGACGGCAGTAAGCTTGAGGGGAAGGTTGGGGCCTCACTTTCCATATGGAAAGGCGAGGCCGAGATCCAAAACCGGAAGCTATGTCTGTCCGCGTACTGCACAGTCTACCAGGCCGAACTCCTGGCCATATGTGAGGCAACTAAAATAGTTATCAGGAGGACAGAAGCGAGCTATGCTTTGTACAGTGACTGTAAAGCCGCGCTCGATACTGTTACGAATCATGCCTCGCTCCATCCTCTTGCCGTAGTGGCCAAGGAGAATCTGCAGAGGGTTTCTACCCAGAACAAAGACGTGTCTTTGTTCTGGGTCAAAGCCCACGCGGGCGTTCCTGGTAATGAGCGTGCTGATGAATTAGCCAAGCTGGCCGCTCTTGACAGCCGAAGGAAGCCAGATTACGATCAGTGCCCGGTATCGTATGCTAAACGTTTGCTTCGAGATGCCTCAGTTGCGAGATGGAGCGCCCGATATAGCGAGGGTAGCACCGCGTCCATCACTAAGTTATTTTTCCCGAACGCAGCAGATACATATCAGTTGATAAGGAAGGTCCGGCCAATGGGGCAGTAAACCCAGATATTCACTGGTCACGGTGGATTCTCCCAATACTTGAACCGTTCCAAGTGTCGGGAGAGCCCGTGGTGCAAATGCGATGACGCCGTAGAAGAAACGGTTATTCATTTGCTAACGGAGTGTCCTATACATAGATGCCTGAGGTATGATTTTGAGCAGGAGACAGACTCAGTCAGCAGATAATTTGATATAATAAATAAAAAAAAAATTAAGAATATTCTATTTTCTATTGCAATGGACTTTGTGATGGAAATTCTTTATAAACGAAGAGAACATTAGCAACGTTTTACAAATCGTCACCTACCGAGACATAGTCTTTGCTGCGATACTGAAGAGGAAGAAGGAATCATAGACCATTTTGTTGAAGACGTCTACCATGGTCGTGGCAAGATTGCTGGGTTTGACTCTACCCGTACCATTACACACCTTGGAGGAAGGAGACCCTGCAGGTTAGACTTCGGCCGTTTCATTCAGCATGCAGACAAGAAACATTATGGACTGTTGAATCGAAGTTTGGAAGAGACGGCGTAACAAATATTCATAATAGTCATTATTGGGCTGGAAATCCCCAAGTGATTAAAGGAGCTCATCAGCGATGATTCTCCGGAAACGAATGGATGGGCATAATTCATACTTAATTGGCCCAGTCTTCTTGCCCAACAATTTAAACGTACGAAGATTTTCTTTGAAATATTTTTTTTTAAATATCTAGCGGATATACCATTGGAAACCGGAAGAGAAATGAAGTTCCAGTATGCCGGTTGTCCCGCCCATTTCCGTCTCTGCGATGGATCGGCCGGGGCGGACCAACACCGTGGCCGGTCAAGGTGACCTTGCGATTATTATGGGGTCACATGAAATCTGTAGTGTACTGACAGATTAAGAGAACAACTCACAGGAATCAGCTCTGACTTTAAAAAAGGCTTGTATCCGGATACAGGGATCGTGGCCGTCAGTTTTATCAAAAAACTGTTTTTTTATCTCACACCTTGTCGGATAGGTATTAAAGTCAGATATTTATGTGCTCTATACGAATTTATTTGTAAATAAAATATTTTTTCAATATTAAATAAAATGTAATGTATGTATGACGCCTTATTTATAGCCGTCACGAGTTTCAAAGAACCTAATTTCAAAGATTTCGCCTCTAAGTAATGATTATTAATTTAATTTAATTAAAAAAATGATTAAATATTAATTATTACATTGAAATTTGTGTAGAAATAATTAAGAAATATAATTATCGAATTTTTTCCTGGGAAATCGGCAATTTTTTGAAAAATATTTTGTTTTTGGATGAGGCATTCCATACATGGATATATAGGACACGAGCTATACTGTAGCCCTGAGAGATCTTTTACACGTATTACCAATCACCCTGTATACAAGTTTTTGATTATTCTATAAGGCGACGAGACGAGCGGATCGTTCACCTGATGATAGTGAGTGATACCTGCCTGTGTAACAATTCACCGCTGGTCAGGTACGCAGTGGACGTACAGTTTCTGTGCGGACATTACTGTGATCCGGTTTGAAGGATGCTATAGCTATCACTGGTGGTAGTGTCTCTGCCGCCGCAGACCGTCTAGGTACCGCCGCAGCGCCTGTTGCAGCCGGCACACAGTGCTGTGCGGACATTGCTGTGATCCGGTTTGAAGGATGCTATAGCTATCACTGGTGGTAGTGTCTCTGTCGCCGCAGACCGTCTAGGTACCGCCGCAGCGCCTGTTGCAGCCGGCACACAGTGCTGTGCGGACATTGCTGTGATCCGGTTTGAAGGATGCTATAGCTATCACTGGTGGTAGTGTCTCTGTCGCCGGAGACCGTTTAGGTACCGCCGCAGCGCCTGTTGCAGCCGGCACACAGTGCTGTGCGGACATTGCTGTGATCCGGTTTGAAGGATGCTATAGCTATCACTGGTGGTAGTGTCTCTGCCGCCGGAGACCGTTTAGGTACCGCCGCAGCGCCTGTTGCAGCCGGCACACAGTGCTGTGCGGGGACATTGCCAGATCCGGTTTGAAGGATGCTATAGCTATCACTGCTGGTATGTCTCTGCCGCCGGAGACCGTTTAGGTACCGCCGCAGCGCCTGTTGCAGCCGGCACACAGTGCTGTGCGGACATTGCTGTGATCCGGTTTAAAGGATGCTATAGCTATTACTGGTGGTAGTGTCTCTGTCGCCGCAGACCGTCTAGGTACCGCCGCAGCGCCTGTTGCAGCCGGCACACAGTGCTGTGCGGACATTGCTGTGATCCGGTTTGAAGGATGCTATAGCTATCACTGGTGGTAGTGTCTCTGCCGCCGGAGACCGTTTAGGTACCGCCGCAGCGCCTGTTGCAGCCGGCACACAGTACTGTGCGGACATTGCTGTGATCCGGTTTGAAGGACGCTATAGCTATCACTGCTGGTAGTGTCTCTGTCGCCGGAGACCGTCTAGGTACCGCCGCAGCGCCTGTTGCAGCCGGCACGCGGTGCTGTGCGGACATTGCTGTGATCCGGTTTGAAGGATGCTATAGCTATCACTGGTGGTAGTGTCTCTGTCGCCGGAGACCGTCTAGGTACCGCCGCAGCGCCTGTTGCAGCAGACACAGTACTGTGCGGACATTGCTCTGATCCGGTTTGAAAGGCATTGTAGCTAATGAAATTACTGGAGTACGGAAGCTCAACATGTCCCCAGCGAAGAGCGTAATGTGGTGCTGCGTATATCATCCTTACTAGCGCCACGTTGTTATGGGCGGGTGTATCACTTAGCATCAGGTAAACACCTATCTCGTCTCATCGCCTTATTGTATAAATAAGCACAATGTTAAATTTTGTTATCGCGATTTAGAGCGCCTTTCGAACCGGATCAATAAAGAGTGTCGGCTGCGTAGACACTACCCCCTATAGTTTTGGATCACGTCGGTCCGGGTTCGATTCCGATGCAGCTTGTGTAGTATGGACGGTGGCAGCAGTTCCTCTGGAATCGCTCGCCCACATCAGGTCGCAGCTGCGGCTGACGGTAGCAGCACATCAAACGACTTACCCCCGACTATATATCCGGTTTATTCGATGCTACAGACTCTTCGATACTATTTTAGGTAATGATATTTAAACAGAAATACGTATATATATATATAAATATATATATATATATATATGTTATCGTTAATGTGGTGGTATATATTTATTCTGTGGTCAGACATTCGGTCTTTTACCCTAACGTCTGAATTAAATATCATGTGAAGACTTAGTGACGGTGGAAGTTGATTTAAAAAAAAAATGAGACAGGTATATGTTGTTTCCGCTGCGAGGGAAAGAGACGGAAGACGATACTATAAAGCGTCTCAATGGCTCGCCTTCACCGCTGCGGCCGCCCGCGGCGCTGCTATAAGGCGCAGTCCGCATACAGACTGGTCGTAGTATCTCTGTCTCTCTCTAAATATATAAAGGGAGAGAGAGAGAAACGTAATCTATCGCGCGCCTCCCACGCAACGGCCCGCAGCGCGTCAACTGCTCCGCCGCACGCGCACTGTGCATACAGATTAGTGTTAACATCTCTGTCTCTCTCTAAATATATGAAGAGAAAGAAAGAGAGAAAACGATATAATGCTACATACATTGAAATTTATATAACATTATTTGATTCATCACGCTTGCATTCCTGCCTCTACCAAGAAATCTTCCAGTCGAACTCTCTCTCTCTCTCTCTCTCTATCTGTTTACCGCCTCCACAAGATATCCGAGGAGTGCGTGGAAGTCAGGAGAGTTGGATAGAATGAATTCAGAGCTGATCTCTTTAAGCAGTGAAAGAGACAAGAGGTACATTGTGAAGATTGAAAGAGACAGAGATATCTCGAAGAGTTAAAGAGACAGATATGTATTGAAGAGTAAAAGAGACAGACATATTCTGTACAATGAAAGAGATGGAGATATGTAGTGAAGAGTGAAAGAGACAGAGATATCTCGAAGAGTTAAAGAGACTAAGATATGTATTGAAGAGTGAAAGTGGCAAACGTATTTTGAATGAACGAGACTGAGATATGTATTGAAGAGTAAAAGAGACAGATATATTCTTTAGAATGAAAGAGATGTAGTGAAGAGTGAAAGTGGCAAACGTATTTTGAATGAACGAGACTGAGATATGTATTGAAGAGTAAAAGAGACAGATATATTCTTTAGAATGAAAGAGATGTAGATATGAAGTGAAGAGTGAAAGTGGCAAACGTATTTTGAATGAACGAGACTGAGATATGTATTGAAGAGTAAAAGAGACAGATATATTCTTTAGAATGAAAGAGATGTAGATATGTAGTGAAGAGTGAAAGTGGCAAACGTATTTTGAATGAACGAGACTGAGATATGTATTGAAGAGTAAAAGAGACAGATATATTCTTTAGAATGAAAGAGATGGAGATATGTAGTGAAGAGTGAAAGTGGCAAACGTATTTTGAATGAACGAGACTGAGATATGTATTGAAGAGTAAAAGAGACAGATATATTCTTTAGAATGAAAGAGATGGAGATATGTAGTGAAGAGTGAAAGTGGCAAACATATTTTGAAGAGCGAAAGAGACAGAGATATCTCGAAGAGTTAAAGAGACATATTCTGTAGAATGAAAGAGATGGAGATATGTATTGAAGAGTAAAAGAGACAGACATATTCTGTACAATGAAAGAGACTGAGATAAATAGTGAAGAGTTGAAGAGACAAACATATTTTGAAGAGTGAAAGAGAGAGAGATATCTCGAAGAGTTAAAGAGACATATTCTGTAGAATGAAAGAGATGGAGATATATATTGAAGAGTGAAAGACACAGACATATTCTGTACAATGAAAGAGACTGAGATAAATAGTGAAGAGTTGAAGAGACAAACATATTTTGAAGAGTGAAAGAGAGAGAGATATATTGGGAAGAGTAGGTCCGATGTTGGGATTTGTCGCAGTGACTGCGACGCGACGGTTTCGGACCTATCTAACTGCGGTTGATATGCCTTGCGGCTATCGGCGGCGATAAGGGAAGCTGATAGGGTGCGAGCGCGCGCGCGCGGGGGGGCGGGGAGGTAGGGTAGCGTGAGGTGGGGGGTTAGGGAGGGTGCATTTCCTCTCTGTATTTTGGAAATAATACATACAAACAAACATTTGTTGCATTGATTTGATTACGCGACGATCCTATAAAGATTTCACAGCGGTAAATACCACCGTGTTCTGGTTTGAAAGGCGCTGTAGGTTGAAAATTATTGAGACACCGAAACTGAACGTCTTATATCGATGCAGTGTAAAGCTCACTGCAGTCGCTAAAATTGCTAAAATGATATCACACATCTTGGTACCAATGTCACGAATCTGGTGCAGTGTGGGCATCCTACCCCCCTCACATTTCAATACGGTGACGTTCCGTTGGGATGGTCACCCACCGCCGCGTTATAATAGTAACGAGTTTATGGGGTAAATGGCGCTACTTACCTCCATATCCCCCCCCTCAATCCGCCACTCCTCGCCACCTGGTCGCTTGAGCTGCACTTCCGCCGCACTGCATCGCGCCAGTCACGTGCTCATCATTTATATGTCAATTAACCGAGTCAGCGGTGCTCTAACAATTCATATATATATATATATATATTCTGTCAGGTCTGTACGTATGTATGTCTATCTCACCTTCATCGCCGACCGCCATCTTGGATTTGCAGTGCGATGGAGAGGGGACGATGTTACGGCGGAGTGGAGCAACGTTCTAGATTCATGAATTAGTAAAATCCCTTGGAATTTATTTTTAACTACCCCCCCTCCGTTCGGTTGTATGAATATCACTTTACGTCCACTGCTGGACAACCCCTTCCCACGCATTCCTCCCGCTACCATATTTTTTGAATAAAAAACATCTTTCTATTCAATTATATCAACACCATCCTAACGTTTATTTTAGGACATACCCCCCCTCTTCCCACTAACATTTTGAATTTAGAACGTCCTCCCCCTCGACTACCTTAGACACTCCCCTACTCTCTCCTCCGTCTCGTCAGACCTCCTCCAGACCGGACGTACGCGCGAGCGCCGCCGCCGCGCCGACACTAGTACATACACATTTCGAACAGCGAACTCGTCAAGGTTCCGTAAACTCTGGTTCAGCGTTTATTTTGTATCGGAGCGTCAAATGAACTTGAGCTCTACGCCCTCGCGCCGGACACACCGCGACTGTTTAACCGCATCGGCACGTCCGACGGCTTCCGCGTGCAGTGTATATATGTCAAGGAGGAAAGTAACATCGGCTGTAAACATACGTACACATTGGTGTATAGCGGTGACGAGGGTGTGCTCTGATGATGAACAGTATCCCGGGTCGTGGGATGTTTACACTGCAGCAGTATTGGACGGATTAAACTTACTGCTGCTAAAGTTATTTAACTGGTGGTATATTCCGTCTGAAGATGAAGTTGCAGTGTAAATATCCTCCCGCCAGGTTATGATCCTGTTCATCATCAGGACTAGTATAGGATACTTGTGTATATATCCTAATAATTGATGGTCACGTGTTCCACTATCAGGTCGGATTCAAGGGTTACGGGCTGTCGCCCGAGCAGCTGTCGGCGTCCGGCAGCTTCACGTACAGCGACGGCGCGACCTACACCATCACCCACGGATCGGTCGTCATAGCGGCGATCACCTCCTGCACCAACACCTCCAACCCCACCGTCATGCTCGGAGCTGGTGAGCACCACCCCACACCGTCAGCTCGTCTACTGTCCACTAACACCCGTTCATCAGATACTCCGTATCCTCCATGTCTCTGATACGAGTGTTCACCGCCAGGTCTCCTCGCGAAGAAGGCGGTGGAGAACGGACTGAGCGTGCTGCCGTACATCAAGACGTCGCTGTCGCCGGGGTCGGGAGTCGTCACTTACTATCTGAAGGTCAGCTATCTGGTGTACCGACGGTGTGATGGTGAAGGTACACTCACACTCCAACGTTGTGTACCACGACCGGCTGTGCAAATCCGCGTCAGCGTATAGCGGTTCAGGTCTTTGAAGAATATGTATGATTGACTCAATCGACACTACTCTCCACTTTTAGATGACATAGCTCACGACTACCTTCCAAAAATCTTGAAGGTCGTTGAAGAATATGTATTATTAATTCCATCATCACCAATGTTCATTGATTGATGTCCACTGCTGGACATAGCCCGCAACTCCCATCCAAAAATCTTGAAGGTCGTTGAAGATTATGTATTATTAATTCCATCATCACCAATGTTCATTGATTGATGTCCACTGCTGGACATAGCCCGCAACTCCCTTCCAAAAATCTTGAAGGTCGTTGAAGAATATGTATGATTAACTCCATCATCACCAATGTTCATTGATTGATGCCCACTGCTGGACATAGCCTGCGACGCCCATCCAAAGATTTTGAAGATCTTTGAAGAATATGTATGAGTAACTCCTTCAACACCAATTTCCACTGAGAGATGCCCACTGCTGGACATAACCATCTAAAGATCTCCAAGATATTTAAAGAAGATATACGATTAGTGCCCACTGCTGGACATAACCATCCGACAACAAGACACCCACACATGTTTATGGATGAGATAAGCAGGAATAACTGCCGGTAACCTGTTGATAATGTGGCGCTGGTCGGGGTGCTATACCCTGGACCACGTCGTCCACTTCCAGGAGTCCGGCGTGGTGCCGTACCTGGAGAAGCTGGGCTTCGACATCGTCGGCTACGGCTGCATGACCTGCATCGGAAACTCGGGGCCCATCGACGACAACATCGCGAACACCATAGAGAAGGTGAGCCCCTGTGGAGCGTCTGAACTGTATCGCGCTCTCGTGTCGGCAGCGAGACAACCACCTGGTGGTAGTGTGCTGAGTAGCCTATAGATGTCCACTGCTGGGCGTAGCCCTTCCTCTAAGATATGACAGAGACATACAGGTCGATGGGCAGTAGGGGCTGTCGTTAGTAAGGAGTTCATATGGGGGGGATTTGGGCCAATCCCCACCACGTTGGCCCAATGCCTATCGATACCTTACGATGGTGATAACGTCTCAATGCTTCAATACTTTAATTACATATACTTCCTGATCCTGAACAGTGATCCGGTTTGAAGGACCTATAGCTATTACTGGTGGTAGTGTCTCTGCTGTCGGATACCGTCTAAGTTCTACCTCAGCACTTATCACAGCCGGCACACAGTACTGTGCGAACATTACTGTGATCCGGTTTGAAGGGCGCTGTAGCTATTACTGATAGTGCCTCTGTTGCCAGAGTCCATCTACTGGCTGCACCGAGCGCTGCGATGGTACCGTCACCGGCGACAGAGACACTACCGCCAGTATTTAAAGGTTCCTCTGCCACCACCGCCAGGTAGGCGACCAGGTAGGAGGACCAGCACCAGGACTGATGTAAGGTCTGATTCCAGAACGAGCTGGTGTGCTGCGGCGTGCTCTCCGGCAACCGGAACTTCGAGGGCCGCATCCACCCGAACACGCGCGCCAACTACCTCGCCTCCCCGTTACTGGTAATCGCGTACGCGCTCGCCGGCACCGTGGACATCGACTTCGAGACCCAGCCCCTCGGTAATTACACTACCGTCGTCACCGTGTGGACGGTATGGTCATCGCTGGTGGTGAGATCTGCTGCTGGTGACCGTTTGGGTACCACCGCAGGTTCCGCTCCAGCCAAACAGTTGTATGCGAACATTATTACGCGTTGCAGTGTAAACGTTCTAACACACAGCGCCAATGCCTGTCTACAGGCAGTAGTCTGGAAAAATTATCATCCGGTTTGAAGGACCAGTGGCTTGTGAATTTTTTTATCGATAAAATGAGAGTAGCGGTTCATCTGATGGTAAGTGATACACTGCACCACATTCCGCCCGTAGCCTTGAGACATAAGATGTTGAATCTCATTACCCCAGTAATTTCACTAGCTACAGCGCCCTTCAAACCGAAACACAGTAATGGTTACTTATACACTGCAGTTATGCTAGTGTATATACATTATACCATCATGAGAACAGTTAAGACTATATAGAGTTTGATACACTGCAGCATTTTCTGGTGGTAAGTTACCATACAAGGAGTGGTATGAAAACGTGCTCTACGATTTTTTTATTGGGCTGATGGTAAACTTACCATCAGTGGTAATATACACCGATCTGTTCCAGGCAAGAGGGCGGACGGCAGCGCGGTGTACCTACGCGACATCTGGCCGACGAGGGCCGAGATCCAGGAGGTGGAGGACAGGAACGTCATACCCAGCATGTTCAAAGAGGTGAGGTGGTGCTGGGTGGTGGTATAGGAGGAAGGAGTGGGGCGGTATTTATAGTGAAGGTCCAATCAGTTGACGTCTATCAGCTGATGGTGATGATGGCCGTCCATAAAAAATCTCATCTCCACTGACCTTTGACCTCTGACCCCGAAGTTCCGGTGAAGGCAAACGTTGTCACGCTGTAGAGGAAATACATCTTAACCTTGTAATTCCCAGCAGTGGGAACGTTGAGTTTGTATATATATCTAGTTTAATTATTATTTTCACGGTGTGGGTAGTTTTAAAATGTTCGTTTTCTAATTACCCAGGTGTACGAGAGGATCGAGCTGGGCTCGTCCGCGTGGCAGGCGCTGGACGTGCCCCGCGGCAAGCTGTACGGCTGGGACGCGGACTCGACCTATATAAAGAAGCCGCCGTTCTTCGATGGAATGACCAAGGTATCAATGATCCACCAAGTCCACGCAGTCCACCCACCCATCTGTCCATCATCATCATCATCACCATCAGCTGATATATGTCCAAGATGCCCACATCGATCGGTCCTGCGCTGACCGCATCCAAATGCTTCCGGCGACCCTGTCGGAGTTCATATGATGGGATTTGGGCCGTTGCCCACCACGCTGGCCCAATGCTGGTTGGTGGGAGACAGTGTCATCACCAGGCTGCACCGCGAGCACGTGAGGGTTGACTAAGATCCCGTGAGCTGTGTGGGACCCTGAAAATACATTTATCCATATATTCATTTATTTATTCAACCATGCTTTCATTGTCTCTCATACCTTTAACCACCATTTCATTATCTCTCATACATTCAATCAATATTTCATTCTATCCTTCATTCGACCACCATTTCATTATCTCTCATACATTCAATCAATATTTCATTCTATCCTTCATTCAACCACCATTTCATTATCTCTCATACATTCAATCAATATTTCATTCTATCCTTCATTCAACCACCATTTCATTATCTCTCATACATTCAATCAATATTTCATTCTATCCTTCATTCGACCACCATTTCATTATCTCTCATACATTCAATCAATATTTCATTCTATCCTTCATTCGACCACCATTTCATTATCTCTCATACATTCAATCATTATTTCATTCTATCCTTCATTCGACCACCATTTCATTATCTCTCTCATACATTCAATCCAATATTTCATTCTATCCTTCATTCGACCACCATTTCATTATCTCTCATACATTCAATCAATATTTCATTCTATCCTTCATTCGACCACCATTTCATTATCTCTCATATATTCAATCACCATTTCATTATCTCTCCTTACATTCAATCAATATTTCATTCTATCCTTCATTCAATCACCATTTCATTATCTCTCCTTACATTCAATCAATATTTCATTCTATCCTTCATTCAATCACCATTTCATTATTCTCATATTCAATCATTATTTCATTCTATCCTTCATTAAACCACCATTTCATTATCTCTCATACATTCAATGAATATTTCATTCTATCCTTCATTAAACCACCATTTCATTATCTCTCTCATACATTCAATCATTATTTCATTCTATCCTTCATTCGACCACCATTTCATTATCTCTCCTTACATTCAATCAATATTTCATTCTATCCTTCATTCAACCACCATTTCATTATCTCTCATACATTCAATCAATATTTAATTCTATCCTTCATTCAATCACCATTTCATTATCTCTCATACATTCAATCATTATTTCATTCTATCCTTCATTCGACCACCATTTCATTATCTCTCATACATTCAATCAATATTTCATTCTATCCTTCATTCGACCACCATTTCATTATCTCTCATACATTCAATCAATAATCCATTCTATCCTTCATTCGACTACCATTTCATTATCTCTCATACATTCAATCAATATTTCATTCTATCCTTCATTCAATCACCATTTCATTATCTCTCATATATTCAATCATTATTTCATTCTATCCTTCATTCGACCAACATTTCATTATCTCTCATACATTTAATCATTATTTCATTCTATCCTTCATTCGACCACCATTTCATTATCTCTCATACATTCAATCATTATTTCATTCTATCCTTCATTCAATCACCATTTCATTATCTCTCATACATTCAATGAATATTTCATTCTATCCTTCATTAAACCACCATTTCATTATCTCTCATACATTTAATCATTATTTCATTCTATCCTTCATTCAACCACCATTTCATTATCTCTCATATATTCAATCATTATTTCATTCTATCCTTCATTCGACCACCATTTCATTATCTCTCATACATTCAATCAATATTTCATTCTATCCTTCATTCAATCACCATTTCATTATCTCTCATACATTCAATCATTATTTCATTCTATCCTTCATTCGACCACCATTTCATTATCTCTCATACATTCAATCATTATTTCATTCTATCCTTCATTCAATCACCATTTCATTATCTCTCATACATTCAATGAATATTTCATTCTATCCTTCATTAAACCACCATTTCATTATCTCTCATACATTTAATCATTATTTCATTCTATCCTTCATTCGACCAACATTTCATTGTCTCTCACACATTCAATCATTATTTCATTCTATCTTTCATTCGACCACCATTTCATTATCTCTCATACATTCAATCAATATTTCATTCTATCCTTCATTAAACCACCATTTCATTATCTCTCATACATTTAATCATTATTTCATTCTATCCTTCATTCGACCACCATTTCATTATCTCTCATACATTCAATCATTATTTCATTCTATCCTTCATTCGACCAACATTTCATTATCTCTCATACATTTAATCATTATTTCATTCTATCCTTCATTCGACCACCATTTCATTATTCTCATACATTCAATCATTATTTATTTTATTCTATCCTTCATTCAATCACCATTTCATTATCTCTCATACATTCAATGAATATTTCATTCTATCCTTCATTAAACCACCATTTCATTATCTCTCATACATTTAATCATTATTTCATTCTATCCTTCATTCAATCACCATTTCATTATCTTCATATATTCAATCATTATTTCTATTCTATCTCTTCATTCGACCACTATTTCATTATCTTCATACATTCAATCAATATTTATTCTATCCTTCATTCGACCACTATTTCATTATCTTCATACATTCAATCATTATTTATTCTATCCTTCATTCAATCACCATTTCATTATTCTCATATATTCAATTATTATTTCATTCTATCCTTCATTCAATCACCATTTCATTATCTCTCATATATTCAATCAATATTTCATTATTCTCATACATTTAATCATTATTTCATTCTATCCTTCATTCGACCACCATTTCATTATTCTCATACATTCAATCATTATTTCATTCTATCCTTCATTCAACCACCATTTCATTATCTCTCATACATTTAATCATTATTTCATTCTATCCTTCATTCGACCACCATTTCATTATTCTCATACATTTAATCATTATTTCATTCTATCCTTCATTCGACCAACATTTCATTATCTCTCATACATTTAATCATTATTTCATTCTATCCTTCATTCAACCACCATTTCATTATTCTCATACATTCAATCAATATTTCTATTCTATCCTTCATTCAATCACCATTTCATTATTCTCATACATTCAATTATTATTTCATTCTATCCTTCATTCAACCACCATTTCATTATCTCTCATATATTCAATCATTATTTCATTCTATCCTTCATTCAATCACCATTTCATTATTCTCATACATTTAATCATTATTTCTATTCTATCCTTCATTCAATCACCATTTCATTATCTCTCATATATTCAATCAATATTTCATTCTATCCTTCATTCGACCACCATTTCATTATTCTCATACATTTAATCATTATTTCTATTCTATCCTTCATTCGACCAACATTTCATTATCTCTCATATATTCAATCATTATTTCATTCTATCCTTCATTCAATCACCATTTCATTATTCTCATATATTCAATCATTATTTCATTCTATCCTTCATTCGACCACCATTTCATTATCTCTCATACATTCAATCATTATTTATTCTATCCTTCATTAAACCACCATTTCATTATTCTCATATATTCAATCAATATTTCATTATTCTCATACATTTAATCATTATTTCATTCTATCCTTCATTCAATCACCATTTCATTATCTCTCATATATTCAATCATTATTTCTATTCTATCTCTTCATTCGACCAACATTTCATTATCTCTCATATATTCAATCAATATTTATTCTATCCTTCATTCAATCAATATTTATTCTATCCTTCATTCGACTACTATTTTCATTATCTCTCATATATTCAATCAATATTTCATTCTATCTCTTCATTCGACCAACATTTCATTATCTCTCATATATTCAATCATTATTTATTCTATCTCTTCATTCGACCACCATTTCATTATCTCTCATACATTCAATCAATATTTATTCTATCCTTCATTCGACCACCATTTCATTATTCTCATACATTCAATCAATATTTCATTATTCTCATATATTCAATCAATATTTCTATTATCTTCATACATTCAATCAATATTTATTCTATCCTTCATTCGACCACCATTTCATTATCTCTCATATATTCAATCATTATTTCTATTCTATCCTTCATTCGACTACCATTTCTATTATTCTCATATATTCAATCAATATTTCATTCTATCCTTCATTCGACTACCATTTCTATTATTCTCATATATTCAATCAATATTTCATTCTATCCTTCATTCGACTACTATTTCTATTATTCTCATATTCAATCAATATTTATTCTATCTCTTCATTCGACCAACATTTCATTATCTCTCATATATTCAATCATTATTTATTCTATCCTTCATTCAATCACCATTTCATTATCTCTCATATATTCAATCATTATTTCATTCTATCCTTCATTCAATCACTATTTCTATTATTCTCATATATTCAATTATTATTTATTTCTATTCTATCCTTCATTCGACTACTATTTCTATTATTCTCATATATTCAATCAATATTTCATTCTATCCTTCATTCGACTACTATTTCATTATTCTCATACATTTAATTATTATTTTATTCTATCCTTCATTCGACCAACATTTCATTATCTTCATACATTCAATCATTATTTCATTCTATCCTTCATTCAACCACCATTTCATTATTCTCATATATTCAATCAATATTTATTCTATCCTTCATTCAACCACCATTTCATTATCTTCTCATACATTCAATCAATATTTATTCTATCCTTCATTCAATCACCATTTCATTATTCTCATACATTCAATCATTATTTATTCTATCCTTCATTCAATCACTATTTATTATTCTCATACATTTAATCATTATTTCATTCTATCCTTCATTCGACTACCATTTCTATTATTCTCTCATATATTCAATCATTATTTCATTCTATTATCTTCATACATTCAATCATTATTTCTATTCTATCTCTTCATTCGACCAACATTTCATTATCTTCATACATTCAATCATTATTTATTCTATCCTTCATTCAATCACTATTTTCATTATCTCATACATTCAATCAATATTTATTCTATCCTTCATTCAATCACTATTTATTATTCTCATATATTCAATCATTATTTCATTCTATCCTTCATTCAATCACCATTTCATTATTCTCATATTCAATCATTATTTCTATTCTATCTCTTCATTCGACCAACATTTCATTATCTCATATATTCAATCATTATTTATTCTATCCTTCATTCAATCACCATTTCATTATTCTCATATATTCAATCAATATTTCATTATCTCTCATACATTTAATTATTATTTCTATTCTATCCTTCATTCAACCACCATTTCATTATTCTCATATTCAATCATTATTTCTATTCTATCCTTCATTCAATCACCATTTCATTATCTCTCATACATTCAATCATTATTTCTATTCTATCCTTCATTCGACCACCATTTCATTATTCTCATACATTCAATCATTATTTATTCTATCCTTCATTCAACCACCATTTCATTATTCTCATATATTCAATCATTATTTATTCTATCTCTTCATTCGACCACCATTTCATTATCTCTCATATATTCAATTATTATTTTATTCTATCCTTCATTCAATCACTATTTCTATTATTCTCATATTCAATCATTATTTATTTCTATTCTATCCTTCATTCAATCACCATTTCATTATCTCTCATACATTCAATCATTATTTATTTCTATTCTATCCTTCATTCAACCACCATTTCATTATCTCTCATACATTTAATTATTATTTCATTCTATCCTTCATTCGACCAACATTTCATTATTCTCATATTCAATCATTATTTCTATTCTATCCTTCATTCAACCACCATTTCATTATCTCTCATACATTTAATTATTATTTTATTCTATCTCTTCTATTCGACCAATATTTCTATTATCTTCATACATTCAATCAATATTTAATTCTATCCTTCATTCAATCACCATTTCATTATTCTCATATATTCAATTATTATTTCATTCTATCTCTTCATTCGACCAACATTTCATTATTCTCATATTCAATCATTATTTCATTCTATCCTTCATTCGACCAACATTTCATTATTCTCATATATTCAATTATTATTTTATTCTATCTCTTCATTCGACCACCATTTCATTATCTTCATACATTTAATCATTATTTCTTATTCTATCCTTCATTCGACCAACATTTCATTATCTCATATATTCAATCATTATTTCTATTCTATCTCTTCATTCGACCACCATTTCATTATTCTCATATTCAATCAATATTTAATTCTATCCTTCATTCGACTACTATTTCTATTATTCTCATACATTCAATCAATATTTATTCTATCTCTTCTATTCGACTACTATTTCTATTATTCTCATACATTCAATCATTATTTATTTCTATTCTATCTCTTCATTCGACCACCATTTCATTATTTCTATTCTATCCTTCATTCAATCACCATTTCATTATTCTCATATATTCAATTATTATTTTATTCTATCCTTCATTCAATCACCATTTCATTATTCTCATACATTTAATCATTATTTATTCTATCCTTCATTCAATCACCATTTCATTATTCTCATATTCAATCATTATTTCATTCTATCCTTCATTCGACCACCATTTCATTATTCTCATATTCAATCATTATTTCATTCTATCTCTTCTATTCGACCAATATTTCTATTATTCTCATATATTCAATCAATATTTCATTATTCTCATATTCAATCATTATTTATTCTATCCTTCATTCGACCAACATTTCATTATTCTCATATATTCAATTATTATTTTATTCTATCCTTCATTCAACCACCATTTCATTATTCTCATACATTTAATTATTATTTCTATTCTATCCTTCATTCAACCACCATTTCATTATTCTCATATTCAATCATTATTTCTATTCTATCCTTCATTCGACCACCATTTCATTATCTCTCATATATTCAATCATTATTTCTATTCTATCTCTTCATTCGACCAACATTTCATTATCTCATATATTCAATCATTATTTTATTCTATCCTTCATTCGACCAACATTTCTATTATTCTCATACATTTAATTATTATTTCTATTCTATCCTTCATTCGACCACCATTTCATTATTCTCATACATTTAATTATTATTTCTATTCTATCCTTCATTCGACCAATATTTCTATTATTCTCATATATTCAATTATTATTTTATTCTATCTCTTCATTCGACCAATATTTCTATTATTCTCATACATTTAATTATTATTTCTATTCTATCCTTCATTCAACCACCATTTCATTATCTCTCATATATTCAATTATTATTTTATTCTATCTCTTCTATTCGACCAATATTTCTATTATTCTCATACATTCAATCAATATTTCATTATTCTCATATATTCAATCATTATTTCTATTCTATCCTTCATTCGACCAACATTTCATTATCTCTCATACATTCAATCATTATTATTTCTATTCTATCTCTTCATTCGACCACCATTTCATTATCTCTCATATATTCAATCATTATTTCATTCTATCCTTCATTCGACCAACATTTCTATTATTCTCATATATTCAATCATTATTTCATTCTATCCTTCATTCGACCAACATTTCATTATCTCTCATACATTTAATCATTATTTCATTCTATCCTTCATTCGACCAACATTTCATTATTCTCATACATTCAATCAATATTTCATTATCTCTCATACATTCAATCAATATTTCATTCTATCCTTCATTAAACCACCATTTCATTATCTCTCATACATTCAATCAATATTTAATTCTATCCTTCATCTGACCAACATTTCATTATCTCTCATACATTTAATCATTATTTTATTCTATCCTTCATTCGACCAATATTTCTATTATTCTCATATATTCAATCATTATTTCATTCTATCCTTCATTCGACCACCATTTCATTATCTCTCATACATTTAATCATTATTTCATTCTATCCTTCATTCGACCAACATTTCATTATCTCTCATATATTCAATCATTATTTCATTCTATCCTTCATTCGACCAACATTTCATTATCTCTCATACATTTAATCATTATTTCATTCTATCCTTCATTCGACCAACATTTCATTATCTCTCATACATTTAATCATTATTTCATTCTATCCTTCATTCGACCAACATTTCATTATCTCTCATACATTTAATCATTATTTCATTCTATCCTTCATTCGACCAACATTTCATTATCTCTCATATATTCAATCATTATTTCATTCTATCCTTCATTCGACCACCATTTCTATTATTCTCATACATTCAATCATTATTTCATTCTATCCTTCATTCAACCACCATTTCATTATCTCTCATATATTCAATCATTATTTTATTCTATCCTTCATTCAACCACCATTTCATTATCTCATATATTCAATCATTATTTATTCTATTTGACTAATTTATTTATCAGATCTTTTCCTCCCCGCCGCCAGGAGCTGCCGGCGGCGCGCGGCGTGCAGGACGCCCGCTGCCTGCTGCTGCTGGGCGACTCCGTCACAACAGACCACATATCGCCGGCCGGCTCCATCGCGAGGAACTCGCCCGCTGCCCGCTACCTCGCTGCGAGGGGGTGAGCACTCACCCTTATTCAACAACCACACATCACGTGCTATTCCTCAAGACGACGAGCACGTTGTCATGTAGTGTACCTCATCCTAACTTAAATTACTAAGCTTAAATATCTAAGCGGCGAGCCGAGCGGGACGTTCACCTGATGGTGAGTGATACGCTCGCTCGTAACGTGGCGCTAGTTAAGATGGTATACACTACACCACATAAAGCTCGTCGCCTGAGACATAGGATGACACTAGCTACAGCGCCCTTCAAACCAGATAACAGTAATGTCCGCACAGTACGGACTATCGGCGGTAATAGTTGCTGCGGTGGAATCTAGACCACCTCCGGCAGCAGAGACACTGCCACCAGTGCAGTAGCACCAGTTCGTTGCTCCTATCATTATTACTCTAACTTGATGACAAATTACTTAGACCTACTTGTGAAGTCCCACTGCTGGGAATGTTAAGTGGGCGTTGGTATTATTATAATTAAATTGCAATATTAACACAGACGGAGCCCAGTCCACGTGGTCCAAAGATGGATATGATAGTGAATACACGAGTTGGGGAAACTTAAACAAAATGGCTGCCGAAAATCTTTGACTCCTCGAAGCGGTCATGATCAGGTGCGGTGCAGAAGCAGGTCGCGATGGGTCGCGGGTTCGATTCCCAGCGACAACCAGCTGGCTCTAAGAACAGCTGTCTTGGATATGTGGCTCCTCGTTTCCCTGCTGTGGGACTGTGGGCTCTCTCATATCAATCCTGTCATTCTCTGATCACTTCATTTGCGAGTGGGGAAGCACCCAGTCCCACCAGTGGGATCATTGAGTTCAGCCATTTCACTCCTACCCTCTTCCATCGCCAGGCTGAGCCCGCGCGAGTTCAACTCGTACGGGTCGCGGCGCGGAAACGACGCGGTGATGTCGCGCGGCACCTTCGCCAACATCCGGCTGGTGAACCGGCTGGCCGGCGCCCCTGGTCCGCGCACCAAGCACTTCCCCAGCGGCGACCTCATGGACATATACGATGCGGCTGAACGGTGAGTGGTCACCACCAGATGCCAGTTGTAGCTGGTGGTGAAGATTCACTCCAACACGACTGGAACAATGCTTATTTCACAACCACAGCCAGGTCATGCCTACTCGTCTGACAAGGGTTCTGTACATCATACCAGTACTCTGTAAGAGCCCAGTGGACCCTATACCACCAACATCCAAACTACCATCACCCATACCACCAATTTTACACGACTATCTCGGAAGGTACCAGCTGATGCAATTACATGATTCCGTTTAGAAGATCATGATTGTATAGTACCACAGGAGCTGTCGTTCCTGTGATGGTGGTTGAAGGTTTTAGCTGATGATATGGTGATGAGACATACCATCTTATGAGTAGATGGTGCTGAATGTAGAAGTCAGGTTATGTGGAATTATTTGGTTGGTTTGGCCGTGATCAGAGTTGAGGAGTCGTGTCTCCAGATCTTTCGCCGTGATTTTTGGTGAACCAGTTGAATATGATGGTGATGATGATGATGAGCTCCCCGAGTGTTGAATTTGTCCGATTGTCCAGGTACGGCACGGAGAACGTTCCGCTGATCGCGGTCGTGGGCAAGGACTACGGCTCCGGTTCCAGCAGGGACTGGGCGGCGAAGGGACCCTTCCTCCTGGTGAGTGCTCCTGATCCTGGCGATTCTCTGTTGCCATACACCGTCTAGGTGTTACCGAAGCACGGAAATAGTAGTGTGCGAACTTTATTGGTATCCGGCTCGAAGGACTTGTACAGCTAGCAAATAACTGGGATAATGAGATTTAACTAGTTCATCTCTGTAGTATGTATGTACTGTTATTGGCAGGGGTATCACTTAACATCAGGTGGAAAGTGCGGCTCGTGTCACTGAATAAAATAAAAAAACAGTAATCCGGTTTGAAGTACTTTCAGTATATTTCTCGAAATGTAGGGCACTGTGGTGCTGTATATTATGTTAACTTAGTCCCACATTGTTTTTAGTAACCGTATCACACTTAATTATGAGTGAATGGTTGTGTTTGATGGTGTATATCGTTGTAGCAGAGCACGTAGTAACACTCGTTTTCCGGTGACAGGGCATCCGTGCGGTAATAGCGGAGTCGTTCGAGCGCATCCACCGCTCGAACCTGGTCGGCATGGGTATCATACCGCTGCAGTTCCTGCCCGGGGACAGCGCCGACTCGTTGGCGCTGGACGGCAGCGAGCGGTACACCGTCACCTTGCCGGAGGAGCTGGCGCCCGGCGACCTGGCGACCGTCACCGTAAGCCTCTTCATCTTCTACACCATGGCCACAGGAGACCTGTTCCTCCTGTAGTTCTTTCCACCTCCTACTCCATAATTCCCTAATCCATATATTCTCTGTACTCTCTTATTCTTACAAATATCCGGCTCAAAGGACCGGTAGTTAAAGAAATTTTTGCAGTAACTAAACATCCTAAACAGCGCCAAGGTATTTGAGGTAAAAAAAAAAACAATTTCAGGTTGACAGCGGCAAGTCATTCCAAGTGAAGATCCGGTTCGACACGGAAGTCGACCTCACGTATTTCCGGAACGGCGGCATACTCAACTACATGATAAGGAAGATGCTGTGAAGTGGGCAGGTGGAGACTGGAACAAATGGAGGAGATACGGAGGCGAGAGGGGACGAGTAGTAGAATAATGGAAGGAGGAGAGGGGGAGGGTTTATATGTAATTATATAATAAGGGGTGCATAGAATATATTTTCGGACTTGTGTATATTATTAAAGGAATTTTTATTGTTATGTCGCTGGCTTTAGTTATTACCGTATTACCTAAATCTAGGTTTCATACTTAACGCCTAAATGAAAACTGGCCAGACGAGTTGGACGTTCACTTAATGGTGAGTGATACGTCAATTACGTCATTCAATATTTACCCTGTCAGCTCAAAGATTAACAAGAAATAAAAGCAAAGGAAAACAGTTGTCAACGCCATATGCCGCTTATTTACAGCTTAACAATGGAGAGAACTGCTTCATTACAATTTTGTGTGTAAATGTAGCTACAGCAAAAAAGAAATGACACTATGTTGACCTTTATTTATATCTGTGTTTGGAGATTTTTGTTTCTGTCATTGATGGCGGCCAATATAGAACTTCTGTACATAACTTTGGTTGGGATGACATACACTGCACCACATTGTAACTATCGCTAACATAAGTTGCCTCGTTAGCCAGTAGTTTGCTAGATGCAGCGCCTTTCAAACCGTAACAGAGTAATGTTTGCACGCTGTTTTTTGTCGGCGGAAATAGATGTAGTGGTGTATACGGTCTCCAGCAATAGAGGTCCACCACTAGTGAAACGTGTTGCCAGTATATAAGCAATAATAATATCCAAAAGAGAAATTTATTTCGAATAATAATCTTTTCATTAATAAAGGGAATTTATACAGCAATAGCAAAACCGAAACGATGATTCATTTTGAAAGGAAGCAGTTTGATCAGAAGCATGGTATGGTGCAAGGCTCGGCGCAGGGCGGCGTCCACGGGTAGTAGCAGGGCGTGCAGGGCTCCGGCGCGGGCGGCGGTGGGCACGGCGGCGGCGGCGGGCACGGCGGCGGCGGGCAGGGCGGCGTGCACACGCACGCGGGCCGCACGCACGGCGCCGCAGGTGGCGGCACACTGACTGCGGCGCGCGTGGCGCACGGCTCCCCGCCCCGCGCACGCACACTGTGTCCCCGTGCTGCGTGCGGTAGCAGCGCCACGGCGCGCCCCACGCGCACCCGCACACACCTACACACGCACACGCGGGCATTAGCTATACAACACACACCGTCACCGTACGTACGTGTGTACACACTGACAGCGCAACGCGCTGTCGCTCAGCCAACCGAACCTTTGTGTTCACGTAACAGATGGCGCTAGTGTACCTGTGCCGCGCGCAACAAGCTCTAGCAAAGGTCTTCAGTTCGATTCCAATGCCACCCGAAATCGAAATTCTATTAGGTACTGGTAACATGTGCTGCTGCGCGCTTAACAATAAGACAAATCCATCTCAACCCGTGGAAGTACATTTTTATCTCCCCCTACCCGCGTGGTGGCGGCTATTCCACCAGCAGTAATTCCCGAAGAGGGTTGGTGTTAGGCAAGCGGGCGGCTATAAATACTCTAGTCAAAACTTTAAAGTATGGACTACAAAAATGATGATTTCGACCGAGTTCGAGCGTCCCTTGTAGGCGACGCGACGATGAGAAGTGGACTAGGGTTGTCGCATCAAGGACGGGTGCGTCGTAAGACGAGTCCAGGATGAAAGGCTGAGAATTGCGAGTTGGAATGTAGGGACAATGACTAGCAGGGGAAGAGAATTAGCAGATGTATGTAAGAGAAGAAGAATAAATGTAATTTGTTTGCAAGAGACTCCCACAGTAGTAAATGGAGGAATGGAGTGGGGATTGTGCTGGATAGTGAACGGAAAAAAAGTGCGAATGTTAAAAGAGTGAGTGATAGATTCATTGCGGTAAAAATTATAAAAGGAAAGTTGATTCTAAATGTAGTCAGTGCGTATGCACTTCAACCCGGATCTGATGATAGAATGAAAGAGAAATTGTGGGAAAACTTAGATTCTGTAGTGATAGATATTCCAGAAATTGAGGGATTGAATGTGGGAGGAGATTTTAATGGACATGTGGGAAGAATGAGTACAGGATACCAGAGAGTGCATGGAGGATAGCGATTTGAAATCAGAAATAGTAAAGGTGAAGCCTTACTCCAAGCGGCTGTTGCTTTTGACCTGGTTACAGTGAACACCTTTTTGAAAGATAGAATGAATGAATCACGTACAAAAGCGGTAGCGGCAAAACACAAAATCGATTATATTGTCCTAAGCAGAACTAGAATTGGATCAGCCAGTCTGTCCTGATACTAGAAACTAAAATTAGAATGAGGCTAAACAACAGCAGACCAAAACCCTCTCCTAAGATTAAATGGTATATGTTAGATAAAGGTGAATATGCAAAGACAGTATAATAAAATTGAAAGATTTGACTGGAATGACATTAAAGGAATGTTCGAATAAAATGGCAGGTGCATTAGAGGAATAGCAAAAGGTGTGCTAGGAGAGACGAAAGGTAAAGAAAAAGTTGATTGAGAAACTTGGTGGTGGAGTGAAGAATTGTAAAAGGCCTAAGAAAAGAAGAATGCATTTAAGAAATGGCAAGGTGTGGAAGAAACTGAAAAAGACTTCAAATGAAATAAAAGAGAAGTATACAAGGAGCGTAAGCGATGGACAAAGAGAGCTATCGCAATTGCTAAGGCAAAGGTACAAGAAAAGCTGTGACATTCCTTGGACAGCCCGCAAGGACAAAAACCACTGTTCCGGATAGCAAAAGAGAGAGACAAGAGTGTAAGGGATAAAAATCAAATCAAACGTATAAAAGACGATGGAAAGAATATTTGGAAGACTGATGAATGAGGAAATGTCTGGAGCGGAGTACTAGAAAGCGTGTCGGCTAACATAGGTATCATGAGGAAGATTACTATGGATGAAGTAAGAAAATCAGTGCAAGGTATGAAGAATGGAAAGGCTGTTGGGCCGGATGGATTGTCAGTGAAGGTATGGAAGGTGTTAAAGTCGGATGGATGTAGCGGAAGAGGCGGTCCCGGATGGGTGGTGTAGCAGTTCACTGGTACCCATCTTTAAAAACAAGGGCGATGTACAGCTCTGTAACTACTGTAGAGGAATGAAGCTCGTGTGTGGTGTGGGAAAGGCTCTTAGTGGGAAGAGAGAGAAGAGTGAGGTAGGCCAGAACCAATTTGGTTTTATGCCTGGGCGGGGTACTACGGACGCCATTTTTTCTCTTCGCCAACTGCGCGAAAAATACAGAACATGGTGTTCGTGGATCTCGAAAAGGCATACGATAAGGTTCCGCGGGAGGTTCTGTGCTGGGCTCTGAAAATGAAAGGAGTGCCGGGGGGATATCTGCAGCTTATCCGTGCTATGTATAGTGCCAGTACACACATCTTGTCCACGGCTAGCGAAAGCGACAGTTTCGGGGTCTTGGTGGGCCTACACCAGGGATCGGCATTGCACTGACATCAGACATACAGGAGTTATCTTGGTGTATGCTTTTTGCCGACGACATCGTACTTGTTGGGGAAGATAAACGCGAGGTGCAGAGCAGGTTGGAAAAATGGCGAAATAAATAAGAAAAGGATGGACTCAAGATCAGCAGGACCAAAACTGAACATTTGTTATATGACTTCGACTGTTCCACCAACTCTTCTCCAATCACCTTAAATGGCGTATCACTACCAACCTCCACCGACTTCAAGTACCTAGGTCTACTCATACAATGCGACAGTGATATCGATCGAGATTTAAGAAGCCGAATAAAGGCAGGATGGATGAAATGGCGACAGGTCACTGGGACCACTTGTGATCCACGAATGCCCGTTAAACTTAAGGGAAAGATCTTCAAGTCGGTCGTTAGGTTCCTATATCCTATTCTATGGAGCTGAATGTTGGGCCACCAAGGGTTCGAATGAAAGGAAATTACATTTGGCCGAGATGGGAATGTTAAGATGGATGCGCGGTGTGACGAGGATGGAAAGAATTCAGAATGAGTAGAAGTCTGAAAGTTGCTCCAGTGACAGAAGAATTGAGGAGTAAGAGGTCAGCGTTGTACGGGCATGTTGTGCGGAGGGATGAAGGACATATAACAAAGAAAGCAAAGAGAATGAAAGTGGATGGTTATAAGGGTAGAGGAAGACCTAAGAAAGTTGATGTATTGTGTGAAAGATGACATGTGTAAGAAGAGTGTGAATTCAGATATGACGTCTGATAGAAGGACGTGGAAGAGAAGTTCATACTGTGCCGACCCTATATAGCTTGGAAAAGGGCAGAAAGGAAGAAGTACCAGTAACGTTACTGTGATCCGATTTGAAGGGCCAACAGTAATTACTAGTGGTAGTGTCTCTGTTGCCGGAGATGGAAAAAACCTTGAACCGGAATCTTCAGCGAGGAAACTTCGTACAACAGATGTCGCTAGTTGTCTATTGCGTCTGGGATCAAGAACATACGTCCTTACTAGGGCCGTAGCTCCTCCGTGGGTAAGAGCAGTCCTAGTCATAACCGTCTGAAGCACCATCTCTGCTACGCCTACAAGTGGGCGATGGTCTTCATCATCATCATCTTACACAGGTTGCAGTAGCAGAAGTATACCGTCAGTGAGGAGTGACGGCTGCGCTGGACGGCATTTACTGTGGGGTCCAGTGAGGAGTAGAGCAGTTTACTTACCGATGAGTAGTAAAGTCGCGAGGTGCATGCTGCTTACTGCGGCGGAGACGCGGCCGCGCGCCTTTATACCGCGCGGTGCGCATGCGCACGCGCACACTGACGCAGTACTGCATCCGTGAGTCTGCGCCGCGACACACACTTAACAGGTCAACCAGTTCCGATCTACTCTACTACTACTAAGAGGATTTTCTGAGCTGCACCACGAGATCGTCTGCGTTAAAGCGAGACGGCCACTTGACGTCAGTACTCTGGCGTCAAGTGCGCGCGGATCCGGAAATGAAATGAGTAATAACAAGTTTGAATGGAGCTCGTAAAGGTCGCGGCGTGGAGACGGAGGGCCTCTCGACCGCAACGGCTTCGCGTAGCAGCCGCGCTACGAGCAGCTACGGCGCATTAAGTTTAAGCACGTTGAAGCTTAAAGGAGTATAATTCCCGCGGAAGCCGACTGCACGCTTGTGTTAATGACATTCATTGCTAAATTATACTGAAACGCGTCCTCCCCGTCGCACCCCCGTCGCCATGACAACGCGTGAGAAAGCTCTGTGTGTGTGTGTGTCGGTGTGCTGACGCTGCGTCAGGTCGCGTGACGTCACGCCGTGCTTACATACCGCGCGGTCAGCGCGCGTGGCGCGTATCGCAAAATATTTAAATTGTGGAAGCGCAGCATGGCGCTAATGGTGAACGGTCAGGTGGTTGCGAATCAAACAACCACCACCACCGCCGTCGTCGTTACCGTTGCCCCGCGGACAATGACCACGCAGCGCGCGGATATATAGCGCGGCACCGGCGCCGGAGCAGCACACACCAGCCGCGGCAGACATGGGCCGACTGAAGGCGTTGCTGACCCTAGGTCTGTCGACACTTCACACAATCGGCTGACTGAGCGACTGGCTCCGTGCTACAGCTATTTGCGTTTCCTTTCGCAGCACTGCTGTCCACCGCCGCGGCGGCTCCCGCGCCGCAGGTCTGCGGCTGTTTCCTGCCGGAGCCGTGCTTCGAGCCCCCGCCATGCCCTGAGCCCGTGCCCCCCTGCCCCGAGCCCGAGCCGCCCTGTCCGGAGCCATGCCCCGAGCCCCTGCCGCCTTGCCCGGAGCCGTTCGTGCCCCCGTGCCCGCTGCCCAGCCCCCCACAGCCCTGTGACCCTTCACTACCACCACCGAGTAAGTATAGCTGGAGATAGACTGCACTCCATTGTTAATGGTAGTGATGTAAATGTGACCGTCGCCAGCGCCTGGTGGTAACGGACCCATCGGTGTCATCACGCCGAGGTCGAATGTCGGCGAGAAGCTGCGCGCGGCCGCCTTCCACGCCGTGCAGGTCCCTGGCGGCACTTTCTTCATCCAACACCTGCCGCCGATCGTGATCCAGCCGCCTCCGATCCTGGTGCGACCGAAGCCCCTGGATCCGGTAACGCCGCCGCCGGTGGTAGTGCAGCCTCCACAGCAACAGCCGATGGTGCCGCCGCAGATGGTAGTGCGCCCGCCGCCGCTGGCACCCATCACTCCGCCCCCCATCTGCGTGCGTCCGCCGCGTCCATACCCGGTGCATCCGGAGCCGTTGGTGGTGCGCCCGCCGCGCCCGCCTCCCATCCAGCCGCCGTCGATCACCGTCGCCCAACCGCAGCCGGAGCCCTTCACGCCACCGCCCGTCGTCATCCGGCTCCCGGCGCACCCGACACTACAGCTGCCGACCATCAACATTCCGACCTCGGCACTCTTCCGTGGCATTCCCTACCAACGCCCACCTAGTCCGGAACCATACCCAGAGCCGTACCCTGAGCCGTGCCCAGGGCCGTATCCAGATCCGTGCCCAGAGCCGTGCCCAGAGCCGTACCCGGAGCCGTGCCCTCTGCCGTGCCCCCTACCGTGCCCTGCGCCGTGCCCTTACTGCCGAACACCATGCGCTTAAACCCCTGCAACTAATGATACACCGGATCTTGTACCTGATCACGCCCCCGCGCCCGCTCCAGCTCTGCTTGTAACCATTAGCTTAATGTCCTCTCAAGTTGCTTCAATAAACATGTATTTATTGTGAATTGAGTTTATGTTTCTCTGTCTACTGCTGCAGCTTGTGCTGCAGCGCTTTTCCAATGTCACGTCTAGGAACAACACGCTGCATCGAACGCTGTGTACTTGTAACTTGGAAACACTCTTCGAATGAGTATGTATTTAAACACGTATACGTGTAGCTAGGAACCAGGACCATCATCATTAGCATGACAGCAGCATCAGCGTATTCAAAAACAATATGGTCTTACATGGAATGTGAAAGCGGTGCAGCTAGTTCCGGTCCCGCTGAAAAGTTTCCGCTGATCATTTCAATTCCGTCCAAAATGAAAATCATTCCTCTGTTCCACGGATCGTCACCAACTATCTCATGAAAATGTGTGTGTCCAAAAGCCAGATCTGAAATGTGTTAGACAGACTTTACACAGAGAGCTGGATCTGAGAGGATCCCAATTGTTTTGTTGTTGTCAATTATTGTTAGCGACTCTACTATCAATGAACTTCAACAAATCTCTTAAAGTTGATACCTTTCCCAGTATTTGGAGGGGAGCTCTCGTTTTGCCTTTGCCGAAGAGCGGCGGCACCTCTGTCGATAATTATAGACCTGTTTCAATTATAAATATATTTACAAAAATATCTGAATGTTTATTTCGCCCAATTTTTATTGGAACACTAATAAATATTAAACCCTGAACTCCCACCAACCCGCATTGGGCCAACGTAGTGGGAAATGGCCCAGATCTTCCATATGAACCTTTACAAACAAGGAGCAGTGGACGTCTATCGGCCGATGATGATGATTTTTTTTTTTTGATGGTGATGTCGCTGCAGTTTTATTGACAACTATAGCGGCTTCATCGAACTCAGGGCTCGCGGATCTGGTGTCCGTGAACTAAACGAAATAAATTTGATATATACATATATATGTAGATTTTTTTTATTTTTATTTACGTGTGTAACAAAATGCTAACGGAAACGCACACCCCGTCGCCAAATTGGGCCGGCGACGGTGGTAGTGTCGGACTCCAACTGACTAAAAAGCTTCACACGGTATTCCACTCTCATCCACGTGTTCGTGGGGTCGCGGGATAAAGTGCAGTTCATCCACGACCCCCCGAACGGTGCCCGAATGACCGGGCCTACCTACAGGAGGGGTGTCAGCACCCCTCCCGTTAAAAATCCCTACGTGGCGACGCGTCGGAATACGAGACGCATCACCATATCCACCCCAGGAGCCCTCTCCAAGGGGGGCACCGGCCCGACGGCCCTTGTCGGTCGCGGCGCCAGGTTCCATGTAGATAAAGTAGTATGTATGAGGGGGAGAAGAAAGATGAGAAGATATTGGATGTGGAAGGGTTGAAGAGTAGGACAGTGCTATGAGGGAAGAGAAAGGGGTGTATTAAAATATATACATAGATAAATATACATATGAATTTAAGACGCGCGCGGTGCGCGTCGGATGGCGGCAATCCTATGAGGTCATCGGAGGGCGGCTCGGGCCCGTCCTCCGATCACCTTCGCCTGTGACACGGGACGTGGGCGGTGTGGACCGCCCTGTCGGCAATGATGATGATGAACCTCTGAACAGCATATGCTAAAGCACCGTTACTAAGTTAGTGTCCTCTGTAGAAGGAATAGATAACGTGCATTCCCTAAATGTGATCTGCACAGACTTTAGGAATGCTTTCGAATAGGTGTGGCTGAAGGTTATAAATCGAATTCATTTATTGATGTACCTGGGGTTCCCCAGGGCACAAATTTTGGTCCTTTATTATTCAACTAGTGGAAGCAAGTCAACAGAATTGACTGCTGTTATAAATACTATGGATAGTGATTAAGAATATCTTTGCAAAGATGTTTGCTAATTCATATTGCAATTATTACTATTTGTTGGAGAAATTGAATTAAATCAGTGGATATTTTAACAATGATAATTGCATGCATGGTATCTATTTGGATTCCGCGCCAACTTCACTCTACTGACTGGCACTGCTGATATTGGCATAATTTTGCCAATTCTAATAGAATAATAGTTAATGTCTAACCTCACACTGAGGGTTAGAAGGAATTTCTTCTCGACTTAAATTAAACTGCGTCTTTCTATCAACCTGATACATTTATACTTTCTGTTGGTTCCTTCACTACACAAATATCGCATTCTGGGCTTAAACCTTTGAAAACAACGCAACCATAACACGACGTTATATACATACAGCGCCATCTAAAGGCAAAGGAACGGCCCAATTACTTAGTACGTTTAATACTACTATTACTGGTGGTAGTGTCTCTGTTGCTGGAGACAGTCTAGGTACGAACCACCGCAGCGTCTATGTCTGCCGTCTGGCGACGGGCGGAATGTGGTGCAGTGTATAACATCTTAACCACCGCCACGTTGTTATAGGTAGCCATGTCGCTTACCATTAGGTGAACGTCCCGCTCGTCTCGTCGCTTAATTGAAATAATAAAATACCAGTTACTTGTTTTTTTTTTTTTTTTTTTTTTTTTTTTTTTTTTTTTTTTTTTTTTTTTTTTTTTTTTTTTTTTTTTTTTTTTTTTTTTTTTTTTTTTTTTTTTTTTTTTTTTTTTTTTTTTTTTTTTTTTTTTTTTTTTTTTTTTTTTTTTTTTTTTTTTTTTTTTTTTTTTTTTTTTTTTTTTTTTTTTTTTTTTTTTTTTTTTTTTTTTTTTTTTTTTTTTTTTTTTTTTTTTTTTTTTTTTTTTTTTTTTTTTTTTTTTTTTTTTTTTTTTTTTTTTTTTTTTTTTTTTTTTTTTTTTTTTTTTTTTTTTTTTTTTTTTTTTTTTTTTTTTTTTTTTTTTTTTTTTTTTTTTTTTTTTTTTTTTTTTTTTTTTTTTTTTTTTTTTTTTTTTTTTTTTTTTTTTTTTTTTTTTTTTTTTTTTTTTTTTTTTTTTTTTTTTTTTTTTTTTTTTTTTTTTTTTTTTTTTTTTTTTTTTTTTTTTTTTTTTTTTTTTTTTTTTATTTACGTTTGTAACAAAATTCTAACTGAAATGCACACCCCGTCGCCAAATTGGGCCGGCGTCGGTGGTAGTGTCGGACTCCAACTCCAACTCCAAAAAGGAGGGGTGTTGCTAGCACCCTCCGCAATCCTACGTATGAATGCTGCCGAATACGAGACGCATCACCATATCCACCCCAGGAGCCCTTCATAAAGTACCGGCCCGACGGCCCTTGTTGGTCGCGGCGCCAGGTTCCATGTAGATAAAGTAGTATGTATGAGGGGGAGGAGAAAGATGAGAAGATATTGGATGTGGAAGGATTGAAGAGTAGGACAGTGCTATGAGGGAAGAGAAAGGGGTGTATTAAAATATATACATAGATAAATATATATATGAATTTAAGACGCGCGCGGTGCGCGTCGAATGGCGGTAATCCTGAGGAGGTCATCGAGGGCGGCTCGGGCCCGTCCTCGATCACCTTCGCCTGTGACACGGGACGTGGGCGGTGTGGACCGCCCTGTCGGCAATGATGATGATGAACCTCTGAACAGCATATGCTAAAGCACCGTTACTAAGTTAGTTTCCTCTGTAGAAGGAATAGATAACGTGCATTCCCTAAATGTGATCTTATATATATATATATATATATATATATATATATATATATATATATATATATATATATATATATATATATATATATATATATATATATATATATATATATATATATATATATATATATATATATATATATATATATATATATATATATATATATATATATATATATATATATATATATATATATATATATATATATATATATATATATATATATATATATATATATATATATATATATATATATATATATATATATATATATATATATATATATATATATATATATATATATATATATATATATATATATATATATATATATATATATATATATATATATATATATATATATATATATATATATATATATATATATATATATATATATATATATATATATATATATATATATATATATATATATATATATATATATATATATATATATATATATATATATATATATATATATATATATATATATATATATATATATATATATATATATATATATATATATATATATATATATATATATATATATATATATATATATATATATATATATATATATATATATATATATATATATATATATATATATATATATATATATATATATATATATATATATATATATATATATATATATATATATATATATATATATATATATATATATATATATATATATATATATATATATATATATATATATATATATATATATATATATATATATATATATATATATATATATATATATATATATATATATATATATATATATATATATATATATATATATATATATATGAATTTAAGACGCGCGGTGCGCGTCGAGGGATGGCGGCAATCCGGAGGTCATCGGAGGGCGGCCCGTTCATCTGATCACCCTCTGCCCGGTGATCGACGTGGGCGGTGTGGACCGCCCTGTCGGCAATGATGATGATGAACCTCTGAACAGCATATGCCAAAGCACCGTTACTAAGTTAGTTTCCTCTGTAGAAGGAATAGATAACGTGCATTCCCTAAATGTGATCTGCACAGACTTTAGGAATGCTTTCGAATAGGTGTGGCTGAAGGTTATAAATCGAATTCATTTATTGATGTACCAGCTCCCAGCACAAATTTTAATCTTATTATTCAACTAGTGGAAGCAAGTCAACAGAATTGACTGCTGTTATAAATACTATGGATAGTGATTAAGAATATCTTTGCAAAGATGTTTGCTAATTCATATTGCAATTATTACTATTTGTTGGAGAAATTGAATTAAATCAATGGATATTTTGATGTTAAACAATCTTATCATTGTTGTGGTAATCAGTGAAATGTGTATGTGTATATGAACAATGTCTTGCATTAAAATCTATTAATTAATATCAATGTTTAATTGTTACGGAAATTGAATTTTACAATGATAATTGCATGCATGGTATCTGTGTGGATTCCGCGCCAACTTCACTTTACTGACTGGCACTGCTATGCAAGAAACCAATAAGCTATCGGCGACAAGCTGGCATACACTTAAGATGTTTTTGCCAATTCTAATAGAATAATAGTTAATGTCTAACCTCACACTGAGGGTTAGAAGGAATATCTTCTCGACTTAAATTAAACTGCGTCTTTCAATCAACCTGATACGTCCTATTGGTTCCTTCACTACACAAATATCGCATTCTGGGCTTAGACCTTTGAAAGCAACGCAACCATAACACGACGTTATATACATACAGCGCCATCTAAAGGCAAAGGAACGGCCCAATTACTTAGTACGTTTAATACTACTATTACTGGTGGTAGTGTTCTGTTGCTGAGACAGTCTAGGTACGTACCACCGCAGCGTCTTTTTTTTTGGTATCGGTGTTGGAAATGCTGTTACCGCATACCCAGCGTCCTTTTCAAGGGGCGCCGGGTTATGTGGGCTCGGGGCCACTGAGATGTTGTGCGTGACCCCATACCCACTAAAACCACCACCGCTTGTCCGCAATACGCGTACTGGAGACGCCCGGGTTTCAGCCAAGCAACCTCCGGGCGCCTCCGCGTATAAACCTCCTCCTGGTGGATGGTTCGCCATGGGGAGTAGCGCACTCCACCTGTTAAATCCTGTACCGGCTCTCGGGTGGACTGGCACGTTGGGGCCCCCGACCCTCAGACGACCGCGCGCGCCGGGACGGAGTGCACGCCCGCCGCCGCCCCTCCCGTGAAGGAATTGGGCGGCGGCCTCCTCTCAGGACTCCCCCCGCTTCGAAATGGGAGGGGGACAAAACCAAGACTCCCCCGGGGACTCACCCCCAGGGGAAACACGACAAAAGGCCCAAAGGGGCCACGTATAACAGCCCGAACGCCCCCCTCACACCGTGCCCGGCTAGGGGCCCGTCGCTCACGGCGGGAGGAAGCGGACGACGTGGTTCTGCCGCCGCGCTCTCCGCCGGCCCGCCGCCGCCTGCAGGTGCGGCAGCGTCGGCCTCCCTCGTGCGCTCGGCGGCCTCCTTCCTGACGCATCACTGCGCCGCAGAAGGAGGCCACCGCCTTCAAGACCTCTCGCTGCTCAACATACGATCGATTAAGGTCGGCAGCGAGAGGTCACTGCCGACTTGCGCGACGAGGGCGTGGCGTTGCGGCCCCCATGCCGGGCACTCCGCCAGAATGGTACGCCGAATCAATCGGCGCACCACACTCGACGCATTCTTGCGTCATCTCTCTACGAGCCACCTGGTGCAGGTACTTGCCGAAACATCCATGGCCTGTCAGCACCTGCACCAGGTGGAACGTCAAGGCTCCGTACCGCCGGCTCATCCACCGGGACAGGTGGGGCCTGATGGCCTCCACCGTGTCCCGGCCAGCGGCAGGGTTACTCTAATCCCAGCCACCGCCGGATCAGGGCGTCATGGGCAACGCGCCTGATCCGGCGGACCAGCCAGGTCCGGCCGACTCTCCGGCATCCCGCAGGAAGAGGGTACACTTCCGCGAGCGACTGCGCCTGTAGATGCCAAGGCGCATCGCCCGCGAGAAGCGTACCCGCCGTCTAGGACACCGTACGGTACGCCCGACAGGCTCGGACCGCCAGGATACGTTGGGCCCTCTTCAACACGGGCCCGTTCCTGGCGGTCTCGCACCCGTCCACCCATACGGGCGCACCGTACAGTGCCGCTACTCCGCAGGATGCCAGAGCACAGGCGCCGACACAAAATGACCCGGCCCCGACGTGGGCAGCAATCTGCCCAGCGCAGCGGCGGTGGCGGTGAGCTTCGGGAGAAGCCGTTCGAAGTGCTCTCGAAGCTCCATCGCCCGTCCAGGGTGAGCCTAAATACTTAAGGGCTCCCCGCACTGGGACCCTCTCGCCCCGGACGGGGATGATCGCGCCCGGGTGGACCTGCGGGGTCCGTGAAAGGAGACCTCCGTGTGACGGGAGACCCTCCAGACCCAGCTGCTCGATCCGGTCCACTACCAGCGACGTGCTAGTGGCGGCCAGACGAGCAGCCTCGTCGTAACTCCTCCCCGGGCCGAGACGAGGGTGTCGTCCGCGTAGCATAGTACCCTCGTCCCGGGGAGGACCGGCTGCCGGAGCAGCCAGTCGTACGCGAGGTTCCGCAGCAAGGGGCCCAAGACCGACCCCTGTGGAACCCTTTCTCCCACGCGCCGCCGATGTAATTCGCCGCTGCCATCAACCCAGACGATCGTCCTGTCCTTGGTGCATCCCCCCAGCCCGACCATGTAGAGAGCCGGAAAACTCCAGCGCCCCTGATCGTCGCGAATGGCAGGCTGTTGAAGGCGTTCTCGATATCTAAGGATACCCCCAGGACCACCTCGCCGTCACCGAAGGCCTCCAGACAGAGGTTCTTTCAGGGTCGAGCAGGGCGTCCAACGTGGATCGCCCTGCCCGAAATCCGTACTGGGCCTCATGGAGGCCCGGTCCCACCTCGGCGAGATGCCGAACGAGACGGCCGGCCAAGATCTTCTCGAAGACCTTACCCGCCTCGTCCAGAAGGACGATCGGTCTGTACGCGGAAGGGGAGTCGGGGTCACGGTCCTCTTCCGCAGCAGGCAAAGCCTGCCCGTCTTCAACCTCCGGGAACTGTACGCCGAATGCAGGCGTCGTACAGTCCCCTGAGCCTTCGCGCAGTGACTGGCGGCCACCCAGAGGGCCCTCGATGGGACCCCGTCGAGATCCCGGAGCCGTACGTCGACCCCGGAGACGATCCAGGCCACGTCCAGCTCCTCTTCCGTCAGGAGGGACCTCCTCTGTGGCCGCCGCGGGGGCGGTGGTGGACATAACCGGGGCTGAATGACGCGTCAGCCCCGGGAACAACCGATCCACTACCCCTTGGAGAAAGTCCGGGTCCAGGGCCTCCGTTAAGGGCGCCTGCGGCACAGAGCTTCTTCCGTGCCGTCTTGAACGGGCGCCCCCATGGATCCCTGTCGACCCCTGCCAGTAGTTCCTCCCAGGCAAGGGTCTTCGCCCGGACTATGGCGAGCCGCAGGGTCTTGCGGGCTTCCGCATACTGACCCTGCAGCCAATCCTCCTCCCCGTCACCTGCGTGCGCCGACGCCGACAACGCTGCAGTGCCCGGCGACGAGCGGGCCGCCGCCCGGAGGCCGGAGAGCTCCTCCGACCACCAGTACAGCTGGCGGCGGTCCGCAGGACGTCGCCGCATCTCAGCATGGCCGCATCGCACACCTCCTGAAGAGCGCTGTGGATGCGACCCAGCTTTCTTCGACGCCGACGTCGTTCGAGCCTCGGGGCATGTTCCATCTCTGGAACAGCGCCGCCTCCTCGGCGAGCTCCTTGTCGAACTTGCCGAGGACCCAACGAGGGAAGTGGAACCCGGGCGCGATGATGTTGTGCTGCGCCCCTGAGGAGGGGAGACCTCGAACCTTATATATCGGTGATTCGATAAGGTCTCCACCTCCTCCTCCACCGCCAATTTGCCACACGGCGCGCGAGCGCCAGTGAGGCAAAGGAGAGGTCCACGATGGACCCCCGACCCTCGCACGCACGTGAGCGCGTTTCCCTCGTTGAGGAGGCTCACCGAGAGCAGTGCCCATGCCTCAACTGCTCTCCCTCTCGCGTCGGTGGCGGTGCCGCCCCAAGAGCGAGACTTGGCGTTGGGGTCGCCGAGGACCAAGATCTCCCTCGGTGACAACCTGCCCGCGGCGGCCTGACAGAGTCGAGAAACACCTCGAACTCTGCCAGGGGATCGGTTGGGGAGAAGTACACCCGATGACAGCGTACACTCCCAACCTGCCGCCGCGTAGCCGTGCCCCTCTCTAGTGACTTGAAGAGGGCAGGCGCCACTCTCGCCAGCACCGCCACCGTGCCGTCCAGGTCCCCAACCCAGGATGATTGTGGCGGGAATCCTTGTACGGCTCTGATGCCACGCCAGTGTAGCATCCCCACTCCGCCAACAACTGCAGGAACAAGTCCTGAGCGCTGGCGACCACCCGGCGTCTATGTCTGCCGTCTGGCGACGGGGCGGAAGTAATGGTGCGGTGTATAACATCTTAACCACCGCCACGTTGTTATAAGGCCATGTCGCTTACCGTGGGTGAACGTCCCGCTCGTCTCGTCGCTTAATTGAAATAATAAAGCCACCAGTTACTTGTTTTTTTTTTTATTGTCACGCCTTTTTCCCAGTAGGGGCAAGCAGAGGTGAATGAACACCCACATTTCGCCAGATGGGGTCAGATTAGGTCCCATGTAACAGGGGGCGAGCCTGTTGCCACTTTATTGGGACAACCACACACACACACAAAGATGATGTCAGGTTGCGGGTTTCCTCGCGATGTTCTCCTTCACCGTTTTTGTATCTCGCTGTTGTGACTAAAGTTCACAAATGTACATAACTTAAATATAAAGTCATCGGTACATGCCGAGATACGAACCCGCGACCTTCGGAATGAAAGCCACACGCTCTAACCATTAGATCAGCGAGCTACTAGTACTAAGTACCAGTTACTAAGAATAATAATATAAATAAATATACTTTATTCTGGTCTCTGGAGCTGATACTCTAGAGAATGGTAACTTGACGTAAAAGGACCTGGACGAGGAATTATCTCGTCCAGGAAGTTCTGGTGCAAGGTATAGTGAAATCAAATACAATGCGATATTTCATAAAGCAGCACCGAACATCACATCAGACGCGGTCTCATAACCAGCTGAGGGTCTGACTGAAACGGAATCGCCTTAGCATCTAAAGTTCCATCGAACTTTGAACCTCACGGATAAAATACCATAAGATGACGTCACCATCAGCCAGCCTCAGTATGTAGAAATAACGGTGCTTAGATTCATCCCATCCGTCCGCTACCATCAGACAGCACTTGTTCGGTCCTTGGCTCTCCAACGTTGGATCCCACCTCGTGTCAGGTCGCCGGAACTGAACCCGGGCCCGCACTCCCGCCGCCGTACCGCCGGCCTCTCTCATAATATTATATTTCAAATTCAATAACCTCGGCGAGTTGCAGCCATGCAGCGGAATGTTGTGGGTTCCGTCTGAACTCAGGCGCGTCGTGAAATTCCAATTGTCACGTGTGGTAGCGTTCAAGCTGAGCGCTCCCGGAGCCCCCAGCCCGACGATGTTAGGGGTGCTCTCGCACACGGTCGCCGAGCTCGTCGCCGGGTACGGCAGCGGGTAGGGGAGCCCGATGTTGTTGTAGAGCGGCGGTGCAAAGGCGCCCTGGAGCCCGTAGAGATAAGGGAGGATGTTGGGGAGAACGCCGGGGAAGGTCTCGTAGACCGCCGCAGGGCCAGCGCTCTGCGCCGACTCGCACACCGTGGTCTGGCCCAGCGGGCCGCACTGCGCCGCGCTGATCACAGCTGGAAACAGTTTACAATACTTCTAATATCCACGTCACCTACGGCAACCCTGAAAATGTGGCACCATTTTATAGTGCCACTAGCTACTGCTCCTTCGAGCCGGATCACAGTAATATTTGCACAGTGCCGTTCAGCGGCAGGAGCGGACGCTGCGCTGGTAGCTAATTAACGTCCAACCATTGCGGTGCAACTTACCAGCTAATAACAACCAGGTGACTGTCTCCATGTCTTCAGATCCCGCTGCCTGTGAACTGGTCCACCAGCGCCTGCTGTATATATACGAACATTTCAATTCCACTGTTTACCCGCAAACGATTTTACGGTTCACGGAGTTTTACTAATTAAAATTTATTTATCTGTTTCTTATCGTGATCTTTAATTAAGTTTGCTTACTGTTTGATGGTATGATCTGGTGGTAGAGTCGTGGTATTTTCTAAGAATACTATGTAATATTAGTTTGGCAAATATCTCCCTTCCGTTTTTTTGCTCTTTATTCAATGCTTTATAAAAAGTGTTACAGTGATCGGATTTAGTTCAAATATGCGCCGTTTTGTTCGATAATCTGTTTCCATCTAGACGGCAACTTCATAATACCTTCCTCGTAGGCTGACTTATCCATGGTGTCGTTTTCACCGGCTCTGAATCGTCGAAACCATTCCTCCGCGGTTCGAAGTGATAGAGTACCATCCCCCAAAACACCATTAATCTCACGGAACGTTTCTCTAGCGGATTTGCCTTTAACGAAGGAAAACTTTAAAATAGCGCGTTTTCGGCGTTAGTGAACTCAATGTTTACACGTCTATAACTGTTGAACGCAATATCCAAACTAATTATGCATAGCGTCGTTTTGTAGGTTATGTCAAGAGCTTTCAAATTATGTATAGTATTGCCAGATACGAGCTCTGTAGCGCTTTGTACATAGCCGCGAAATTCAAAAGACAAAAAGGCGGAAGGGAGATATTTGCCAACCTTATATGTTGGAAGTTTACACTGCATAGGATTCTCCATTTTTTCTTCACAATCGATTGGAGAACGTCACCTACACATATAACTCTAAAAATCTACCCAATATTGAAATTTAGTTTAAAAGGCACAGTAGGTAATAAATTTTTTGGAGCGTCTTGGGTATCATTACAGCTGTAATCCGGCTCGAAGGATACGTAATTTTTTAATATAATTAACCGACTGGAAGATCCGGACGTTTACTTGCTGCTAAATGATACGCCCCATCATAATAATGCGGTGCTAATGATTGCATTCATCATCATCAGCTAAGATTCCCACATCGATCGGTGCTGCGCTGCTCGCATCTAGCGGCTTCCAGCGACCTTCAGTCGTTTGGTGAGGTTCACATGCGAGGATTTGGGTCATGTCCCACCAGGCTGGCCTAATACATATTGGTGGTTGCCAGAGCCACGGTTATTGATTAGCAGGCTGCAACAACCTTCCTGAAAAACCTTACTGGTTTTAGAATTTTTAAAACAGAAGTAATAATGTATTATATTAGGGAGACCGGAAAGTAATGTCGTTTCTGCGCATGCCAATACTTGATTGTCATTTGTCAGCTCATTGTTTTGTTCAGAGGCGTACCAAAGACATTGTGAGGTTATAGTGATTTCTTTACTTATAGACAATTGAATTACAATTTTTTTTGTAATTTTGGGTAAAATGGCCAGCCAAATACCAGAAGAGGTACACATCCGGCATTGCATGCTCTTTGAGTTTCGCAAGGGAAATAACGCAACAGTTGCTACCAAAAACATTTGCGATGTTTATCCAAATGCACTGGACATTCGTAAATGCCAAAGGTGGTTTTCCAAGTTCAAATCGGGTAATTTTGATCTTCCGACTCGTATCGATCAGGAAGACCATCAGCGTTAGACAACGACGTGTTAAGGGCGGAAGTGGAAGCAAATCCGTGTCAGACGATCCAGGAATTGTCAAACAGTCTCAACAAACCTTGGTCGACCATCCAAGAACATTTGAAGCAGATTGAAAAAGTGAGCAGAGCAGGTGTTTGGGTCCCGCATAATCTGTCCGAACAGAATAAGGCTAACCGATCAATCACATGCAACTTATTGCTTCAACGACACAACACAGAAGCGTTTTTGATCGCTTGATCACAGGAGATGAGAAATGGGTCCTGTATGATAACCCAAAACGCAAAAGGCAGTGGCTCTCTCCAAATGAAATCCCTCGGAGTACTGCTAAGCCAGGTTTACACCCCAAAAAGCGCTTTTGTGTGTTTGGTGGAGTATTCGCGGCATTGTTCATTTTAAATTACTGAAACCTGGAGAAACTGTTACTGCAGACCTCTACAGCGAACAATTGCAGTGAGTCAATCAATCTTTAATTGAAAAGTGGCCAGCGATTGTCAACCGAAAAGGCGTCATTCTCCAACATGACAATGCAAGACCGCACTGCGCAAGGCGAACTCTAGAAAAATTAATGAATTGGGGTGGGAGGTGCTGCATCATCCACCATATTCGCCCGATGTTGCACCATCGGATTTCCACTTATTCCGAGCGCTGCAACACTTTTAAGTGGCAAAACATTTGCAAATTTGGATGATATCCAAAATGCCATCTCTAGATATTTTGCCGAAAACCAATTAATTTTTATCGATCAGGATTGAAAATTTACTCACTAGATGGCAAAGGTTATTGACAATGATGGGGAATACATCATTGATTCAAAATAAAGACTCGTTAAAAATGTATGTGTTTGTATTTAGCGTAAGAAAACGACATTACTTTCCGGTCCCCTAATACTATTGTTGATTCATCATCATCAGCCGATAGACGTCCACTGCTGGACATTGGATTACCCCAAAGAATTGAGGGAGGCCAATTATTAATTAAATATAAATATTTGAAGCCAAATACATATCAGATCAGATCATACCGCTGATGATGGAGTACACGAGCGAAGTTATGCTTTTGGCAAATAATATGTATGAAATGAAATAATGGTTTAAACTTATAATAATTACTACATATTGTTTAATATTAATATGAGAAGATAATAACTAAAAAAATTGTTTAATTGATAGTTTTATGTGTTAATAATATAAATGCAACATTTGATGTTTGTAGTTTCATTGTTGAATCGGAAATTGTAATTATAAAACATATGTTAATTATATATTGAACAAGATAATCGTAATCCAGCAGTAAAATGAACTATTTGGTAAGGGTTTTTATTTAAACATTAGTAAGACCTATCGCTTGCGACCAAAACCAGCAAGCGAGCGGCCACTCCCTAGTACCGCCACGAGCGCGGTCCTACACTGCGCTCCGGTGAGAGCTGGCGGCCGAGATATGGGACGACGGGTCGTCGCACGCCTCGTCCGCTTCCGTCCCTACTCAGGCGTGGACGGGTCCCTAAGCATAAGAGCGCCTCGTGATACATCCACGCCCGTTGGAAATTAAGGACTCCACCGTCCTTCTCCGACTGGTCTGCGGCGACCGGGAGGATCGATTTGTCCTTCGCGACGACAGGGCGGCGCCACCTTGGTGGAGCACGCCTGTCCGCCGCACCTATGGCTGGCCGCTTTCCCCGCCGAACTGCAACGGTTGCAGTGCGGCCGGTCTGTCCGCAGCCGAAGCACTCTATCCTGCGGTCAGAGTCGGACTTACAGTTTGCTCTCAAGTGCCTCGAAGACGAGCAAGCAATGCTTGGGTCGGTTCTTCAGTAACGTTACTCGAGCCGACACCCACCCGATCATAAGTCGTCCACCGTCGACGACTTTACGCGCCGCTCCCACGGGACAGCGTGTCTACGCCGTCCTGAGGCCGGAGGCGCCAACCGAGATGTTGCCCGACCGAAACTGGTCGACCGAACAACCGCCCTCTCGCGCCACCGCTGCAGCTGCACCCTTGTCGCAACCGTATCTGGGAACCTCTAAAATCCGACCGAGGGTCGCCACCGACAGCGACTCGGTCCCGCGGCGCTGAGGAGGGGGGGGAGGGGAAAGACTCCTTCGACCCGGACGACGTCACGGGCGTCAGCGTAGGGGAACTGTCGGCTGCCGTTCAAAGGATGCGTGTCAAGGACACCGCTCCTGGGCCCGACGGTATACCCGGCCGCGTGTGGGCTCTAGTTATGGGTCCTCTAGAGTCCTGGACGCGGACGCTGTTCACGGCGTTGCTGAGGCAGGGTCGGTTTCCACGCCTGTGGAAGGCGGAGAAACTGGTCCTGCTTCGGAAAGCGGGGAAACCGGCCGACTCACCGTCGTCGTATCGGCCGATCCTGTTGTTGGACGAGGTGAGCAAGCTCTTAGAGCGCGTTATCACAGCTCGCCTCTTTCGACACATCGAGGAGGTCGGACCGGATCTGAGCGAACACCAGTTCTGATTCCACCGGGGCAGGTCCACCGTAGACGCGATAGCGCAGGTGCGAGCCCTGGCGGCTGCGGCGGTGGCTCGCGGAGAGGTGGTGTTGGCGGTGTCTCTCGACATCGCCAACGCGTTCAACACCCTTTCGTGGAGCACGATCACCGCGGCGCTGGTCTACTTCGGGGTCCCGGTCTACCTGAGGCGTACGATCGGAGCGTACCTCTCGGAAAGGTCCGTGAGGTACCCGACTCGCGACGAGTGGTGTCGGTACGGTGTATCGTGCGGTGTTCCGCAGGGGTCGGTCCTCGGACCGCTCCTGTGGAACATCGGCTACGACTCGGTGTTGCGCGGAGCCAACCTCGGTGGAGTCGACGTGACTTGTTACGCCGACGACACCCTGGTGACGGCTCGCGCGCGCACCTCTAGGGAGGCGCGCGTGTTAGCGACTGCGGGCGTGGCCCAAGTAGTCTCGCGCATTCGGCGCTTGGGGCTGGAGGTGGCGCTGGGCAAGTGCGAGGCCTTGTGCTTCCACGGTGCCCGGAATGCGCCTCCGCCGGGAGTGGAGCTGATAGTCGGTGGGAATTCCATCGCCGTCGGTACTTCGATGAAGTACTTGGGACTCGTCCTCGACGGCCGATGGAAGTTCCACGAGCACTTTCGGCAGCTGGGCCCGAAGCTCATTCGAGCGGCCGGGTCCCTGAGCCGCCTCCTACCCAATTTGGGGGGGCCGAGCGTCGGATGCCGGCGACTCTACACGGGGGTGGTGCGCTCTATGGCGCTATACGGTGCACCCATATGGGCGCAACACCTGTCGACCCGTGGCGTCACGCTGCTGCGCTCGCCGCAGCGCGTCATGGTCATACGGATCGTACGAGGTTACCGTATCATCTCCTTCGAGGCGGCGTGCGTCCTCGCCGGGACGCCGCCATGGGAACCCGAAGCGGAGTCGCTGGCGCGCCTCTACTGGCGGCGGAAGAGGGCCCTCGAGCGGGAGGGTTCGCTTCCGTCGCCAGACGAGGTGGAGAGGTGGCGCCGAAAGGCGCGTCGAGAGGTGCTTCGGGGATGGGAGCGGCGACTCCTCGAACCGTCGTACGGTCGCCTCACCGTTGAGGCCGTCCGGCCGGTCATCGGTGACTGGCTGGACCGGGAATTCGGAGTCCTCAGTTTCTGTCTGGTGCAGGTACTCACGGGGCACGGTTGCTTCGGGAGCTATCTGCACCGGCGGAACTGCACGAGTAGGACGGACGAGGCGTGCGACGAGTGTGGCCACCCGGTGGACACATCGTCCCACACCTTGGCCGATTGCCCGCGATGGGGGGGCCGCGCTCGTAGCGGGAATAGGGAGTGACCTCTCGCTACCGTCCGTGGTCCGGACCATGGTCAGTGGCGAGGCGTCATGGAATGCGGTATCCCGATTCTGCGACTCTGTTTACTGTAGACCGAACGTATCCCAGAGCGGGCGCTGAGGGAACAGGACGCGGTCGGATCGCGGTGACACGACCGCCGAATGGCTCCTCGGCAGGAACCTGGCGCCGCGACCGACAAGGGCCGTCGGGCCGGTGCCCCTCTTGGTGAGGGTTCCTGGGGTGGATATGGTGATGCGTCTCGTATTCCGACGCGTCGCCACGTAGGGATTTTTAACGGGAGGGGTGCTTCACACCTCTCCTCGAGGTGGGCCCGGTCATTCGGGCGCCGTTCGGGGGGTCGTGGATGAACTGCAATACTTTATCTCGCGACCCCACGAACACGTGGATGAGAGTGGAATACCGTGTGAAGCTTTTTAGTCAGTTGGAGTCCGACACTACCACCGTCGCCGGCCCAATTTGGCGACGGGGTGTGCATTTCTGTTAGCATTTTGTTACACACGTAAATAAAAAAAAAAAAAAACACTCTGCATCGCCTGGGCCAGGATCTGGGCGTACGAGACGCCCTTCTCCTTGGCCTCAGGCAGCAGAGTTAGCACTACGACCGCGGAGACGCTTCCGCTTAGCGTCTGCCGCGGCGCTCTGTCGCTGCTGCTGTTGTAGCGTGGCCTGCAGGATAGTCTTCCTCGCCGGAGGACGAGCACTATCCTTCCTCTCTTTGGGCACCTTCCGTATATCACCGCGTTCCGCGCCTCCTCTAAGGGAGGAGGGTTCGGCGCGGGTACGGAGCGACTTCCACGACCTTGCCTCTCGCTCCCTTCGGCGCAGGACCAGGCTTTTTGGCGGCTTTCGTCGCCGTTCGCCTGTCCGCACCCAGGGGTGGACGGACACGGTTCTCCGGGAGAAACCTGTCCTTCAATAATGAATAATAATGAATTGCTTTAATTTGTTTCTACGTACATTTTTTAAACTAACTTAATTAAAAAAAGTAAAGTTGTTAAATTTAAGGTTTGATTTTTTTGTTTCTTTTCTTACAAGTTGAAAGATAGTTATTAAAACAAAGATTTTAAGTAGTGAAGTTATTACTAAACACAAACATTTATTTCTCAATACAAGTTTGCAAGTGTTCCTAGTATTTCTTAGAATATAAATACTATTTCGTTGAAGTATTATAATTAAACTAGTACGGCGTACATTGCACTGTTCGTTAACATTATACTGTGTAAGTATAGTATAACGTACACAACGTATCACACCTCGTATAAACCATCTACAAATGGTAAGCGTGTCGCAACCTGCCGCCTGGTGTGTATAGAAATACTTGAAAGTATTTCGCTCACGTACTCGCGTACTCGAATGCGAATACCAGGTTTTGAAACCTGGTCGCGAATTTAACAAAGTTTCGATTCTCAAATGATTTTTTTTATATATACATAATATTTTTTTTATTACATATAGTAAAAGGACGCGTCAGGAAGGCGCACAGAGCATACAGACGTCCTGATGGTACAAGAGAATATTTTTTACGAAACGAGCTGGACGTTCACCTGATATTTAGTGATACTCCTGCCGCTACCGTGTCGGTAGCCATTGAGCCTTATTACCCCAGTAATTACACTAGTAACAGTACCCTTCAAACCGGATCATTTCGTGTGTATTCACGATGTTTGACGTGCTTCGGTACGTTTCGAATAGTTCCAGGTTAGATTCCAGCCAAGGTTGGGTTACCGGTTTAGAGCAATATAGCTTTGTATGTTTGTGGGTGTAGTCCAGAGGCTGGTACCAGCAGTGGGAATATTAACACGCGGTAAATGTGGGATATGTTTATTCGCGTTCAAATGACGATCTCGCCGCTGAGCAAGGAGTCGGCGACGGCGCCCGGCACGCTGAACAGCTTCGTGAACACCCTCGTCCTGGAGTCGCCGGGCCTGCCGCACAGGGTCGCCGGGGCTGGTGGGGCTGGCGCAGCGACCGCCGGGGGCTGATCTACTGGACAACAGTCTGAACTTACACCATGTGAAATACCAAAAGCAAACACTGTGGGACGGTGCCCACGCGTGGGAAAGACCATCGCGGGGCGAAAACATGTTGAAGCGTATATAAATGTGTATAAGATTCGATGCAGGTGATTACAGCGCGTTGGAAATTTATTAATAACATCTATGCCCAGCGGTGGGCAACAAACTGATATGACCGATTACCTTGCCCGTTCTTCACCAACACGTTGACCGGATATAAGTACAAGTTCGGATTGGTCGCCGCTATGCCCGGCTGAATAATATAGCAGTAGTGCCCACTGATTAATCCCAACAGTGGTCCTGGGGAAAAAAAATTACAACAATTATCGCGCGCTCTCTCTCTCTCTCTTTATTATAGACATAAAAAAAGATAGAAGGGAGAGAGCCATAGACCAATTTATCTACTAAGGAAGAATATTAAACGACCATTCCAACGAACTACTACTCTGTAGACTGATGATGTTTTCGACGATCTGATGATAGTTGTGGGAAATGCTGCTAGTACCGATCGATGTAGTGATGTTTGGGGAAAGATCTGAGCCCAGCAGTGGGCATACAGACTGATGATAATTATATAAAACTCACCAAATATAAATACAAATGATCGCATATTAAGCCTCATATTGTGTGCGCACGGCGACCTTCGACAATGACGATTGTATCTAAAACTTTTTTTATTCGAAACCTAACATATATTCACTGCAACTGCGCAGCCGAGCGAACGCGGGAAACCAGTTTTAGTCGACTAACACAGAGTTCCAATTCGTTTAAGTTACAATTATGTTTTAAAGTTACACCTCACCACGGCTGTTAACGAATGATAATAATTTTAGTAACGCTTTAGTTTTATAATCGTTGTGTTTAATTGTATTAAAAAAAATATATACGTAATTATAGTACACTTAAAGTTGACTAGAAAGTCGACTAATTAATACACTACATCACTTTATTCTGCGTGCTAATATTACAACGTTTCAGATAGAAAAGAGTTTATTATGATACAGCGACTATTTTCTATAGGCAGGTATCTATTTGCCCCCCACAAGGATCTTTTAAAACCTTCGAGAGGAACCGGAAACGAGCTGATATCCATTCAAAGATTGAGGCCTATTGACCTTGTTCAGAGCTAAGTACATACTTCATCATCATCATCATCTGTCGATTGATGTTTACTGCTGAACATAAGTTTCCCATAATCCTCATATCCAGAGGCTTGACGCGACTGTCACTGGAATGTCTGCCCACCTTGTGGAAGGTCTCCCACCACGTCTACTAGTACCTGGCCACGAGTCGAAGACCTTACTGTCTCAGGAATCAGCCTTGCCCACTGCCACAAGTCCAGCAATCTCTACAAGCGAGCTTCTCGCCCCGGCCGATTAAAGCCGGTGTCCCTCAAGGTTCTTGCCTCTCCCCGCTACTCTTCTCGCTCTACACGAGCGACATACCGAGAGACCCCTTCGTCAAGATGGCCCTTTCGCGGACGACACCGCTCTTTATCATTCCGGCAGAGCTCCGGGTATTATAACGAAGCGCCTACAGAACGCGACCACCCGCCTAGGCGAGTGGTTCCGGACGTGGCGAATCGATATAAACCCGGAGAAAAGTGAAGCCATTCACTTCACCCACCGTAGGTCATCAACCCTTCTCAAGAAGGCGAAAAACGCGGCCATGAACTCGGCCAGCTCTCGCTCTTCGGCCAGCCGATCCCATGGAGAAGCTCGGTCAAATACCTCGGCGTCACGCTCGACACCAGACTCAATTTCGTCGCCCACATCCGCGAGGCGAGAAAGAAAGCGGCCCAAGTACTGGGCAAGCTATACCCCTTGCTGTGTAAGAAGAGCAAGCTCTCTCAGACACAAGCTTCACCTTTACAAGGTATGCGTAAGACCTATAATGTCTTACGCAAGCGTTGTCTTCGCCCATTCGTCCGAAGACCGTCTCAAACCTCTGCAGACTCTCCAGAACCGTTTTACCCGCACCGCGACTGGTGCCGAATGGTACCAGCGCAATGTGGACATCCACAGCGACCTTAAACTCCCAACGACCAAGGAGCACTTCAGAGAGTGCTCCGTGACCTACTTCGCCAAGGCGGCAACTCATCCCAACCCTCTGGTGGCCAGCGCGGCCAACTACGTGCTACCTCCGAATCCCAGGACGAAAAGCGCAGACCGCGGCACGCGCTTATTCCGACATCCCAAGGGGTCCCGCAAACCACACACATACCCTCAGTCACCGACAGCACCGACGTCACCACACACACTTCGACACTACCAACACGCTCCGAATATCAGCATCACGCCGCCCTCGCTTCAGAACGCGGCGCCGCAGCTACTCACACACCGCGTACACTAAGTACACCCGCGACCGTGGGCGGTCCTCGCCGCCCAGAGATTCCGATACAGGCGAAGGTAGTCAGGGAACGGGCCCGCGCCCGGCCTCGACGACCGAGTAGAATCGCCAGATAAAGAACTACAAGAACCAGACACACACAATCATCCGCCAGACAGCTACATCCCGCGTAGCGCATTTTAGTTTATAGAAACTCAGGCCGTGGTTCCGGGTCCACGAGCCCAGTGTCAGATGAGCTGTAAGAGCCGCTGTGGCTTGCAGCCCTGTCTACAACAAGAATATAGAAAAAAAAAAAGCGAGCTTCACTCTGCAACATCCCACAGCTGTGTATCACCAGCGTAAGATGGAACATACATGTAAAAGACTAAATTTCTATAGAAGGAGAAGAGAATGTAAGATGAGAATGAGGATGGAAAATAAATAAATAAATGAAGCTCAGGAACCCACTAATGCCCGGGAACGAGTTTAAAAAAAAACCTCATCAGCGTGTAACGGTGACCATCATCATCAGATCTAGGAGAATGTTCGAAGAGGGTTCACCTCTTTTTGGTCGGCTGTTAAATGAAGCAGAGCGTAGAGTATACACAGTGGATGTTTAGCAAACAGGCTGCCGTATATAATGGGGGGGCGACGTGGTCTGCTGACTGCAGTCGGACATGTCCGTGGCGGGAGTGTCGCTGCTGATAGGTAACCATCAGATCAGCCCGTGAACAGTTCCACCTGATGGTAATAGCCTCGGTGGTGATGTATAACGGCACCAATCCCGCTGATTGTACTCGAAGCATCACAAGGAGATTTACTACGAAAGCTATACTTAGAACATGAGGGTGGACTGATTGCTGGGTTACTTTGGCGATATGATAATCCCACTAGTGGGAATGAGCCTTCGTATAGATATATATATGTATATGTAGAACAGTTGTTAGAGAGAGCTTCAAACTGTAGCTGAGTGTATTTGCTCCACAGGTTTGTTGGTCTGCGCAGTGGGATGCTCGCCCAGCGTTGGTGTGGGCGTGGACATGGCGCGTCGTCGGCTCAGGTTGAGGTACAGCCTCGTTCCCAACCTGCCCTGGAGCTCGGGCTACCGCGTCCTGCTGTCGTGCGTGGGAGATATGTACAAACCTCAACACTCTTTTGACCCCGCACCGTTCACGTGCGATCACTTATAAATGAGTGATCCAAATTTTATGATATAATATTAAAATTTATTGTTACTCGATTATCCTTATAAATAAAGAACAGTCCACCACCAGTTAATTATAATTTTATTTTAATACTTATCATACTGAGGTAATAAATGCGTGTTTACTAGTAAACAGTAATATACATCTGTCCTTTTAATCCTTTCTTATATATAAACGCATAGAAAACCTATAAAATATGTAAATAGAAATATTCCAATTATGTTCATAAATCTATACGCGGGGACATACCTTCGCATATCAGCCCTCGCGGGGGAAAAGTCTGATTATGTCGAACTTGCACCGACTAAAACCCTCACAATGTTCCTTCCTTTATCATTATACGAAAGGGTCAGAGGAACGCTTTCGCACAATGTATCTCCGCTATCTTCAGAGGGAGAGACACCGTCTTTCAACCTCTGTAAGGGCGAGCCGAAAGATTCAGCGCCCCCTCTTATTGTCACCTTGAATTCCCCGAATACATCACCCAGAAGCCAAGGTCGCCAAGAGAGGAATCTCTCCCGGCTCTCTGCGGCGGATCAGGTCTTGGGGTCTACTCCAATCCAATCAGCCGGAAGACGTCCACTGCTGGACAAAGGTCTCCCCTAAAGATTTCCACTCAGACCGGTCCTGGGGTCTACTGTCAACCGTTATATGGCCGCGGGGGGTAGGGAGAGTGGTGAACAGCAATACCGACAATCCTCTTCCTCCGCGACTTCACTACGGCTGCGAAGGGCAGTGCATGCCTGCTCTTTCAGCCCACCAGCACATATTGTCAGTTAGGTTCCTTCTAGCTTCACCGTGGATGACCAAGGCACGGCCACTGCCTCCACCGTCATGAGAAAGGGAGAGCCTGTTCGGGGGAATATGCCCTAAGCCAACTTTTTAATTTATATACTATTGAAACTGTATAATATCTTCATATCCTGACCAGGACCCTCGATACACAGATGTTATTATGTGTCCTCTTTGAAGTATACTCGGTGGTTTCCTGGTCCTGTAACCAAGAAGGTAAATTAGAAGACCAGCTGAACGTGCTCTCGTCCTTCAGCCTTCAGTCTGCTGGTGTTCTGAAGATCCTCACACCAGACATCAAAGGAACAACATTAGCATCCAGTGGAGCAGTACCAAAAGAGAAAACGCATGCACTGATGGTACTTATCACCATCAAAACCGTGGTTATTACATTACAGTATAATCAGCGTTGATACTAATCTTTTTTTTTTTTTAATTAAAAACAGTTTGCAAAACATCTCGGCCTACATCCAGATTGGAATTATTGGTGATTGCCGTGAACCGTGAAACTCTTGGAAGTATACGATCAGGTCGTATATATATACCGGATGCAGCTCATGCAGTTCACACAGTGTGGAACGAACAGGACATGGAGACTAAGACGCTACTGCTCTTCCTGGGTAAGCTGCCTCATTATCAGTTCAATTTAGTTCCTCTCTATTTGGAATAGACCGTCAGCTCGTAAAGACGAAGATTTGTCCTCCTGAGGAGTAAGGAATTGAAGCAGCATCACCTACTAAGCGAATCCAAGGAGTAAGTCCTGGCTCGAAAGACCTGTAGTTAGCGATATTAGTATGAGACTCAACATCAAATGCCTCAATAGGACATCCACGATGAAGTGCATGTCATCCAAGCTGGTGCCACACTGTCAGGGTTGCCATGCATATGGGTTGTGGATATTATAAGTGTTGTAAACTGTTTCCAGCTGCGATCAGCGCGGCGCAGTGCAGCCCGCTCGGCCAAACCACGGTGTGCGAGTCGGCGCAGAGCGCTGGCCCCGCGGCGGTCTACGAGACCTTCCCCGGCGTTCTCCCCAACATCCTCCCCTATCTCTACGGGCTCCAAGGCGGCTTTGCACCGCCGCTCTACAACAACATCGGGCTCCCCTACCCGCTGCCGTACCCGGCGACGGGCTCAGCGACCGTGTGCGAGAGCACCCCTAACATCATCGGGTTGGGGGCTCCGGGAGCGCTCGGCTTGGGCAACTACCCTCTCGGCCTGCCCCTGGGGATGCCGTACGGTCGTCCCAGCATAACCTCCGCGGCGGTCTGCGAAAACGTTCCCAACTTGCTGGGCGTGGGCGCGCTTGGCTACCCCTATCCGCTCGCCGGCGGGTTGGGTTCCTCCACCGTCTGCGAGAGCTCACCCAACGTGGTCGGTCTGGGCTCGTACGGTCTCCCGCTCGGCGGTCTACCACTGAACGGCCTGGGCCTGGGTCTGGGCTTGACCCCGGCGATTCCTTTTTTATGAACACCCAGACCTCCCGCTGCTTCAGCGACAACACCAAAACGCTGGCAGGAGGGATGGGTGAGCGCTCCCCACTCGTGTATCAAAATTCTGAATCGCAGAGCATGGCGCTGTCGCGTCACCACGTCGCGTCGCTTGTCCTGTGACCTGATGCAAGCAACGTTGCTTAATCTTCTCCATTACTTAAACAAAACTCACACACACACAGACCCGCAAGTTCATTTTAAATCCTTTTCCTTTGTTTTAGCTGGAAGCTTCCATGGAACCAAAATCCCAAAGCAACCACTTCCGGTGACGCTGACGCGCTGTGCAATTTGTTTTGGAAATAAATTATTTGATTTGTGAATGCTTTTTGATTTCTTACACAACATTGCGATGCTGTTCCGGTGCAGTGTACAACTCCTATTTCTTATTTTTGAAGAATCTAAGCTGTTCAGAAATAAAACTGTGGACCAAAGCTTTTTATACTTGTATATTTACGATTCCATCTAAGATCTCGATAAATTATCGGCTCCGCCGTTCTCTCTGTACCTCAAGCCCAAGACCAGATACACCGCAGGCAGCCGCGAAAGTTTTCTCTCTTGGCTCCCATAGTCTCTGGATATCGGATTCGAGGGAACCGTTGCCCAGGCGTTGGTGAGAGGCTGAGAAGAGGATGGCACGTTGTATGTTCTGGCACGGCCTTACAGTGGTGATAACGAAAGAGTTTACTCCCCCGAGATGGAATTGCCCGGTGCAGCCGGTGCTGGGAGAGTCATGGAGGTGTGCAAATGCGTTTCTGTGGCCTCGCCGTAAATCGACGACGGTGCGACATCGAGTGGGTTTTAGTCAGTGCAAGTCTCATATAACCTGCCTTTGCTCCCGCGAGGAGAGGTATTAGAAGACATTTCCCCCCCAAGTAAAACAAAAAAAAAGTTGTCCATATCATGCCCCTGTAACTGTGGTTGCAACAACAATATAACAATCACCTGTAAAATGTAAACAACCGGAAGGAAAGAAAACTTCATGAAACTGTTGCTGTGATGCCCGCGCTTTATTCGCAGTCGCTCCATATCCTAAGTCTAGCTTAAGTCCTAGTTGTTGCTTAAATATATATATTTATATAAAGTTTAAGAGGGATCAGGTGATGGTGTTGAGTTTATGCGCATGGTGGGAGGAACGGGATTGGACACGGGATTGGGCACGGGATTGGGGGCGGGATTGGGCATGGAATGGGACAGGGCGGCAGGCACGGCGGCAGCGGAACTGGCCCCACGGGACACGGTGGCTGGGGCCGGTACAGCGAGACGAGCGCGCAGCCCGACGTCCGGAAGTTGGTGGGAGGGTTCGGCAGGAAGCAGATGACGGGCTGCCCGGGCACCGTGATCTTTGGAGGCCTCACGACCAGCAGGTCAGGTTCCGGCGGCTGGACCGGAGGTGGTTGCACCTGGAATTAGTTTATTGTGCAGTGATTACAGAGCAATCTTCAGATCTCGAAGAATGCGGCAGAAGAGTTGTGTTCTGCTGTCAGGAGCTCAGCTAGTTAGAGTTTGAGTTATTTGAATGTAAAATCTATTTACTTACTTTGATAGGCGCGGGTTTGGGCGGCTGGACTGGCGCGGGCCTGACGAGGATGGGCGGCGGGCGCGGCGGGCACACCGGCGGCGGCCTGACCTCGATGGGCGCAGGCGTGGGCGGCTGCACGGGCGGCGGGCGCACCTGGATGGGCGCGGGCGTATCCGGCTGTACGGGTGCTGGCTTCACCCAAACAGTGGGCGGTGGCGGCAGCCGGATGGCGCCCGGCCGCACCACGACTGCACCCGGCGCGCCGAACCGTATCTGCCCCGGTCGCACCACCACCGATCCTGCAGCGACAGACCACCGTCCAGGATAAATGAGCGACGACGCAGCGACAACAACAACAACGATAGACACTCACCGGGCGGCGCCTGTCCGTACAGGTACTTGACGGGCTCCTCGCATGGGTTGCAGGGGCCCACTTGCACCACCTCGTCGCTGGTGGCGCAGGGGTCGCACGGCTCGGGCGGCGGCGGGCAGGGGTCGCAGGGGGCCGGCTCGCACGGCTGGTACTGCGGCTCCGGGCACGGCAGTGGCTGGCACCACGCCGAGCTCACCAGCAGAACTGCGCGCCAGAGGAACAGGAGCACTCGGTCAACTTGCCCACAGAGACATGTGCCCAGAATGTCGTCTCGGAGGGAGAGGGTGAGTGGTGGGCGAGGTGGAGGTGGAGGTTGGTGCAAGTGAATAGAACAGGAGCGCACTCACCGGATAACCAGAGGCAGTCGCCGCGCGCCATGTTGCGGTGGTGTGCAGTCCGGCTGCGCGCGCGCACGTATATAGCGCGCGGCGAGATGCGGGCACACGGGCACGCGGGTTGCGCGCGACCACACGTGACAATTGGAATTTCACGTGACGCGCCTGAGTTCAGACGGAACCCACAACATTCCGCTGCATGGCTGCAACTCGCCGAGGTTATTGAATTTGAAATATAATATTATGAGAGAGGTCGGCGGTGCGGCGGCGGGAGTGCGGCGGGATTGCGGGCCCGGGTTCAGTTCCGGCGACCTGACACGAGGTGGGATCCAACGTTGAAGATCCAGAGACCTGACAATTGCTGTATGATGGTAGCGGACGGATAGGAAGGATGTCAGCATCGTTATTTCTAAATGTTGAGGCTGGCTGATGGAGACGTTATCATAACGCAGTTTCACCGTGAGGTTGGAAAGAACTTTAGATGCTAAGGCGATTCCGTTTCAGTCAGACCCTCAGCTGGTTGAGAGACCGCTTCTGATGTAATGTTCGGTGCTTTATGAAATTTCCTAATGTATTTAACTTCACTACAACTTGCACCAGAACTGGCGGTGATGGTGGACGGTGACGGTTAAGTATGTCCAACTTAATCAGAATTTAAGCTGGGCAGGTCCTTGCGCAAAGCGGCTGATGACTATCAGGTTTTGTGATCCTCTATCACGTAAGATACCATTAACACGGTGCGTAGAGATTAAAGAAGATTGTTTTCTAGAAAATCTGACCAGGAGGTTCTTCCTCATGTTCACTGTCATAACATTTATTCACACCGAGGAACTACCTCTAACTACTAGGGATCGATCGATGTGGGGACCTTTGGAGGACGCCTATCGGCTGATGATGATGATGATGAGGAACTACCTCGTCCAGATTATTTTACCACAAGTTACCATTCTACAGAGTATCAACCCGAGAGACCAGAATAAAGTATATTTATTTATATTGTTATTCTTGGTAACTGTTATTTTTTTATTTCAATTAAACGACGAGACGAGCATGACGTTCATCTGATGGTAATTAATACGCCTGCCCACTACGTCACTGCACCACATTGCGCTCGTCGTCTGAGATATAAGATATTGAGTCTTACTCCAGTAATTACATTAGCTACAGCGCCCTTCAAACCGGATCACAGTAACGTTTACACATCACTATTTACCCTACCACCCACCAGAGACCCTACCACCAGTGATAATTAGTAGGGTTAAACGTACTAAGTAATTGGGCCGTGCCTTGGCGATAGATGGCGCTGTATGTATGTAACAACATGCTCTGGTTTTGTTGTTTTCAAAGGCTAAAGTTAGAGAGTGATACTTCTAAAGAAGGAACCGACAAGAAGTATAAAGGTATCAGGTTGATTGAAAACGCAGTTTAATTTGAGTCGAGAAGAAATTCCTTCTAACCGTCAGTGCGAGGTTAGACATTAACTATTGCTCTGTTAGAATTACCTAAATTTATCTTTATTTATTTATCCCGAACTAAGCACAACTTGTATCTCAGGACCCTAACTTGTGAATTAGTGAAGTATTTAGTCCCGCTATGAGTATTAAAAAAAAAATTTTTTAGTCTTTTTTCATAATGTATATTTATTATATATATGTATTTGTGACGTGTGTGTGGTGATGTGTGTAGACGTGAGCATTCAGGGGTATATGTGTGTGTTGTGTGCAATTAGAATAGAAAAAAAAGCATTACTAATGAAGTTAATCAAAGTTTTGAATAATGAAGGGCTCAAATATGAGCCTTGGGAAACCCTAGTGATAGCAATAAATGAATTCGTTTTATAACCTCCAGTCACGATTACAGAAGTTTTGTTTACCGAGTCAATTTTGAACAGGATCAGCAGAGTATCACCAAATCCGGTCAATAGTAATTTTATCAGCAACTTCCCTCGATTTATCTATTCGAGAGCAATTCTAAAGTCGGTGCAGATGACACCTAGCATTCCCAATAAGTTATCTATTCCTTCGACCAAAGACACTAAATTAGTAACAGTGGACTTTGCTTTACCGAAACTGATTTTTTTTTCAATGAAATTAAGCTACAAGGCGAGCAGCACGATCACGTGATGTTAAGTGATGTTATATATTGTGCCACACTGTGCTCGTTGTCTTGACACAGAAAATATTGACTTTCATTAAACAAGTAATTTCACTAGCTACAGCGCCCTTTAAAGCGCAACACGGTAATGTTTGTACACTACTGTTTGGAAGCAGAAGAGAGGCTGCTGTGGTACCCACCCAGATGATCTCCGGCAACAGAGACTTCATTCATCATCATAATCAGCCGATAGAAATCCACTGCTGGATTTGGGCCTTTCCTAAAGATTTCCACGATAGTAGGAGTTCATATTGGGAGATCTGGGCCATTTTCCACTACGCTGGCCCAATCGGGGTTGGTGGGAGGTCAGAGATTAATATTGTTTAACGTTCCAAAAAAAAATTGGGTGAAATAAATATTCGAATGCTTTAGTATATATATTTATAATTGAAACAGGTCTATAATTATTGACAGAGGTACTTCCGCTCTTCAGCAAAGGCAAAACGACAGCTCCTCTCCAAATAGCGGGAAAGATATCAACTTTAACAAATTTGTTGAAGATCGTTGACAGTGGAGTAGCCAACAATAATTAACAACTACACGGAAATTGGGATCCTATCCGATCCAGCTCCCTGAGCCACGTCTGTCCAACACATTGTAGATCTGGCTTTTGGTGACACAAATTTTCATGAGATAGTTGGTGACGGTCCGTCGAGCAGAGAAATAGTTTCCATTGTGGACGGAATGGAAATGATCAGCGGAAACGTTACAACTGTCTCTTTCGTCAGACCGGTGGACGTCTAAGCGGGACCGGAAGTAGCATATTAGATTTGATTCCGCTGATACTGCTATGATTTTATTGATGATGGTCCTGGCCGTTCTCGACGTGTTGTGTAGATCAGGTCACACGGTCTAACACATCTTCGTTTGAGAAGTTCCAAACGTTCATCCATCGCGACGAATTCTGTATTTGCTATATTTGTGTACTCTGTTTCCTTTTAGTGCTATAATCAGGGCGCATGTGTTCCGCGAAATCTGTTCACTGTCGGCAGGTCTAGACCTAGGCACACGTGTAAGCACTGAAACCTAGTTACACGTATGTACATGTTTAAGTACAGACCCATTCGAAGAGTGTCCCCAAGTTACAACTACACAACATTCGACACATTGTGTTGTTCCTAGATGTGACATTAGGAAAGTGCTGCAGCGTGCCGCTGCCGGCAGCACCACTGCAGCAAGAGCTGCAGCAGCAGATTCAGAAATGTAAACTCCATTCACAATAATACATGTTTATTAAAGCAACTTGAGAGGACATTAAGCTAATGGTTACAAGCAGAGCTGGAGCGGGCGCGGGGGCGTGATCAGGTACAGGATCCGGTGTATCATTAGTTGCAGGGGCTTAAGCGCATGGTGTCAGGAAGTAGGGGCACGGAGAGGGAGGACACGGCGCAGGGCACGGCAGAGGGCACGGCAGAGGGCACGGCTCTGGGTACGGCTCTGGGCACGGCACCGGGTACGGCCCTGGGCACGGCTCAGGGTACGGCTCTGGGTACGGCTCTGGGTATGGTTCCGGACCAGGTTGTGGTTGATAGGGATGCCACGGAAGAGTGCCGAGGTCGGGATGTTGATGGTCGGCAACTGTAGTGTCGGGTGCGCCGGGAGCCGGATGACGACAGGCGGCGGCGTGAAGGGCTCCGGCTGTGGCTGGGCGACGGTGATCGGCGGCGGCTGGATGGGAGGCGGGCGTGGCGGGCGCACCACCAACGGCTCCGGATGCACCGGGCATGGGCGCGGCGGACGCACGCAGATGGGGGGCGGAGTGATGGGTGCCAGGGGCGGCGGACGCACCACCATCTGCGGCGGCACCATCGGCTGTTGCTGCGGAGGCTGCACTACCACCGGCGGTGGCGTTACCGGATCCAGGGGCTTCGGTCGCACCAGAATCGGAGGCGGCTGGATCACGACCGGCGGCAGGTGCTGGATGAAGAAAGTGCCGCCAGGGACCTGCACGGCGTGGAAGGCAGCTGCGCGCAGCTTCTCGCCAACACTCGACCTCGGCGTGATGACACCGATGGGTCCGTTACCACCAGGCGCTGGCGACGGTCACATTTACATTACTACCATTGAGAGTGGAGTACAGTCCATCTCCAGCTATACTTACTCGGCGGTGGTAGTGAAGGGTCACAGGGCTGTGGGGGGCTGGGCAGTGGACACGGGGGCACAAACGGCTCCGGGCACGGCGGCAGGGGCTCCGGGCATGGCTCCGGACAGGGGGGCTCGGGCTCGGGGCAAGGGGGCGCAGGCTCAGGGCATGGCGGGGGCTCGAAGCAAGGCTCCGGCAGGAAGCAGCCGCAGATCTGCGGCGCGGGAGCCGCCGCGACGGTGGACAGCAGTGCTGCGAAAGGAAACGGAAGTAGCTGTAGCACGGAGCCAGTCGCTCAGTCGTCCGATTGTGTGAAGTGTCGACAGACCTAGGGTCAGCAGCGCCTTCAGTCGGGCCATGTCTGCCGCGGATGGTGTGTGCTGCATCGGCGCCGGCGCCGCGCTATATATCCGCGCGCCGCGTGGTCACCGTCCGCGGGGCGACGGTGACGACGACGGCGGTGGTGGTGGTTGTTTGATTCGCAACCACCTGACCGTTCACCATTAGTGCCATGCTGCGCTTCCACAATTAAAATATTTTGCGATACGCGTCACGCGCGCTGACCGCGCGGTATGTAAACACGGCGTGACGTCACGAGACCTGACGCAGCGTCAGCACACCGACACACACACACACACACAGAGCTGTCTCACGCGTTGTCAACGCGACGGGGGTGCGACGGGGAGGACGCGTTTCAGTATAATTTAGCAATGAATGTCATTAACACAAGCGTGCAGTCGGCTGCCGCGGGAATTACACTTCTTTAAGCTTCAACGTGTTTAAACTTAATGCGCCGTAGCTGCTCGTAGCGCGGCTGCTACGCGGAGCCGTTGCGGTCGAGAGGCCCTCCGTCTCCACGCCGCGACCTTTACGAGCTCCATTCAAACTTGTTATTACTCATTTCATTTCCGGTTCCGCGCGCACTTGACGCCAGAGTACTGACGTCGTGTTGCCGTCTCACTCTAACTCAGACGATATCGTGTTGCAGCTCAGAGAATCTTCTTCTTCCAAGTCACCTTCCAAACTTGGAGTAGATCGGAACTGATTGACCTGTTCAGTGTGTGTCGCGCCGCAGACGCACGGATGCAGTAGTGCGTCAGTGTGCGCGTGCGCATGCGCACCGCGCGGTATAAAGGCGCGCGGCTGCGTCTCCGCCGCAGTAAGCAGCATGCACCTCGCGACTTTACTACTCATCGGTAAGTAAACTGCTCTACACCTCACTGCTCACTGACAGTATACTTCTGCAAATGCATCCTGTGTAGGACGATGATGATGAAGACCATCGCCCACTTGTAGGCGTAGCACAGAGATGGTGCTTGAGGGGGTTATTACGGGGACTTGTTTTATCCTCGGAGGAGCTACAGCCCTCGTAAGGACGTGTGATTGCACTGATTTTCTTACTTCATCTATAGCAATCTTCTTCACCATACCCATGTTGGCCGGCACGCTTTTTAATACTCCGCTCCAGACATTTCCTCATTCATCAGTCTTCCAAAATATTCTTTCTATTGTCTTTTATATATTTGATATGATTAATATCCCTTGCACCCTTCCCTTTCTCTTTTGCTATCCGAAACAGCTTTTCTCGTACCATTGCCTTAGCAACCGCGATAGGTCTCTTTGCCCATCGCTTGCGCGTCTTGTATACTTCTTTTTTATTTTCTTTGAAATGTTTTTCACTTTCTTACCATTTCTTAAATGCATTCTTCTTTTCTTTCAAGACCTTTTGCAATTCTTCACTGCACCATCAAGTTTCTCTATCAGTGTTTCCTTTACCTTTCGTTTCTCCTAGTGCACCTTTTGCTATTCCTCTAATAGATCCAGATATTTATTCCAACGTTCATTTACAGTCACTCCAGTCAAATCTTTCATTTCTATCCTCCTTTCTGCCACCTGCTTTTGAAATTCTTTTGCATGTTCACCTTTATCTAACGTATACTATTTAATATTAGGAGGGGTTTTGGTTTTCTGTTGTTTAGCCCAATTCGAATGTTAGTTTCTTGTATCAGGAAAGCCTGTGTTGGCTAATTAGATTTTCTCTGGGTATGACTTTATAGTCTTTGGCTGATCTAATTCTAGTTCTACTTAGGAGAAGGAAATAGATTTGTGTTTGCCCGCCGCCGCCGCCGTGCCCGCCGCCGCCGCCGTGCCCGCCGCCGCCGCCGTGCCCGCCGCCGCCGCCGTGCCCGCCGCCGCCGCCGTGCCCGCCGCCGCCGCCGTGCCCGCCGCCGCCGCCGTGCCCGCCGCCGCCGCCGTGCCCGCCGCCGCCGCCGTGCCCGCCGCCGCCGCCGTGCCCGCCGCCGCCGCCGTGCCCGCCGCCGCCGCCGTGCCCGCCGCCGCCGCCGCCGCCGCCGCCGCCGCCGCCGCCGCCGCCGCCGCCGCCGCCGCCGCCGCCGCCGCCGCCGCCGCCGCCGCCGCCGCCGCCGCCGCCGCCGCCGCCGCCGCCGCCGCCGCCGCCGCCGCCGCCGCCGCCGCCGCCGCCGCCGCCGCCGCCGCCGCCGCCGCCGCCGCCGCCGCCGCCGCCGCCGCCGCCGCCGCCGCCGCCGCCGCCGCCGCCGCCGCCGCCGCCGCCGCCGCCGCCGCCGCCGCCGCCGCCGCCGCCGCCGCCGCCGCCGCCGCCGCCGCCGCCGCCGCCGCCGCCGCCGCCGCCGCCGCCGCCGCCGCCGCCGCCGCCGCCGCCGCCGCCGCCGCCGCCGCCGCCGCCGCCGCCGCCGCCGCCGCCGCCGCCGCCGCCGCCGCCGCCGCCGCCGCCGCCGCCGCCGCCGCCGCCGCCGCCGCCGCCGCCGCCGCCGCCGCCGCCGCCGCCGCCGCCGCCGCCGCCGCCGCCGCCGCCGCCGCCGCCGCCGCCGCCGCCGCCGCCGCCGCCGCCGCCGCCGCCGCCGCCGCCGCCGCCGCCGCCGCCGCCGCCGCCGCCGCCGCCGCCGCCGCCGCCGCCGCCGCCGCCGCCGCCGCCGCCGCCGCCGCCGCCGCCGCCGCCGCCGCCGCCGCCGCCGCCGCCGCCGCCGCCGCCGCCGCCGCCGCCGCCGCCGCCGCCGCCGCCGCCGCCGCCGCCGCCGCCGCCGCCGCCGCCGCCGCCGCCGCCGCCGCCGCCGCCGCCGCCGCCGCCGCCGCCGCCGCCGCCGCCGCCGCCGCCGCCGCCGCCGCCGCCGCCGCCGCCGCCGCCGCCGCCGCCGCCGCCGCCGCCGCCGCCGCCGCCGCCGCCGCCGCCGCCGCCGCCGCCGCCGCCGCCGCCGCCGCCGCCGCCGCCGCCGCCGCCGCCGCCGCCGCCGCCGCCGCCGCCGCCGCCGCCGCCGCCGCCGCCGCCGCCGCCGCCGCCGCCGCCGCCGCCGCCGCCGCCGCCGCCGCCGCCGCCGCCGCCGCCGCCGCCGCCGCCGCCGCCGCCGCCGCCGCCGCCGCCGCCGCCGCCGCCGCCGCCGCCGCCGCCGCCGCCGCCGCCGCCGCCGCCGCCGCCGCCGCCGCCGCCGCCGCCGCCGCCGCCGCCGCCGCCGCCGCCGCCGCCGCCGCCGCCGCCGCCGCCGCCGCCGCCGCCGCCGCCGCCGCCGCCGCCGCCGCCGCCGCCGCCGCCGCCGCCGCCGCCGCCGCCGCCGCCGCCGCCGCCGCCGCCGCCGCCGCCGCCGCCGCCGCCGCCGCCGCCGCCGCCGCCGCCGCCGCCGCCGCCGCCGCCGCCGCCGCCGCCGCCGCCGCCGCCGCCGCCGCCGCCGCCGCCGCCGCCGCCGCCGCCGCCGCCGCCGCCGCCGCCGCCGCCGCCGCCGCCGCCGCCGCCGCCGCCGCCGCCGCCGCCGCCGCCGCCGCCGCCGCCGCCGCCGCCGCCGCCGCCGCCGCCGCCGCCGCCGCCGCCGCCGCCGCCGCCGCCGCCGCCGCCGCCGCCGCCGCCGCCGCCGCCGCCGCCGCCGCCGCCGCCGCCGCCGCCGTGCCCACCGCCGCCCGCGCCGGAGCCCTGCACGCCCTGCTACTACCCGTGGACGCCGCCCTGCGCCGAGCCTTGCACCATACCATGCTGGTACCCATCTGATCCATGTCAATAACACAACTACTACAAAAACCTCACACTTGTATTAACTTTCGATTATTGCGAAAAATAAAAAAAAACTTTGAAATTCCTTTGAAAAAAAAACTGTATATTTTGGAAATAAATCAAAAATTATCACACCTGGTCTTTATTCATCCACCAGTTCCTCAACCTTGCTTCGGATCCGTCGGAGCGCGGTGACAGCTCACCGAGCGCACGACCGCCGAATGGCTCCTCGGCAGGAACCTGGCGCCGCGACCGACAAGGGCCGTCGGGCCGGTGCCTCCCTTGGAGAGGGCTCCTGGGGTGGATATGGTGATGCGTCTCGTATTCCGACGCGTCGCCACGTAGGGATTTTAACGGAGGGGTGCTTCACACCCTCCTCGAGATGAGCCTAGTCATTCGGGCGCCGTTCGGGGGGTCGCGGATGAACTGCAATACTTTATCCCGCGACCCCATGAACACGTGGATGAGAGTGGAATACCGTGTGAAGCTTTTTAGTCGGTCGGAGTCCGACACTACCACCGTCGCCGGCCCAATTTGGCGTCGGGGTGTGCGTTTCCGTTAGCATTTTGTTACACACGTAAATAAAAAAAAAAAAAACCTTGCTTCGGAAGCCAAGACTTACTTTGGATCGCTGCGCCAGAGCAGTAGTAGTAGTGGCTCCTCAACCAGATCGCACAGAACTTAACCATCACTTAACTGCGGCGGGTTAACTTTGAAACTTGATCTAGTATTTATTGATGACCTTAATTTAGGGTTCAGTAGCTGGATTTAATACCAGTACGTATTTTATACCACTCATCCTAGGACTTGAGAAACAAGACTAGAATCACGGTTATATATAGTCACTGTTTCACATCAGCTGATTGGCAACCAGTGCTGGACATCCCTCCCTCAAAGATTACAACATCGATCAGATAGGGATGAATCCCTATCCCTATGGAGGGGGATCTAGGCCATTTCCTATTGCGGTTTGCGAGCCAGAGCCTCGTTTGTTGATTAGCAGCACCACCAGCTGGTGAGCTTGGTTTGGATTCCATGATTTGGTCTGCGTGACTCTTAGACTGTTCAGTCTATAGTCAGATAACTCCTACTGCTAGGTATGAGCCTTTATGGGTCCTCATTAAGAGTTATTGGGTCTTAGCACCAGCAGGGTATCTCAACAAGGGTTGACCAGGGTTGCGTATGACACCTCCTCGTGTGCCCGGGAGATGCAGTTGCCTTCGGACCTCGGTCCGGGGGTAAGGGCATCTCCTGGGACTGGTGTACCCTGGGCAACGGCAGCTGCTTTATGCTCTCGGGCATAGGGCAGCTGACGGCTAATAATCAGCCGGATAACCCGGCGGGAGGGGTCTCTCCGCGTGTCCCTCTGACTATCAGAAGGCACAGTGGAGGGGCGACGGCGGGCTCGGTGTGCACTTACCCTGCCCCGGGCAGGCGGTGGGTCTTTCCTGCCGCCACCGTCGGTCGTAATCCCGTGTGATGTCGTGGTCATGTCTCGCGGTCACACGGGACCGAGGCCCTTGGCTTAACCGCCCGGGGCGCGAGGAGGAAAACTCTATAAAAAAAAACTACCCCAACTCAAACGGCGACGCAGCGTGAGGAGTGCATGGCTGGAGGGGAGTCCAGTCTCTACTGCGGACCCCGACAGGGGACCGGCCGACCCCTGGACGCGACATCTAGGCTTACTGAGGCAACACGGGCTCTGTCGAAGGTGGACCTCAGTAACCCGTGACTCGTGGGATTTTAATGGAAACTGGAAAACAAATAAAAAAAACTTTACGGGTGGAACTCACCAGTTTACCCAGAGAGAATGTCGGGCCCGAGATGGGCGGAGGCGTTGTGCCTGCGACGGGCGGAGTGGATGCGGTGCCCGTGAAGGGCGGAGCAAAAAAGAGGAGAGTCTCCCGATCGGGAGAGAGGGCGAGGGCAGCGGTCGCGGTCGCGAGGACCGACTCAGGGATGGCGCTGAGGGCGACGTCCCGCAGAGGGAGGAGGTGGATCGTCGCGAGGCGTAGACTCCTCTGGGGGAGCTTCGCCTGCCCCGGAGAGTGGGGTGAGCGGCGCGACGAGCAGGACCGGTCGCCTGTGGAGGTAGCCACCTTCCGGGCGATCGTGGGCACCGATCGGTTCCGCAAGCCGGGGCCGCCTGCATCGGAGGGCGACGGCGGACCGGAAAACGGAGGAGGACCGCCAGAGATATGACCACCGTGGAGCTGGTCAGCGGCGGAGGAGCCGCCGACGACATCTCGCTCGTCAGTAAGACGAGCAAAATCGCTGTCCGGCGGCTTCCAGAAGAAGCTGAACCAGGCCGTCCTCTGCATTAAGGAAGCGGCGGTAGCCCTGGCGGCGCGACTCGAGCCGGAGAACCCCGTCTCCGCAGCGACAATCGTCGCCTGGAGACGGAGGTGGAGTACAGGCGTGAGCTCCTCGCCTTTGGGCAAATATAACGAGGAGCTCAGCCAGCAGGTGGCGGCACTGCGCACTGGGGCGGGGCCCGTGCCAGTGGAGGCTCCGGCTCGTCCTCCTCCTCCTGAGCCGACGATCTTGCGGCCCTCATTAACGCGGCCGTGGAGCGGGCATCCGGAACGGATGCTCGGTGCCGCGGCGCGGATGATTGAGGGTCGCTTCGCCGGGCTGGAAGAACGCCTACTTCCAGCCCCCATCATCCGTCCGCCCTGGCGCAGCGATACAGGGTGGCAGTCTGTCTCGCGGTCCCCCGCGCCTGCGGATCGCACACCCGTTACGACCCGGCCGGCGGCGCCCTCGGCGCCCCGACAGGCGCCGGCGCTGGCACCACTACCGCCGGGCGACGATGAAGGCTTCAACCTCCCGCCCTCAGCCAACAACAACATCCTCGGCTGAGGGTGAGATGGAGGTGGAAAACGTGCTGTTGCCCGGGCCCTCCACGGAGGAGGGCTCGTGGACGAAGGTGGTCGGCTGAAGGCGGCAAATAAGCACAAGCTGAAGAAGGCGGCCCCTGCCAAGAAGGCGGCCCCCGCCGAGAAGGCAGCTCCCGCCAAGAAGGCGGCCCGCTTGCGCCGCCCAAGACGGCCGCAGTTATAGTCAGGCTGCGGCCCGAGGTGGCTGAGGGAATGCCCACCGGGGAGATCATGAGCCCCTGGTGAAGACGTCCGCCCTCGAGGACTTGGGGCCCTGTGGGGTCATGCAGTGGCGCACCACGGCGGGGGCCCGCCTGTTCGAGCTGGGTGCCAGCCACGGCCACGACGTCGCGGACCAGCTGGCGGAGAAGCTGACGCAGGGCTGACTTCTGTTGGTTAAGTGGCCGGACGTCGTCCGGCCGGTCAAAACCGCGGATCTGCGGGTGACCGAGCTGGACGACTCGGCCACCAAAGAGACGGTCGAGGCTGCGGTCGTCGCAGCAACGGGCTGCCCAGCCGAGCAGGTGAAGGCCCCGTCCGTAAGGGACGGGCCCGCCAGATGTGGGCACCACCATCGTAACGTGTCCGGTCGCCGCCGCGAAGCTGCTGGCGGAGAAGGGCCGCGTCCTGGTCGGGTGGACCTCGGCCAGGATCGTGGTATAGACAGCACTTGCGCTGCTTCAACTGCATGGCGATCGGGCACACCTCCTCTGCATTACTTTGCTCCCAAATGTCGGAGGATCTGTGCTTCCGATGCGGGAAGGTGGGTCACAGGCCGGCGAGCCAGTCGGAGTTCCGATGCTCCGTCTGGTGCCGACTCTGGTCGGAAGTCCGGACATTTTGATGGGAGAACCCCCCCCCCCCAGGGTCAGCGGGAAAGGCTGCGGCCGGGACACCTTCGCGTCGCGGAGAGGTTTTGCAGGAGGTGAGCATGGCCACCAAATCACTGATGGCCCGCCATCTCACCCTCCTGCAGGCGACCAACCACTCCGCCAGCGCTCAGACTTGTTCCTGCAGTCGTTGGTGGAGTGGGGATGCCACATTGGCGTGGCATCAGAGCTGCACAGGCGATTCCCGCCCAATCATCCTGGGTTGGGGACCTGACGGCACGGTGGCGGTGCTGGCGAGAGCGGGCGCCTGCCCCCCCTTCAAGTCACTAGAGAGGGGTACGGCTACGCGGCGGCAGGTTGGGGGAGGTACGCTGTCATCGTCGGCCGGACCCAGCCACGGTCCGCCGGATCAGGCGCGTTGCCCATGACGCCCTGATCCGGCGGTGGCGGCTGGAAGTTAGGTAACCCTGCCGCCGGCCGGGGACACGGTGGAGGCCATCAGGCCCCACCTGTCGGTGGATAACCAGCGGTACGGAGACATGACGTTCCACCTGGTGCAGGTGCTGACAGGCCATGGATGTTTCGGCAATTACCTGCCACCGGGTGAAATCGCTCAAGAAGATGACGCGCAGAATGCGTCGAGTGTGGTGCGCCGACTGACACGGCGCACCACCTGGCGGAGTGCCCGGCATGGGGTCGGCGCCACTCCTCGTCGCGCAAGTCGGCAGTGACCTCTCGCTGCCGACTGTAATCGATCGCATGTTGAGCAGCGAGAGGTCTTGGAGGCGGTGGCCTCCTTCTGCGGCAGTGATGCGTCAGAAGGAGGCCGCCGAGCGCACGAGGGAGGCCGACGCCGCTGCCGCGCATTGCAGGCGGCGGCGGGCCGGCGGGAGCGCGGCGGCAGAACCACGCCGTCCGCTTCCTCCCGCCGTGACGACGAGCTAGCCGGGCACGGTGTGGGGAACGCTCGGGCCATGGGCGTGGCCCTTTGGGCCTTTGTCGTGTTTCCCCTGGGGTGCGTCCCCGGGGAGTGTAGTTTTGTCCCCCTCCCTCGTCGAAGTGGGGGGAGTCTGGAGGGAGGAGGCCGCCCTTGAATTCCCTTCACGGGAAGGCGGCGGCCGGGCATGCGCTCCGTCGTGAGCGCGCGCGGTCGTCTGTGGGGTCGGGGGCCCCAGCATTGCCGGTCCCGTAAGGGGCCGGTACGGGACGGCAGGTGGTGCTTTTGCTCCCCGCGGGCACCCACCAGGAGGAGTTTACGCGGAGGCGCCCGGAGAGTTGCTTGGCTGAAACCCGGGCGTCTCCAGTATGCGTGGCGGGACAAGCGGTGGTGGTTGTAGTGGGTATGGGGGTCACGCACAACATCTCAGTGGCCCCGAGCCCCACATAACCCGGCGTCCCCCTTGAAAAGGACGCTGGGTATGCGTTAACAGCATTTCCACCACCGATATCAAAAAAAAAGGTACGCTGTCATCGGGTGTACTTCTCCCCAACCGATCCCTGGCAGAGTTCGAGGTGTTTCGACTCTGTCAGGCCGCCGCGGGCAGGTTGTCACCAAGGAGATCACTTGGTCCTCGGCGACTTCAACGCCAAGTCTCGCTCTTGGGGCGGCACTGCCACCGACGCGAGAGGGAGAGCAGTTGAGGCATGGGCACTGCTCTCCGGTCTGAGCCTCCTCAACGAGGGAAACGCGCTCACGTGCGTGCGAGGGTCGGGGTCCATCGTGGACCCTCTCCTTTGCCTCACCGGCGCTCGCGCGCCGTGTGGCAAATTGGCGGGTGGAGGAGGAGGTGGAGACCTTATCGGATCACCGATATATCAGGTTCGAGGTCTCCCTCCTCAGGGCGCGGCACAACATCATCGCGCCCCGGGTTCCACTTCCCTCGTTGGGTCCTCGGCAAGTTCGACAAGGAGCTCGCCGAGGAGGCGGCGCTGTTCCAGAGATGGAACATGCCCCGAGGCTCAGACGACGTCGGCGTCGACGAGCTGGAAGGTCGCATCCACAGCGCTCTTCAGGAGGTGTGCGATGCGGCCATGCCTAGATGCGGCGACGTCCTGCGGACCGCCGCCAGCTGTACTGGTGGTCGGAGGAGCCTCCGTCTCCGGGCGGCGGCTCAGGCTCGTCGCCGGGCACTGCAGCGTTGTCGGCGTCGGCGCACGCAGGTGACGGGGAGGAGGATTGGCTGCAGGGTCCGGTATGCAGGCGCAGAGACCCTGCGGCTCGCCACATAGTCGGGCAGCCGCTTGCCCGCAGGAGGAACTACTGGCAGGGGTCGACAGGGATCCATGGGGGCGCCCGTTCAAGACGGCACGGAAGAAGCTCTGTGCCGCAGGCGCCTAACGAAGGCCTGGACCCGGACTTCCTCCAAGGGGTAGTGGATCGGTTGTTCCCGGGCTGACGCGTCATTCCAGCCCCCGGTTATGTCCACCACCGCCCCGCGGCGGCCACAGAGGAGGTCCCTCCCTGACGGAAGAGGAGCTGGACGTGGCCCTGATCGTCTCCGGGAGTGACGTACGGCTCCGGGGGCCAACGAAGGGAGGTCCAATCGAGCCCTGGGTGGCCGCCAGTCACCTACGCGAGGAGCTCCGAGGACTGTACGGCCGCCTGCATTCGGCGCGTACAGTTCCCGGAGCGTTGAAGACGGGCAGGCTTTGCCTGCTGCGGAAGGGGACCGTGACCCCGACTCCCCTTCCGCGTACAGACCGATCGTCCTTCTGGACGAGGCGGGTAAGGTCTTCGAGAAGATCTTGGCCAGCCGTCTCGTTCGGCATCTCGCCGAGGGGACCGGGCCTCCATGAGGCCCAGTACGGATTTCGGGCAGGCGATCCACGTTGGACGCCCTGCTCGACCTGAAGGGCACTCTGTCTAGAGCCTTCGGTGACAACAAGGTGGTCCTGGGGGGTATCCTTAGATATCGAGAACGCCTTCAACAGCCTGCCATTCGCGACGATCAGGGGCGCTGGAGTTTTCAGCTTCCCCACCATGTAGTCGGAGCTGTTGAGGCATTACCTCAGAACAGGGACGATCGTCTGGGTTGATGGCAGCGGCGAATTACATCGGCGGCGCGTGGAGAGCGGGGTTCCACAGGGTCGGTCTTGGGCCCCTTGCTGTGGAACCTCGCGGCCTCCATTGGCTGCTGCGGCAGCCGGTCCTCGACGAGGGGTACTATGCTACGCGGACGACACCCTCGTCTCGGCCCGGGGAGCAGTTACGACGAGGCAGCTCGTCTGGCCGCCACCAGCACGTCGCTAGTAGTGGACCGGATCGAGCAGCTGGGTCTGAGGGTCTCCGTCACGAAGACGGAGGCCCTCCTTCCACGGACCCCGCAGGGGTCCACCCCGGGCGCGATCATCCCCGTCCGGGGCGAGAGGGTCCCAGTGCAGGGGAGCCCTTAAGTATTTAGGGCTCACCCCGGACGGGCGATGGAGCTTCGGAGAGCACTTCGAACGGCTTCTCCCGAAGCTCACCGCCACCGCCGCTGCGCTGGGCAGATTGCTGCCCAATGTCGGGGGCCGGGTCATTTGTGTCGGCGCCTGTACTCTGGCATCCTGCGGAGTATGGCACTGTACGGTGCGCCCGTATGGGTGGACGTTTGCGAGACCGCCAGGAACGCCCGTATTGAAGAGGGCCTAACGTATCCTGGCGGTCCGAGCCTGTCGGGCGTACCGTACGGTGTCCTGGACGGCGGATACGCTTCGCGGGCGATGCGCCTGGCATCTACAGGCGCAGTCGCTCGCGGAAGTGTACCTTCCTGCGGGATGCCGGAGAGCGTCGGCCGGACCCGCCACGGTCCGCCGGATCAGGCGCGTTGCCCATGACGCCCTGATCCGGCGGTGGGAGACGGAGTTAGGTAAACCCTGCCGCCGGCCGGGACACGGTGGAGGCCATCAGGCCCCACCTGTCCCGGTGGATGAGCCGGCGGTACGGGGCCTTGACGTTCCACCTGGTGCAGGTGCTGACAGGCCATGGATGTTTCGGCAAGTACCCGCACCAGGTGGCTCGTAGAGAGATGACGCAAGAATGTCGAGTGTGGTGCGCCGATTGACACGGCGCACCACACTCTGGCGGAGTGCCCGGCATGGGGTCCGCAACGCCACTCCCTCGTCGCGCAAGTCGGCAGTGACCTCTCGCTGCCGACTGTAATCGATCGTATGTTGAGCAGCGAGAGGTCTTGAAGGCGGTGGCCTCCTTCTGCGGCGCAGTGATGCGTCAGAAGGAGGCCGCCGAGCGCACGAGGGAGGCCGACGCCGCTGCCGCACCTTGCAGGCGGCGGCGGGCCGGCGGGAGAGCGCGGCGGCAGAACCACGCCGTCCGCTTCCTCCCGCCGTGAGCGATGGCCCCAGCCGGGCACGGTGTGAGGGGCCTTCGGGCCATGGGCGTGGCCCTTGGGCCTTTGTCGTGTTTCCCCTGGGGTGCGTCCCCGGGGAGTCTTGTTTTGTCCCCCTCCCACTTTGACGAGGGGGAGTCTGGAGGGAGGAGGCCGCCGCCCAATTCCTTCACGGGAAGGCGGCGGCCGGGCATGCGCTCCGTCGTGAGCGCGCGGTCGTCTGTGGGGTCGGGGGCCCCAACGTGCCGGTCCCGCGAGGGGCTGGTACGGACGGCAGGTGGGTGCCTTTATGCCCCGCGGGCACCCACCAGGATGAGTTTTATACGCGGAGGCGCCCGGAGAGTTGCTTGGCTGAAACCCGGGCGTCTCCAGTACGCGTATTGCGGGACAAGCGGTGGTGGTTTTAGTGGGTATGGGGTCACGCACAACATCTCAGTGGCCCCGAGCCCCACATAACTTGGCGTCCCCCCTGAAAAGGACGCTGGGTATGCGGTAACAGCATTTCCACCACCGATATCAAAAAAAAAAAAAAAAAAAAAAAAAGGGTTGCGTATGACGTTGAGCGGAACCCTTTATACTCCTACAATATACAATATATATATCATATATACAAGGAACTGATTTCTAGAGAAGGCCTCCTCATCATCACTCTTATTTTTTTTATTTCAGGCTCTTCTAATATCAATAATTATAACCTAAAAAATCTAGACTTCATTAAAAGATATCTATTCGACCAACCAAAGTGCGCTCTTACACTGAACTACGCATCACCGTGGCAAATTTATTAAGAGATTTTAATCCGTAATAAATAAAAAAAAACTTCAATAGGGGTGTAAAACATAGAATATAAGTCTAAGTTTAATATTTGTTACCCCAATCAAGGTAACAGTTAAGTTACATGTTAAGTTGGCGTTGATAAAGAGCGTTATCATTTCGCCGAACAAACGAGACGACGACGTCGTAGCGGTGCCGTAGACTAATGTTCAAAGTAATTGCTACGGCGTAGCGTTAACCTACGGCGTAGAACCAACTGAACAATAATAGTATTACAGCTAAGTTATATGACTTAACACATAAAGTTGGCTCATACAAACGAATCTTTGTTTACGCGGAGGTCTCCAGTTCGATTCCTTGTCGACATCCTGGTGACGTGATCATCATCAGAACACGTCAAGTACCAGGTGAGACTTGTGACTGATGACGTCACGCCGTCCGCCATCAACCATAACTTGATGTTCTACAATAACAATCCTCAAGCAGAGTTTGTAGATAGTAAGTTGGGGTTAAGTTGCGAGTAAGTTAGCGTCGGATTTGGACGTCGCTCGAAACTTAATTATCTATTTAACCCGGGAGCAGCCCCCGGATAACCCGTTGGACGTGTAATCTAATTCGATCGCTGCGCAGTAGGGGGATGTGGGTGGGGGGTTGGAAGGAGGTGGTGTTTCAACAAAACGGTAGTTTTGCCCAGCTCTGAGCTGAAGCTGTTCAACAAATTGGAGTAGGGAGTGGGAACTGACTAATAATGAGTATGATAGAGGATGAGAAGGATTAAGAAGGAAGAGGTTTCTCAAAGTGAAGAAGAAGGAAGAGGAGGAGGATGATCATTAAGGAGAAAATAATAAAAAATACATTGCAAAGAATTCCCTTTTTATTTTTAGAGTGATGGTAAGGGTGAGGTTGCTAAAATGCAAACTTTACTCCTATCCGGTTCGAAGGACCGGTAACCAGTGAAATTACCTGATCATATATAAAATATCTATGAATGCAACTAGGATGATATGATCTGAAGTACTGTAAACCTTGCGGTTATCATATATGAAATATCATCATCATCATCATCACTGCTGGTCATAGCCCCCCCTTAAATATCACCACACGATCGGTATGATATATAAAATAATTACCGGTAATTATATATATAAAAACAAATGCGGAACCCTAATTTCCATCTAAACGAAGACCTCGGTCGCTCCTCATCAATTACTCCTCAATCTTATTCAATAAATAGATAAGTACATCTTAATCACCATTCTATTAACAAAGTGTCGTAAAAGTCGACTAAATTGGAACAGCTCCTGCCAATGCCGCATGCTTATATCATATTATTAATTGGTGTTATACATTTCAGAACCGGAAGTGCATTCGTTTCGCATCACGACGTACCACCAGATGGCGCTCCATCAATTGACTGAGACGAGGTGGATGTAACCGTGGTGTCAGTTTTAGGCTACTTTTTTTCTATGAAATTATAGTTGGATGGGTTGATCAGGGGGAATGTATGAAGGAGACTGTTTAGTCGTCATATTTGCTTTTAACCTTTGGTAATGCTTTCTATATTATAAATGATGGAGGAACGGTGGCAGTTGGAGATGCTGGTGATGATGATGATGATGATGATGAAATGGAACTTCAGCTCGAAGCTGAACATGATTCTGCATTAAAATTCCTTTTTTTTTAAATTATAGTTAGTATAAATACACAACACGTGCAAGTTATATACGAGACAGAAGTAAGGATAATCCAGACGATCTTAAAATCCACGCCGTCAGTTCTTAAGTCCGACATGTCGGAACAGGTGTGAATATGTTGCAGGGTGGTTACCGGGGGGCTTCCAGGGGCTTCCAAGGGGCTGATAGGGGGCAAGGGTACGAAATAAAAACGGAGCTATCGCAAGCATTTACTGAATATACATTAAAGTATTAAACTGTCTCAGTTCAGAAGTTGCGATGGATCAGTGGTTGTATGTCTCCGCTTCGGATTTCTTTTTTTTTAAATCAACCCTATCTGGGGGGTGGAATGAAAAAATAAAGGTACAGATGGATTGATAGCATCATCAGGGCATATAGTAGAAGAACATTGAGGAAGGTCTAATTCCAGCATTGGATAAAGAAGGGCTGATAATGAACGAAAACCAATCCCAGCATTGGGATTAATCTATGGGCTATTAATTTTTTAATTACAAAATCGATTTATAACGATATCAGCGCAAGTGTTGATGGTCACGTTTCCAGATAACCCGTAACCCGTCAGATTAATTGAAGTGCCGAACCGGCGGGTTCGTTGCACGGCTGATATGTTGTAGTGTAAACATCTTAATGCCAAGGTCAGCGCAGATAGCCGGCGACCGGTTCCGCTAAACAAGCTGCGAGCTGATGAAATTTGTACACAGATTTGGACTTAAAGAATTTTTGGTACAGGTTCTCTTCTCCGAAGGTTGCCAGGTTCTTCATTGATGTTGCTGCAAACGATTCCCACTATACCTAAACACGACAAATTAAAAAAAAAAATCTGATGAAACGTTGAATAAAACCATTATCAATGATGAAACGCTGGTGGATGGAGAAGACGATGGTGAAGATGTCAATGAATACTAACATTTAGACATCGTTGAATCCGTGGATGATAAATTTACTAACATCGCAACTGGTAGTCAATCGGCCGATAGTCGCCCACTGCTGGGCATAAGCCACTCTCTAATATCCCCATTATGAATAAGAGTTCATATGGGATGACCACGCCGACTCAATGTTGGTTGGTTGTAGGTTGGGAGTCAGAGTCTCATCTGTTGATTAGCAGGCTACCCCACGAGCTGGTGAGAGTGAATTATTGTACGGGACCCTATACATCCTTACTACTAGTAATAACACTAATTTACATGTTGACCCTAGATCTATAAACATAGACAAAAACACCATCATTGATAAATTCAATCCAGTTAACGAGTAAAAAGGATGAGGTCCTGATGGTGTTTGTTCCGTTTTAATCTTTGCGGAAATGGTGCGGAAATTACTTGATCCTTGATCTCTAAATTTTAAAATGTCCATCCGTTTAGCATCATCTCCATCTATTTACAAAATGGCGCCGATCGCATATATAACATAAATGAAAAATATAGAATCAATATGACTATACACTAACATGAAAATTTTACATATTAGATGGATTCTCGCTAGACCTGGTTCCATTTTTACTTGGAGTTGGCTCTCCTGGTCATTCTTCTAAATCTCTCTCCTTCTTTCTTCTGTCAATTTCATCTTCTGACCATTCATTAAATGCTTTATACTGCATTGAATTGTCGCGTTTCCACCATCTTAGATTTGTCTAAAGCTTTCGATAGAGTGAATCTTAACATTCTTATAGCTGCTGCTGTTGTTATGCGGCTATACCTTCAGGCGTTCCACAAGGCTCCAGAATGGTTCCAGTACTATTTATACATACAACGGTCATTGAGACTGGTGTAGTGTAAACAAACTCTACGTGTCTTCCTTCTATGTGTTAGTGTATCTTCGGAGAATGTTTAGTGACAAATCTATGTAGCTTGGTGATCGGCAGTGTACAAACTTGATTGTGAAATTACAGAGGTAGTGCGACGCGTAAAGAGCGCAATGTTGCAGTGTATATCATCCTAACTGTTTACTTAATGGATAAACATATCACTTATTATTAAGTGATTGTTAACTTATTGAATAAAAATAAATATTTAGTACAGTAAAACAATGATTAGTCTGACCATCACGATCTTGATAATGGTGTTATTGTAAGCATCCTAACATGATCATTATATGCTGAATGTTTAGTATCGTATCCTTCGGATTGGATTATCGTTAAGATATTTACAGTATTACAAAATGGAAATTGGGAAGTAGAATAAAAAGAAAGCGCATCAATAGATGTGAGACTCCGTTTATTTAGACGATCAGAAAGCTCCAGAGATCAAACGCAGAACAGGTTGCCCTCCTTATCCTTCAGGTCCGGGAACTGGCTGATCAGCCGCTCCCGCTCCTGGGCGCTGGGCACCACCCTGCCGTGCAGGAACACGCTGGGGATCCAGGGCAAGTACTGCAGGATGTAATCGTCGTTCACCTTGTATATCACACTCCTCGCCTTGTCCGTCGAGCAGGTGCAGTTGTTCGCCAGCGCCAGCTGCAGCTCCTCGGGGTCGGTGACGATCTCCGTCTGGAAGTCGAACCTCTTGCCCGGCGCCTCCACGTGCAGCAGCGCCTGCCTGCCAGACCTCTCGCACTGGCAGGATACGGAGGACGACGAGGACCTGGAGAAGACCGCCACGCTGCAGTTGGGTATCTGCCGGTCGATTTTGGGCCACCGGTATATCAACTTGTAGGAGCCGTAGAGTGACTCCGCCAGGCTGTCACCGCCGTCACCGCGGCACGATACCATCAGGCAGGTCACCACCAGTAGCTTCAACATCATATCTGTATTTCACCACGCCGTTTACCAACGCGGTGTAGTGTTTATATATATACGTGTGAGATAAACTATCTGAATGTTCTTGATCTTTTGGCGTTAATGTAATGTCTCAAGGGTCAAGATGTTTTAACGTTCCCTGATAAGCGATAGTGGTACATAGGTTTGATGGTAACGACCTTGTATGGTAAAGTCCAAGGTTCCAACCTGTTGATAACATTAAACGGATTCCTGACACGGACAAACGTAAAACCGGATGAAATTGTCGCCTTCTCTTAGAACGCGACGAGCGGGACGTTCATCTGATGGTAAGTGATACGCTTGAAAATGACATAGTGCTAGTCAATATGGTGTACACTGCACCGCATTGCGCTCATCCTGAAACATATATCGATTCTTGTTACCTAATTACATTAGCTGCAGCACCCTTCAAACCGGAACACAGCAATGTCCGCACAGCACTGCGTGCCGGCTGCGACAGGCGCTGCGGCGGTACCTAGACGGTCTGCGGCGACAGAGACACCAGTAATCACTATTGGTCCTTCAAACCGGATAACAGTATTTGTCGACCTATTTTTTCTTAAGACAACGGGAAATAAATCGTTTATGAATATTAATAAACCAATTAAAAAGGCTAAGAGCGACTGTACAGTGAGTGAAGTATCTCTCTCTCTCTCTCTCTCTCTACGGTTTGTTTGTAATTCATTAAGGGGGAGTGGAATGGGGGGACGTTTCATGAACTGCAGGAACAAAGCGGCTCCTCAACTCTTCATATATATAAATCTAATTGGTATGTTTGTAGCAGAAAATATGGCGTCATCATCATCATCAGCCGACAGACGTCCACTGCTGGACATAGGCCTCAACCCAAGATACCTCCTGCGCCGCCCAGCTCCAGCTGCTTCTCCCAACCTTCACCAGATAGTTGGGGGCCCGCCAGCACTGCGTCCTTACGTTACGCGGTCACCATTCCAGGACTTTGATGCTTCATCAGCCATCGGCCGTCATTTCATCACATTAATCATATATACATACTAGCTGTTCCCTGCCTGCGTTTCTAGACTTAATACAGGAGGACTTTTCATAGCAACCGTTACCATAGCAACCGCATAAGTAATACCAAATGAAGCAGTATAAAAGTATGAAGAAATAAAACGACGAAGTATCTATTGAATGGAAAAAATCTTGTAACCAGCTACAGCATTTCATCGGATGCTCGTGTTCCCGTCTCAGTGTCACTGGTTTTCAAGTGATCGTCGAACGGCGAAAACGCGTGTTAATTATTTGTATACATATGTATGTATTGGTTATATTTAAACTGCTTTATAATTATAAAGTTTTATAAACGGAAACGGAAAACGTCGAACAATGGTGTAGACATTCTTTGTTCAGCGCCTGAAACGGATTTAACGAAGTTCTTTAATTAAGAAAAATTGCCGACGCGAAAACAACAGGCGCTTTGTTTGGCGTTTGCGCGTCGCTTTGCTCTCTTTCGTGTGCGCGGATAAACGTCATATTGCTGCTCGGTCTCTGGTGGGTTTCTGATAGCTCTGTTTCCGGTGAACGGGTAAATAATGGTATTTATGTGTGTGTGTGCGGAAATAGGTGCTGTGATGGCACAGGACCTATTTCCGCTTCCAAACAGTACTGTGCAAACATTAAGATGTTCATGTACGTTTCATTGCTGGTAGATCGTCGAGACCGCCGCAGCCGACACACAGCACTGTGCGGATATTACTGTGATCCGGTTTGAAGGGCGCTGTAGCAAGTGTAATTACTGCCGTAACGAGATTCAACATCTTATGTCTAACGATGAGCGCAATGTGGTGTTTTATATTATCTAAAAACTGTTGCTGATATTAGTGAAGTTACGCTTTGGTGTGGTGTTTAACATCCTAACTGTCACGTTGTTATTGGCTAGCGCCGATGGTGAGGCCTCAGGGATCCTGCACAGCAGCTCACCGGACCGCAGCCAGGATCACCAGCTCGTGGTGCAGCCAGCTGATCAACAGACGAGATTCTGGCTAGCGTTGTCGGAAATGGCCCAAATCCTTCCACATGAATCCTTACCTGACGTGGAGGTCTTTGGGAGAGATCTATGTCCAGCTGTAGACGTCTATCAGCTGACGATGATGAAGGTGATGGTGATGATGATGATGATGATGATGGTGAGTAGTGTATCTTCCTGGTACATTTCACTCAACGACCAGGGAATTGAATTGGAGCAGAGACAATAACTAGGTTAGAGCTGAGCTATTGTGCTACACAGATTGAAATATCCCATTTTTTTAAGTCAAGGCTCGAGGGAGGAAAAAGAGGGTGTAGAGGGGTTCTTCGGAAATATACACTATCTTCTGTATGTAGACAGTAATGTATGGTGACCTTTAACTGCTAAATCTTGTTCCATGGTCGTCGTCAGGAGGTCGATAAGGTCACCGCCGCTCAGAATGCACGTTTGATATTAGTCGGGTTTAATTTCGGCGTCGTGTTGAATAATGAAAATTTTATCACTGCGCAGTAAGGTATGCAGTGTAACGCTACCACCTCCCGCATGGGGGATGTTGGGAGTGTAATGGCGCGCCGGAAGTCACCCCCCATCCCGCCGAGGTCGTAAATAACGACGACATTTGCAGCGCGCGGAACGCGGCGTCTTAGTGCGGACGTTAGTGAAGCGCGCATCGCTTACTGCGACACAGTAAGACTTACTGTGCAGCAGCTTGCTTACTATCCACTGTTGGGAGCAGTAAGAAAACTATGATACAGTAATAACTTAACTATACAGTATAACTTGCAGCATGAAAGTGTTCAAACGTCATCCTCCAAAGACGGCGTCTCATCGATAGATAAAACACCCGAGTCCCAGCAGTGGGAATGTTTAGTGGGCATATGTTGTAAATATCCCACCGTTTAGCCGAAGTCTTTATGTATATATCCGACGTGTGACATCACTAGCAGACAGTTGTGACGGTAACGGTGGGCGAGGGGTGCCGATGGTATTTAAAGGTCGAACGTATTGCACCGGGTCTGCACCAGGTCAGGTCCCTGAGGGTCGCCAGCTGAAGGTCGGTGAGGGTCTTCGAACTGCTGTGTCATCATCATCGCTATCATCAGCCACAGCTGGACATGGACCTCCGTTTGTAAGGATTTTATATGGTGGGGATTTGGGCAATTTCCTACCATGCTGCCTCAATGGTGGGAGCTAATGCCTGGTTAGTTGATTAGCTGGCTGCATCCCGAGCTGGTGATCTTGGCTTGGATCCCGTGAGAAGTTACGGGAGCCCTGGTATTCGGTATCGAACCGGCGACTCCTTCAAACAAGGCCGCCAGCCGCTGCGCCGTCGGGGTGTTATACGATATTAATATGAGCTGGAAGCGGGTTTTTTTTCCTCCTTCCTCCCCACGGTACTCTTAATTGAATCCTCGGATTAAACCCTCCCTCACCCTCCATCCCCGGATGAGTTTCAATTAATTCAAGAAATGTATCTTTTCCTTTTCATAAAAGATACAATTTTTTTTTTTTTTTATTTCCCTATTATTTTGAAGTCGAATGAAATTAATTTAAAGTCTATATATATATAGATTGCTCTTTGTTGTTATATGTACCGAGTACGCGATGGTTCAGTGTGCGAGGCTGCGCGCGTATGGGAGTCCCGGGTTCGAACCCCGGCCTACACTTCACGGACACCAGTGGAGACGTCGCATCTATCGACTCGCACTTCGCAACGCCTTTGTGGCACAACGCTTACATTACTATTATTTCACAATAAAACACGAAGAAAACGATGCAGTTTTTCGATCTCATATTGTAGCGTATATAAAAAAAAAAATGAATATAAAAATGTAGCCTAAATCATTCCTCAAGACACCAGCTGTCCACCAGTCAAGGTCCCGACGGAATCGGTTCAGCCGTTTCCATGGTAACCGCGGACGAACACAGCACCGCCGCTCCCATGTTAACCAAGAGGCCGATACGTAAGTGTTCGTCCATCAGCCAACTTAACGTAATATATGCAAGTAACATAAGTTACTAGCTCACCTATACTTAGTGAGTGGAGGTAAGTTAGTACCGGAAGTGAACCTGGCGCCGGAGACCGGAAATTAATACTGCAATGCACGATTTAAAGGCACAGGTCTTCCATATATCATTGTAATGCCTTCGAACGATTCGATTAGAGGACAGTCGTGAACAAAAGTGTATACGCACATCATTATTACTAAAGTAATTTCATTTTAGCTGTAGCATCCTTCAAACATGACCTCCCTGTGCTAAGTAATACAGTGTTAAGCATCGTTACCTAAGTAATTTCCAGTTGAGCTACAGCGCCCTTCACAATAAAGTTGGCACGCTCCTGCTTGGCGTGATGCGGAGGTATATTGACCGGTGAAATTACCGCGAATAAAAAATGTATTACCGCGGTAATTGGCGGCTCGGTGCCGGCGTTTGAAAGCACGCGAAGCCGCAATTACCGGTAATTAGAGCGCATCACACGAACGCCGGCGCAGCTGCCGCTTCCCGCGGGTTCCGCCACACCTCGAATTACTGTCGCGCGTGTGTAATTACCAGTCGCCGGGCGCGGGTTCTGTGTGAATAAATAATCCGGTTTGAAGGACCGATTGCTTTGTGATAACACTGATAGTCGATCTCTAATGCTAGTGGTAGACACCCCATGCCGTAGACTGTCTAGGTACCACGGGTAAACACTAGTGTTCAAGTATTATTGCGATCCGGTTCGAAGGACCAATTGGTACGGGTAGGTCTCTGTTGTTTGACACATTTCAGTTATAACCGCTGCGTCTATTGCACTCGACGGATAGTAGTGTACGATGTTATTGTGGTCCGGATCGAAGGACCTTTTGCTTGTGGCAACACAATGCAATCGAAGTGAGATTGTTTGGGTAATGACGTTGGTGAGGCGTGCCACAAGGTGCAGCGAGAAAGTAATCGCCAGAGGGAAATCTGCTGAGGGAGATTCCTGTCGATCCTCGTCACCACTGCTGCGGAACCCTGGTGGAAGTCCAGCTCAGAGCGCGACAGAGAAGGCCGAAGTAATGGAAGCTCTGTTTCCTGCTAATTCAATTATAAACGATGGAGAAGCTGCACTACCTTTTTTTTTGGAAATCTCAAAAGATACCTTCGTTCTGGGGGGAAGAGAAGGTTATGAAGCTTCTCCCAACTAAAACCTCCCTCGGTGCTCTCCCTCAGTGCATTAGGAGGGTAGCTGCACCACCCACCATACTGATAACCAGCTGTTGCACACCGGAAGTCCGGATAACGGAAAAATTGTAAATAGAAAAAAAATACATAATGTTAAAGGAAGAAGAGAAACAGAAAGAAAACAACCATAAATGAAGAAGAATGTAGAAGTATCTTCATTCATTTCAGGTCTCTTACTGGTGGAAAGGAATATAAGAGAATTTGAATGCAGAGTGGCAGAGACAAGAAGATGAGCAGTGTGTAAGATAGGAAAGAGTGAAAGGTAAGAATGAGAAGGAGATAGAAAAACTGATGGCAGATGAAATTGTAAAATAAAGGCTCCAACCCACAGCAGACAGGAGAATTATAGTAAAAAAAATGGCCGTCGCGTACCTAAAAGAGATGAATTATAGACCGATTGGTATTACCTCCATCCTCTTTATGCTGCTAGAACGTGTAATCAGGACGAGTGAGGAAAATAAATAAAGAATGGCTGTCTCTATTAAGCGCGATGATAGAAGGAAATAGAAAGGGAAGGAAGGGGAAGAGCAAGATAGAAGAGAAGGAAGGTATAATAAAGTAAAGAATTGAAGCCCATTCCTACAAATGGCTGAGAGAAGGAGAGAAAAAAAGAAAATAAAAAAAAACCGCTCCTCAACTACCTTGAGGAAACCAGTTTATTAAGCGACCGACAGTATGGTTTCCGTAATGGTTGCTCCAGTGCTGCCAGCACCCTAAGTAAATCAGTACATTGAAATGATTAGAAGTATACAACGCTTATACATATACATCTTTGTGTGTGTGTGTGTGTGGTTGTCCCAATAAAGTGGCAACAGGCTCGCCCCCTGTTACATGGGACCACATCTGGCGAAGAGTGAGTGTTTATTCACCTCCGCCTACCCCTACTGGGAAAATGGCGTGACGATATAAAAAAAAAACAATGCTAGAAGACAGACAAGTAGTTTGACTATCGCTGTTAATGCTAAAATTTCTTTAATTAACCTTCAGTCATTAACAAAGCGACAAACGACGTAGAGATGTTCAGCCGGATTTTGAAGCGTTCTCCATAAACACGCCCCGAACGGGAACTATAAGCCAACTTGTGATTACTTACCCTACGAACACTTCGGGAGCGAGACCTCGTAGGCACGTGACGGGGCGGAAATACGCGACTGAACTTTTGTGATATCGAGGCGTGAGTTTTTGTGAAGGTCAACAAGATTATCAATGTGTACTGAGTTGATAGGATCAGCGCGTGGATCAATATAATCCGAACAATTTTAAAAGTTTTTAATATTGTTCGGATTATATAATTATATAATGTTGAAAAGTAAGAAAAGGCAACCTAATATTAAAAAAACAACTTGCAGCTACTTCCAGAATGCTCTGAAGTATGAGAGTGGACAAGCACCAACGTTATTTGCGGCAAAAACACGCAAACAACCATTTTCACACCTGACACGCTGACGTCGAGCGTCAGGACTTGTCCGGGTAACCCGGTTGTGCCGCTGAGAGGGTGTCGGAGGGAAGACGGGGAGGAGTGAGGGTTTGTTATTCATGCAGCATGATTGATTCGCCCCCAAAAAGTATCCTCGCGAAAGAACTGTTGTCAGTCTGATGAAGGGGTGGGGAGAGGTTTGGGTCATGCCCAGTAGTGAGATTCGAATTCGTGACCATGACACAAGCGATTGTAAGAATTTATGTTATCCCTGGCCGTTGTACTGTTGGAGACAGGAGTTGTACCATCAGCTCCGTCTTGGGGAGGTGAGAAATTATCACCATCCTGATTTCACCATGAAGTTAGCAGTTCTCTGTTGGCAGGAGACAATTTAGGTACTGACGTAGCGGCTATTGCAGCCTACACGTGTGATCCGGTTGGAAGCTTGTGATGATTACTGTGACCGAACCCGGTACTTTATTCCTAGGTAGCTAACCGCTATGCAGTAGGGGGTGATAAAATGTATCCACGTGATTACACGAGGTCATGATAACGAAGCTGCTAAAACCCAAACGGACAGGGTCAGGGAGATAACGCGCCGGTATATATACACCAGCTCGCCAATTGGTGTCAGTCGAGAATCAGGTCACGATGATGAAGCTGATGATATTGCTGTGCGCCCTAGTCGCCTGCCAGGCGAAGAACCTGGACAATCCAGCTGCGTCACTCTACGGGGACTACAAGCTGATTTACGGCTGGCCGAAGCTTGGCAAGGATTTACCCAACTGCAGCCCGTTGGTGATCGCCCCGTTGGAGCTGTCCTCGTCCAGCTGCAAGTGCGGCAGGCAGTCGGCCAACATCGGCCTGTACTCCGTGCAGGCCAAGTCGAGGAATTTCAATCTGCTGGCGGACCTAGTCTCCAACGACGAGGAGCTGAAGCAGGCTTTGGCCGACAAGTGTTCGTGCAGCGACCACAGCATCGATCACATGGTGGTGATGAAGCTGAGCGGAGGTTACTTAGTACAATTCGACACCAACATCTCCAAGGGGTTCCTGATCGGCAAGTCCGTGCCGTCAGCCGACCAGCTCCAGAGCATCATCGCCGGACTGCCAGTGGACGCTAAAGGCGGCAGCCTGGTTTGTCAGTAACTGTAAATTGAAATATATGTACTAAAATCTGCAAAAAAGCATTTGATTCCGTTCCACATTCTTGGTTACAACAAGTTCTAGAAATAAATAAAATTCACCCAAAAAATTATTACACTCCTGAAGTCCACGACTGGACCAAATACTGACCAAATTTTAAACTCAGCACTCCTACGAAAACTATTGAAACTGATCCGATTATAATACATCGGGGCGTTACCCAGGGAGACGCACTCGGTCCATTGCTGTTCTGAATTCCTCTAAACAACCTTTCGAACATTTTGAATGTAACTAAATTAGTATACTGTTTGAAATAAAAAAAAAAACGTGATAAAATCATTGAGACTGATTCCATGGATAGCATAACTAACCTACTTTATATGAATGGTATAAACATGCAGTTTGGTATAGATAACTGCAAAATAAACTCGTGTAAAGCAGGAAATAAATATCAACCTTAGAGACGGAAGTAAAAATAGACGCACTTGAAGAATATGAGACATTTCAACATTTAAAGTATCGTCAGTTACTACAGATAAGGCATAAAGACACAAAACAGAAGCTGAATCATTAAAACTCAACTTAATTCCCGAAACACAGTGAAAACTCATTATTACATTTACCAACACAGCACTAACACGTTCTTTTAAAATTATTAACTGGACTAAATCTGATCTAAAATCTATTCAGCGCAAAGTAAATACTACAATGAGAAAATTCCGTAAGCATCACTCTAGATTTTGCCTACAAAGACTGACACGCCTTAGAAAAGAGCGTGGCAGGGACTGCGAGCACTTGTAGACATAACGAACGGCTCCTTTAAACCTTCAAGTCTGTACACACAACGAACAACTGATAGACGACGAAACAAAACTAGCCGAATGGACCGGAAACTCACTGAATGGGAGACACCGTCATGACTCATGTCAATCTAATATCGACAGAGAGCCGTAGAACGCTTGGCTCAATCATGGAGAACTCTGCCCGGAGACGGAAGGTTTCATATCGGACATTCAAGACCAAGTAATAGAAATGAAGAGCTATCAGAAATACATAATAAAAACTCTAAAAGCTCAGAAACCATCCAGTATATTACAGTAGCATACTAAATAATAGCACAGACTACAAGCACAGACATGACCGGATAGCGAACATAGTCCATCAAAAACTTGCACACACAAATATGAACCTACTACTATCGAGCAATTCTTACTGACCGAACAATGCACTATAATAGACCCGACATCAAGTTTGTAGAAAAACCTAACAACACAGGCTACCTAATTGATGTAGCTGTTTCAAATACACACAATTTGCAATCAACAATCGCTGAAAAACTTTCAAAGTACATCAAACTGAAAGAAATTGCACGATTTTGGCGTCTTCAAGAAGTAATAACAGTTCCCATCGTTATTTCCGCAACCGGTGTTATAACTAAACAACTGCACGATCCGATCAAGTGTCCGAAACTACGAAAAAATGCATATAAAATGTTACAAAAAGCAGCCATTTTAAATACATGCCAAACAACAACCAGGCCCTTTTGGAGTCCAACACTTCTTTATGAAGCACACACTGATACCCTTCTGAAATCCCCGGATATGCCGAGCGACAATAAACAAAAACAATAATAGTAATAATAAAAGAATAATTGAGGGAAAAAACTGCTAAACAAAGTCAAGTCTATGTGTATTACATTAAAACGCAACAAAAATAAATACCTTAGACACGAAGGTGCAGGAGTCATTGGCACCTGGTGCCAGGTCCTGGCCTGACGTCATTAACACAATCCAATCAAAATCCAATCCAATCAGCCGGAAGACGTCCACTGCTGGACAAAGGCCTCCCCCAAAGATTTCCACTCAGACCGGTCCTGGGCCACCCGCATCCAATGGTTGCCAGCTACCTTGACCAGGTCGTCGGTCCACCTTGTGGGGGGTCTGCCCACGCTACGTCTTCCGGTATGTGGCCGCCACTCGAGAACCTTTCTGCCCCAACGGCCGTCGGTTCTGCGAGCTATGTGCCCTGCCCATTGCCACTTTGCGACGGCGACCCTTCGAGCTATGTCGGTGACCTTGGTTCTCCTGCGGATCTCCTCATTTCTGATTCAATCTCGCAGGGAAACTCCGAGCATAGCTCGCTCCATCGCCCTCTCAGCAATCTAACAACAAGTGAACACTTAATTGTATAAACGTTTGATGAAACAGTTCAATGACAAGCGGACACACAGAAATCAACCAGAACTGCCGAGTGATTGCTGCATCAGAAGCCATCAACCATGCAGCGGAGGTGGTCAGTCATCCAAAATCCTGATGCAGCGAATTCAAAACCGCCTCGGGTTTGCTCCGAGCTGTGTTTCGTTGCAGCAGGGGGACGAACGCTCGGTCCACCAGCCCAGCTTATTATAAAATGGCGTCTTAAATTTTATCAGGGAATGTAAAAAGCTCGTCAGCTTCATACTCCTCAAGTTCTCCATTCTAAGCACATCCTTTTTTATCATATAAGGTGGTAGGAAGTGTCCCCGTGCTCTTCGAAGGTCTGACACGGTCCATGCACAAGACTGGAGTGCGAGTGGTACAGCATCAGATAGCGTGATCTTTAGTCAGTGAATCATCTAATTATGTAATTAGTCTCATCTATTATGATGCAACACACTTGCGTACTGAGTCCTGAACATCATCATCATCATCTTCAGCCGACAGACGTCCACCGCTGGACATAGGCCTCTCCAAACATCTCCACGTCGATCGGTCCCACGTTGCTCGCATCCAGTCCTGAACATGTTCTTGAAATCTAGTTACCATCCATTAGAAGAGCGAGTAGATTTTTAATGGTTTCATTGTTTTAAGATGCTGCGATTAGAAGAAGGTAAAAGAGATGAATATATTACTTTTTGTCATTTCGAATACCCGCCGCCGCCATTTTGTTTGCTCGTTTTGTTCTTTTAGCGCGTTACTCTTAGGGTGGCCGTGAAATTATATGAGAGCTGGTCCTGGTTTCTCTTCACCTCATTAGCTCGAGGTGCGATTTGGACAAATCGATTCCGAAGGTGTCTCCGGCTTGGATGACGAGGTCCGTCAGTCGCTCCTCCTGTTCAGTGGATCCGTGAAGTACCAAGTGCCTATTGTTCGCTCTTCCTCTCTTTCTACCCTCTCCTCCAAACTCAGCAAGTGTTCTCTTCTTAACATCTTCTCTGATCGATCCAAGCTCTTTCCTTAGATCCTTGACATTACAATGTCTTCCTCTGAGAGTTTTGGCGGGAAGGGTTTTCACAAATTGGCGACATATTTCTCCCAGTTTTTATTTTATAATTCGTGTCGCAGCGCCAGTTAAGTTTGTTCTGCAGTGGACGGCGTGGACTCGTCGGCACTATACGGTAACGTAATTTGGACTTAATGCCTTCAATCATAGTGCCTGATGTCGAATGAAGTAGATAATGTTGTAGAAGGAAGATACAGACGTGAGGCACGTTCCACAGCTAAGTGCGACGGAACTGAGACCTCAACCCTCCATATTGTCAAGCTCACCAGCTCGCGACTGGTGGTGGGGTGGACCACTGCCTCCTGGTACTCCATGCTAGATGACAGACGAGGCTCTGGCGACCGACCGAATGGCGGAATAACCTGGCTGGTGTGATGAAGCGAAAACGGCATCAGGGTTCAAGGAACCCCTGAAAGACTTCAATGCAGAATGGAGGGGATGATCCCTCGGAAAGTCCTGATGGTACAGTGGAATCGCTCACCAACCGACCTGACCTGATGACCACTACCACCCTGTCAAAAGATGAGGACAATCCCAGAATCGGATGAACCGATTCTGTCAGGACCATTGACAGCTTCTGTATACATTTGTGTTTGTATAGAGTATGTTTAAATCCTGATGGTGAGGTTTGATGGTGAACGCGAGGAGTGCTCCTCAGTCCTCATCGAACCCGGGCACCTGTACCGGGAGGTTGCCAACCGCTGCACCGTCGGGGGCAGTTACGATACGTGAGTAGTTACATCGGAAGCGGAAGAAAGTGGGAATGCTTTCCCAGCGGTGGGATTGATAAAGATTTTTTTTTAATTTATATTATATTCAATTAGAAGACGAACTGGACGTCCGCCTAATAGTAAGTGATGTACATTGCACCACAGTGTACTCGTAGCTTCGATTAAAGTCACCAGCTGCAGCGCCCTTCAAACCGGAACACGTTAGGTTAGGCTGCTAACCGCTGTGCAACAGGGATGATAAATTGTACCCATGTGTATACCCGATGTCATGATAACGGAGCTGGAAGATTGATGCCCAAGACGGGGTCAGGGTTAGAGATAACGCGCGCGTATATATACACCAGCTCGCCAGTTGGTGGCAGTCGGGAGCCAGGTCGTGATGATGAAGCTGATGATACTGCTGTGTGCGCTGATCGCCTGCCAGGCGAAGAACCTGGAGGACCCAGCTGCGTCGCTCTACGGGGAGTACAAGCTGGTGTACGGCTGGCCGAATCTCGGCAAGGACATACCCAACTGCATCCCGGTGGTGGTCGCCGCGCCGGAGCTGTCCTCATCCGGTTGCAAGTGCGGCCGGCAGTCGGCCAGCATCGGCCTGTTCTCCTTGCAGTCCAGGTCGAGGAGGTTAACTCTGCTGGCGGACATAGTCTCCGACGGCGATGAGCTGAAGCGAGCCCTGGCCGACAAGTGCTCGTGCGACGACAGCATCGACCACGCGGTGGTGATGAGGCTGAGCGGCGGCTACTTACTACAATTCGACACCAACGTCTCCAAGGGTTTCCTGATCGGCAGGTCCGCACCCTCAGCAGATCAGCTCCAGGACATCATCTCTAGCCTCCCATTGGACGTTAGAGACGGCAGCCTGGTTTGCCAGTAACCGGAAATTGAAATATATCTATAATTAACAAACAATTGTCTCATTTACGCCTGCGCATGGAGCTGATGGTGAAGACCAGCTCACCAGCTCCAAGCGTCGCAGCGGAACAGCGTTGCTGGTGACAAGTGCACCTGGAGATGCAGTCATCACCATCAGTAAGAGTACTGCAACACAGAACATCAGGTGTTGGAGCTACATCATCACCTTCACCATCAAGCGCGCGTGTTCGACACGAGCACCTTCACCATCAAGCGCGCGTGTTCGACACGAGCACCTTCACTATCAAGCGCGCGTGTTCGACACGAGCACCTTCATCAAGCGCGTGTTCGACGAGCACCTTCACTATCAAGCGCGCGTGTTCGACACGAGCACCTTCACCATCAAGCGCGTGTTCGACACGAGCACCTTCACCATCAAGCGCGCGTGTTCGACACGAGCACCTTCACCATCAAGCGCGCGTGTTCGACACGAGCACCTTCACTATCAAGCGCGCGTGTTCGACACGAGCACCTTCACTATCAAGCGCGCGTGTTCGACACGAGCACCTTCACTATCAAGCGCACGTGTCTGACACGAGCACCTTCACCATCATGCGAACGTGTATGCCGCAAATTTTGACAATCGACATGCCTGCAATGTGTATACCATCATGATTAGCGCCTATGTTAAGAGCAGTACTATCACTCAATATCAAGTGATCGTCCCACTGCTCTCGTAGCTTTCCTTTAAAATAAAAATTTATACACGGAACATATAATCTTGATCCATTACTATACTTAAAGTATGACAGATATCGGAAGCGACCTTTGACCGCCATTTTATATTTCACCTTTAGCAGTGATACCAACCTTGTCAGTGTTTTAGAGATTAGAAAAAAAAAAATTAAGCGACGAGTGAGAACATTCACTTGATAGTGAGTGATTCGTTTGTTTATAACGTAGCGCTAGTTATAATGGTACACGCACAACATTGCGCTCGTCGCCTGAGACATAAGATGTATCTGGTCACCTTAGTGACTTCAGTAGCTACAGCGCCCTTCAAACCGGATCACAGCAATGTCCGCACAGCACCGCGTGCCGGCTGCAACAGGCGCTGCGGCGGTACCTAGACGGTCTGCGGCGACAGAGACACTACCGCCAGTGATAGGTATAGCGTCCTTCAAACCGGATCACAGCAATGTCCGCACAGCACCGCGTGCCGGCTGCAACAGGCGCTGCGGCGGTACCTAGACGGTCTGCGGCGACAGAGACACTACCGCCAGTGATAGGTATAGCATCCTTCAAACCGGATCACAGCAATGTCCGCACAGCACCGCGTGCCGGCTGCAACAGGCGCTGCGGCGGTACCTAGACGGTCTGCGGCGACAGAGACACTACCGCCAGTGATAGGTATAGCATCCTTCAAACCGGATCACAGTAATGTCCGCACAGCACCGCGTGCCGGCTGCAACAGGCGCTGCGGCGGTACTCTAGACGGTCTGCGGCGACAGAGACACTACCGCCAGTGATAGGTATAGCGTCCTTCAAACCGGATCACAGCAATGTCGCACAGCACCGCGTGCCGGTTGCAACAGGCGCTGCGGCGGTACCCTGAACGGTCTGCGGCGACAGAGACACTACCGCCAGTGATAGGTATAGCATCCTTCAAACCGGATCACAGCAATGTCCGCACAGCACCGCGTGCCGGCTGCAACAGGCGCTGCGGCGGTACCCTGAACGGTCTGCGGCGACAGAGACGCTACCGCCAGTGATAGGTATAGCATCCTTCAAACCGGATCACAGCAATGTCCGCACAGCACCGCGTGCCGGCTGCAACAGGCGCTGCGGCGGTACCTAGACGGTCTGCGGCGACAGAACACTACCGCCAGTGATAGGTATAGCATCCTTCAAACCGGATCACAGCAATGTCGCACAGCACCGCGTGCCGGTTGCAACAGGCGCTGCGGCGGTACCCTGAACGGTCTGCGGCGACAGAGACACTACCGCCAGTGATAGGTATAGCATCCTTCAAACCGGATCACAGCAATGTCGCACAGCACCGCGTGCCGGCTGCAACAGGCGCTGCGGCGGTACCTGAACGGTCTGCGGCGACAGAGACACTACCGCCAGTGATAGGTATAGCATCCTTCAAACCGGATCACAGCAATGTCCGCACAGCACCGCGTGCCGGCTGCAACAGGCGCTGCGGCGGTACCTGAACGGTCTGCGGCGACAGAACACTACCGCCAGTGATAGGTATAGCATCCTTCAAACCGGATCACAGCAATGTCCGCACAGCACCGCGTGCCGGCTGCAACAGGCGCTGCGGCGGTACCTGAACGGTCTGCGGCGACAGAGACACTACCGCCAGTGATAGGTATAGCATCCTTCAAACCGGATCACAGCAATGTCCGCACAGCACCGCGTGCCGGCTGCAACAGGCGCTGCGGCGGTACCTGAACGGTCTGCGGCGACAGAACACTACCGCCAGTGATAGGTATAGCATCCTTCAAACCGGATCACAGCAATGTCCGCACAGCACCGCGTGCCGGCTGCAACAGGCGCTGCGGCGGTACCTAGACGGTCTGCGGCGACAGAGACACTACCGCCAGTGATAGGTATAGCATCCTTCAAACCGGATCACAGTACTGCTGCCTCTGTGCCAGACGTACGCTAAGTTAAACGCGCTATAACTTGAGATAACTTTAACCTTTTGCTTTACCTCCCAAGTTAAATCCGGGCGCGGCGTCCGGCTCTAGTTTGAAACGCGTAATGCCCTTAACAATCCGGCCGCTTAACTCCCCCTTAAGCGGCTGCCGGTGCCGCGTGCGGCGCGGTCGCGGGTTCGATTCCAATTCTCAAGTTATTATTAAATTTATACTACGTAATAACCGCTGGTTGATTTTTAGGTCGTCTAAATTTAACTGTGATCCGGTTCGAAGGACCACAAAAAATTGGTACAATCTGTGGCAGTGTAAACGTGCTATCTAGTGTTTATTACTGAACGCTTGGAAAAATTAGGGTTCCGCACAAAAATTTTACTTTTTTTAGATTATGATCCGGTTCGAAGGACCACAAAAATAAATGGGTATAATGTGGTGCAGTGTAAACATCCTAACTACCGTATATCAATGATGTTTTAAAAAATTAGGGTTCCGCACAAAAGTGCTACCTCCTCCCTCTTTAGTTGGATTGTGATCCGGTTCGAAGGACCACAAAAAAATTTTGTACAATCTGTAACGTAAACGACCTAAAATTTTTAAAAATTAGAGTTCCGCCAAAAACTGATAGTTTAGGTGATCCGGTTCGAAGGACCTCAGAAAAAAATGTGTGCAATCTGATGCAGAGTGAGCGTTGTATATAGCCTTTAGTGGTAACTTTTTCGAAAAGTTAGGGTTCCGCACATATTATTACTTCTTTCAGTTGGAATACAAAGTAAATATTGGAGATGTGTGCGTGTGTGCGTGCGCTGTACGTGCGCGCGGCCCCGCGTTCGAACCCGGCCGACGGGTTAAACGAACTGTATGGGTAGGTGTAGTAACTTTATAGGCAAACTCGCGTCGAAACGAACCGCCATTTTCTGCACGAGGAGTAGTCGGAAGGGGGGGAGGACGCCATTTTTATCAACTCGCACTTGACCGAAATTCACTGCATCACCAGCTCCAGAGAACAGCGAGGGTAGTTTAAAAAAAAATTATCGCGTATTCGAACCTGGAACTTTGTCGATAGGCTGCCAACCAATGAGCTATAGGGGCAATCAATTTTGTTTTCATTCTCCTAATGCAATGATAAGCTGCGGCCGGCGGAGGTCAGGTGCAGATAACGCGCGCGTATATATACACCAGCTCGCCAGTTGGTGGCAGTCGGGAGCCAGGTCGTGATGATGAAGCTGATGATACTGCTGTGTGCGCTGATCGCCTGCCAGGCGAAGAACCTGGAGGATCCAGCTGCGTCGCTCTACGGGGAGTACAAGCTGGTGTACACCTGGCCGAAGGTCAGCAACGACGTGCCGAACTGCACGCCGGTCGTCATCTCCAGAGCTGACCCGTCCGCGTCTTTGCAGTCCTGCAGCTGCAAGCGGGCGGCCCGGACCGGCCTGATATCGCTCGAGGCCAGGTCCAAGAAGTTCACCGTGCTGTCCGACATCGTCAGCAGCGCCGGAGACCTGAAGAAGGCGCTGGACGACAGCTGCTCCTGCTCCGACGGCCACATCGACCACAGCGTAGTGTACCATGTCAACGACAGCTACATGATACACTACGACACGAACATATCCAGGTCGTTCCTCCTCAGCAGGTCGGTGCCGGCCGCCGGCGAGCTGGAGAAGATCCTCGAAGGTCTGACCTTCGTCGACCAGGCCGGCAGCCGGGTGTGCCGATAACACCACATCGAATATCGCCGCTACATTTAATTAAACATTTCAATCTAGTCGCCTTTTAGTGTCTTACTTCTAAGTCTTCTCTAACCTCACACAGCATACCTTGAAACTCCTGTCCTGTAGTATCCTCAACCGTGATGAGGGTACTCCAAGCTTCATCCGTGATGAGAATGATGAAATGGTCCTCATCGGAGCAGTTCCAAAGAAGCTCGCCGAACGTTCTAGTTCAATTGTGTTCGCATTTAGGTCCGCTCCAATGTGCCGAAGTTTGAATGCTCTTATCAACCGCAAGGCATCGTGTAAATATCCTAACTGTGGTACCAATCGATAGGTCGTTTCTTAAGCAACAAGCGGAAATATACACAACAAACTGTTTAATAGATTTTTTGTATTTTTTTTTATCAATTGCAACAGTCTCCACAGTACGGCCATAGAGCGGCAGCCATCTTTGTATGGAGTCGTTCCACATTTAAACTACACACCGACACACAAATGTGTGATACGGATAAATTAAACCGTACTTAGGTGTATGTATGCTTAATGACATTACCGTGATCCGGTTTGAAGGACCAATAGTTATTACTGGTGGTAGTGTCACTGTTGCCGGAGACAGTATAGGTAGGTATCGCCGCAGCGCCTGTTACAACCGGCCGGTAGTGCTGTGCAGACATTGCTGTGATCCGGTTCGGAGTGCGCTGTAGCTAGTGTAACTGTGGTAACAAGATCGAACATCTTATATGAAAGGAAATTAAAAGTAGAACAAAAAAATAAAATTGGAATTACACAGGCCGCATCCCAGCAGTGCTGCGGGCGCAATTATCATATATAAATTAAAAAAAAAAAAATCTAACTATCGCTATGATATAAGTGAACAAAGATTTATATATTTTTTTTTTATTTAGTCAATGACGTTGATTTATCAGCCAGCAGAAGCAAGTACGTACACTTGATATTAAGTGATATGCTCGCGAGTTAAGATGTTATACATAACACCACATTACGATCGTCACCTCACACGGAAGCCACAGCGCCCTTCAAACCGGAACATCAATCGAACAACTGTATAATGCAATACATCTGAATCGCGGTATATATCACTCATTTTTAAGTGATCGATGGCATAGATCACTTACACACCTCTCACAATCACCACTTACATGTACTCACGGATTCGAACCCGGCACTTGTTGAGGTGGCGCCCTAACCGCCGCGCCGCAGTCGACGCGGAAAGTTCGAGGATCAAGATCAATGGGGCGAGTTATACGTAGCTCCAGTATTGACATTAGCATCCGTTAATACATTTGGTATAGGAAGGGACGACAACAGACATACAAACAACAACAACAACCGGTTATTAGTTGACGGAGTTACTTACAACTATACACATAACGTAGCCCACGTCACATTCCCACTGCTGGGACCCGAACTCATGTGAAGTAAGGAATCATGACTGTTTACCCACCGCGCCAATTGTCAACGGAATTTTGAATGCATCGGATATGCTGTCCATCATCAGCTACCTTCCGGTGTCAATTTTAGACGGTAAATGATTGTCGGTTTGTATGATGCAAGTAGTTTCCCACGTCCAGCGGTGGACACCTGCCTGATGGTGGAGGGTACAGCAATGGAGATGAGAAAAATTATTGGTGATGGTGATGGTGTAAGCATTATTCATCAGCTCCAGCGCCTGATGTACTGATTGCATGTCCAGGTGCACTTGTCACCAGCAACGCTGTTCCGCTGCGACGCTTGGAGCTGGTGAGCTGGTCTTCACCATCAGCTCCATGCGCAGGCGTAAATGAGACAATTGTTTGTTAATAGTAGATATATTTCAATTTCCGGTTACTGGCAAACCAGGTTGCCGTCTCTAGCGTCCAATGGGAGGCTGGAGATGATGTCCTGGAGCTGGTCTGCTGAGGGTGCGGACCTGCCGATCAGGAAACCTTTGGAGATGTTGGTGTCGAAGTGGACCATGTAGCCGCCGCTCAGCTTCAGCACCACCGAGTGATCGATGCTGCCGTCGCCGCACGAGCACTTGTCGCTGACAGCCCGCTTCAGCTCCTCGCCGTTGGAGACGACGTCCGCCAGCAGCGTGAACTTCTTGGATCTGGACTGGAGCGAGATCAGGCCGATGTTGGCCGACTGCCTCTCGCACTTGCAGCTGGCCGAGCGTGACGGATCGGCTGCGGAGATGAGCACCGGGCTGCAGTTGGGCACATCCTGTCCGAGCTTCGGCCAGCTGTAGATGAGCTTGTAGTCGCCGCCGAGGGCCGCCGCCGGCTCCTCCAGGCTCCTCGCCCAGCTCGCCGTCACCGCGCACACCAGCACCACCATCAGCTTCCACATGTTGTCGCTCCTCCAATTCGACTGTGAGTCCCCGCTGCCGGCTCCGCTGTACTTATACCGCTGCGACGCTGACTGCACCACTCCCGGCCGCGTCGTTATCAGCTCGTGTAAACACTCCTTAACGTAATGGTGTGTGTACACAAACAGCATTAGCTAACGTAGTGTGTACACATCTTAACGCGATGTTTATTCATTAAGATTCGGGATTCGAATCCGCTTCATAAATTCTTATCTACTGCTCGTTGGTAAACTATGTGTCACGGTGTGGTCTTGAAGGTACTTCGCGTCAGGTGGATGACCAAGTCGAGGGTCAGACAAGCGGGGACCAGCTGATCGCCGTTATTTATTATCGAATGATTAAGAAGGAGAAGTATTACTTTATCTCCATTTTGATATCAGCAGCACCAAGGGCAAACTATAGTGAGGATAGCACTAAGGTAAGCTCTGCCTGTTGTAATAGGCGACTAAATCGGTTTTCAGTTCGAAGGCTTTGTATGTGGACTCTCATTGTGCACTAGTTCTTGTCGTACCAAAGTAAGGGTGTCGAGTAGGGTGCCATCCCTTGGAAAGTGCTTCAGTCGTAGTACCAGAAGTTACAAGTACTAGGATCAATTTGTTACCTTGAGTGTGTAACTCTGTATGGATTGCTTATATATCGAAAGAGTAATTGTATGCATCTCAATCAGTTTTTTCAACAATTACCCAATCAATCAATCCAATCCAATCAGCCGGAAGACGTCCACTGCTGGACAAAAGCCTCCCCCAAAGATTTCCACTCAGATCGGTCCTTTTTTTTTTTTTTTTTTTTTGATATCGGTGGTGGAAATGCTGTTACCGCATACCCAGCGTCCTTTTCAGGGGGGGGACGCCGGGTTATGTGGGGCTCGGGGCCACTGAGATGTTGTGCGTGACCCCCATACCCACTAAAACCACCACCGCTTGTCCCGCAATACGCGTACTGGAGACGCCCGGGTTTCAGCCAAGCAACTCTCCGGGCGCCTCCGCGTATAAACCTCCTCCTGGTGGATGCCCGCGGGGAGCAAAGGCACCCACCTGCCGTCCCGTACCGGCCCCTCGCGGGACCGGAACGTTGGGGCCCCCGACCCCTCAGACGACCGCGCGCGCCCAAGACGGAGCACGCCCGGCCACCGCCTTCCCGTGAAGGAATTGGGCGGCGGCCTCCTCCCTCCAGACTCCCCCCCCCCGCTTCGAAATGGGAGGAGGGGATAAAACCAAGACTCCCCGGGGACGCACCCCAGGGGAAACACGACAAAAGGCCCAAAGGGCCACGCCCATGGCCCGAAGGCCCCTCACACCGTGCCCGGCTAGGGGCCCGTCGCTCACGGCGGGAGGAAGCGGACGGCGTGGTTCTGCCGCCGCGCTCTCCCGCCGGCCCGCCGCCGCCTGCAGCAGGCAGCGGCGTCGGCCTCCTTCTGACGCATCACTGCGCCGCAGAAGGAGACCACCGCCTTCCAAGACCTCTCGCTGCTCAACATATGATCGATTACAGTCGGCAGCGAGAGGTCACTGCCGACTTGCGCGACGAGGGCGTGGCGCTGCGGACCCCACGCCGGGCACTCCGCCAGAGTGTGGTGCGCCGTGTCAATCGGCGCACCACACTCGACGCATTCTTGTGTCATCTCTACGAGCCACCTGGTGCAGGTACTTGCCGAAACATCCATGGCCTGTCAGCACCTGCACCAGGTGGAACGTCAAGGCCCCGTACCGCCGGCTCATCCACCGGGACAGGTGGGGCCTGATGGCCTCCACCGTGTCCCGGCCGGCGGCAGGGTTACCTAACTCCGTCTCCCACCGCCGGATCAGGGCGTCATGGGCAACGCGCTTGATCCGGCGGACCGTGGCCGGGTCCGGCCGACGCTCTCCGGCATCCCGCAGGAAGAGGTACACTTCCGCGAGCGACTGCGCCTGTAGATGCCAAGGTGCATCGGCCGCGAGAAGCGTACCCGCCGTCCAGGACACCGTACGGTACGCCCGACAGGCTCGGACCGCCAGGATACGTTGGGCCCTCTTCAACACGGGCCCGTTCCTGGCGGTCTCGCACCTATCCACCCATACGGGCGCACCGTACAGTGCCATACCCGCAGGATGCCAGAGTATAGGTGCCGACACAAATGACCCGGCCCCCGACATTGGGCAGCAATCTGCCCAGCGCAGCGGCGGTGGCGGTGAGCTTCGGGAGAAGCCGTTCGAAGTGCTCTCCGAAGCTCCATCGCCCGTCCAGAGTGAGCCCTAAATACTTGAGGGCTCCCCGCACTGGGACCCTCTCGCCCCGGACGGGGATGATCGCGCCCGGGGTGGACCCCTGCGGGGTCCGTGGAAGAGGAGGGCCTCCGTCTTCGTGACGGAGACCCTCACAGACCCAGCTGCTCGATCCGGTCCACTACCAGCGACGTGCTAGTGGCGGCCAGACGAGCAGCCTCGTCGTAAAGCAGCCTCGTCGTACACTCAGACCGGTCCTGGGCCATCCGTATCCAATGGTTTGCCAGCGACCTTGACCAGGTCTTCCGGTACGTGGCCGCCACTCGAGAACCTTTCTGCCCCAACGGCCGTCGGTTCTGCGAGCTATGTGCCCTGCCCATTGCCACTTTGCGACGGCGACCCTTCGAGCTATGTCAGTGACGTTGGTTCTCCTGCAGATCTCCTCATTTCTGTTAACAATTACCCACTCACAGTAATATTAACTTGTGTACATTAACATTAGATCACTGATTTGAAATTACACAGAATTATTACAAGTTATTCACAGCTGCTCTTTTCCTTTAGACGTTATTGTTGTAACAGAAGCTGGTATATCCGATCATCTTTCACCATCACATACCTACCGATAATATGTATACACAATTGCGTAAACCAGCTATATGAGGGAGAAACGCTGTCCGAGCACGGACTGATGCGTGGAAACACGGACTATACTAGAATAGTACAAAAAATTCAATAACATCACTAAATCTTGCATCGATCATATGTTGATTCGTGCTCTCGCTATGGATCCGCGCTCGGCGGCGCTTGGCATTGTATTAGCAGACCACATGACCAGACCACAGAGACATACTAATGAAATGAAATATCAGGAGACATCGTCTTCGGGCTCCTTGGATGAACAACAACATTGTTCAGCTATGTGACGAAAGTGACCGGTTATTTTCTATATGAAAAAAGACTCTCGACTCCCGGTTAAGTACGTCAAGAACTCTACATTCAAAATAATTTTAACAATCCAAAAAAACTACATGTGATTATGAATAAAACGATTGATCGAGCCACACTGCACACGCTATCGATTGATGAAGCAATACTCAAGGCTTTCGATGCACAAGGACTGACACAAAAATCTATCGCAGACAGTTTTGCTAATACTTTTCAAGAAGCAGTTAATAACTTGGTTCCAAAACGCACTCCTAAATTAATAGATGAACACACTAGGCCTCTAGAGTCGAGTGCACGCTTTCATAAAGCTACTAGCAATAAAATTCTGAAAGTTATACAAAGCCTCAAATCCAACAAAGCTCCTGGATTTGACGAAATTAAGTCTGACCTAAAAATGGTAGAGGACGTATCACTTGCCATAGCTGACTTAATAAATTCTAGCGTCAAACAGGGCATTTATCCGGACAGTTTGAAACAAGGCTCTATCCGACCGATATTTAAAAAGAGAAAGCGAGACAATAACGTTGCTTTCATCTTTTAGATCAGATTATTGAGAAGTACATTTGTGAGTAAATTCATAATTTTTATAGAAAGAGCGAAGTAATAAACAATTCAGTTCCCAGAGGGGGAAAAGGTAATCTTCTCAAGTCAATAGATCCATAGATAAAAAATGTATTGTGCTAGCATTATTCATTGACTTCTCCCGGGCGTTCGACACACTAGACCATTCTAAATTGCTAGAAAAGCTTGAAAACTGTGGCGTACGTGGTCCTCTGCTAAGCTGGTGTATAAACTATCTACAAAATCGCAAGTCAAATGTAAGAATGTGTAATACGTATAGCTACACCATGATTCGTGCCCAAGGCGTAACGCAAGGATCAGTTTTAGGTCCCTCACACTTTCCATCGTACGTAAATGATATGAGCAGCTGTTACGTGCTGTACTTACTTAGTAATTAGTAACCTAAATCCTAGGGCTTATACGTTGCTACAAGAAGACTAACAATTTAGGCAAATGGTGTCATGAAGTTGGACTTGTTTTAAACGCAAATGAAAGTAAACTCCTTCAAATTAGATCACCTTATATAAAATAGGGGTCGATATACAACATCGTAGACCACGACGATAAATGTATGCATTCTTACTCTAACCTGTGTGCCTGTCCTGCTATTGATTATGTAATGTCTCACACTTACCTTGCTCTTGTTCTAGATAGCAAACAATTTCTCTCGCAGATTAACATATTAAAACATCGCATACCCTTCAAGATTAAATTATATATTGCTATATAATTCTCTTGCTGAATGTTATATCCAATAAGGCGTTAGTAGTTGTGGACGCACGTTGCCTAGATACAATTTACAACTTGCAGTTAAATATACTAAAAACTATAGTGTCTGAAACAGTTAGATCTCATTATAGGAATAATGATTTTGAGCTATTTAAACATTGCAACGACTCGAACTAAAAACATATACGGTGAACGAACTACTCAGTATGGTAAGGTTGGATAATTCAGACCTAATTGGATAAAATCTACAACCTACAAAGTCATCATCAGCTGATAGATGTCCACTGCTGGACATTAGACTCCTACAAAGATCCCTACATCAATCAGTCCCGCGCTGGCGGCATCTCCGGGCAGTAGGAGCCGTCGTGTGTACGTGGGTAGTCTGCAATAAACTAACACTAATGGAAATGGAGTTATACTACATGGTGATAGCGGTTAAGACAAAGGTTAAGGAGAAGGTTAAGACAAAGGTTAAGGAAAAATGTAATTTAGTTAGTGCAAGTTATTGTCTTTAAATATGGAGCACGCTCCACCGCTTGAGGAACTAAATTTAGATGTTGGAGCAACGACGCGGCCGGATCCTTGTTAGAAGTGGAATCGACAGTTTTAGATATGTGTGAAGGAGCTTCGAAGATGCTAAGCTGTTTTTTGGTGAATTTAATCAGCTCTGGGAAAGGAGGGAGAAGGATATGATGTATAAACAGCTTTTAAATTCACAAAAGATGCTTCGAGGACATCGCTTCTTCATGTGTATAAAAAAGACGGGTAAAAGTACTATGATTGTTTTTTTCTAAAGCTTGAGGGGGAGCGGGGAGTCGGGGATCAGTGGAGATACTATTTTAAAGCTTTTTAGTACTTTAGCTGTAACATTGACACAACCGTCACATCCGTTTGTTTCTAAATTTGAAATGATCCTTTTAACTTCATCCTCTGTTGAATCCAAAAGTACAGAGGAATAATTTGTCCCTCATGTAAGGACATCAGTTGGAAGACACGGAATACCTGATGGTATTCCGTGTCTTCCAACATGACCGTATGACGTAATGAAAAACAATGATTTGTGAAAGGTATGTATATTTAAATTCAACTCATTTCCGGTTACTTGCAAACCGAACTGCCGTCTTTAGCGTCGAACGGCAATCCGGCGATGATGTCCTGGAGTTGGTCGGCCGACGGCGCGGCGCTGCCGATCAGGAACCCCTTGGAGACGTTTGTGTCGAAGTGGACCATGTAGCCGCCGCTCAGCTTCAACACCACCGAGTGGTCGATGCTGCCCTCGGAACACGAGCATTTGTCGCTCAAAGCCTGCTTCAGTTCTTCGTTGTTAGAGACGATATCCGCCAGAAGGATGAATTTCCTGGATCTGGATTGGAGCGAGATCAGGCCGATGTTGGCCGATTGCCTCTCGCACTTGCAGCTGGTCGAGCGTGACGGATCGGCTGCGGAGATGAGCACCGGGCTGCAGTTGGGTACTTCCTGTCCGAGTTTCGGCCAGCTGTAGATGAGCTTGTAGTCGCCGCCGAGGGCCGCCGCCGGCTCCTCCAGGCTCCTCGCCCAGCTCGCCGTCACCGCGCACACCAGCACCAACATCAGCTTCCACATGTTGTCGCTCCTCCAATTCGACTGTGATTCCCCGCTGTCGGCTCCGCTGTACTTATACCGCTGCGACTGCACCACTCCCGGCCACGTCGTCATCAGCTCGTGTAAACACTCCTTAACGTAATGGTGTGTGTACACAAACAGCATTAGCTAATACATATCTTAATGTATTGTTTCTTTATCATGATGAGAGTTCTAGAAACGAAGTTAAGAACAAGCTAATCAAACATTTAACCCCATCCCTCTTCCCTACCCCTTCCAGTCTTTGTTAATTAAAAGAAAAGTCTTTTTATTATATATCGAATAGTTTATTTATGTTATATATATATTTATAAGGACAACGATAGGGGTGGAAGGGTTCCGCCAATATTTTACGGATCCCAATTCATCATTCTGGAGAACAGACGAAGATCTGTCCACCCACCAACCCGCGCTGGAGCAGCGAGGTGAGCAGAACCAATCCCCTCAACGAACTCCGTGGCGATGTTTCGAGGAGGCCTACGCCCAGCTGTGGACGTCTATCGGCTGATCATTATGATGTCGATAAGTCACTGAAAAAGAATATGTGTTCGAACTTTTAAATGTACTTCCAGCTGTTGCTCGTCCGTCAGTTCACTTCGACCCAGCATACCAGCACCAGCACCAACAGCTTCCACGCGTCACAGGACGTCTTTATTCTAGCCGCTAAGTTTCCATGATGTTTTGTGCTGCACCATTACCTATCAGCAATAGCTTCAAACTTCGACTTTAGCAGCTGCAGATGGATCAGCTCCTCGTCGTAGTCTTAAGAAGAAATAAAACCGGATGTGGACATTATCAGAAGATATACAAGCTGCTGGAGGAACACTTTCACGACCTGAGATTTTTGTCGTCCTTTAAAAAGTCACTTGACTCGACTCTACTAGAAAAATCTGCAATACCAACTGTGGGAACATTAAGTGGGCTAAGATTTACAATCCTTATAAATTTCAATTCACAACAAACCCACAGCTGGGCATAGCTGATACCAAAACTCTATGGAGTAGTCGCCTATTAATCCACCAACCTGCACTGGGCTAGCGTGGTGGGGGTTAAAGTTCAATTCTTTCTAAATCAAGATTCGAGTAAGGCTCTGCCCAGCTGTGGGTGTTATCCTACTGATAAGAAGATAAGAGAAAATTCTTTACGAACACAGACTGACCCGTGCAACAGGTTGCTTTACGGAGCCCACAAGTGATAATTAATAAATAAACCTTTTATTTACAAGGATATGGTTTATAATACATACATACATATATTAGTTTGGCAAATATCTCCCTTCCGTTTTTTTGCTCTTTATTCAATGCTTTATAAAAAGTGTTACAGTGATCGGATTTAGTTCAAATATGCGCCGTTTTGTTCGATAATCTGTTTCCATCTAGACGGCAACTTCATAATACCTCCCTCGTAGAAGCCACCACCACTCACCATGGACAGGAACAGGTGGTAATAACTTGGCGCTATGTCCGGGCTATATGGTGGATGCGATAAAACCTCCCATCCGAGCTCCTGTAGCTTCTGACGAGTCATCAACGAAGTGTGTGGTCTGGCGTTGTCCTGGTGGAACACTACACCCTTCCTGTTGGCCAATTCTGGACGCTTCTGGTCGATCGCCTGCTTCAAGCGGTCCAGTTGTTCGCAGTAGATGGTAGAATTACGCGTCTGCCCATATGGGAGCAGCTCATAGTGGATGATTCCCTTCCCAACCCACCAAACACACAGCAAAACCTTCCTGGCGGTCAATCCCGGCTTGGCCGCTCGACCACGACCGTTTTCGCTTGATATTGTCGTATGTGATCCATTTTTGGTCGCCAGTCACCATCCGCTTCAAGAATGGGTCGAGTTCGTTCCGTTTCAGCAGCATATCGCAGGCGTTGATTCGGTCCCGAAGGTTTTGCGTCAAATCATGCGGCACCCAAACATCAAGCTTTTTTTTGTATCCAGCCTTCTGCAGATGGTTTAAAATGGTTTGGTGACTAACTCCCATCTCCTGGGCGATGTCACGAGATGCCACATGCCGGTCTAACTCGATGTAGTCCATGATTTGATCGGTATTTGTCGTCACAGGTCTTCCGCCGGCTGGCTTATCCATGGTGTCGTTTTCACCGGCTCTGAATCGTCGAAACCATTCCTCCGCGGTTCGAAGTGATAGAGTACCATCCCCAAAACACCATTAATCTCACGGAACGTTTCTCTAGCGGATTTGCCTTTAACGAAGGAAAACTTTAAAATAGTGCGAATTTCGGCGTTAGTGAACTCAATGTTTACACGTCTATAACTGTTGAACGCAATATCCAAACTAATTATGCATAGCGTCGTTTTGTAGGTTATGTCAAGACCTTTCAAATTATGTATAGTATTGCCAGATACGAGCTTTGTAGCGCTTTGTACATAGCCGCGAAATTCAAAAGACAAAAAGGCGGAAGGGAGATATTTGCCAACTTTATATATCACGCCTCGTTACCAGTGGGGTAGGCAGAGACCAGCTCTCTCCACCTGCTACGATCCTGGTACACCTCTCTCGCTTCCTCCACTTTCATAAGCGTCTTCATGCACGCTCGTCGGTTGCGTGTGCTTTTGATCCGGCCTTTCTTCAGGACATCTCCGATTTGATCGGAATATGTCCGCCTAGGTCGGCCTGCACCGATTTTTCCAATCATTCTTACCTTGTATATCTCTTTCGTTAATCTTCTTTCATCCATTCTTTCGACATGGCCGGACCATCTAAGCATTTCTCTATCCTCGTCACTACATCTTCAACCACGCCGCACCGCTTCCTTATCACACTGATAATGGTTTACAACAACATGTTCATACAGTCACAGTTTCACATGTTCTGCTTAAAAGCGTGCAAATGTTACAGCTAGTGCCTGATGTTGCAATTAGCTATTGCAATTATATAGACATAAGCTCGTTTCATACGTACTGTGTGCATTTTTAGGGGCTTTTTTACTCTTTTTACTATTGCTAATTCAGTTCTATGGTAGTAGATCCACGCGTACAGTTCACTGTAGCACACAATTGGGCAGGATCGACCGGTGCGACACTACCCTCTCACAGAAAATCAGCGTGAAATGGCTGGCTTCCTAGTGGCTGCCGTGTTGCGTCTGGTGAGTGAGAGAGCCGGATGCCCATTCCTTTTCCTTTCCCTCAGACCACTCGAATTTTGACGTTTGCTAGATGGACCGGTGCGACGCTGCAGTGTTCTAGGAGCTGTGATGTTGCATTTGGTTAGAAACTAACTAGTGTCTGGTGGCAACGGCCTAGTAACACTTTTGTTGTTATTTGCGTCTGTGGGCAGCGGCGAAAGCTACCACCAGGTGACCCGCTAGCTCGTTTGCCTCCGTTATAATATAAAAAAAAAAAAAAAAAAGTGTTTTGTGCTTCTAAAATTTCAATAAATGATAGCGCCTTCGTAGAGTCTACAAATTCCTTAACATTTTCATTATCATAATCTCTCTTCTCTTCTAGTACATACGGTATCTGTCTGTTGCTTGGCTGCTTCGCTCTTACATTAGAGGAGATGGTCTGACCGGTTTCAAGGTCAGAAAGAGCCAAACAATGAATGTTGCTATCAATTTCACAGACGCGGCATCTCTCAGCAATCTAAAGCAGTTATGTTAATAGCACAATAGTCGAAATTATAATTTAAAGGGTTGATGTTTAAGTCTAATTTTGTGCAAGAACCTCCCCTACGTTGGTTTCTACGGGAGGAACTGGTCGCTAAATGGTAATTGTTTATATAAAGATTTGATTCGCAACCGTGTATATCGCGGGTGGTTTTTTAAAGTTCACCTTGAGCGACCTCTGACAATATTTTGATGTGAAACCATGATTTTTTTGGTACTGTCTGAAAATAGTACGGCATTGTAGCTTTACGTTCACTGTTTGAGTTGCACCCTCGCTTGACATTATAATTATGATTCATAGAACCTCCATTTTCTAAGTGTTTTGTTATTAACGTTTGTCTACAGGCCGCACTGTCTATTTCAATACTTAATTTAAAGCAGTTGAAGAGTAATTTGGATTTTCCGATATATCTATGTATTTACAATTGCTATCGTTTTCATATGACCGTTCAAAAAACCAACATTCAAGTGTCTCTTACGTCAATTAAGAATATTTTGTTACTTTTAAAGCGTCACAAGGTATTACATGTGCTAGAGAATAATCCTATTGCGCTCTTCTCAATAATTCCTAGTCCTAAAATGAGATCTTTTGGACAACTATTCAAGGTTTCAGAACAATTTGCGCCAGGTTTGACCAAGTCACGGTATAATTGTCATTCCATTTGTTTGTTCTTGATTGTATTAATGCCAGCGATAGTCCTCGCACCAGTTCATCACCGAATATAAGTTATTTAGGTTTTTTATTGTCTACATTTATTGGTTATTGTCTGAACTTGTGTGACTACCCGCGACGTCTACATTCCTAATCGGAGAACTATCGACAGTTATTTTGGGATTTCTTAGCTTCACATATCAACAGTGAAGGTTCCTTTATTTTACTATTTGGTGTGTTATTAGTAGTTATGGTGTTAGTAAAGGGTTTGGTGACTTAAGTTGTACAGTTAATCACTTTTTCGGACTTGGCAATTCTTGGAGTTATAATGCAGGTCCTAGGTGTCGCTACGGTTACAGTGTTTTTATCACCACTATATTTTTTTGAAAGTTCTTTTTAGAGTTCAATCGCTCGATCTTTATCTGGTGTTTTTAAGGTTAAAGTGCGTATTTCACAATTGAGATTCGATATTACCTCATGCGCAATTTCAAGTTCAGTACGATTTTCTTGTATATCATTTTTTAGATCTGCGATTTTGGATAAATTTAGATCTGGTTGGTCGCGAAGGCTTCTATGAGTGATATCCTTATCCGTTCATGACAAGAAAGATGAATTTTCATATGAAATAATATCTATTAAAGTTCTTATCTTATTACTAATATTTACTTGATAATAGTTACTTCGTATGAATAATAATCGCAATATTAAATAGAAAAAAATGTAGTTTGCTTCAGAGCTCATAGATTCGTACCATCACTAGAATATCCAGCGAGTTAAAGAATATTAATATATAGTATCTGTTATTGTAGTAAATAGTTACTAATTTATGATAATAATAGGGGGACCGGAAAGTAATGTCGTTTCTGCGCATGCCAATACTTGATTGTCATTTGTCAGCTCATTGTTTTGTTCAGAGGCGTACCAAAGACATTGTGAGGTTATAGTGATTTCTTTACTTATAGACAATTGAATTACAATTTTTTTTTGTAATTTTGGGTAAAATGGCCAGCCAAATACCAGAAGAGGTACACATCCGGCATTGCATGCTCTTTGAGTTTCGCAAGGGGAAATAACGCAACAGTTGCTACCAAAAACATTTGCGATGTTTATCCAAATGCACTGGACATTCGTAAATGCCAAAGGTGGTTTTCCAAGTTCAAATCGGGTAATTTTGATCTTTCCGACTCGTATCGATCAGGAAGACCATCAGCGTTAGACAACGACGTGTTAAGGGCGGAAGTGGAAGCAAATCCGTGTCAGACGATCGAGGAATTGTCAAACAGTCTCAACAAACCTTGGTCGACCATCCAAGAACATTTGAAGCAGATTGGAAAAGTAAGCAGAGCAGGTGTTTGGGTCCCGCATAATCTGTCAGAACAGAATAAGGCTAACCGATCAATCACATGCAAATTATTGCTTCAGCGACACAACACAGAAGCGTTTTTGATCGCTTGATCACAGGAGATGAGAAATGGGTCCTGTATGATAACCCAAAACGCAAAAGGCAGTGGCTCTCTCCAAATGAAATCCCTCGGAGTACTGCTAAGCCAGGTTTACACCCCAAAAGCGCTTTTGTGTGTTTGGTGGAGTATTCGCGGCATTGTTCATTTTGAATTACTGAAACCTGGAGAAACTGTTACTGCAGACCTCTACAGCGAACAATTGCAGCGAGTCAATCAATCTTTAATTGAAAAGTGGCCAGCGATTGTCAACCGAAAAGGCGTCATTCTCCAACATGACAATGCAAGACCGCACTGCGCAAGGCGAACTCTAGAAAAAATTAATGAATTGGGGTGGGAGGTGCTGCCTCATCCACCATATTCGCCCGATGTTGCACCATCGGATTTCCACTTATTCCGAGCGCTGCAACACTTTTTAAGTGGCAAAACATTTGCAAATTTGGATGATATCCAAAATGCCATCTCTAGATATTTTGCCGAAAAACCAATTAATTTTTATCGATCAGGGATTGAAAATTTACTCACTAGATGGCAAAAGGTTATTGACAATGATGGGGAATACATCATTGATTCAAAATAAAGACTCGTTAAAAAATGTATGTGTTTGTATTTAGCGTAAGAAAACGACATTACTTTCCGGTCCCCCTAATAAGTCCACACTTACCTTGCTTAGTTAGTTAGCTTAAGTATTACACTGATTTTGGTATACTTTTATCACTTTTATCACACAAAACTTTGTGTTTATAAGAGACGGCGAGGTCACTGGTTTTAGGGAGTATTTTCTGAAGTGAACTTAACACTATCACTAAGTTACTGCCCAGCACACCGCACACCGGATATATTTTTATATAATTACACAGAGCTAAATCTGAGCAGGTCAAGTCATCGAATTAAAAGAGAGGTAGCCTTTTTACTAGACGCTAGTAAAATATATTCAAAGATATGATGAGGTGGTGTGGTGTCACGAGGAAGATAAAATGAGTGCAGTTTTCCTGCTGCAAAGTTCACCTCCTTCAAGACTTCTTTAAAGAACCCTTGAAGTGCCGCTGATCTCTTGAAGTCCACATAATGATTCCACGATGATAATACACCAGTCTATAACTATAGCTAGTTAGGATGTTATACACCATAGCACATTGCGCCCGTGGTCTGATACTTATAATGTTGAGTCTCGTTAATCATTTTTATTAGTTACAACGCCCTTCAAACCGGATCTATGTAATGTTCGCACTTTACTGTTTGACGGCAGAAATAGTCCCCGACGACAGTGACCTACCACCACCAGTATGAAGGAGTTTCTACAGTGGTTCATCCTTACATAGTCAGTCTAATAACATCACAGCTTTTCAGCTCCCAGGACGGAGGAGAACTCCTACGGCAAGTGAAAGCTGTTGGTGCTGGTGTGCGTGCGACAGGCAGCCCGCAGTACGAGACGGAGGATCTGAGCAGAGCGTCGGTGTACTTGACGGGCATAGAATGTCCTGACTGTACTAAATGTAGCAGTACAGCCGGCTGAACATCTCATTACCTTGAGCTAAATGGAGCCTAATTCATACCAAGGCGGTGCTGGTTAGGATGTTTACAGAGCTCCACATTGCGCTCATCATCTTCACACAATTTACCATGTGACTGTCGTATGTTTCACAATTCGTATATTTTTTTATCTAGAACGCCTTTTTAATTAGTCATAGCAATATTACAAACTGTTTATTTGCGGCGGAAAAGCAGCAGGCGCTTTTGTATGAAATCTTCATAGATTTTTATTTTCCTATTAACAGTGTGTACGATTATGTCGCAAGATCCTATATTTCAATACGAATCGGTAGGTGCAGAAGTGTCAACACGTCCTTTTGTGTATCGAATTTGGAAAAAGTGTGTAAAATAGTAAAAGTAATTTAGCTAAATTAAGCTAAAAGCGTAAAAGAGATTAGAAGTGTTATAACGCACCACTCACCAGTACATTGCGTTCATATTGCGCTGCAATGCCTCAGCTTGAGGAAATAAAGAGCGCTCAGATCAATCTCGAAGTGTCTCTAAAGTATGGCGGAAGTTGAGGCACAGTTGAACTCCTGTGGCCCAGCTAAGGATACAGTGGCGCGAGTGGCCGAAGAGTTCCGTGCTTTTCGTGAACTAATGTCCTCCGTGCTGGGTCTACCACGTAAACAAATTCATGAATGTTCTAACTCGACGTTATGAAGACTCGACACCGTCGTCAGGGCCTCATTTTCTTGCGCATACCTGAGACTAAAGGCGAAAACTGCAAAACCTTTATAGAAAGCACAGTCCACAAGATGAAAGTAGAAGACTTTACCACTGCTAGCTGAGGAGTTTGTCACAGAACTGGTGTGCCCAAGGAGGACCATCACCGACCAATTCTTGTAAGATTCACAAATTACGATATAAAATCATCGGTATGGAAGCCAAATCCGGGCTGAGAGGTGCGTCAACTTCAAGCTATCTTTGGCACAGCCAAACAGCACTTTGGTATGAAAACGAGTTGGACACAGTATGGAGTTGTGTTCGTAAGGACTACTGACGGTTCCCGACATAAAATCATCACGATGGATCAAATTAATTGTCTCGTAAACAAACATCCTATGGTGAATACTAAATCTCAAATCCAGGCCTGCAATCCTGGAACGCCGGGATCTTCAGGATTGAATTGCAATCCGCGAAAACAAATATAACTCGCTGCAGTATCCAAAATTTTAAATTAATCCGAAACTAAAGATGTGCTTACTGCTATCGATGTATTTGCTATTGACCGCTATTATCACAACTTGCTTGCTTTTATCATTAGTTCATACATGCGTTTTGTTTTCGTTAAACTTACTATAAACAACACAAATCATCGATAAACTTAATGCTGTATACGTGTATAAGTTGTCTTAAAATGTATAAGTATATATATATATATATATATTGTATGTTACATGTCCTAACATTAGTTTTAATTAGACAACAGCGGGTAGTTGTAAACGATCCCGTTCGGACACGCGCCGCTTTAACCCTTTTATTTATTTTTGTCTATTATTTCAATTTTTTGTTCTCTTCTTTCATTGTTAAGTTATACTGTATGAATTGTAACTATGTCTGCTGGTGGGTGTGGAACGGTAGTACGTGAGATCTTCTGTGCGCCTGTTATAAGTCTATATATAATATGTGTCTGTGTGCTACTGTGTAGGGCGATGATAAGATTACATGATTCACTGACTAAACATCACGCTATCTGATGCTGTACCACTCGCACTCCAGTCTTGTACATGGTTCGAAGAGCACGGGGACACTTCCTACCCCCTTATATGATAAAAAAGGATGTACTTAGAATGGAGAACTTGAGGAGTATGAAGCTGCCGAGCTTTTTACATTCCCTGATAAAATTTAAGACGCCATTTTGTAATAAGCTGGGCTGGTGGACCGAGCGTCCGTCCCCCTGCTGCAACAAAACACAGCTCGGAGCAAACCCGAGGCGGTTTTGAATTCGCTGCATCAGGATTTTGGATGACTGACCACCTCCGCTGCATGGTTGATGGCTTCTGATGCAGCAACCACTCGGCAGTTCTGGTTGATTTCTGTGTGTCCGCCTGTCATTGAACTGTTTCATCAAACGTTTATACAATTAAGTGTTCACTTGTTGTTAGATTGCTGAGAGGGCAATGGAGCGAGCTATGCTCGGAGTTTCCCTGCGAGATCGAATCAGAAATGAGGAGATCCGCAGGAGAACCAAGGTCACCGACATAGCTCGAAGGGTCGCCGTCGCAAAGTGGCAATGGGCAGGGCACATAGCTCGCAGAACCGACGGCCGTTGGGGCAGAAAGGTTCTCGAGTGGCGGCCACGTACCGGAAGACGTAGCGTGGGCAGACCCCCCACAAGGTGGACCGACGACCTGGTCAACGTCGCTGGCAACCATTGGATACGGATGGTCTGAATGGAAATCTTTGGGGGAGGCCTTTGTCCAGCAGTGGACGTCTTCCGGCTGATTGGATTGGATTGGATTGGATATATGTTGCTGATTTATATACAACTCTTTATAGTATGTCGGATGAAGATTCATTTGATTGTTTTCACGACTCGGATTTATTATCTAACGAAGACAGTTCTCATTCCCTGACTGGTACGTTGGGCGATCTTGTGCGAAGTACGTTGAACCAAAGTAGATCTTTATTAGACGTGTGTCATATTAACGCTCAAAGTGTGCCTGCTCACTGCTGTGAAGTGAAGGAGACATTCAGTAATGCCGATATTCACGCTGTTCTGAGTTCAGAGACTTGGCTCAAACCAAATCTTCTTTCGACCTTTTACCCCCTCTCTAGCTTTACTCCAGTACGCAATGATCGTGAGGATAGAAGAGGTGGTGTTGTCGCTATATACCTCCGCAGTTACTTTCCGTTTAAAATAATTGCCTCCTCCTCTCCAAATAACAACACATCTGCGAAGTTTCTTTTCCTGGAAGTTAGTGTTCTAGGAATCAAAACTGTCCTAGGTGTTGTTTATTGTCCACCTTCTGTAGAGTATTTCTCCAGTATCGAAATCTTTAGGATCGGAATATTCACGTCATCCTTCAATTCCTCACCACGTTCCTCCAAGTTACTACATATAATTAAGTCAATTGGCCTTCATGTGTTTCCTTAGCAAGCCACTCACCATAATGTCAATGGGGAAGACACATGGCTTGACTTAATTCTCATCTCCAATCCTGCCCTTATCTTATCCCATGGTCAGCATTTTGCTCCGTCTTTTTCCCATCATGATCTTATTTTTGTTTCTTACGTTTTAAGACATCCTAAAGTATTTTACAGACGTTGCTTTGGCCGTATGGATGAAAAAAAATTACTTATTGATGCTTCTACCTTAAAGTGGGAAACTGTTCTTAGAGCTCATGTGTGCGTTCAACGATGCCATTTAAAATTTATACAACACTCACGCTCCTGGTGAAAAAGTGAAGATCAAGCGACCACCAGTGCCTCGGTTGACTGATGAGGTACGAAATGCTATGAGAAACAGAGATAAGGCCTTTCGTAGATATAGAAGTGATCGCTGTGAAGAAAATTGGTGCTCGTATAAAACTGGCAGAAATCACTGCAACCAGATGGTACGTAACGCTAAACGCCGACATATTCTCACCAACATTAATTCCTCGTCCTCTACATGTCTGTGGAAGCTATTAGGAACTTTAAGCATAGGCAAACAGAATCGGGCTGAACCTCCAAATACAGTTGCCTTAGACGATATAAATAGCTATTTCCGCGCTCATATTCCCTTGGACTACCGAACGAAGTGTGACATCACAGCTTATATCAAGGCTTCACCTCGACCAAACTTTGAGGAATTTTACTTCTCATACGTTACTAAGGAAGAGATTGAGAAGATTATCCTCTCCATCAAGTCCAATGCACTAGGTTGCGACAACATTAGCCGTCGCATGATTATCTCCATATTGGACTACCTTCTTCTGCCTATCACACACATTATTAACTTCTCACTAGATACTGCAATATATCCTTCACCGTGGCGTAAAGCATACATTGTTCCTGTGCCTAAAACTGTAAATCCTTCTTCCCTCCTATCCAAAGTACTCGAAGCCTGTGTGCATAAAGTTATCACATTTTGTCACAATCTATTCACCCCCTTCCAATCTAGTTTTAAACCAAGCCTTAGTACCGTTAGAGGTCTTCTTAAAGTCACTGATGATATTAGAGCAGGCATAGAGAACTCAACCGTTACTGTGCTTGTTTTAATCGACTTCTCCAATGCATTTAATGCCATCGATCACGACGTACTACTTCAGATCCTTACTCATTCAAAGATCCCATCCGCAGCCGTGGATTGGTTCTCTTCCTATCTTCGAGGACGTCAGCAAATGGTTCGCATCAATCAGACTTCGTCAACCTGGTGTGGGCTTAATGCTGGCGTTCCTCAAGGCGGTATTTTATCTCCTTTGCTGTTTTCAATTTTCATTAATCTCATTACCCGTGGTCTTCAATGTGCGTACCATCTATATGCCTGTGATTAGCAGTTGTATGCACAGGCTAGTGTGGATAGTGCAGACGTAGCGATAGGTGAGATTAACAAAGACCTGGAGTACATTAAAGATCGGTCTGAAGTTTGGACTAACTGCTACCACCATCTGAATAGAATTGGCACCCTCTGTTAAAGACCTAGGTCTTCACGTCGACGCAACACTTAGTTGGCAACAACAAGTAGCGGCTGTTAGCCGGAAAGTAACCGGTACTCTGCGAGCTGTCTACCGCTCGAAAAACTTTCTCCCGTCGAGAACTAAGGCAGTGACTGTACAAACTTTAATTCTCCCCATCATCGACTATGCTGATGTGTGCCATTTCGACCTGAATGCAGACCTTCTCAATAAGTATGACTGTCTTTTAAATAGCTGCATTCGATTCATTTTGCGGCGGCGGCACAGCCTGCGTGCTCTCAACACCCTATTTTCTATTTTGACTTCTCCTAAACCACCTCCTTATCTTATTTCCTGTTTCAAGGTTTTAGGTACTAACCACGACAAAGATCTTCGCTCCTCTAACAACCTGTTTCTTTTCTGCCCTGCTCACACCTCCGATATTGTCCACTCTTCCTTTTCTGTCCAGTCCATTCTCCTATGGAATGCGCTCCCTCTAGATAGCAGAACAGTAACCAATCGGTGTACTGACTGAGCAGAAAGTACTGGAATGTCTCTTCAAAGGCATTAGTACTGAGCTCTGCTTGAAATGTAGTTTATACACATATATATACATACATATATATATAAGGTTGGCAAATATCTCCCTATGAATACAAATATAAAGAGTCAGACGTTCACTTGATGATAAGGGATACACCTCAGCATAACGTAGCACTGGCTACAGAGCCCTTCAAACCGGAATACAGCTCTGTGTGCCGGCTGCAATAGGCGCCGTGGTTGTACCTATACGGTCTGCGGCGACAGAGATACTACCACCAGTGATAGCTATCGGTCCTTCGAACCGGATCACAGCAATGTGTACAGGCTGCAATAGACGCCACACTATATGTATGTATGTGTAAAGGTGTTTTTAACGCACTTAATACAATGAACGTCAGAAGTAATACAAAATGGCGGCCGCGTTAAAAGCAACGGTCGGCTCCAATTATGTGGGGGGACGTCGTTGTGTATTCAAAGTAGGAACACCCTACAGCTCAGCGGTCGGTGTCCGATCCGGATCCAAGTGTTCAGGTTTACACAGCATCAGCTTCCGGTGGGAACCTGTCCTCACAGCCCCACAATCTAACTGCGCGACACCGTGCAGTGGGAAATTGGATCGACCTGGTGACGGCTCCATCGGAGCTTCATCACGCTCCTCCAGCAGCGCCAAGGTCTGCTGGTATCAGGTGAACGTCACGTTCGTCTCGTCACTTATTTGTAAAAAAAAAAATATTATCATAATAAACTAGTTCGTACGCGGGATAATTGAAGCGTTGTCTAATTCGTGTTAGAAAGAGATAGACATATATCTCAGGCTGCGAAATGAGCGAGAGAGAGCTAGTCGCATTGTTGTACGGAGTAAACGTCGGCTGTGTACTTGGCGCGCTCCGGACTGTGAGTGTCGTAGGGCGATAGGTATCGTTCCGTCTCACTCTCTCTCGTGTCGAACGCTAGCTGTCTCTTTCGTTTCGTGTCACCGCCGTGTAAATGTATTATCAAAATGGCGTACGTCATCTATTTTGAATAGTGTTTCATTGTTATCAGTAATTTAAGAAATTGGAATCGTTAATACGCGCTGAAGGTGATCCCTATGGATTGGTGTACGGCTCACCATCAGGTGGACATCTTTGTTGAATCGCTTCAAATACTGTCAACGATTTGGCGCGCGTTCGTATATATACAGTACTTTATCGCATAAACAAATGGAAAGTAACCGCGTTGATATTTACAGAAAAACATTAAATATCGCATAAACAATACTTCGAATATAAACAAATCTCACTACTGCTTATCTTATCAAGGTAGGTCTAGACTGTTGCGTCTAGACTTCACGCGTGAATGTAGTGCATATACATTGATAGTGTTCGAATATTAAAAAGAGGGGTGTAAAGGGTTCTGCTCAACCTCTCACCAAGTTCCAACACGCACTGAGCCAGCGTAGTGGGCTAAGGCCCAAAGAACTCTGCGGAGATCTTTGGGGAAGGCCCTTGTCCAGCAGTGGACGTCTTGGCTGATGATGATGAGGATATTTAAAAGAATAACAGAACATTCATCAACACTCCCACCATCATTACTTCTAGTAATCACACCAGCTACCAGAACACAGTAATGTTTGGTAGTTAAAATAGGGGTGGCAGTGTTGGGGGAAGGCTTGTACTGCCCTTTCGCTGCCGAGCTGGTGTCGTGGTGGGAGATCCGTTGTCCACGTGTATATAAGAGGCTGAGAGAAGGGAGCGCTGCATGATCCGGCGCGCCCTTACAGACGTCTTTATACAGGGGCGGAAAGGTGGGTTTCCTCCCCGATGTCTGTTGTTTTATGCGAGGGTAATGCTTTCGCAAACGTGCCCACGCGGGGGCAAGTTCAGGGTATGTCGGAATTCCACCAAGTAATACTTTGACTTTATTCTACTGTCGTCAGTTTAAGATAGAGCTGCGGGACCGCTTACCCACCCCTAAGCTACACCGTCTGCACCCCTTTCCACCTCTGTAGGGGCGAGTCGGAAAATACGACGCGTCCTCCTCTAGGTCTCTTGTCGACACCAAAATGACATGGTTGCCAAGAGAGATAACTCCGCTAACCATTATATGACCGCGGAGGGTAGGGACAGCGGCGAAGCATAGTTCCGACACTCGTCTCCTCCCGCGGCTCCACCGGCGCCTCATCAGCTGTGCGGCACCGCTTAGTCGCGGAGGGTAGGGACAGCGGCGAAGCATAGTTCCGACACTCGTCTCCTCCCGCGGCTCCACCGGCGCCTCATCAGCTGTGCGGCACCGCTTAGTCGCGAGGGTAGGGAGAGCGGCGATCCATAGTTCCGACACTCCTCTCCTCCCGCGGCTCCACCGCCGCCTCATCAGCTGTGCGGCACCGCTTAGTCGCGGAGGGTAGGGAGAGCTGTGAACCATAGTTCCGACACTCCTCTCCTCCCGCGGCTCCACCGCCGCCTCATCAGCTGTGCGGCACCGCTTAGTCGCGGAGGGCGGGAGAGCGGCGAACCATAGTTCCGACACTCGTCTCCTCCCGCGGCTCCACCGCCGCCTCATCAGCTGTGCGGCACCGCTTAGTCGCGGAGGGTAGGGAGAGCTGTGAACCATAGTTCCAACACTCCTCTCCTCCCGCGGCTCCACCGCCGCCTCATCAGCTGTGCGGCACCGCTTAGTCGCGGAGGGTAGGGAGAGCGGCGAATCATACTTCCGACACTCCTCTCCTCCCGCGGCTCCACCGCCGCCTCATCAGCTGTGCGGCACCGCTTAGTCGCGGAGGGTAGGGACAGCGGCGAAGCATAGTTCCGACACTTCTCTCCTCCCGCGGCTCCACCGGCGCCTCATCAGCTGTGCGCGGCACCGCTTATTCGCGGAGGGTAGGGAGAGCGGCGAACCCAGTTCCGACACTCGTCTCCTGCCGCGGCTCCACCGCCGCCTCATCAGCTGTGCGGCACCGCTTAGTCGCGGAGGGTAGGGAGAGCTATGAACCGTAGTTCCAACACTCTCCTCCTCCCGCGGCTCCACCGGCGCTCATCAGCTGTGCGGCACCGCTTAGTCGCGGAGGTAGGGAGAGCTATGAACCATAGTTCCAACACTCTCCTCCTCCCGCGGCTCCACCGCCGCCTCATCAGCTGTGCGGCACCGCTTAGTCGCGGAAGGTAGGGAGAGCTGTGAACCATAGTTCCGACACTCCTCTCCTCCTGCGGCTCCACCGGCGCCTCATCAGCTGTGCGGCACCGCTAGTCGCGGAGGGTAGGAGAGCGGCGAACCCAGTTCCGACACTCGTCTCCTCCCGCGGCTCCACCGGCGCCTCATCAGCTGTGCGGCACCGCTTAGTCGCGGAGGGTAGGGAGAGCTATGAACCATAGTTCCAACACTCGTCTCCTGCCGCGGCTCCACCGCCGCCTCATCAGCTGTGTGGCACCGCTTATTCGCGGAGGGTAGGGAGAACGGCGAACCATAGTTCCGACACTTCTCTCCTCCCGCGGCTCCACCACCGCCTCATCAGCTGTGCGGCACCGCTTATTCGCGGAGGGTAGGGAGAACGGCGAACCATAGTTCCGACACTTCTCTCCTCCCGCGGCTCCACCACCGCCTCATCAGCTATGCGGCACCGCTTATTCGCGGAGGGTAGGGAGAACGGTGAAGCATAGTTCCGACACTCGTCTCCTCCCGCGGCTCCACCGCCGCCTCATCAGCTGTGCGGCACCGCTTAGTCGCGGAGGGTAGGGGAGCGGCGAACCATAGTTCCGACACTCCTCTCCCCTCGACTCCCTCACAGCTCCGCAGCGCAGTCTTACAGTCCTACCTCAAGCAAAATTGTTGTATTACTATATCTATTTGTATATTTATTTCACCATCAGTCTCCTCCCGGCGCATTTGATTGCGACGGTGCAGTGTACAGTTCCTACCATTACCAACGTTCATCATTTGTTAAAAATAACTCGCTGGAAGCAGTAGTGTATATCCATCGACGGGAAACAATTTATGTATACCATAATCAGTCGGAATGGTTGCTGTTGTTCAAGTGGTGGGATTGAACAAACATACACTACATCACTACGTGTGGTTGATGTGGATGTAGTGTAAACATTGTATGTGGTGCGATAGCGACCCTGGGGTCAGTTAGATAAAGACGTAGCGATATAAAAAATATTAGATGCAGTGTATGTTATCTATGTTTACAATTTAAACGTTATTTATTATTGAGATTAACAAGGTTTTATAAACAATAACATACATGCGATTGTTACATCAGCTCGCTGATGTTGGGCGTGAATTTTGGGACTGTGCCCACCGCTGGGCATATGTGGTAGTGGTGTCTCTGTTGCCGGAGACCGTCCAAGTACCACCGCAGTTGTCCGGTTTGAAGGGCGTTGTAGATAGTATAATTACTGGGGGTAACAAGACGCAACATGTCTCACGCGATTAGCGTTTTTAATATATCATGTTAAGTCCATTACCAGGAGACTTTCTACAATAGACCTGCACCACAATCTCGTGGTATGTGACGGTGGTGGTGAAGCCCGATCAGGATACACTGCAACCGGTGGTGGCACGGAATCGAACCGGGGACCTTTAAGAACAGACTAGTCACTGTACCACTGAGGCAGTTACAGTAGTGGGCCAGTCTCTGGGTAGTATACCATCACCGCTCACCCCAACGGTGATGGTAGAACCTCTGCTCTGGTGAAGATCGAACTAGCCGCTGCAAGAACATTGGTTGATATCAGTTTTGTAGCCAAACGTTCCAGTGATGGTAAGTGACACTCTTGTCCAAAACAACGTGTGCTAGTTAAGATGTTACACACTGCACCAATTTGCGCTCCTCGTTAAGAGTCAGATCTTAGGCCTCGATACCTCAGTAATTTCACTAGCTACAGCTACCTTCAAACCGGATCACAGCAATTTCTGCAAAGTGCTGTGTGTCGGCCGCTACAGGCGCTGCGGCGGTACCGACCTAGTGCAGTGTTTGTCTCATAGAAAAAAAAGCATTTTTTTTTTTAATACTGTCACGCCTTTTTCCTAGTAGGGGTAGGTAGAGGTGAATGAACGCCCACTTTTCGCCAGATGTGATCAGATTAGGACCACCACACACACACACACACAAAGATGATTTCAGTGCGCGGGTTTCTTCACGATGTTCTCCTTCACCGTTTGTATCTCGCTGTGGTAACTAAAGTCCACAAATGTACATAACTTAAATATTAAGTCATCGGTACATGCCGAGGTTTGAACCCGCGACCTGAGGAATGAAAACCGCACGCTCTAACCATTAGGCCAGCGAGCTGCCTGCCTAAAAAATGCACCTAAAAATAAGTTGACCGCCGCTCGCCGCAGGACGGAGGCAAAGTTATCGGGGGTCAAAGGTGAACTGCACTTCGATAATACCTGAGTATATATACACTAGCAGTCGCTCACCGCAGCATCAGACGAGACAGCAGCTGCAGCACTCAGCAACATGTGGAAGCTACTAGCCCTGTTCTGCTTGATGGCGACCCAGGCCAGGTGCGTCGAGGACTCTTCGCTCTTCGGCGAGTACAAAACCCTCTACACCTGGCCGAAGCTGGACTGGAACCTGGCGAACTGCAACCCGGCCGTCTTCTCCAAAGCGGACGCGTCCATCGCCCTCGACTCTTGCAAGTGCAACCGGAAGTCCGCCAACCTGGCCCTCGCCAACATCGACACCGGTTCCAAGAAGCTGAATATCCTCGTCGACTACGTGAACAGCATGGACGAGCTGAAGCAGGCGGCGGACGACCAGTGCTCTTGTTCCGGCAAGAACATCGACCACGACGTCGCCTGGAAGATCAACGACAACTACATGGTGCACTACGACACCAACACCTCCAAAATCTATCTCCTGGGTAAGGTGGTGCCGAGCGCTGACGAACTGAAGGGTCTAGTCGATGGCTTCTACTGGAAGGACAGGGAGGGTGTGAAGGTGTGCCAGTAACCCAGTGAGCCAGAAACGCGGTAACCATTAACTTCTGAACTCGAACAAACAGAACGAAATGTTTTCCCAAAATCTACGAATAAATTATGTATCAAGCTGATTCCATTTTTCATTTCCTCTCCTACTCGACACTATGCTTGTTATTATGATATACACTACACCACGTGGTTCTCATCTTCATACTTACCCCCAGTAATTTCTATAGGTCCTTCTAACCGGATCGGTATATTCTCTATCTTTGTACTTATTGTTGTAGCAAAAAAATCATAGAATACTTATGGCGGAGTTTGGATAGCTTCTTCTCCCCATTCTGATCACTATCACTTTGCTATACCGACCTTGGCGTTGTGGTGGTAAGCTTCACCACCAGCACCGCAATGCTGTGGACACTTTTGAACGGTAATACTGAACTAAGACATGTAGAAAATCTATTTGTGATTTGAAGGTATGATAAAGCGATAGACCTAAGACGCTGCCTTGTGGTACACCATGCATTGTACTGTAGTCGTCGCTGACCGTGTGCCCGATTCGAACTTCTTATGTTCGTTTACTCAAGTAGTCCCCTAGAGTGGTAATTAAGTAGAACAAATGCCGCCATTTTCTCTAGTATTATTACTAACTTAGAGATTTTTATTTATATATTTCTTAGGAATATACAAAGAATTTAAACAAGAAAATCTTAGTATATGATTGTGAAGATGTAGACACAGCATTCACTAAACTGGAGAATTGCAACAAAGCACAGATCTCCGCAGTGGCGGCGATAGAGGAGTGATCTCACATCTAGGAATTCTAATAGGTACCCTAATATTGAAACTGGATAGAAGAAAATACGAAAATCTTCGATCAGCTCTGCCCGTACTTCTAGCAAGGTGCCAGAGAAACCCTTTTTGAATTCGCTCCAGCCTCAAGCTATGCACAGCAAAGTGTACTTGTCCACATGAGGCGGTATAACCTGAACCCGCTTTATGTGACACTAAATACTTTACATCGACGAATGAACACCATAGATTCGCGGTTTTTTCCTGCCTCATAAAAGAGCAGGTTTTAGTGCGTCAGATGACAGTCGGCACTAGATAAAACCACTAATAAAACTGTCAAAGCTTTAGAAATTATGAAAAGGTTGCAATGTGGATATCGCAGTACAGATAGGGCGTCGCCACAAAACGACGCGCAGACACTTCGCCCTACCTCTGCGACAAGTTCACTAGGGCTATTGGATCAAGGACGGGTCCGACTCAAGAAGCTAGTCCTTAAAAACACCAAGAAGGTCCGATTCGCAACATTGAATGTAGGAACACTATCAGGAAGAACAAAACAGCTCGCAGACTTATTCAAACGCCGCAACAAATGATATGATAAGCTGCGATCTCAAAGAAAGTGATGTTCCAAATAGAGCTAAGTGGAGTGAGAGAAGTAAAAAATCAGACCCTGTCTTAAGACGGGACAAATGCTAAGTAGAAGAAGAAGTAGAAGATGATAATTAACTCCAGTTTCTGAACGATGTCTTCTTTAATTCTATACTGATATGTAAAAACATGACAACTTTTTTTTGGATTTAGGAGCACGCTATTGTCTTCACACCACTGTGTGAGCCTGTTTAAATCCTGTTGTAAGAGCAGACAGTCATTTTGGGAATCAATAGTTCTATTAAAATTTAAGTCGTCTGCATACATAAAAGTGTGGAGAATTGAAAGCAATTTGCTACATCATTGATAAAAATATTAAATAAGATGGGACTAAGATGAGATCCTTGAGGTACACCTGAGGTAATTCCACAGGGAAGGGACACAAAACCATTAACAACTACTGAAAATATACGTTTATCCAAATATGACTGAAACAACCCGATCAGTGAACCAGTGAACCTATAAGAATAGAGTTTTGAAAGCAAAATATAATTTAGCTCTGAGTCAAAGGCTTTACTAAAATCAGTGTAAATGACATCAACTTGCTCATTTTTATCGATTGCATCATTAAGAGTTTCAGTAAATGATACCAGATTTGTGCACGTAGATCTGCGAGCTACAAAACCGTGTTAACAGGAAGTTTAAAACAATTGTAAATAATTTTGAATTAAAGGACAGAGTAAAATCTCAAAAACTTTAGCGAAAGTGGACAAAACTGTACCGGGTCTATAATTATTTACATTAGAAGTATCATCTGTTTGTCATTTTCCATTCCTTTGGAAAGCAACCGGATGACAAGGAATTGTTGAATATAAAAGTGATCGGTAAGGTCAAGGTCTAACTGCACGATGCTACAAAAGTAGGCGGTATATTGTCAGGTCCCGATGCAGCACATTTATTGACCATTGTCACGCATTCAGAGATTCAGAGATATTCAGCCGGCTGTACTGTTGACTGTACCGCTGTATTTAGTACAGTCAGCACATTTCATGTCCGTAAGGTAAGCGCCTGCTGCTTTTCTGCCGCAAATCAACAGTTTCTAATATTGCTATGACTAATTAAAAAGGCGTTCTAGATAAAAAACTAAACGAATTGTGACTTACGAGACACCAGACATGTCCGACACTTGGTAAATTGTGTGAAGATGATGAGCGTAATGTGGTGCTCTATAAACATCCTAACCAGCACCGCCTTGGTATGAATTATACTCAATTTAGCTCAAAATAATGAGATATTCAGCCGGCTGTACTGATGTATTTACTGCTGACTGTACCGCTGTATTTAGTACAGTCAGCGCATTGCATGCCCATCAGGTACACCGACGCTCTGGTTGATCCTCCGTCTCGTACGGCGGGCTGCCTGTCGCGCGCACACCAGCACCAACAGTTTTCACTTGCCGTAGGAGTTCTCCTCTGTCCTGGGAGCTGAAGAGTTACAGAATGTACAAGTTCATAGAGCAATACTTTTGAAATAAGCCAACTGTGGGAAATTTAAGCGGATTCCGGCTGTCATAACTGTCATATCCCGAGGAGAACAGATTCCGTCAAGAGAATGCAAACTGCGGAAATTCGAATTTCGACAGTCTGTGCTTGTAAAGTGGAAAGAGCGATTAACCAACCGTAGATCAGGTAGCAGGACTGTAGAAGCTATACGTCCCCTCTTGGATGAGTGGATAGACAGGCGGTACGGGTCACTGACCTTCCGGTTAGTGCAGGTACTGTCAGGTCATGGGTGCTCTGGTAAGTACCTGTGCCGCATAGCCAGAAAAGAGCCGACAGCTGAGTGTCATCATTGTGTATGCGACGAAGACACTGCGCAGCACACCCTGGAGCTTTGTTCAGCTTGGGTTGCTCAGCGCCAAAACCTCGTCGCTGTTGTAGGGGATGACCTTACGCTGCTTGGTCTTATTAAAGCCATGATCAATAGTGAGTCGTCGTGGGACGCTGGCTTGACCTTCTGCGACATTACTTGATTAGATTGCAGAGAGGGAGCGAGAGAAAACCACCCATCTCTCAATCCGTAGGGAGGTACCTGGGCGTCGTAGGAGGATGTTCCACGCCTTACAACCTCTATAACGGAGGCCATGGTGGCGGATTCGGGGAACCCTTTACCAAATACGTTAGGCCTCGAGATGGAGCGCGCGGTACTTCCGCCTATTACTGGTAAATGGGATGAAGAGCTCCAGTTTCACCCCGAGATGCGGCCTCATTATGGCCTTTCGCCGTCGAGACCACGGTTGTGTGCGAAAGCGTTCCTGTGGTTTTGGCTAAAAGCGTTGAGACGTACACCGTGGGGTTTTAGCCGGTCCGAGTCCGGCATAATCCCTCTGTTGCCCCCACAGCAGAAGGGTATCCAATGTAGGATTTCCCCACGAAAAAAAAAAACAAAAAAAGGGGTGAATAAACACCCACATTTCGCCAGATGTGGTCAGGTTACGTCCCATGTAACAGGGGGCGAGCCTGTTGCCAATTTTATTGCGGCCACCACACACACACACACACAAAGATGATATCAGTGTGCTGGTTTCCTCACGATGTACTCCTTCACCGTTTGTATCTCGCTGCTGTAACTAAAGTTCACAAATGTACATAACTTAAATATTAAGTCATCGGTACATGCCGAGATTCGAACTCGCGACCTGAGGAATGAAAGCCGCACGCTCTAACCATTAGGCCAGCGAGCTGCCTGCCTAAAAAATGCACCTAAAAATAAGTTGACCGCCGCTCGCCGCAGGACGGAGGCAAAGTTATCGGGGGTCAAAGGTGAACTGCACTTCGATAATACCTGAGTATATATACACTAGCAGTCGCTCACCGCAGCATCAGACGAGACAGCAGCTGCAGCACTCAGCAACATGTGGAAGCTACTAGCCCTGTTCTGCTTGATGGCGACCCAGGCCAGGTGCGTCGAGGACTCTTCGCTCTTCGGCGAGTACAAAACCCTCTACACCTGGCCGAAGCTGGACTGGAACCTGGCGAACTGCAACCCGGCCGTCTTCTCCAAAGCGGACGCGTCCATCGCCCTCGACTCTTGCAAGTGCAACCGGAAGTCCGCCAACCTGGCCCTCGCCAACATCGAGGCCGGTTCCAAGAAGCTGAACATCCTCGTCGACTACGTGAATAGCATGGACGAGCTGAAGCAGGCGGTGGATGACCAATGCTCTTGTTCCGGCAAGAAGATCGACCACGACGTCGCCTGGAAGATCAACGACAAGTACATGGTGCACTACAACACCAACACCTCCAAAATCTATCTCCTGGGTAAGGTGGTGCCGAGCGATGACGAACTGAAGGGTCTGGTCGACGGCTTCTACTGGAAGGACAGGGAGGGTGTGAAGGTGTGCCAGTAACCCAGTGAGCCAGAAACGCGGTAACCATTAACTTCTGAACTCGAACAAACAGAACGAAATGTTTTCCCAAAATCTACGAATAAATTATGTATCGAGCTGATTCCATTTTTCATTTCCTCCCCTACTCGACACTATGCTTGTTATTATGATATACACTACACCACGTGGTTCTCATCTACATACTTACCCCCAGTAATTTCTATAGGTCCTTCTAACCGGATCGGTATATTCTCTATCTTTGTACTTATTGTTGTAGCAAAAAATCGTAAGATAGAATACTTGTGGCGTAGTTTGGATAGCTTCTTCTCCCCATTCTGATCACTATCACTTTGCTATACCGACCTTGGCGTTGTGGTGGTAAGCTTCACCACCAGCACCGCAATGCTGTGGACACTTTTGAACGGTAATACTGAACTAAGACATGTAGAAAATCTATATGTGATTTGAAGGTATGATAAAGCGATGGACCTAAGACGCTGCCTTGTGGTACACCATGCATTGTACTGTAGTCGTCGCTGACCGTGTGCCCGATTCGAACTTCTTATGTTCGTTTACTCAAGTAGTCCCCTAGAGTAGTAATTAAGTAGAACAAATGCCGTCATTTTCTCTAGTATTATTACTAACTTAGAGATTTTTATTTATATATTTCTTAGGAATATACAAAGAATTTAAACAAGAAAATCTTAGTATATGATTGTGAAGATGTAGACACAGCATTCACTAAACTGGAGAATTGCAACAAAGCACAGATCTCCGCAGTGGCGGCGATAGAGGAGTGATCTCACATCTAGGAATTCTAATAGGTAACCTAATATTGAAGCTGGATAGAAGTGAGGGGCAGTCAATTTCATTATTAAAAAATTTAAATAAGAATATTAAGTCCAAAATATATCTACGTATTCAAGTCTATCAGTATACGAAAATCTTCGATCAGCTCTGCCCGTACTTCTAGCAAGGTGCCAGAGAAACCCTTTTTGAATTCGCTCCAGCCTCAAGCTATGCACAGCAAAGTGTACTTGTCCACATGAGGCGGTATAACCTGAACCCGCTTTATGTGAGACTAAATACTTTACATCGACGAATGAACACCATAGATTCGCGGTTTTTTCCTGCCTCATAAAAGAGCAGGTTTTAGTGCGTCAGATGACAGTCGGCACTAGATAAAACCACTAATAAAACTGTCAAAGCTTTAGAAAAGGTTGCAATGTGGATATCGTAGTACAGATAGGGCGTCGCCACAAAACGACGCGCAGACACATCGCCCTACCTCTGCGACAAGTTCACTAGGGCTATTGGATCAAGGACGGGTCCGACTCAAGAAGCTAGTCCTTAAAAACACCAAGAAGGTCCGATTCGCAACATTGAATGTAGGAACACTATCAGGAAGAACAAAACAGCTCGCAGACTTATTCAAACGCCGCAACAAATGATATGATAAGCTGCGATCTCAAAGAAAGTGATGTTCCAAATAGAGCTAAGTAGAGTGAGAGAAGTAAGAAAGCAGACCCTGTGTTAAGACGGGACAAATGCTAAGAAGAAGAAGAAGTAGAAGATGATAATTAGCTCCAGTTTCTAAACGATGTCTTCTTTAATTCTATACTGATATGTAAAAACATGACAACTTTTTTTTGGATTTAGGAGCACGCGATTGTCTTCACACCACTGTGTGAGCCTGTTTAAGTCCTGTTGTAAGAGCAGACAGACATTTAGGGAATCAATAGTTCTATTAAAATTTAAGTCGTCTGCATACATAAAAAGTGTGGAGAATTGAAAGCAATTTGCTACATCATTGATAAAAATATTAAATAAGATGGGACTAAGATGAGATCCTTGAGGTACACCTGAGGTAATTCCACAGGGAAGGGACTCAAAACCATTAACAACTACTGAAAATATACGTTTATCCAAATATGACTGCAACAACCCTATCAGTGAATCAGTGAACCCATAAGAATAGAGTTTCGAAAGCAAAATAATAGGTTGGGGAAAAAGAAATCCATTATTTTATATGAACTTCAGGACTTTATTTAACATGCTTCGGATTCTCCGATTTGGGTCAAATATGCACCGTTTTGTTCTATGATTTGTTGCCATTTTAAAGGTAACTTCATAATGCCTCTCTCGTAGAAGTCCTGCTCTCTATTTGCAAAAACTCTAGTAGCCGATTTTCACAATCTTCCCTAGATGCCAATTTTTTTATCACTAAAGAAACTTTGTAATGCAAGAAAAGATGGTAATCGCTTGGTGCCAAGTCCGGACTGTATGGCGGATGCATTAAAATTTCCCAACCAAGCTCCCGAAGTTTCTGGCGAGTCACTGTAGACGTGTGTGGCCTAGCGTTGTCCTGGTGGAACACGACACCTCTCCTGTTGGCCAATTCTGGCCGTTTCTGGTCAATTGCTATCTTCAAACGGTCCAGTTGTTGACAGTAGAGATCAGAATTTAGTGCTTGGCCATATGGAAACAACTCATAATAAATAATCCCCTTCCAGTCCCACCAAATGCACAGCAGAACCTTCCTGGCCGTTAGTCCTGGTTTGGCCACCGTTTGAGGTGCTTCACCGCTCTTTGACCATGATCGTTTTCGCACAGGGTTATCGTATGTGATCCATTTCTCATCTCCAGTCACCATCCGTTTCAGAAATGGGGCTATCTCATTCCGTTTGGCCAAGGCTTCGCAGATGGAAATTCGATCCATCAAGTTTTTTCTGTTGATTGGTGTGGCACCAAAACATCGAGCTTCTTTTGAATCCAGCTTTGTGTAAATGGTTTAAAACTGTTTTGTGGTCCATTTTAGCTCCTGGGCGATGTTACGACTGCTAACATGCCGGTCAACTTCGATCATTTCTCCGATTTTATCGACATTTTCGGCGACCGGCCTACCTGTGCGAGGTGCATCTTTAACATCAAAATTCCTGAACGGAATCTACAAAACCAAAATTGCACATAATTGGCTGTTACAGTATCGGGTCCATGAACACCGTTCACAATTTTAGCCGCCTGGCTTGCATTTTCGCCTTTGTCAAAGAAAAACTGTAAAATGTACCGAATTTTCTCTTCGTTCACTTCCATTTTAACACCCTGTAATTCACAATTGAATGCACCAAACAAAAAACAGCAAAAGAATTCTTTTACTGCGCAATGTCACCTTTCAACGAGCATCAATCTGAAACTGTTTGATCGATACTTTACGAGAAATTTATCACTACAGCCATCTACCGAAAAAATAATGGATTTCTTTTTCCCCAACCTATTATAATTTAGCTCTGAGTCAAAGGCTTGACTAAAATCAGTGTAAATGACATCAACTTGCTCATTTTTATCGATTGCATCATTAAGAGTTTCAGCAAATGATACCAGATTTGTGCACGTAGATCTTCGAGTTACAAAACCGTGTTTTGGATTAAAGGACAGAGTACAATCTCAAAACCTTAGCGAAAGTGGACAAAGTTGTAATGTGTCTATAATGTATCATCTGTTTTATGGATCGAAATGACTTTTGCCATTTTCCATTCTTTTGGAAAGCAACCGGATGATAAGGAATTGTTAAATATAAAAGTGGATTACTATTAATGTAGTGTTTGAAATTTGCCTGTTTTCATTTAGTATGGCTTCCTATACCACGACATTGAGACTTTTGTGATAGTCTTTATGTGATTCCAAGTTGGTTTTATGGTAGCGTTTATGTGCTTTTTACGTAGTTTGATTATTTGCTTAACATTATGCGTATACCAAGAATAATTTCTTGTTTTACAAAGAATGATTTAAGTGGTAAACACATTAACCATGGAGTTGACGTCTGATAAAGTTCAATTATATTCCCAGTCGCAAGCGTTAAGGTCCTCCACGAATGTTTCCATATTTATGTCCTTCGATGGTCTGCAGTACACTCGTTTAGTTAACTGTTTATCGTACTTTATATTAAGGAGACATGTAATAAATGCATGTTGATTGAGCTCTGGTATACAATCTGCAGAGACCTCACACACTTTTGAGTCAGTACACACGATGTCAATCTACGTACTATTGTTTGCAGGAAAATGTGTTGTCTCGCTAACTACACGTTCAGAGATGTATATTTGAGAAAGTTGACTAATTTTTATAATTTGAGTGATTTTTGTTAAGAAAATCAATATTAAAATCTGCCAGAAGACACTGCTAGTTGATGCATCCAAAAGTTTCCACGTTCATCCATTGCGGTCTATATGTAGTACCTAACACTAATTTGACACCATCAACGTTTAATAAAAGCCACATTCAACAAGCGGGGTGACAGGATGGGATAGCTGCCGCACTGTTATACCTTTTAATATAATTCCTCCGCGGTTCGAAGTGATAGAGTACCATCCCCAAAACACCATTAATCTCACGGAACGTTTCTCTAGCGGATTTGCCTTTAACGAAGGAAAACTTTAAAATAGCGCGTTTTCGGCGTTAGTGAACTCAATGTTCACGTCTATAACTGTTGAACGCAATATCCAAACTAATTATGCATAGCGTCGTTTTGTAGGTTATGTCAAGACCTTTCAAATTATGTATAGTATTGCCAGATACGAGCTCTGTAGCGCTTTGTACATAGCCGCGAAATTCAAAAGACAAAAGGCGGAAGGGAGATATTTGACAACCCTATATAAAGCCTACTCCACCGCCACACGTTCTCCATCAGATGGACGTGGTACGTGTGTAAATCTGTTACCCGGCACTGAAGGAATACGCCCTAGTCCACTTTGACCTTTTTTTTTTTTGATATCGGTGGTGGAAATGCTGTTACCGCATACCCAGCGTCCTTTCAAGGGGACGCCGGGTTATGTGGGGCTCGGGCCACTGAGATGTTGTGCGTGACCCCATACCCACTAAAACCACCACCGCTTGTCCCGCCATACGCATACTGGAGACGCCCGGGTTTCAGCCAAGCAACTCTCCGGGCGCCTCCGCGTATAAACTCCTCCTGGTGGGTGCCCGCGGGGAGCAAAGGCACCCACCTGCCGTCCCGTACCGGCCCCTCGCGGGACCGACACGTTAGGGCCCCCCGACCCCACAGATACCGCGCGGGCCCAAGACGGGCGCACGCCCGGCCGCCGCCCTCCCGTGAAGGAATTGGGCGGCGGCCTCTTCCAGACTCCCCCACTTCGACGAGGGAGGGGGACAAAAACTCAAGACTCCCCGGGGGCCGCACCCCAGGGGAAACACGACAAAGGCCCAAGGGCCACGCCTAACGCTAGTCCACTTTGACCTTCTTTAAGCCATGTTGGGTTAATAGCCATAACATCAACATGGTGGTTTGCCATGGCTGCAATAAATTCATCATACCTAGTACCCAATGAGCCCGCGCTCAATGCATCGTCGTGCGTACATTCTGCTATCTTTATCGCTTGACGAAATAAGTGTCGATTGGCCCTCGATAGCCTCTCGTTGATGTAAAACGCTGATGGGGTCCTGGCAGTTCTAGAACCTGGGTAGTAGCCGCACGTCTCATTCGCGCCGCTTCAAATAATTTTCCTTTACTGAGCGGCGTGTCAATCTCACCACAACAAGTCACGGGCGAGAGCGTGAGCCTGAGTGGCTCTCGCTCGCTCGATCGTGCGCTCGGCCTACCCTCACGGCGCTTACTATATCTTGCTCCAACAGGTTCACATCAAACTTACCTCCTAATGTTATTAGCGTATGTAAAACATTTTCTTCTTTTGTCTCGGGAACGCAAGATATCTAGATATCATTTTGCAACTGCTCCTGGTCGCGGTCTTTCCAATCCGCTTTCAGCCGTTCAATGATATTTAGAAGCGAGCTATTAGGAGACGATGTTTGATTTTAATATTTAACACGAGTTTCTTGTAAATCCATGCGAACGCACAACTCGTCAATCCGGCTCTCGCAGACATCCACTCGCGCCGTAAGCTGAGAGATGGAGGCGTTTAGCAATTCCAGCTGCCCGCGCGCAGCTCGCATTTCTTCTCTAAATACGCGCAACTCTGCGATGAGTGTCTTAACGTCCGCACTGACGGGTTCCGGCTCGGTCGATGATTCCATCATGTCAAAATCAGAAGCCGCGGCGCTCATGAACTGCACTAGATGAAATATGTGAAATGGAGCCGAGAGCATGATGCTTAGTGTGTTTATTTCTACATGACGAGCGTTTCCATGCCGCTTCGTGATCTGTACTCATCGCATTCATGAAACGTTGCTCTGACACATTAGCACACTTGAGGTCAAAGTACTTTTCGCACTGACCACAGCGCAAAGTCTAGATTCAATGACTTTGAACAACCACCACACTTCATACTATTTTTCTTCTCAGACATATTGCAGAGTTTCAATTCAGGACAGTTTTAATCGTACACAATTCTTCACAAACACCGGCACAATTATTACTGTTATGGCAGAGGGTAGCTACAAACGAGACGCTTGTTGCGTGCGCTACACTAATGAGTTTTCACTGAGACAACATCTCTCAAATGAGATAACACAGACACGTTATAGTTATAAGGATAGCTTCTTAATAGAATATACACAAGCACTTTTATCTCTATAGGATGTTTTAAACGATATCTACTGCGGAGCTATCGTGTGCCGTGCCGCCAGCTGATTCGTTCCGTTCGTTGTATCGTCTCATGCTATCACGTAGTTGTGTATAAAAATATTTAGCATAACATCCGCATCAGTAATACCCTTAAACAAAGCTATCCGGTCGACATCTCAAAGCATTAATTACATTTTTATCTTGTAATAAACCATGAAGATGTATGAAGTCTGTTAGCAGCGAACCAATACCCGGACCACTATAACGACTATTGTGATTTTTGATCAAATTCAATCAATATTACTTAAGTTAAAATCACCAATAATTAAAGTTTTAGGTGATTGGATCTTTTGAACGGGAGGAGGTACATATACTGCACAGATGGCAAGTTTATTATAAGTACGATTTGAGGGTACTTCAATAGTAACTCACAAGTCTTCACAAGAACTTTCCCATGTCATTCGTAATGATTTTAGATTATTTCTGACTGCGATCGAAACCCCACAACCGTCCTTGTTGCCATGACAGCCAGTGCATGCGCGATCTCTCCGATATACTGCATATGTATTGACAGGTAATTCGTTTCAGAATACATTACTATTAAGTCAAGTTTCTACTTAAATTATAACATCAAAATCATTGCAACACAAAACTAACAGTAACATGTATAACAAAAAGAAAGAAGAAACCATATTTAGACAATTTTGTCAAGAGAGGCTCGATCCTTTATTAGAACAAAACCAGGACACGACCACTTCTAATCCACACTTGTTTATAATTAAGTTGTTGAGCCTTGCCGTAGCATGAAGAGCTTCATTCTGTGGGGATAGATGTTCAGATATATAAATTGTAGTATTGTTTCCTGTCATGCCAAGGGCAGCACTGTGCAACTTATTTTGGGGATTCGCTTTGTTGTACTTGACGACCACAGCCAATGCCTCATCTCGAATTCTCCGAGACACAAATTCTACCGCAACAGAGCGAGGCCGCGCATTATCCTTGTGCATTTTAGTAACCTGAGGTACATGCACAATATTAAAAGTATCCACGTGACAATTAAATGATCTTGCTAGGTGCTTAACCATGTTGACAAGATCCTCTTGTCTATGCTCTGGTACAGATTGTATTTCTACAGTTTTGAAGGTGGAAACGGTTTCCTTTAGCTCCTGTCTGATTGCAATGTTTCAATGGCTTCCTTAATTACTTTATGTTCATTAATGACCTCCTCGAATTGTACGTTCATATGTTCAACAGAACGAATCAACTCGGCCATGTCATCTTGGATTGGTTTAAGTTTGGTATTCGATATATTAATGCATGAAACTGCTCTCGTAGCACATTAGTCACTACGGTACTCACGTCTTCACGAGTAACGGATGCATTGGAAGGAATGTTAACATGTGATTTGTTACCTCTTTTCATTACATATCTCGAAGGTGTTAATCCCTTTCGCGACCCTTAGGTATAGCTCCCAGAAATTATGGGCACTTCCACATTGCTGGTTTTAGCGCTTCTTTCTCAGAAAGGCTCAAACAGGCGTAGTGGTAAACAAGACTTATATTTTACGTGGAAGTCTACGTAATCACCTTTTTTTTTTTTTTTATTTACGTGTGTAACAAAATGCTAACGGAAATGCACACCCCGTCGCCAAATTGGGCCGGCCTCGGTGGTAGTGTCGGACTCGACCGACTCGGCCGACTAAAAGCTTCACACGGTATTCCACTCTCATCCACGTATTCATGGGGTCGCGGGATAAAGTATTGCAGTTCATCCACGACCTCTCGAACGGCGCCCGAATAACCGGGCTCACCTCGAGGAGGGGTGTGAAGCACCCCTCCGTTAAAATCCCTACGTGGCGACGCGTCGGAATACGAGACGCATCTCCATATCCACCCCAGGAACCCTCTCTAAAGGGGCACCGGCCCGACGGCCCTTATCGATCGCGGCGCCAGGTTCCTGCCGAGGAGCCATTCGACGGTCGTGCGCTCGGTGAGCAGTCATCGCGCTCCGACCGCGTCCTGTCCCCTCGGCACCCGCTCTCGAATACGTTCGGTCTCCCGCTTCTGCGTCATAACAGAGTCACAGAATCGGGATACCGCATTCCATGACGCCTCGCCACTGACCATGGTCCGGACCACGGACGGTAGCGAAGGTCACTCCTATTCCCGCTACGAGCGCGGCCCCCATCGCGGGCAATCGACCAAGGTGTGGGACGATGTGTCCACCGGGTGGCCACACTCGTCGCACGCCTCGTCCGTCCTACTCGTACAGTTCCGCCGGTGCAGATAGCTCCCGAAGCAACCGTGCCCCGTGAGTACCTGCACCAGGCAGAAACTGAGGACTCGAAGTCGAGGTCAGCCAGTCACCAATGACCGGCCGGACGGCCTCAACGGTGAGGCGACCGTACGACGGTTCGAGGAGTCGCCGCTCCCATCCCCGAAGCACCTCTCGACGCGCCTTTCGGCGCCACCTCTCCACCTCGTCTGGCGACGGAAGCGAACCCTCCCGCTCGAGGGCCCTCTCCCGCCGCCAGTAGAGGCGCGTCAGCGACTCCGCTTGGTTCCCACGGCGGCGTCCTGGCGAGGACGCACGCCGCCTCGAAGGAGATGGTACGGTAACCCCGTACAACCCGTATAGCCATGACGCGCTGCGGCTACGTAATCACCTTGGGCGCAGCATTCCCAGGTGAGATTAGCTGATGACATGGTAAGGTGAAAGTGATGAGTGCCTTGAATAAATGAATAGCAATTTCAAGCACATAATGCCGGCAAGTATTTCAATAGCAAAAGCACGATTATGCGTCAAGACACAAAGCCAAACTCAAGAGGAGGGTAAACCAAAATAAACTGACACACTAAATTCAGCAGCTAACAATCACGGTTATTAGATCACAAATCGATGAGATAACACTACACGCAACATATCTCGATATTATTAATACAATACACTGCATCGCCACCACCAAATGTAAAGTTAAAGTTAGATATATCTAACAGTTTGCAACACGTGTGCACTGTTGTAGTTGGCAAGTCCTCGCTGCGAGGCACAATCATATCGAAAGCTTTTCTGAGGACCAGAAAAATGTTTAAACATTTTTATCTCTGTATGAAATTTTAGAACTAGCGTTAGATATAGATCATATTTGTTTACCGCGCGCTTATGAGCCTGGAGATAATTAACTCTTCCTATTTCAAAAGAGATAGTAGAAAAGAAATTAGAGAATATTGGGAAGGTTATTTCGTTAGCTGGTGGTAAGTCTCTGTTGCCAGAGACCGTTTAGGTAGGTTACCACCGCAGCGCCTACTTCAACTGCCAAATAGTAGTATGTAAACATTATTGTTTTCCTGTTTGAAGGGCGCTGTAGTCTTCAACCGTCGAGACAAATTAGTGCAGTGTATCGATATACACTGCACTAATTTGTCTAGAGACGTGCCTAATCCTAACTACCACATTGTTACAAGCAAGCGTATCACTTATCTTCAGGTGAACATGTTGCTCATGACATCAAAAGCTGCACGCGTTGGGCTGTGCGCACACATAAATCACGTGACATCTCCACACAACAACACACAATGCAATGCAAACTACATTCTGTATATTTCATTCTGTTGCTGAATGGACGACGAAAGGAGAAGTAAGATAGATATAAGTGGCAGCATCTCAACTGTACCGCGCCTGGAGAAGATCAAGTCGGGAGTCGTTCCTCCCGATGCAGCACATTTATTGACATTTGTCTCGCATGCAGAGATTCAGAAATATTCAGCCGGCTGTACTGTTGACTGTACCGCTGTATTTAGTACAGTCAGCACATTTACGTCCGTAAGGTAAGCGCCTGCTGCTTTTCCGCCGCAAATCAACAGTTTGTAATATTGCTACGACTAATTAAAAGGCGTTCTGGATAAAAAACTATAAGAATTGTGACTTACGAGACACCGGACATGTCCGACACATGGTAAATTGTGTGAAAATGAGCGTAATGTGGTGCTCTGTAAACATCCTAACCAGCACCGCCTTGGTATGAATTAGGCTCCATTTAGCTCAAGGTAATGAGATGTTCAGCCGGCTGTACTGCTACATTTAGTACAGTCAGGACATTCTATGCCCGTCAAGTACACCGACGCTCTGCTCAGATTCTCCGTCTCGTACGGCGGGCTGCCTGTTGCGCGCACACCAGCACCAACAGATTTCACTTGCCGTAGGAGTTCTCCTCTGTCCTAGGAGCTGAAGAGTTACAAAATGTACAAGTTCATAGAGCAATACTTTTGAAATAAGCCAACTGTGGGAAATTTAAGCGGATTCCGGCTGTCATAACTGTCATATCCCGAGGAGAACAGATTCCGTCAAGAGAATGCAAACTGCGGAAATTCTAATTTCGACAGTCTGTGCTTGTAAAGTGGAAAGAGCGATTAACCAACCGTAGATCAGGTAGCAGGACTGTAGAAGCTATACGTCCCCTCTTGGATGAGTGGATAGACAGGCGGTACGGGTCACTGACCTTCCGGTTAGTGCAGGTACTTTCAGGTCATGGGTGCTTTGGTAAGTACCTGTGCCGCATAGCCAGAAAAGAGCCGACAGCTGAGTGTCATCATTGTGTATGCGACGAAGACACTGCGCAGCACACCCTGGAGCTTTGTTCAGCGTGGGTTGCTCAGCGCCAAAACCTCGTCGCTGTTGTAGGGGATGACCTTACGCTGCTTGGTCTTATTAAAGCCATGATCAATAGTGAGTCGTCGTGGGACGCTGGCTTGACCTTCTACGAGCAAGTAATGTCGCAGAAGGAGATTGCAGAGAGGGAGCGAGAGAAAAACACCCATCTCTCAATCCGTAGGAAGGTACCTGGGCGTCGTAGGAGGATGTTCCACGCCTTACAACCTCCATAACGGAGGCCATGGTGGCGGATTCGGGGAACCCGTTACCAAATACGTTAGGCCTCGAGATGGAGCGCGCGGTACTTCCGCCTATTACTGGTAAATGGGATGAAGAGCTCCAGTTTCACCCCGAGATGCGGCCTCATTATGGCCTTTCGCCGTCGAGACCACGGTTGTGTGCGAAAGCGTTCCTGTGGTTTTGGCTAAAAGCGTTGAGACGTACACCGTGGGGTTTTAGCCGGTCCGAGTCCGGCATAATCCCTCTGTTGCCCCCACAGCAGAAGGGTATCCAATGTAGGATTTCCCCACGAAAAAAACACAAAAAGGGGTGAATAAACACCCACATTTCGCCAGATGTGGTCAGGTTACGTCCCATGTAACAGGGGGCGAGCCTGTTGCCAATTTTATTGCGGCCACCACACACACACACAAAGATGATATCAGTGTGCTGGTTTCCTCACGATGTACTCCTTCACCGTTTGTATCTCGCTGCTGTAACTAAAGTTCACAAATGTACGTAACTTAAATATTAAGTCATCGGTACATGCCGAGGTTTGAACCCGCGACCTGAGGAATGAAAGCCGCACGCTCTAACCATTAGGCCAGCGAAGTAATTATACATATATAAATTATTCGATATATAATAAAAAGGCTTTTCTTTTAATTAACAAACACTGGAAGGGGTGGGTAGGAGGGATGGGGTTGAATGTTTGATTGGCTTGTTCTTAACTTCGTTTCTAGAACTCGCTTTGTGATAAAGAAATAACATCACATTAAAATGTGTATTAGCTAATGTTGTTTGTATTTGTGTAAACACACCATTACGTTAAGGAGTGTTTACACGAGCTGATAACGATGCGGCCGGGAGTGGTGCAGTCGCAGCGGTATAAGTACAGCGAAGCCGGCAGCGGGGACTCACAGTGGAAGTGGAAGAGCGACAACATGTGGAAGCTGATGGTGGTGCTGGTGTGCGCGGTGACGGCGAGCCGGGCGAGGAGCCTGGAGGAGCCGGCGGCGGCCCTCGGCGGCGACTACAAGCTCATCTACAGCTGGCCGAAACTCGGACATGATGTACCCAACTGCAGCCCGGTGCTCATCTCCGCAGCCGATCCGTCACGCTCGACCAACTGCAAGTGCGAGAGGCAGTCGGCCAACATCGGCCTGATCTCCCTCCAGTCCAGATCCAAGAAGTACACGTTGCTTGCGGATGTCGTCTCCAACGGCGAGGAGCTGAAGCAGGCTTTGAGTGACAAGTGCTCGTGCGGCGACGGCAGCATCGATCACACGGTGGTGCTGAATTTGAGCGGCGGCTACATGGTCTACTTCGATACAAACATCTCCAAGGGGTTCCTGATCGGCAGCGCCACGCCGTCGGCCGACCAGCTCCAGGGCATCATCGCCGGATTGCCGTTCGACGCTAAAGACGGCAGTTCCGTTTGCCAGTAACCGGAAATGAGTTGAATTGAAATATACATAACTTTCACAAATCATTGTTTTTCATTACGTTTGCGTGGTCGTGTTGGAGCTGCAAGGTAGAAAACAGCACACCAGCTTCTAATATCACAGTCAAGAAGCATTACTACAGACAGCCGATCGTTAATGAAGAAATCTGGAGAGCAAGAAAAGATCAATAAAGACAGAACCAACTTCCAGAGGAATCTCTCATTGTACACACTGCTCGCGGTCAATCCGTCAATGCGGCAGACAAATGTTTCGGTGACAATGAGACAGAGTCGGCAAAGGAAATACCATCAGGTATTCCGTGTCTTCCAACTGATGTCCATACATGAGGGACAAATTATTCCTCTTGTAACGAGATACATTAATTTATAAAAGTAAATTAATGATTCTATAAAAAATATAAAATAATAAATAGATCAAATAAAATTTATTCAAATTTATAAAGATGAAAATATATTTCAAAGGAAGTTAAAGATTGAAATAGATGTGTTTCTAAAGTATAAAACTATACAAAAAATATTTTAAACAAACTTTATTCTATGTATAAAATACAAATATATATAAAGAAGTTAAATATGAAAAAGATTCATTATAATAAATAAAAAAAGTAAAGTCCAATAGCTGGGTGTTCGTGAAACGTCCTAAGGACGTATTTAGGAACAGTTCGTGTATCGAGCGGCCGTGCGGGCGCGCGGGCGCGGCGGAGACGCACGCGCACGCTCGCGCTCCGACGTACACGCGGGCTCCGTGTACGTGACGTGTACTGCGCACATGTCGAATGTGAAAATTTGCTTCGTGCAAATTGATTGAACTGTTGATTGTAGATTATCATGGTGCATGGCAAATTAACCTTAACATCATGTTGGTGGAGTAGGTGAGATACCAGCCGGGTGTAGTTGGTGGTTATTTAAGTAACTACTTGATTATACTGCGGTTCGGAAAGAGTGTTAGATAGCACTTCGGTGATATCGAAATACTCAGAACCATGTCCTAGAGCTTCGGCTCTATGATACGTCGTGTTTAATAACATTTGTTTATTCCAAAGTCAACTCGAACTGTGTCGATGCATTATGAGGTAGCGGAAGCGGACGCGAGCTCCTGCCTCGATGCTTATCAAACATTGATATTGCGTCTTGTCGTAGCGGGACGTTTGCACCGTTACTGAACTGATGCGTCTTACAGATGCGGTTGGCTGAGGACTTTTCCAAGATATTGATGTCTGCTGTGATGTCTTGTGCGCTTTTCACGATGATGTGAGCCGATGATAGTCGATTGCATGTCTGTCGCAGTGAACTGCGATCACTGAAGTGATACGACGTCTTCGATGATTACTTGCGGGACTGCAGACGGTCTGTCCTCCCTATTTTATGAAATTTGCAAATAAAGGCCTCAATAGCTCCACGTGCTTTAAGATATGTGGCGAGTTGTAGGTGGGCGAGACTCTATGCCTGATGGCTCATAATAAAAATTTTGGCTATATACACCACAGTGGTTAGCGGAGTTAAGCATTTACTTCGTGAACGGTGATAGCTGGTGGGAGTACAATATCTCAAGGCTGCGATGTAATCGCTTTGCCATTCTTTGAGGTGAGCTATGAGCTCTCGAATGCACTCCGCGGGTCGCGATCCGCGCTGACTACGTAGTTGGTGGTGAAGTCAATTCCAACACTTTACGATGCGTCTGCAAGTGCACCTGGCTAGTGAAGGTGGTGGCTCGTACAAAGGACTAACCTATGGGTCAGAGTACCCTTTATATCTATTGTGTCCTGGAATGTGCGCTGACCACACACTGTATATCTGGTTACGGTTGTATCTTGCGAGATGCCTACTCACATTGCCATGCGCAATTTGATCACAGTTTGTGCTAACGCACTAACAATGAGTCGAGTGCTGTTCTACTGGTTCGCCAGTAAACCTTGCTGTGGACTGCATTTACTGATTGTAAACAAGGAAACAAACCACACAAACGGTATCAGACTATCTTAACAAATATTCATCCTTCTATATGAACCTAAAATAACTGAATATTACTATAAACACAACGTAGAACAAGCTCCTAATTGATTAAAATAAACAGTTAATGGCCAAAACATAAATATTAATCATACTAACAATGTGGTGGTACTCAGAACGATATACACTGCACTAATTTGCCTCGGCGGTTAGAAACATAAGAGCTTAAGTATCTCTACCCCAGTAATTTCACTAGCCACAGCGCCCTTCGATCAGCAAAACAAAAATGTTTGCACACTGCTGTTTGGCAGCAAATGTAGGCGCTGCGGTGGTACCTACCTAGACGGTCTCTGCCGACAGAGACTTACCACCAGAGAACTAAATTACTGTTCCAATATGCTCTCATTTCTTTACTATATCTCTTTTCAAATAGAAAAAGAGTAGATTTCATTATATCCAGGCTCATAAAGCTCGCGTTATCTAACGCTTGTTCTATAAATTTCATACAGATATGAAAATGCTTTCGATATTATTGTACCTCCAAGTTAGTAAAAATACTAGAGAAAATGGCGGTTTTGGACTTCTTAATTACCACTCTAGGGGGACTACTTGAGTAAACGAACGTAAAGAGTTCGAATCGGGCACACGATCAGTGACGACTGCAGTACAATGCATGGTGTACCACAAGGCAGCGTCCTAGGTCCATCGTTATACCATACCTTCAAATCACAAATAGATTTTCTTGAAGTGTTACTTTTGTTCAGTGTTACCATTCAAAAGTGTCTACAATAATATTTTTACTACAACAATAAGATGGGAACCGCGCGGTGTAGTGTGCATCATACTAACTAGCATCGTATCGCGTGGGGGAGGAAATGAAAAATGGAATCAGCTTCATACATTATTTATTCCTACATTTTGGGAAAACATTTCGTTCTGTTTGTTCGAGTTTAGAGGTTAGAGGGTAGTGGTTGCCGGGTTACTGGCTCACTGGGTTACTTGCAGACCCTCACACCCTCCCTGTCCTTCCAGTAGAAGCTGTCGACTAGATTCTTCAGTTCGTCAGCGCTCGGCACCACCTTACCTACGAGAGAGATGTTGGAGTTGTCGGTGTCGTAGTGCACCGAGTAGTTGTCGTTGACCCTCCAGACGACGTCGTGGTGGATGCTCTTGTCGGAACAAGAGCACTGGTCATCCACCGCCTGCTTCAGCTCGTCCATGCTGTTCACAAAGTCGATGAGGTAGTTCATATTTAAGAAGACGGCGTCGATGTTGACGAGGGCCAGGTTGGCGGATTTCCGGTTGCACTTGCAGGAGTCGAGGGGATGGTCGGTTCCGCTTTGGAGATGACGATCGGGTTACAGTTCGTCATGCTCCACTCCAGTTTCGGCCAGGTGTAGATGAGCTTGTACTTGCCGAAGAGCGAGGAGTCCTCGACGCCCCTGGCCTGGGTCGCCATCAAGCAGAACAGGGCTAGTAGCTTCCACATGTTGCTGAGTGCTGCAGCTGCTGTCTCGTCTGATGCTGCGGTGAGCGACTGCTAGTGTATATATACTCAGGTATTATCGAAGTGCAGTTCACCTTTGACCCTCGATAACTTTGCCTCCGTGCTGCGGCGAGCGGCGGTCCATTTATTTTTAGGTGCATTTTCTTTTATGAGACAAACACTGCACTGATGGTATAGCCACCATCACAGGCGGCCACCGCTGGATATGGTGTTGCCTTGAAAATGTGACTAGGTCGGTACCGCCGCAGCGCCTGTTGCAGCCAACACACACCACTGTGCAGACATTGCTGTGATCCGGTTTTAAAGGCGCTGTAGATAGTGAAATTACTGAGGGCTTAAATTCTGTCTCATAACGAGGAGCACAATTAGGTGCGGTGCAGTGTATAACATCTTAACTAGCACACGTTGTTTTGGACAAGAGTGTCACTTACCATCACTGGAACGTTTGGCTAAAAAACTGATATCAACCAATGTGCTTGCAGCGGCTAGTCCGATCTTCACCAGAGCAGAGCTTCTACCATCACCGTTGGGTGAGCGGTGATGGTATACTACCCAGACACTGGCCCACTACTGTAACTGCCTCAGTGGTACAGTGATTAGACTGTTCTTAAAGCTATTTGAATCGGGCTGTGATGCCCACTGTTGGACTTTGGCTTAATCTTTGCCCATTGTATTGTTGACGAGTGTCACAGTGACCGTGGTTAAAATTCCGGCAAGCCCCTCTCCCTGAATGGAAGACCAAGGACCTGATGATGGACATCCAGAATCGGACCGGTTTCCCACTACGTGGGAGTTCGACTTGAAAGGACTTACGTTAAAACTGAAAAGCCTTGGAGTAGTAAGGAGGAACAGAATCCTTACTCTCTTAGTAACATGAACGACCTTACCTTTGCCCACGCCTGGGCAGTGACGTAAAGTTGTTGGCTCCTAGCTCAAAAATGATGGGCATGGACATTGGATTTTTTTTTTAAATAAATCGCCGAGACGTTCATCAGATGATAATAGATACGCCTGATTATAACAATGTAGCGCTAGTTGCCTTAAACATAAAATGTTGAGTCTCGTTACCCCAGTAATTATACTAGCTACAACGCCCTTCAAAACGGATCAAAGGAATGTCCGCACATTATTGTGTGTCGGCTGCTATAGGCCTTGCGGTGGTACTTAGACGGTCTCCAGCAACAGGTACACTACCACCGTCTACGCCCACCGGTGGGCAGAATCCCAAAACTCCACGCCCAACATCAGCGAGCTGATGTAACAATCGCATGTATGTTATTGTTTATAAAACCATGTTTATCTCAATAATAAATAACGCCGAAATTGTAAACATAGATAACATACACTGCAACTTATCTTCTTCTTAGCACTTGTCCCGTCTTATGACAGGTACATTACACGGTGATAGTAGTTAGTGGTGTCTCCTTTCAGACGCAACAGCCTGCCGCCTGCCGCCTGCCGCCTGCTGCCTGCCGCCCGCCTGCGCCACGACACCGCGCTGCCTCATACATCATTTACGTTTGCTCTCGTAATAAGTTTGTGTGTGCAAATATCCCAATTATTGTATTTATCGTCGTAGGATTGCGTTTTTAACCATTTCGTGACTATCATCTTGCAGTCGCGATACTTTTGCTGCATATTTTTAATTGTTTATCTGTATTATTACGCAAATGTAGACTCTATCGATGGAGCAGGTATCACTGATAACGCCGTACTCTTTTTTATATTCGTATTACGTGTTTATTTATCTATTGATACACCGACAGCATAACGTGTTATATACTATCTTATGTTGCAGGTACCGTTTACAATATCAAATATGTATGCCTATTGTAGGTGTACACAGCTTTGAGCAAAACATGGAAGTGAGAAAATCAATGACAGTCTACGATTAATTAAAATATACAATTAAATTTTGTACAACTATCAGCACAGCACCGTACGTACATTCAACTCAGTGACCTCTCGCAGAGACCGCATTCAGTACTCAACCATTAAGTATCTGTTAGAATCGCTGAAAATGTCTAATTCAGGTATTTTGGCATTAAATGTATTATAAGTAATGCACATTCTCGCTCTCGGGTGGTGCATTCCAAGATTAATTCTGTACCGTGGAAGACTAAACATGTTGGTTATTGGACGACGAGGGTAATCGCGGGGTACACTAACATCAATACTCCCAAGTATATAGGGTGATTTAATTTTTCCGTATAAAACTTTCTGGAGGAACACTAAGTCAAGGACTACTCGGCGATTGTGTAGAGTAGTCATGTTAAAGAACTTTAAGCGACTGCCGTAAGTGCATTTGCTTGAAAATCCGGTTGTCTTGTAGACTAAATATCTCGTGTATGCACGCTGAATACCCTCCGATCGTGAAGATATACTATATACTGGATTCCACACTATAGAAGCGTGTTCTGAGTGACTCCGTACCAGAGGGTTTGGGGAGATTTGAAATCTGTAGTATTTCGTTTTAGGAACCCTAACATTTTAGATTTTTTATATGGTTTGTTTGCTTTGTTAATATGGTTGTGAAATTTTAGTTCCCTATGTATTATGACTCCCAAGTCTCAAATTTCATCAACTTTTGATAAGGCTATTCCGTTCTTTTAGCTACGTACGTTTAGCTACGTTAAGTACCATTTTGTTCTCGCGTCACCATAATTCTATATTGTCTAAATCTGCCTGTAATAGATTCACGTCTGATGCGTGGTCAATGGTTTTAAAAAGTTTTAGGTCACCGGCAAACAAAGAGAAATTGCTGTTTTGTATTACGGCACCGATGTCGTTAATGAATGTTGAAAATAGTATAGGTCCAAGGTGAGAACCTTGAGGAACCCCGGATCGCGCATAGTAAGTCTTGGATTTAAAACCATTTGTAGCGATTTTTTGTGGCCTATTGGATAAATATGATCTAAACCATTTCAGTAAAGGTCCATGTATCCCTATTTCCCCTAGCTTCCCTAACAGTAAATCGTGACTAACTTTATCAAAAGCGCTGCTGACATCGGTGTAAACAACGTCAACTTGGCGACCTTTGTCAACCTCGCAGCTCACGCTAGAAGCAAATGTTACTAGATTTGTAACCACGGAGCGACCACTTCTGAATCCGTGTTGATGTTCCGCTAATGCATCATCTACCTGTTTATATAATATTGGATAAATTATGGACTCGGATAATTTTGAAAAGCAAGATAAAATTGAGATTGGTCTGTAATTATTTACTTTAATGTTATCACCCTTTGTATATATGGGGACAATTCTAGCTTTTTTCCACTCGTTTGGGAACTGACCAGTGGATAAGGAGTGGATAAATATTAGAGTTAGTGGCAATGTAATAGCAGACGTGCACCTCCTAACCAACAAAGGCGGTAAGTTGTCCGGTCCAGATCCCGTGCGTACATTAATACGTTTAATAGCCTTCAGTACCATATTTTCTGTAAGTATTATTTGTGAACAATCATTAAATTTCTCAGGGTTAGCTATATCTGTACTATTCGTGACATCGTTACAAGTGTAAACTGAAGAAAAGTGATCGGCAAAGAGATTGGCTATTTCAACTCCGGCTCAAACACTCGTGGCAGTAATAACTTTTGTGACGGGTCGCGTCACAAACGCGTCCGCTCTGAGGTCACGCCATAGAGATGTTCCGAACATCTTCCCTCCCATGGAAGTGTCCGGATCTTCGAGATGTTTCCTTTGTGGATGATTCGGGCAAAGAGCAGAGGCTCTGCACACCTCTGCGGATCATGCCCTTCGCCGTGTAGACATCGGCGACTCTTGCTATTCCGTCTGTTCCAGGATATAATTTGTGGATTCGGGCCATTCGCAATTTCAATGGTGGGACGTTAGCCTCCTTGATGACTACCAACTCGCCTTCCTGTAGTCCCCGCTGCTTGAATCGCCGTTTGGTTTTTTGCTGCAACTCGCTCAAGTACTCGTTCCTCCAGCGTTCCCAGAAGTGTTTGCCGCATGGTTTCGAGCCATCTGTATCGATCGAGTCTGCTTGGATTTGCATCTAGTAGGTTTTCGGAAGGCAGCGATGTGAGTAGCTCGCTGGCCCAATGGTTAGAGCGTGCGGCTTTCATTCCGAAGGTCGCGGGTTCGAACCTCGGCATGTACCAATGACTTAATATTTAAGTTATGTACATTTGTGAACTTTAGTTACAGCAGCGAGATACAAACGGTGAAGGAAAACATCGTGAGGAAACCTACACACTGACATCATCTTTGTGCGTGCGTGTGGTGGTCCCAATAAAGTGGCTGTTACATGGGATCTAATCTGACCACATCTGGCGAAATGTCAGTGTTTATTCACCTCTGCCTACCCCTACTGGGAAAAAGGCGTGATAATATATAAAAAAGCGATGTGAGTGGTGTACCGATCAGGAAGTGCGCAGGAGTGAGGGGATTTAGATCATTGGGATCAGAGGAGAGAGAAGTTAATGGCCTGGCGTTAATTATTGCCTCAATCTGCGTGAATGTAGTCGATAACTCCTCAAATGTTAAATGTTTGTCACCCAATATGCGAATGATGTGAAATTTTGTAGACTGAACGGCTGCCTCCCAAAGCCCACCGAAGTGGGGAGAATAAACCGGTGAAAACGAGAATTTAACTCCTTCATCGGCAGCAAACCCAGAGATGCTTTCATTGCTCGACCGTAAAAAGGCTATGATTTCATTATCAGCACCCACAAAATTTGTGCCGTTATCGCAATACAGTTCCAGTGGCGTACCTCTACGCGATATAAACCGTCTTAATCATAAAATGAAGACATCCTTGCTGAGATCACTCGCCACTTCAAGGTGCAGCGCTTTGGTTGCAAAACAAACGATCAAACATAAATAACATTTAGTTATTTTACAACCGCGACCCATATGATCAGTAATGAGAAAAGGGCCAACGAAGTCGACTCCACTGGTCTGGAATGGAAGGCTTGGGCTGACTCTCGAAGCAGGTAGGTTTGCCATTATGGGATTACAACTTTTAGCTTTCATGAGCTTACACAATCTACAATTATCAACCGTGCTCCGGGCTAGTACCCTGCCTCTTAAAGGCCAGTGATTGTTTCTTAGGTCGCTGAGCAGCAGTTGAGGTCTGCAATGTAACAATTGGTTATGGCCGGATCGAGCTCGACACGGTTCTGGTCCGGATGTTCACCGGACACGGGGGATTCTCCGAGTACCTCCACAGGTTCAAGAACAAGGAGAGTCCCGCGTGCCGCTGTGACCCGGACGTGGACCAGACCGTGGTGCACATCCTGCTTTCCTGTCCCTTATTCGGGCGGGAGGGAGTGGATTTGGAAATCCAAATCGGGAAGAGTTTAGACACAGGAGCGGTTGCCTCTCTGATGAGTGAGGACGAAAGTCGCCAAAAGTTTTTCGACTACTGCAAAGCAGTAGTCCAAAAAGTAATAAAAATGAATAAAATTTAGCGAGCAAAAATGGTCAAAATTCAAAATTAAAAAATGTGAAATAGATAGACATAAAACTAAAAATGACATAACAAAAATGGATAAAAGCAAATAAACAAATAAAAATGGAAAAACACAAGAAGGAGGAAGACGAAGCTCGAGGAGAGGACTTGGCGACAAAAATCTTCACACATCTTGCGAGAGGTATGAAAGAAGGAAATGGAATGGAGAGTGATAGAAAAGAGGAGGAGATTACTTAAGGAAGAAAGATAAGTTTAGAGCGAAAGATGACAGTGTGAAAGAAAGGAAAGAGGAAAAATTGTAAAAAATTAAGTAGATGTTTAAGTGATATGAAATAAAGGCCCTGACCCGCCATACGCAGGGGAATGATGCAAAAAAAAAAAAAACTCAATTGGTTATGCCGATGAGCAAGTAGCGATTCAGTAAAGTTATGATTTGTATCTAATAAAATAGGATGTCTCCTCTCATACGTTTCATTGGAATTATGGATACGAGCACCTACGCACAGTGTGCCATTCTCATCAATGAATGGACTGACGGATAGCACGTGCGAGTTACGGTAAGTATGGTTTAGAATTTAAGAGTTTAATTTCATTTGAGAAACATTCTTCCTGGTGTATTTAATTAATGTATGTAGGGATGACTTTAATTCATTCCGAGTCAGATGCCCTATAGTTTAGGGGTGATTCTTACGCAAATTATTGATGAAACGTAGATCATAGGCTATGGATCTGTGCAGGGTAGTGACCCTTGAATGTGTTTCAAAGTTCACCAAGCTGGACAGGTCAGGTGTAGGTTGTACGTGTGTAGGTAGTGTGTAATTTGGAGTATGATTTTCTTTCAGGTACCTCTTCGTTGGGCATACTCTTGAAGTTTCCCATTTGAAGCCATTCCCATTGGTTTTCTTGGAATAATTGTTCATGGCCCCAGTAGGTCCAATGGGTCAAATAACTTAGCTGAATTGGACAAGATAGTACGCTTGGTTACCCTTTTATCCAATTGTATGCTGACTGGAAACCATGGGATGTCCTTAGGTGGATCCCACTTCAAGCCCAACACGCTTGATTGTGAAGAAAGGTCTAAATTTTTGGGCAGTAATGTTTTCGAATCGTTATCGAAGATGGTGGGCACATTGGTTCGGAACTTACGCAGAGGCAGGCGTGCTGTATTGAGAATGGACGTTACTGATTGGATTTTGTGGCGCTGCTCAGCCTCTGATGAAGCCCCTGACAAATAATCGTCAACATAATAGTCTTCCTTGATAGACTGAGATTCCTTCGACAGCTGCAACAAATACCTTGTACTTAGAATTGGTGCTGACGCCGTACCATAGGTTACTGTATTCAACTGGAATATTTTTAATGGCTGCGAAGGCTCGTCGCGCCACAGGATGAGCTGCAGCACACGCTGGCTGGGATGCACCAGAATTTGGCGGTACATTTTCTCCACATCTGCTGACACTACGTATTTGTGCTGTCTGTAACGCAATAAGATTGAAAATAAGTCATCTTGTATCACTGGCCCAACGTGTTGTATGGCGTTAGACGATATTCCAGATGTAGTTTTGGCAGAGGCGTCAAAGACTACACGAAGATTCGTGGTATCACTCGACTCCCTAATGACAGCACGATGTGGTTACTGTTCGATGGCATTTCTTCAAGTTCCCAGAACTTGGCTAATTGTTTGCTAATATCCCCTGAAAAGTGACAACTTAATTTTGAATTATTATTGTTATAATATTTCCCCCCCGTGGGGCCAGCTACTATCCAGCTTAGATGCGTTTCCTGTAGAACCGGTCTTTGCGGCCCTAAACTGATCCTACCTGTTCCGATTAAATCCCAGAAAATGTCAGCGCCTAGTAGAATATCGATCTCGGCTGGCCGATGAAACGTCAGGTCGGCCAAATGGATGTTGTCAGGAATGCCCGGCTCTTTTGTATGTACAGTTGTACGAGGTAAGTTGTCTGTGATTAGGGGTTCAGAGAATGAAGTTTAAAACTGTGTTACCCAGGCCGGAGACGTTTCGATGATGATGCCTTGTTCTGTGGGAACCTATTTTCCGCTGAGCCCTGTCGCTGATAAACGAATATTGGCTACCGCAGTCTAGCATCGCCCTCATCTTGACCGTTTTGCTCTTGTGCGTCATCTCGACGAATGCCGCAGACAGAAGAGCTTGATCGTTGGAGGCAGCAGTCACGGACACGACAGTGGAGGGGCTAGATGCTGTGGAGTCGTGATCAGACTTGTGTGAGTTTTCGTTGCTATTTATTTTACTGCGGGCTGTAGATAGCGTAGTATGAACGGATTGTGTGTTGTTTTGTGTAGGCGTTTGTTGTACATGCGGTTTGTGTAACAACGTGTAGTGTTTTCGCAGGCAGATCTTACAGCCACGTAGCCTACACAGGTAGGTCTGATGACCACTGCGCAAACAATTGGTACACAACCTGAGTAACGAAGTGTTAGCAATGCTTTCGTCTACAGGCAAGCATTTGAATTTGTTACATTCGTATAATCTATGCTCTTGTCTGCAGATGCCGCTTCGCTTGCTAGAGGGAGAGTTAACGCATGAAACAGTAAATGATTTCATGTTTGGAAACCTGTGACGTTTCTCAAATTTGATGGCTTCCTAGCATTTGTAGTTTCCAAAACTGTTGCTTGTCGGAAGGAATAAAATTCTTCTAATGTAGGCGAATTATTTCTGCTTCGAAATTCCTCCCACTCGCCAGCTGTGACTCTATCTAGTTTCATCGACGCCATGTAAATAATAATAGTGTCCCACTAGTCGGTGGGTTCATCTCATGAATTAAGTGCACTTAGATTTTTAGACAGAGTGTCAATTAAATTCCGAATGCCACTGTGAGTTTCTTTCAGCAGCGGTTCGATTGGACCTCGGTAGCTATTGCATTGACATTTGTCACGCATTCAGAGATTCAGAGATATTCAGCCAGCTGTACTGATGTATTTACTGCTGACTGTACCGCTGTATTTAGTACAGTCGGCACATTTCATGTCCGTAAGGTAAGCGCCTGCTGATTTTCTGCCGCAAATCAACAGTTTGTAATATTGCTAGGACTAATTAAAAAGGCGTTCTAGATAAACACTAAACGAATTGTGACTTACGAGACACCGGACATGTCCGACACATGGTAAATTGTGTGAAGATGATGAGCGCAATGTGGTGCTCTGTAAACGTCCTAACCAGCACCGCCTTGGTATGAATTATACTCAATTTAGCTCAAGGTAATGAGATATTCAGCCGGCTGTACTGATGTATTTACTGCTGACTGTACCGATGTATAAGGTTGTCAAATATCTTCCTTCCGCTTTTTGCTCTTTATTCAATGCTTTATAAAAAGTGTTACAGTGATCGGATTTAGTTCAAATATGCGCCGTTTTGTTCGATAATCTGTTTCCATCTAGACGGCAACTTCATAATACCTCCCTCGTAGAAGCCCCCCTCCTTATTTGCGAAGAACTCGGACAGCCACTTTTCACAAGCCTCTTTTGAGTTCAACTTTACACCACCAAGGGCGTTCACCATGGACAGGAACAGGTGGTAATCACTTGGCGCTATGTCCGGGCTATATGGTGGATGCGATAAAACCTCCCATCCGAGCTCCCGTAGCTTCTGACGAGCCATCAACGAAGTGTGTGGTCTGGCGTTGTCCTGGTGGAACACTACACCCTTCCTGTTGGCCAATTCTGGACGCTTCTGGTCGATCGCCTGCTTCAAGCGGTCCAGTTGTTCGCAGTAGATGGTAGAATTAAGCGTCTGGCCATATGGGAGCAGCTCATAGTGGATGATTCCCTTCCAATCCCACCAAACACACAGCAAAACCTTCCTGGCCGTCAATCCCGGCTTGGCCACTGTTTGGGACGATTCACCGGCCTTCGACCACGACCGTTTTCGCTTGATATTGTCGTATGTGATCCATTTTTGGTCGCCAGTCACCATCCGCTTCAAGAATGGGTCGAGTTCGTTCCGTTTCAGCAGCATATCGCAGGCGTTGATTCGGTCCAGAAGGTTTTTTTGCGTCAAATCATGCGGCACCCAAACATCAAGCTTTTTTGTATCCAGCCTTCTGCAGATGGTTTAAAATGGTTTGGTGACTAACTCCCATCTCCTGGGCGATGTCACGAGATGCCACATGCCGGTCTAACTCGATGTAGTCCATGATTTGATCGGTATTTGTCGTCACAGGTCTTCCGCCGGCTGGCTTATCCATGGTGTCGTTTTCACCGGCTCTGAATCGTCGAAACCATTCCTCCGCGGTTCGAAGTGATAGAGTACCATCCCCAAAACACCATTAATCTCACGGAACGTTTCTCTAGCGGATTTGCCTTTAACGAAGGAAAACTTTAAAATAGCGCGTTTTCGGCGTTAGTGAACTCCATGTTTACACGTCTATAACTGTTGAACGCAATATCCAAACTAATTATGCATAGCGTCGTTTTGTAGGTTATGTCAAGACCTTTCAAATTATGTATAGTATTGCTAGATACGAGCTCTGTAGCGCTTCGTACATAGCCGCGAAATTCAAAAGACAAAAGGCGGAAGGGAGATATTTGACAACCTATTATTTAATACAGTCAGCACAATCCGTGCCTATCAGGTACCCCGACGCTCTAATCAGATCCTCCGTCTCGTACTGCGGGCTGCCTGTCGCACGCACACCAGCACCAACAGCTTTCATTCGCCGTAGGAGATCTCCTCGGTCCTGGGAACTGAAGAGTTATAGAATGTACAAGTTCATAGAGCAATACTTTTGATATAAGTCTCTAATCCCAACTGTGGGAAAATTAAGCGGATTCCGGCTGTCTTATACTGTGATGTTATTAGAATGACTATGTAAGGATGAACCACTATAGAAACTCCTTCATACTGGTGGTGGTAGGTCACTGTCGCCGGACACTGTTTCTGCCGTCTAACGGTAAAGTGCGAACATTACATAGATCCGGTTTGAAGGGCGTTCTAACTAATAAAACTGGGTAACGAGACTCAACATTATCAGTGTCAACCGACGAGCGCAATGTGGTACAGTGTATAACATCCTGACTAGCCATAGTTAGGCTGGTGTATCACTTAACATCAGGTGAACGTCCTCTTTGTCTCGTCTTTGGCTGTTAACCGCTGCGCCAGTGGAATCATTATATGGACTTCAAGAAATCTGCAGTACTTCAAGGGTTCTTTAAACAAGTCCTCAAGGAGGTGACCTCTGCAGCAGGAAAACTGCACCCATTTTATCTTCATCATGACACCACAACACCTCATCATATCCTTGAACATATTTTACTAGTGTCTGGTAAAAAAGGCTACTTCTCTTTTAATTCGAGGATTTGACCTGCTCACTTGTGGGCTCCGTAAAGCAACCTGTTGCACGGGTCAATCTGTGATCGTAAAGAATTTTCTCTTATCTTCCTAACAGTAGGATAACGCCCACAGCTGGGCAGAGCCTTACTCGAATCTTGATTTAGGAAGAAATGGACTTTAACCCTCACCACGCTAGCCCAGTGCAGGTTGGTGGATTAATGGGCGAGTACTCCATAGAGTTTTGGTATCAGCTATGCCCAGCAATGGGTTTGTTGTGAACTGAAATTTATAGGGGATGTAAGTCTTAGCCCACTTAATATTCCCACAGTTGGTATTGGATATTTTTCTAGCAGAGTCGGCTCAAGTGACTTTTTAAAAGACGGCGGAAGTCTCAGTACGTGAAACTGTTCCTCCAGCAGCTTGTATATATTCTGATGATATCCACATCTGGTTTTATTTCTTCTTAAGACTACGACGAGGAGCTGACCCATCTGCAGCTGCTAAAGTCGAAGGTTGAAGCTATGGTTGATAGGTAATGGTCCAGTACAAAACATCATGGAGACTAAGCGGCCAGAATAAAGACCTCTTGTGACGCGTGGAAGCTGTAGGTGTTGGTGCTGGTGCTGGTGTGCGGGGTCGAAGTGAACTTACAGACGAGCAACAGCCGGAAGTACACTTAAAAGTTCGAACATATATTCTTTCTCAGTCACTGTTATCGACATCATAATCATCAGCCGATACACGTCCACTGCTGGACGTAGGCCTCCTCGAAACATCTCCACGGAGTTCGTTGAGGGGATTGGCCTTCACAACTCGCTGCTCCAGTGAGAGTTGGTGGGTGGTCAGATCCTCGTCTGTTCTTCAGCATGGTGGATTGGGCTCAGTAAGATTTTGGCGGAACCCTTCCACCCCTATCGTTGTCGACATAAATATATATATATACATATATATATATATATATATATATATATATACATATATAAATAAAAATATAATAATAAAAAGGCATTTCTTTTAATTAACAAAGACTGTAAGGGGTGGGTGGGAGGGATAGGCTTAAATGTTTCATTGGCTTGTTCTTAACTTCGTTTCTAGAACTCGCATCATGATAAAGAAACAATATCACATTAAGATATGTACACACTACGATAGCTAATGCTATTTGTGTTTGTGTACACACACCATTACGTTAAGGAGTGTTTACACGAGTTGATGACGACGCGGCCGAGAGTGGTGCAGTCAGCGCCGCAGCGGTATAAGTACCGCGGAGCCGACAGCGGGGATTCACTGTGGAAGTGGAGGAGCGACAACATGTGGAATCTGATGGTGGTGCTGGTGTGCGCGGTGACGGCGGGCCGGGCGAGGAGCCTGGAGGAGCCGGCGGTGGCTCTCGGCGGCGACTACAAGCTCATCTACAGCTGGCCGAAGCTCGGACAGGAAGTACCCAACTGCAGCCCGGTGTTCATCTCCGCAGCCGATCCGTCACGCTCGGTCAGCTGCAAGTGCGAGAGGCAGTCGGCCAACATCGGCCTGATCTCCTCCAGTCCAGATCCAAGAAGTACACGTTGCTTGCGGATGTCGTCTCCAACAGCGAGGAGCTGAAGCAGGCTTTGAGTGACAAGTGCTCGTGCGGCGACGGCAGCATCGATCACACGGTGGTGCTGAAGCTGAGCGGCAGCTACATGGTCCACTTCGACACAAACATCTCCAAGGGGTTCCTGATCGGAAGCGCCGCGCCGTCGGCCGACCAGCTCCAGCGCATCATCGCCGGATTGCCGTTCGACGCTAAAGACGGCAGTTCGGTTTGCCAGTAACCGGAAATGAGTCGAATTGAAATATACATAACTTTCACAAATCATTGTTTTTCATTACGTTTGCGTGGTCGTGTTGGAGCTGCAAGGTGGAAAACAGCACACCAGCTTCTAATATCACAGTCAAGAAGCATTACTACAGACAGCCGATCGTTAATGAAGAAATCTGGAGAGCAATAAATGGTCAATAAAGACAGAACCAACTTCCAGAGGAACCTCTCATTGTACACACTGCTCGCGGTCAATCCGTCAATGCGGCAGACAAATGTTTCGGTGACAATGAGACAGAGTCGGCAAAGGAAATACCATCAGGTATTCCGTGTCTTCCAACTGATGTCCATACATTCTTCCTCTGTACTTTTGGATTCAACAGAGGATGAAGTTGAAAGGATCATTTCAAATTTAGAAAGGTTACAGCTAAAGTGCTAAAAATCTTCCCTCTCTTCTCTGGTATCCACCTGAAGCTTAAAAAAAACAATCATAATAGCTTTACACGTCTTCTTTTTTTGTACTGTATATATATAAAATGAAGTGATGAGACCAGTAACACGTTCACCTGATGATAAGTGATGCGCTTGCTTGTAACAATGTGGTGGTACTTAGAACTATACACACCGCACTAATTTGCGCTCAAAAGTTCGAGCGAATATCTTAAATATCTTTACCCCAGTAATTTTACTAGCTGCAGCGCCCTTCAAACAGGAAAACAATAATGTTTACACGCTACTGTTTGGCGGCTGAAGTAGACGCTGCGGCGGTACTTATCTAGACGGTCTCTGGCGAGAAAAACTTACCACCAGCTAACGAAAAAACTTTCCTAATATTCTCTCATTTCTTTACTAATATATTTTAAAATAGAGAAAGAGAATTGATTGTCTCCAGGCTCATAAAGCGCGCGGTAAACAAATATGGTCTATATCTAACGCTGGTTTAATACATTTCATACAGAGATAAAAATGTTTCAACGTTTTTCTGGTCCTCCGAAAAGCTTTCGATATTATTGTATCTCCAAGTTAGTAAAAATACTAGAGAAAATGGCAGCATTTGTACAACCTAATTACCACTCTAGGGGGACTACTTGAGTAAACAAACGTAAAGAGTTCGAATCGGGCACACGATCAGCAACGTCTACAGTACAATGCATGGTATGCCACAAGGCAGCGTCCTAGGTCCATCGTTATACCATACCTTCAAATCACAAATAGATTTTCTTGATGTTTTAGTTCAGTATTACCATTCAAAAGTGTTCACAATAATACGGTGCTGGTGGTGAAGCTCACCGCCATAACGCAAAGTTCGGTGTCGCAAAAATTGGTGGTGATCAGAATGGGGTGGAAGAAGCTATCCAAACACCATCCAAACTCCGCCACAAGTATTTTATCTTATCACATTTTTGCTACAAAAATAAGTACAAAGATAGAGAATATACCGAGAATATATAAGATGGAAACCGCGCGGTGTAGTGTACATCACACTACCTAGCGTCGTAGCGAGTGTGGGAGGAAATGAAAAATGGAATCAGCTTCATACATTATTTATTCCTAGATTTTTGGAAAACATTTCGTTCTGTTTGTTCGAGTTTAGAGGTTAGAGGGTAGTGGTTGCCGGGTTACTGGCTCACTAGGCTAATGGGTTACTGGGTTACTTGGTCACTGGGCTAATGGGTTACTGGCACACCTTCACACCCTCTCTGTCCTTCCAGTAGAAGCCGTCGACCAGACCCTTCAGATCGTCAGCGCTCGGCACCACCTTACCCAGGAGAGAGATGTTGGAGTTGTCGGTGTCGTAGTGCACCGAGTAGTTGTCGTTGACCCTCCAGACGACGTCGTGGTAAATGCTCTTGTCGGAACAAGAGCACTGGTCGTCCACCGCCTGCTTCAGCTCGTCCATGCTGTTCACATAGTCGATGAGGAAGTTCATATTTATGGCGACGGCGTCGATGTTGGCGAGGGCCAGGTTGGCAGACTTCCGGTTGCACTTGCAGGAGTCGAGGGAGATGGACGGGTTCGCTTTGGAGATCACGATCGGGTTGCAGTTCGTCACGCTCCACTCCCGCTTCGGCCAGGTGTAGATGAGCTTGTACTCGCCGAAGAGCGAGGAGTCCTCGACGCTCCTGGCCTGGGTCGCCATCAAGCAGAACAGGGCTAGTAGCTTCCACATGTTGCTGAGTGCTGCAGCTGCTGTCTCGTCTGATGCTGCGGTGAGCGACTGCTAGTGTATATATACTCAGGTATTATCGAAGTTCGGTTCACCTTTGACCCCCGATAACTTTGCCTCCGTCCTGCGGCGAGCGGCGGTCCATTTATTTTTAGGTGCATTTTCTTATATGAGACAAACACTGCACTGATGGTATAGCCACCATCACAGGCGGCCACCGCTGGATATGGTGTTGCCTTGAAGACCTGACTAGGTCGGTACCTCCGCCAGTTGCAGTGTATTTTGATCGGACTGTGATGCCCACTGTTGGATTTTGGCCCAGTCTTTGCCCATTGTATTGGTGACGAGTGTCACGGTGAGCGTGGTATAAATTCTGGTAACCCCGTCTCCCTAAATGGAAGACCAAGGACTTGATGATGGACATCCAGAATCGGAACAGTTTCCCACTACGTGGGAGTGGGACTTGAAAGGACTTACGTTAAAACTGAAAAGACTTGGAGTAGTAAGGAGGAACAGAATCCTTACTCTCTTAGTAACATGAACGAACTTACCTTTGCCCACGCCTGGGCAGAAAAGCGAAGAAAACTATATTTTATTTAATTTTTAAATTTGTGGTGATGGTGATGTAAAGTTGTTGGCTCGTAGCTCAAAAATGATGGGCGTGGACATTGGAATTTTTTTTTTAAATATTCGCCGAGCCATTCATCAGATAATAAGAGATACGCCTGATTATAACAATGTAGCGCTAGTTGCCTTAAACATAAAATGTTGAGTCTCGTACCCCAGTAATTATACTAGCTACAACGCCCTTCAAACCGGATCACAGGAATGTCCGCACATTATTGTGTGTCGGCTGCTATAGGCCCTGCGGTGATACTTAAACGGTCTCCGGCATCAGAGACACCACCACCATTTATGCCTACCGGTGGGCACAGTCCCAAAATCCACGCCCAACATCAGCGAGCTGATGTAACAATCGCATGTATGTTATTGTTTATAAACCTTGTTTATCTCAATAATAAATAACGTTTAAATTATAAACATAGATAACATACACTGCATCTAATATTTTTGATGATCGCGATTTCGTGATATCGCTGCGTCCCTAACCAACTGACCCCAGGGTCACTATCCCACCACATAAAATGTTTACACAACATCCACATCAATCACACGTAGTGATATCAGTTCGCGAGGCTGTGGATTTAGGATGCCGCACTGCTGATGAGGCGGCGGTGGAGCCGCGGGAGAAGGGGAGTGTTGGGATTATGATTCGCCGCTCTCCCAACCCTCCACGACTAAGCGGTGCCGCACTGCTGATGAGGCGGCGGTGGAGCCGTGGAGGAGAGTAGTGTTGAATTATGGGTCGCCTCTCGCTACCCTCCGGGACTAAGCGGTGCCACACAGCCGATGAGGTGGCGGTGGAGCCGCGAGAAGGGGAGTGTTGGAATTATGATTCGATCGCTCTCCCTACCTCCGCGACTAAGCAGCCACACAGCCGATGAGGCGGCGGTGGAGCCGTGGGAGGAGAGTAGTGCTGGAATTATGGGTCGCCTCTCTCGCTACCCTCCGACTAAGCGGTGCCACACAGCCGATGAGGCGGTGGAGCCGCGAGAGAAGGGGAGTGCTGGAATTATGATTCGATCGCCTCCCTACCCTCCACGACTAAGCGGTGCCACACAGCCGATGAGGCGGCGGTGGAGCCGTGGGAGGAGAGTAGTGTTGGAATTATGGGTCGCCTCTCTCGCTACCCTCCGCGACTAAGCGGTGCCACACAGCCGATGAGGTGGCGGTGGAGCCGCGAGAGAAGGGGAGTGTTGGAATTATGATTCGATCGCCTCCCTACCTCCGCGACTAAGCAGCCACACAGCCGATGAGGCGGCGGTGGAGCCGCGAGAAGGGGAGTGCTGGAATTATGATTCGACGCTCTCCCACCCTCCGCGACTGCTGGTGCCACACAGCCGATGAGGCGGCGGTGGAGCCGCGGGAGGAGAGGAGGTTGGAATTATGGGTCGCCTCTCGCTACCCTCCGGGACCAAGCGGTGCCACACACAGCCGATGAGGCGGCGGTGGAGCCGCGAGAGAAGGGGAGTGTTGGAATTCATGATTCGACGCCTCCTACCCTCCACGACTAAGCGGTGCCGCACCGCTGATGAGGCGGCGGTGGAGCCGCGGGAGAAGGGGAGTGTTGGGATTATGATTCGCCGCTCTCCCAACCCTCCACGACTAAGCGGTGCCGCACCGCTGATGAGGCGGCGGTGGAGCCGCGGGAGGAGAGTAGTGTTGGAATTATGGGTCGCCTCCTGCCACCCTCCGGGACTAAGCAGCCACACAGCCGATGAGAGGCGGCGGTGGAGCCGCGAGAGAAGGGGAGTGTTGGAATTATGATTCGATCGCCTCCCCACCCTCCGCGACTAAGCGGTGCCGCACCGCTGATGAGGCGGCGGTGGAGCCGCGAGAGAAGGGGAGTGTTGGAATTATGATTCGACGCTCTCCTACCCTCCGCGACCAAGCGGTGCCACACAGCCGATGAGGCGGTGGAGCCGCGGGAGGAGAGTAGTGCTGGAATTGGCGGGTCGCCTCTCGCCACCCTCCACGACCAAGCGGTGCCACACAGCCGATGAGGCGGCGGTGGAGCCGCGAGAGAAGGGGAGTGTTGAATTATGATTCGACGCTCTCCCACCCTCCGCGACTAAGCGGTGCCACACAGCTGATGAGGCGGCGGTGGAGCCGCGAGAGAAGGGGAGTGTTGGGATTATGATTCGACGCTCTCCTACCCTCCGCGACTAAGCGGTGCCACACAGCCGATGAGGCGGCGGTGGAGCCGCGAGAGAAGGGGAGTGCTGGAATTATGATTCGATCGCCTCCCTACCCTCCGCGACTCAAGCGGTGCCACACAGCCGATGAGGCGGCGGTGGAGCCGCGGGAGGAGAGTAGTGCTGGAATTCATGGGTCGCCTCTCTCGCTACCCTCCGGGACTAAGCGGTGCCGCACCGCTGATGAGGCGGCGGTGGAGCCGCGAGAGAAGGAGAGTGTTGGGATTATGATTCGATCGCCTCCCACCCTCCGCGACCAAGCGGTGCCACACAGCCGATGAGGCGGCGGTGGAGCCGCGAGAGAAGGGGAGTGCTGGAATTATGATTCGATCGCCTCCCACCCTCCGCGACTAAGCGGTGCCACACAGCCGATGAGAGGCGGCGGTGGAGCCGCGGGAGGAGAGTAGTGTTGGAATTCATGGGTCGCCTCTCTCGCTACCCTCCGGGACCAAGCGGTGCCGCACCGCTGATGAGGCGGCGGTGGAGCCGCGAGAGAAGGGGAGTGTTGGGATTATGATTCGCCGCTCTCCCAACACTCCACGACTAAGCGGTGCCGCACCGCTGATGAGGCGGCGGTGGAGCCGCGAGAGAAGGGGAGTGTTGGGATTATGATTCGCCGCTCTCCTACCCTCCGCGACCAAGCGGTGCCACAGCTGATGAGGCGGCGGTGGAGCCGCGGGAGGAGAGGAGGTTGGAATTATGGGTCGCCTCTCGCTACCCTCCGGGACCAAGCGGTGCCACAGCTGATGAGGCGGCGGTGGAGCCGCGAGAGAAGGGGAGTGTTGGGATTATGATTCGCCGCTCTCCCACCCTCCGCGACCAAGCGGTGCCACAGCCGATGAGGCGGCGCGGTGGAGCCGCGAGAGAAGGGGAGTGCTGGAATTATGATTCGACGCTCTCCCTACCCTCCGCGACCAAGCGGTGCCACACAGCTGATGAGGCGGCGGTGGAGCCGCGGGAGGAGAGGAGTGTTGGAATTATGGGTCGCCTCTCGCTATTCTCCGACCAAGCGGTGCCACACTGATGATGAGGTGGCGGTGGAGCCGCGAGAAGGGGAGTGCTGGAATTATGATTCGACGCTCTCCTACCCTCCGCGACTAAGCGGTGCCACACAACTGATGAGGCGGCGGTGGAGCCGCGGGAGGAGAGGAGTGTTGGAATTATGGGTCGCCTCTCTCGCTACTCTCCGGGACTAAGCGGTGCCACACTGATGATGAGGCGGCGGTGGAGCCGCGAGAAGGGGAGTGTTGGGATTATGATTCGCCGCTCTCCCACCCTCCGCGACTAAGCGGTGCCACACAACTGATGAGGCGGCGGTGGAGCCGCGAGAGAAGAGGAGTGTTGGAATTATGGGTCGCCTCTCTCGCTATTCTCCGCGACTAAGCGGTGCCACACAGCTGATGAGGCGGTGGAGACGCGGGAGGAGAGGAGTGTTGGAATTATGATTCGCCGCTCTCCCTACCCTCCACGACTAAGCGGTGCCACACTGCTGATGAGGCGGCGGTGGAGCCGCGGGAGGAGAGGAGTGTTGGAATTATGGGTCGCCTCTCTCGCTACCCTCCGCGACTAAGCGGTGCCGCACTGCTGATGAGGCGGCGGTGGAGCCGCGAGAGAAGGGGAGTGTTGGGATTATGATTCGCCGCTCTCCCAACCCTCCACGACTAAGCGGTGCCGCACCGCTGATGAGGCGGCGGTGGAGCCGCGGGAGGAGAGGAGTGTTGGAATTATGGGTCGCCTCTCTCGCTACTCTCCGGGACCAAGCGGTGCCACACAGCCGATGAGGCGGCGGTGGAGCCGCGAGAGAAGGGGAGTGTTGGAATTATGATTCGCCGCTCTCCCTACCCTCCGCGACTAAGCGGTGCCACACAGCTGATGAGGCGGCGGTGGAGCCGCGGGAGGAGAGGAGTGTTGGAATTATGGGTCGCCTCTCGCTACCCTCCGGGACTAAGCGGTGCCACACTGATGATGAGGCGGCGGTGGAGCCGCGAGAGAAGGGGAGTGCTGGAATTATGATTCGACGCTCTCCCTACCCTCCACGACTAAGCGGTGCCGCACTGCTGATGAGGCGGCGGTGGAGCCGCGGGAGGAGAGGAGTGTTGGAATTATGGGTCGCCTCTCTCGCTATTCTCCGGGACTAAGCGGTGCCGCACCGCTGATGAGGCGGCGGTGGAGCCGCGAGAGAAGGGGAGTGTTGGGATTATGATTCGCCGCTCTCCCAACCCTCCACGACTAAGCGGTGCCACACTGCTGATGAGGCGGCGGTGGAGCCGCGGGAGGAGAGGAGTGTTGGGATTATGATTCGCCGCTCTCCCAACCCTCCACGACTAAGCGGTGCCGCACCGCTGATGAGGCGGCGGTGGAGCCGCGAGAGAAGGGGAGTGTTGGGATTATGATTCGCCGCTCTCTCTGTTCTCCGCAGTCATATAACGGTTAGCGGTGTTTTCTCTCCTGGCATCCATGACCCCTGGACAACGGTAAGAGACCGAGAGGAGGACGCGTTGTATTAGTCGGTGAAATTCGGACATACCCTGAACTCGCCCCCGCGCGGGCCGGTTTGCGAAAGCAATTCCTCGCACAAAACAATGCAGGACCACCTCCGGGGATTCCCCTTCCTACCACTGTATAAAGATGTCTGTAAGGGCGCGACGGAATAAGTAGCGTTGTCTCCTCTCGGCCTCTTATATTCACGTGGACAACGGATCCCCTCCGGATCCGTCAAGCAGATCCGCCACTCCTTGCGGCGGATTTGGTTTTGGGCTCCGCCGACAACCGTAATACGGCCGCGGAAGACAGGGAGAGCTCGGCTGCGAAGGGCAGTACAAACCTGCCCCCAACACTGCAACCCCTATTTCATCTGCCAAACATTACTGTGTTCTGGTATGATTACTAGAAGTAATGATGGAGGGAGTGTTGATGAATGTTCTGTTAGACTTTTAAAAATCCTCATCATCATCAGCCAAGACGTCCACTGCTGGACGTGGGCCTACCCCACAGATCTCCACAGAGTTCATCGAGGGGTATTGCGCTTTAGCCCTCTACGCTGGCTCAGTGCGTGTGGGAGCTTCGTGAGACGTTGAGCAGAACCCTTTACACCCCCCTTTTTAATATTTGAACAGTATGACTTTCATAGTGTGCGTGACCCTTTCGAGTCCTCACCTCTGCGTGGTTTAAAGCTCTATTTTCCTACTCAAGGCGTATCGCACAATTGTTTTATACTTTTAAAATCCTCACGAGTCTATTGTCTATGCGCTGGCCCCGGCGCGGGCTGCTCCGCACCGACAGGTAGAGACAATCGAAAATATCAGGTCGATAATGGCCGCCACCGCACTGAAGTGTAGTGATTGCGGGAGAAAAGAAAATATCTAGTAATTAATTATATTGCAATAATCAATAAAAAAAAAATTTTTTTTTTTTTATTTTTTCGAATAAAGCTACGCAGTTATTTTGGCCTAGTGATTAGATATGATTATCTATGTAACACGTTATGCAAATAGACTGATTACACTTGAGACAGACTGTTTTAATTTGCAGCCGGCACACAGTAGTGCGATCCGGTTTGAAGAGCGCTGTAGCTATTATTGCTGGTAGTGTCTCTGTCGCCGCAGACCGTCTAGGTACCGCCGCAGCGCCAGTTGCAGCGGATACACAGCACTGTGCGGACATTGCTGCGATCCGGTTTGAAGGGCGCTGTAGCTAATATAATTACTGTGGTAACGATATTCAACATTTTATATGATACTACATACAGCTTAGCTAGGAGTATCATTTACCACCATCTCAAACCGTCGCGTTCATGATATCCTGTAAATTAACAGCCCACTTCACGTTCCCACTTGTGGGATTGAATGCCGCAACGCGAGAGACGAAGTCGACTATATACACTGTTGCTGTGCGGATTCGCGACAATGTCTGCCTACATTACACTCCTAGTTGGACGGGAGTCGAACCCGCGACTCCGACTGCCACCCACTGAGCCGCCGGGGCTTCAGCTTGCTCCTACACAGGATGCGATCTCATACACTTGTGCTTGCTTACTACACTTACAACTATCATACCAGTAATATGATGAATAGCATCGCTCCATTAGTCGCCTCATACGGCGTGTGAAATAGTCGACTAAAAAAATACAGGTTGTTTAAAAAGGTTGATTAGCAAATTATATGTTTAATGAAGGTAAGACTAATATTGTGTTAGCCCTTCAGGGTGACGAGGGTTGGGAGCCGGTGGAAGGGGAGCGGTTCAGCCGCACCGGGCGATTGTTTTCGTTTAATTAAACAGGAGGCACTGCGAGCCGGATACCTACGCGGAGGTATCTCTTAAAGAATTCACTCTAAATTAATTGGAGTGACGAACTGCTTGGACGTGAAGCATCCGCTTTAAGATCGTAAGTTCGGTCGTAATGGGGGGGAGGTGGTGGCAACAGATCCTCACAGCCGGAGCCGGAACTCACCGGTCCATCTGTAAGCAGTGGGAGTGCTGTTGGAAGATGCTGTACATCATGAGCACCACCAGCCCCGAGTGACCACAGCTGGAGAGTAGTTGCATATTAACTCAATGAAACTACTCTTACGTTCTTAATGTGTATGTTCGTTTCGTCATATCTCGAAAACGGCTGAACCGATTTTGGTGATTCCTTCACTGGTGTACAGCCGATTTTATAAGGAATAACTCAAGTTTAAGTGATTATTAAAAAAATGATTAATAATGATCGCAAATATCGATTAAGATCTACAATCCGATCATCACTCTGATACTCATAGACGGATACAAAAAGTCAATCGGAAATAAAATGATGAAGGATCTATGAAATACTATAAATAGATATCCTGTTGCCGGGTACAGATCGCTCCGCGTCGGATGCTCGTGTTCCCGTCTCAGTATCACTTGTTTTCAAGTGACGGGCGAACCAAAGTAATCCATTTTGTTTATATATATCGGACATTCGTTATGTATGGACACCCGACAACTACGAAGCGACGAGCGGAATGTTATTAGCAGGTGCATCACTCACAAATGAGTGAGCGTCCCGCTCGTCACTAAAACTAACGATAGCAATGGTTTTTTTTTTAATTTTCACAAAACGGAAGTGGTTGTATGCGTACAACGCGGCTATGTTCCAACAGTACTCGTTTGTTGGATGTAATAAGTTGGTCAAAGCGAAGGTTATGCAAAGAGCTAACACCTTCAGCTGTTCTTTACCGGATACTGGAGCTTCTTGGAATGGACTGCTGGTGGCTTCAAGCAGTAGAGATCCTGTAGAACCCTGACTCCGTTCCAGCACCAAGATTTCCAGCTCAATGATGAATGAAACAGCTTGAAAGGTTTTTTAGAAATTTATATAGGAGCGCGAGTGAGACGATTTCATTATTTCCATCGACCGTTCTCTTTGTTAAATAATAGCAAATAATTAATTAATAACACTTAATAATGAGTGTAGATAATCAATTGAGAACCCTTCTGCTTGTCTGTGGTCAAATTGTAATCAAATTGCGACTGAAATTGCTTTTTTTTTTAATAAACACACGACTGTAGCGCGCTGGTGCGGAGCGGCGGCGGTGCGAATCGATACGCGGCTTTGTAGGCGCTTCGTTGCGCTCGAAGCGGCCTTTCGCAACTTAGTTATAACTTAACACACTTAGCGGACCCCCCCAGTTTACTTAATAACTTAGAATTGAGCTTATTGATATTTAATAACGAACATTCAAAGCGGAAGTTGACTTATCTAGGAATACACATACAACGATTGACGAAACAACAAACTGCGCATTTGAAAGACAATCGGACGTTTACGATACTTGTTCATGGTGAAGTTCGTGAAAGTTGAAGATGGTGAAGGTTGAATGGTGAAGTATGATTGAATATAGATTCTTCATCATCATTTTAGTGTACTTATCACACCTGAAACCGGACCAGGTGTTGGAGCTTCGAACTGCGATCAGATGAAGTCAACGCTTCGAATACAATCCGCTGCAGCTGTCTAACGCACGCTACAACCCGGGGGCGCGGTGCGTGCCCGCTTGCTGAACCAACGCAGTCCCGGGTTCGATTCTCAACACTGCTAAGCTACCGCTCATTTACCATCGTACGAAATTCAGAATACGGCTGCTAGATCTAGATCTTCAAAGGTGTCCTAATTACATCCATCCCTCTCACACTTCGTAGGGACTTTAAGAAGTCCATCCCTCTTGGATCTACTCTTAAAATAGAACCGGATCAAAGAAATTAATTTTGTATTCATCGGTATCAGATGATCGGATTTGGGGTTACTAATGCGGTTGCCAGGGTAACGGTTGCTATGGCAACACACGCAGCTGCGGCCGCTCTAAAGGACAGTACAGTCACGTATCTAGTGTGGTTCTGTACTGAGGCTTGTAAAGCGGATGAGGAGGGTGGAGGTGGTGTGTGTGGGTGTGGGAGTGGGAGTGGGGGTGTTCGTAGCTGCTGTGTACATCAGCTCATCATCTTCAGCTCAGCCGTGCCGCTGGCTGGTGTATCGCTTTCCAATTATATCGCCGTCCCGCTCGCACGGCGCCATCTTCGAACTTACTTAAGGGGTGTCATCAAACAACGATCAAGTAGCGGCGCGGTGCTCCAAGTTGTAGCTGGAGCTTAACGCGGCTACCAACTTAGCAGAACAAAGCGGCTGACACACAGTACTGTGCGGACATTGCTGTGATCCGGTTTGAAGGATCTTACTGGTGGTAGTGTCTCTGTCGCCGCAGACCGTCTAGGTACCGCCGCAGCGCCCGTTGCAGCCGGCACGCGGTGCTGTGCGGACATTGCTGTGATCCGGTTTGAAGGATCTTACTGGTGGTAGTGTCTCTGTCGCCGCAGACCGTCTAGGTACCGCCGCAGCGCCCGTTGCAGCCGGCACGCGGTGCTGTGCGGACATTGCTGTGATCCGGTTTGAAGGATCTTACTGGTGGTAGTGTCTCTGTCGCCGCAGACCGTCTGGGTACCGCCGCAGCGCCTGTTGCAGCCGACACGCGGTGCTGTGCGACATTGCTGTGATCCGGTTTGAAGGATCTTACTGGTGGTAGTGTCTCTGTCGCCGCAGACCGTCTAGGTACCGCCGCAGCGCCCGTTGCAGCCGGCACGCGGTGCTGTGCGGACATTGCTGTGATCCGGTTTGAAGGATCTTACTGGTGGTAGTGTCTCTGTCGCCGGAGACCGTCTAGGTACCGCCGCAGCGCCTGTTGCAGCCGACACGCGGTGCTGTGCGGACATTGCTGTGATCCGGTTTGAAGGATCTTACTGGTGGTAGTGTCTCTGTCGCCGCAGACCGTCTAGGTACCGCCGCAGCGCCTGTTGCAGCCGGCACGCGGTGCTGTGCGGACATTGCTGTGATCCGGTTTGAAGGATCTTACTGGTGGTAGTGTCTCTGTCGCCGGAGACCGTCTTGGTACCGCCGCAGCGCCTGTTGCAGCCGACACGCGGTGCTGTGCGGACATTGCTGTGATCCGGTTTGAAGGGCGCTGTAGCTAATATGTGGAGTAATAAGACTCAACGTGTTATGTCCGGGCGAGCGCAATACTGTGCAGTGTGTATCATCCTAAACAGCGAATCACGTAAAATCACGTGAACGAGCTGAACGTTCTTGCGGACTCCACGATAGGTTCAACATTAAAAAATTAATTAACTATTAAGATTGCTGTTCACCAATGAAAGGATCCGGATAAAAGGATCTTCCGTAACTTTTGCGTGCAAGTTGATTAGCCGACGAGGATTGAAGATGCTGCATTAAGCAGTACCTAAGCAGAAGCTGAGTATCTTCTAGAATGAATGAAAGGAGACGTTGAAATGTACGTCGCTCTTCACTGAAGAGGCGGACTCCAAAGAAATCTTATCTATAGACGGCTAAGTTAAAGCTGAACGATAACTTGACGGATTTTTCAAGCGCTTACCGGTAATTAAGCTGCCGGTAAGTGAAAATAAAATGGCGGATAATTATATGATGCTTATTACCACAGTAATTTCTGTAGCAGCGCTTTTAAAGCTGCAACGAGGGATATAAAATTTGAACGACTTCAATAGGAAAAAAGATTTTTAGTATTGTGCTCGTCGCTTTTGGATAGGATGTTGTCTCGTTACTGCAATAATCACATTAGCCACAACTCCCTTTAAACCGGACCATTTGTAAATTATTATCATTGTTTAATACATCATCTATTTTTATAGGTAGGCTTAACATTCACCATCAGAAAAAGATGGTGCTTCGTGGTGTAAAACAATTTGGTCTAAACTCTATATGTCTTAAAGCAAATCTTCGAATATACAAATGATTGCTATTTTTATTTCGCAGGCGTCTATTTATTAGTTTTTATTTAAAATAATGCGTAAAAGTTATAAATAACAGTAAAATAACAAACGCGAATTGTTTATATAAATATATTTCTATTACCCGTCTATCACTTAACTAGAAATAAAAAAAAAAACAACCGGAAGTAGAGTGTGTGCACACGAAATGGATTCGGAGCCCGCGCCGCATGTCCCGGTCAATTAATATCGCTGCAAACAGGACCGCTCTCAATTAAACAAACAGGAAATGGCGTGGCCGAATGCGCGGGCTATTTTTACTTCCTGTCCAGCGGCCGGCTAACACGGTTCCGTACTCTCCTGCCGTGGCCGGAAGTCGGCGTGTCAGCGCATTTTTAATATTTTGTATTTATAAAACTTGGCATAGACTAAAGGTAAGAAGATACAATTGGTCAACGTACCCACCGCAGCTATTTATACGAGTGTGCTCCGGCTTCTAGTGCTCTCCAAATATTATTTATACGTTTTGGAGTATACTGCCGGAAACCGTGTTTCGGTTTGAAGGGCGCTGTAGTCAGTGTAATTACTAGAGCAACGAGACTCGACGAGCGCAATGTATCACTTACTATAACATGAACGTCCCAATCGTTTCGTTTTCTCTAATAGCTTATAAAAGTGCTCGACACCGGATTACTGGACGGTTAATTTCAAGAAAAGATGTCTGGAAGAAGGAAGAGTTTTTGAGACAAGTTCAGACAGTATTTAACTCTACATGTCTAAGAAGACGAATAAATATAATCTAAACGTATACTAAGCTCGCCGGTCCGCCATTTTGAAGTACAGTCGCCATTTTGGATTACTACAAAATGGCGCGCGCTCGCTCAGCTATCAAAGAAACATATTAATGATTTCTTTCAATTATCTTCTATTTAATCTGTCGACAAACCGTAGTCTGCATATATTACATTGCTCCGGTTTGAAGGGTGCTGGAGAAATTACTGCGGTAACGAGACTCACAACTTGACTTGTGATGATGTGTTCACGCTGACTAACGTCACGTATTTATGCACAGGCGTAACACTTATTATCGGGTGAACGTTCAACTGATCTCGAAAAAAAAAAAATACGCTGATATGCCGTGACCCTCGCCGATAAGGAGCGGCCTCCTGATAGCCGATTGATATAAATACACGACCGCGCAATTACTGGTAACAGTGCGCTGACGAGGAACCATGTGGAGGCTTCTGGTGGTTTTGTTCACCGGCGCGGCGGTCCACTGTAGGTACCTGGACAACCCTGACGCTGAAGGCTTCTACGGCGCGTACGAGCTGGTGTACACGTGGCCCGAGCTGGAGGCGCCAGCGGCCAGCTGCAGCCAGGTGGTCTACTCCAGGGCGAACTCCTCCTTCGAGCTGCCGCTCACCTGCCACTGCGGAAGGAAGTCGCCTAACTTCGCCACCATCCTCCAGGAGTTGGGGCCGTTGAAGTATGTACTCCTGGCTGAAATAGTCGGTACCGCTGAGGAGCTGGCGGCGGCGCTGGCGGACGAGTGCTCCTGCTCCCCTCTGGACAAGCCGAGGGACGTCCTGCTGAGGGTCAACGGGAAGTACTTCCTCCAGTACGAGACGGCTGGAGAGAGGAGGGTGTACCTGTTCGGCGAGTCGGTGCCGCGGCGCGACGAGCTCGCTGCTGCAATTCGCAGCAGTTGCCAGATTTGAAGAGCGGAGCTGGTAGTTCCGTCTGCAAACAGTTGTAGACATGTTTGTGTCCAGCAGTGGGCCCCGATCAGCTGATGGTGGTGATACACTAGCAAAGTAATAATGTACTGATAGTATAATAAAGATTATATTCATGTCGAAGATAATTTTGAAAATTCCATATCCGGCTCGAAGGACCAATAGTCTAGGTACCGCCGCAGTTGCTGTCGTGAAGCGATGTTCTTACTGTGATCCGGTTTGAAGGACCAATAGTCTAGGTACCGCCGCAGTTGCTGTCGTGAAGCGATGTTCTTACTGTGATCCGGTTTGAAGGACCAATAGTCTAGGTACCGCCGCAGTTGCTGTCGTGAAGCGATGTTCTTACTGTGATCCGGCTCGAAGGACCAATAGTCTAGGTACCGCCGCAGTTGCTGCCGTGAAGCGATGTTTTTACTGTGATCCGGTTTGAAGGACCAATAGTCTAGGTACCGCCGCAGGTGCTGTTGTGAAGCGATGTTCTTACTGTGATCCGGTTTGAAGGACCAATAGTCTAGGTACCGCCGCAGGTGCTGTTGTGAAGCGATGTTCTTACTGTGATCCGGTTTGAAGGACCAATAGTCTAGGTACCGCCGCAGCGCCTGTTGCAGCCGGCACACAGTACTGTGCGGACATTGCTGTGATCGGTTTGAAGGACGCTGTAGCTATCACTGGCGGTAGTGTCTCTGTCGCCGCAGACCGTCTAGGTACCGCCGCAGTTGCTGTCGTGAAGCGATGTTCTTACTGTGATCGGTTTGAAGGACGCTGTAGCTATCACTGGCGGTAGTGTCTCTGTCGCCGGAGACCGTCTAGGTACCGCCGCAGCGCCTGTTGCAGCCGGCACGCGGTGCTGTGCGGACATTGCTGTGATCGGTTTGAAGGACCAACAGTCTAGGTACCGCCGCAGTTGCTGTCGTGAAGCGATGTTCTTACTGTGATCCGGCTCGAAGGACCAACAGTCTAGGTACCGCCGCAGTTGCTGCCGTGAAGCGATGTTTTTACTGTGATCGGTTTGAAGGACCAATAGTCTAGGTACCGCCGCAGTTGCTGTCGTGAAGCGATGTTCTTACTGTGATCCGGTTTGAAGGACCAACAGTCTAGGTACCGCCGCAGCGCCAGTTGCAGCCGGCACACAGTACTGTGCGGACATTGCTGCGATCCGGTTTGAAGGACCAATAGTCTAGGTACCGCCGCAGCGCATGTTGCAGCCGGCACACAGTACTGTGCGGACATTGCTGTGATCGGTTTGAAGGACGCTGTAGCTATCACTGGCGGTAGTGTCTCTGTCGCCGCAGACCGTCTAGGTACCGCCGCAGTTGCTGTCGTGAAGCGATGTTTTTACTGTGATCGGTTTGAAGGACCAATAGTCTAGGTACCGCCGCAGCGCATGTTGCAGCCGGCACGCAGTACTGTGCGGACGTTACTGTGATCCGGCTCGAAGGACCAATAGTCTAGGTACCGCCGCAGTTGCTGCCGTGAAGCGATGTTTTTACTGTGATCGGTTTGAAGGACCAACAGTCTAGGTACCGCCGCAGCGCATGTTGCAGCCGGCACGCAGTACTGTGCGGACGTTACTGTGATCCGGTTTGAAGGACCAACAGTCTAGGTACCGCCGCAGTTGCTGCCGTGAAGCGATGTTTTTACTGTGATCCGGTTTGAAGGACCAACAGTCTAGGTACCGCCGCAGTTGCTGCCGTGAAGCGATGTTCTTACTGTGATCCGGTTTGAAGGACCAATAGTCTAGGTACCGCCGCAGGTGCTGTTGTGAAGCGATGTTTTTACTGTGATCGGTTTGAAGGACCAACAGTCTAGGTACCGCCGCAGCGCCTGTTGCAGCCGGCACACAGTACTGTGCGGACATTGCTGTGATCCGGTTTGAAGGACCAATAGTCTAGGTACCGCCGCAGCGCCTGTTGCAGCCGGCACGCAGTACTGTGCGGACATTGCTGTGATCGGTTTGAAGGATCTTACTGGTGGTAGTGTCTCTGTCGCCGCAGACCGTCTAGGTACCGCCGCAGTTGCTGTCATGAAGCGATGTTTTTACTGTGATCCGGTTTGAAGGACCAATAGTTCAGGTACCGCCGCAGTTGCTGTCGTGAAGCGATGTTTTTACTGTGATCCGGCTCGAAGGACCAATAGTTCAGGTACCGCCGCAAGTGCTGTTGTGAAGCGATGTTCTTACTGTGATCCGGTTTGAAGGACCAATAGTCTAGGTACCGCCGCAGTTGCTGCCGTGAAGCGATGTTTTTACTGTGATCCGGTTTGAAGGACCAGTAGTCTAGGTACCGCCGCAGTTGCTGCCGTGAAGCGATGTTTTTACTGTGATCCGGTTTGAAGGACCAATAGTCTAGCTACCGCCGCAGGTGCTGTTGTGAAGCGATGTTCTTACTGTGATCCGGTTTGAAGGACCAATAGTCTAGGTACCGCCGCAGTTGCTGTCGTGAAGCGATGTTTTTACTGTGATCCGGTTTGAAGGACCAATAGTCTAGGTACCGCCGCAGTTGCTGTCATGAAGCGATGTTTTTACTGTGATCGGTTTGAAGGATCTTACTGGTGGTAGTGTCTCTGTCGCCGCAGACCGTCTAAGTACCGCCGCAGTTGCTGTCATGAAGCGATGTTTTTACTGTGATCCGGTTTGAAGGACCAACAGTCTAGGTACCGCCGCAGTTGCTGTCATGAAGCGATGTTTTTACTGTGATCCGGTTTGAAGGACCAATAGTCTAGGTACCGCCGCAGTTGCTGCCGTGAAGCGATGTTTTTACTGTGATCCGGTTTGAAGGACCAACAGTCTAGGTACCGCCGCAGTTGCTGTCGTGAAGCGATGTTTTTACTGTGATCCGGTTTGAAGGACCAACAGTCTAGGTACCGCCGCAGTTGCTGCCGTGAAGCGATGTTTTTACTGTGATCCGGTTTGAAGGACCAACAGTCTAGGTAACGCCGCAGTTGCTGCCGTGAAGCGATGTTCTTTTTGTGATCCGGCTCGAAGGACCAATAGTCTAGGTACCGCCGCAGTTGCTGCCGTGAAGCGATGTTTTTACTGTGATCCGGTTTGAAGGACCAACAGTTCAGGTACCGCCGCAGTTGCTGGCGTGAAGCGATGTTTTTACTGTGATCCGGTTTGAAGGACCAACAGTCTAGGTACCGCCGCAGTTGCTGCCGTGAAGCGATGTTTTTACTGTGATCGGTTTGAAGGACCAACAGTCTAGGTACCGCCGCAGTTGCTGCCGTGAAGCGATGTTTTTACTGTGATCGGTTTGAAGGACCAACAGTCTAGGTACCGCCGCAGTTGCTGCCGTGAAGCGATGTTTTTACTGTGATCGGTTTGAAGGACCAACAGTCTAGGTACCGCCGCAGTTGCTGCCGTGAAGCGATGTTTTTACTGTGATCCGGTTTGAAGGACCAACAGTCTAGGTACCGCCGCAGCGCCAGTTGCAGCGGATACACAGCACTGTGCGGACATTGCTGCGATCCGGTTTGAAGGGCGCTGTAGCTATTATTGCTGGTAGTGTCTCTGTCGCCGCAGACCGTCTAGGTACCGCCGCAGCGCCAGTTGCAGCGGATACACAGCACTGTGCGGACATTGCTGCGATCCGGTTTGAAGGGCGCTGTAGCTATTATTGCTGGTAGTGTCTCTGTCGCCGCAGACCGTCTAGGTACCGCCGCAGCGCCAGTTGCAGCCGGCACGCGGTGCTGTGCGGACATTGCTGTGATCCGGTTTGAAGGGCGCTGTAGCTATTATTGCTGGTAGTGTCTCTGTCGCCGCAGACCGTCTAGGTACCGCCGCAGCGCCTGTTGCAGCCGGCACGCGGTGCTGTGCGGACATTGCCGCGATCCGGTTTGAAGGGCGCTGTAGCTATTATTGCTGGTAGTGTCTCTGTCGCCGCAGACCGTCTGGGTACCGCCGCAGCGCCAGTTGCAGCCGGCACGCGGTGCTGTGCGGACATTGCTGCGATCCGGTTTGAAGGGCGCTGTAGCTATTATTGCTGGTAGTGTCTCTGTCGCCGCAGACCGTCTAGGTACCGCCGCAGCGCCTGTTGCAGCCGGCACGCGGTGCTGTGCGGACATTGCTGCGATCCGGTTTGAAGGGCGCTGTAGCCAATATAATTACTGTGGTAACGATATTCAACATTTTATATGATACTACATACAGCTTAGCTAGGAGTATCATTTACCACCATCTCAAACCGTCGCGTTCATGATATCCTGTAAATTAACAGCCCACTTCACGTTCCCACTTGTGGGATTGAATGCCGCAACGCGAGAGACGAAGTCGACTATATACACTGTTGCTGTGCGGATCCGCGACAATGTCTGCCTACATTACACTCCTAGTTGGACGGGATTCGAACCCGCGACTCCGACTGCCACCCACTGAGCCGCCGGGGCTTCAGCTTGCTCCTACACAGGATGCGATCTCATACACTTGTGCTTGCTTACTACACTTACAACTATCATACCAGTAATATGATGAATAGCATCGCTCCATTAGTCGCCCCATACGGCGTGTGAAATAGTCGACTAAAAAATACAGGGTGTTTAAAAGGTTGATTAGCAAATTATATGTTTAATGAAGGTAAGACTAATATTGTGTTAGCCCTTCAGGGTGACGAGGGTTGGGAGCCGGTGGAAGGGGAGCGGTTCAGCCGCACCGGGCGATTGTTTTCGTTTAATTAAACAGGAGGCACTGCGAGCCGGATACCTACGCGGAGGTATCTCTTAAAGAATTCACTCTAAATTAATTGGAGTGACGAACTGCTTGGACGTGAAGCATCCGCTTTAAGATCGTAAGTTCGGTCGTAATGGGGGGGAGGTGGTGGCAACAGATCCTCACAGCCGGAGCCGGAACTCACCGGTCCATCTGTAAGCAGTGGGAGTGCTGTTGGAAGATGCTGTACATCATGAGCACCACCAGCCCCGAGTGACCACAGCTGGAGACCAGAATGCGCTTCACACTAAGTAGTATTGACTCAATGAAACTACTCTTACGTTCTTAATGTGTATGTTCGTTTCGTCATATCTCGAAAACGGCTGAACCGATTTTGGTGATTCCTTCACTGGTGTACAGCCGATTTTATAAGGAATAACTCAAGTTTAAGTTATTATTAAAAAAATGATTAATAATGATCGCAAATATCGATTAAGATCTACAATCCGATCATCACTCTGATACTCATAGACGGATACAAAAAGTCAATTGGAAATAAAATGATGAAGGATCTATGAAATACTATAAATAGATATCCTGTTGCCGGGTACAGATCGCTCCGCGTCGGATGCTCGTGTTCCCGTCTCAGTATCACTTGTTTTCAAGTGACGGGCGAACCAAAGTAATCCATTTTGTTTATATATATCGGACATTCGTTATGTATGGACACCCGACAACTACGAAGCGACGAGCGGAATGTTATTAGCAGGTGCATCACTCACAAATGAGTGAGCGTCCCGCTCGTCACTAAAACTAACGATAGCAATGGTTTTTTTTTTAATTCTCACAAAACGGATGTGGTTGTATGCGTATAACGCGGCTATGTTCCAACAGTACTCGTTTGTCGGATGTGACAAGTTGGTCAAAGCGAAGGTTATACAAAGAGCTAACACCTTCAGCTGTTCTTTACCGGATACTGGAGCTTCTTGGAATGGACTGCTGGTGGCTTCAAGCAGTAGAGATCCTGTAGAACCCTGACTCCGTTCCAGCACCAAGATTTCCAGCTCAATGATGAATGAAACAGCTTGAAATGTTTTTAGAAATTTATATAGGAGCGCGAGTGAGACGATTTCATTATTTCCATCGACCGTTCTCTTTGTTAAATAATAGCAAATAATTAATTAATAACACTTAATAATGAGTGTAGATAATCAATTGAGAACCCTTCTGCTTGTCTGTGGTCAAATTGTAATCAAATTGCGACTGAAATTGCTTTTTTTTTTAATAAAACACACGACTGTAGCGCGCTGGTGCGGAGCGGCGGCGGTGCGAATCGATACGCGGCTTTGTAGGCGCTGCGCTCGAAGCGACCTTCGCAACTTAGTTATAACTTAACACACTTAGCGGACCCCCCCCCAGTTTACTTAATAACTTAGAATTGAGCTTATTGATATTTAATAACGAACATTCAAAGCGGAAGTTGACTTATCTATGAATACACATACAACGATTGACGAAACAACAAACTGCGCATTTGAAAGACAATCGGACGTTTACGATACTTGTTCATGGTGAAGTTCGTGAAAGTTGAAGATGGTGAAGGTTGAATGGTGAAGTATGATTGAATATAGATTCTTCATCATCATTTTAGTGTACTTATCACACCTGAAACCGGACCAGGTGTTGGAGCTTCGAACTGCGACCAGATGAAGTCAACGCTTCGAATACAATCCGCCGCAGCGCATGTTGCAGCCGGCACGCGGTGCTGTGCGGACATTGCTGTGATCCGGTTTGAAGGATGCTATAGCTATCACTGGTGGTAGTGTCTCTGTCGCCGCAGACCGTCTAGGTACCGCCGCAGCGCCTGTTGCAGCCGGCACACAGTACTGTGCGGACGTTACTGTGATCCGGTTTGAAGGACGTTACTGATGATAGTGCCTCTGTTGCCGGAGACCGTCTAGGTACCGCCGCAGCGCCTGTTGCAGCCGGCACACAGTACTGTGCGGACATTGCTGTGATCCGGTTTGAAGGACGCTATAGCTATCACTGCTGGTAGTGTCTCTGTCGCCGCAGACCGTCTAGGTACCGCCGCAGCGCCTGTTGCAGCCGACACACAGTACTGTGCGGATATTGCTGTGATCCGGTTTGAAGGATCTTACTGGTGGTAGTGTCTCTGTCGCCGCAGACCGTCTAAGTACCGCCGCAGCGCATGTTGCAGCCGGCACGCAGTACTGTGCGGACGTTACTGTGATCCGGTTTGAAGGATCTTACTGGTGGTAGTGTCTCTGTCGCCGCAGACCGTCTAAGTACCGCCGCAGCGCATGTTGCAGCCGGCACGCAGTACTGTGCGGACATTGCTGTGATCGGTTTGAAGGATGCTATAGCTATCACTGGTGGTAGTGTCTCTGTCGCCGGAGACCGTCTAGGTACCGCCGCAGCGCCTGTTGCAGCCGGCACGCAGTACTGTGCAGACGTTACTGTGATTCGGTTTGAAGGACGCTGTAGCTATCACTGGCGGCAGTGTCTCTGTCGCCGCAGACCGTCTAGGTACCGCCGCAGCGCCTGTTGCAGCCGGCACGCAGTACTGTGCAGACGTTACTGTGATTCGGTTTGAAGGGCGCTGTAGCTATTATTGCTGGTAGTGTCTCTGTCGCCGCAGACCGTCTAAGTACCGCCGCAGCGCATGTTGCAGCCGGCACACAGTACTGTGCGGACATTGCTGTGATCGGTTTGAAGGATGCTATAGCTATCACTGGCGGTAGTGTCTCTGTCGCCGCAGACCGTCTAAGTACCGCCGCAGCGCATGTTGCAGCCGGCACGCAGTACTGTGCGGACGTTACTGTGATCCGGTTTGAAGGATCTTACTGGTGGTAGTGTCTCTGTCGCCGCAGACCGTCTAAGTACCGCCGCAGCGCATGTTGCAGCCGGCACGCGGTGCTGTGCGGACATTGCTGTGATCGGTTTGAAGGATGCTATAGCTATCACTGGTGGTAGTGTCTCTGTCGCCGCAGACCGTCTAAGTACCGCCGCAGCGCATGTTGCAGCCGGCACACAGTACTGTGCGGACATTGCTGTGATCGGTTTGAAGGATCTTACTGGTGGTAGTGTCTCTGTCGCCGCAGACCGTCTAAGTACCGCCGCAGCGCCTGTTGCAGCCGGCACGCGGTGCTGTGCGGACGTTACTGTGATCCGGTTTGAAGGACGCTGTAGCTATCACTGGTGGTAGTGTCTCTGTCGCCGCAGACCGTCTAAGTACCGCCGCAGCGCATGTTGCAGCCGGCACACAGTACTGTGCGGACATTGCTGTGATCGGTTTGAAGGATCTTACTGGTGGTAGTGTCTCTGTCGCCGGAGACCGTCTAGGTACCGCTGCAGCGCCTGTTGCAGCCGGCACATAGTACTGTGCAGACGTTACTGTGATCCGGTTTGAAGGATGCTATAGCTATCACTGGTGGTAGTCTGTCGCCGCAGACCGTCTAGGTACCGCCGCAGCGCCTGTTGCAGCCGGCACGCAGTACTGTGCGGATATTGCTGTGATCCGGTTTGAAGGATCTTACTGGTGGTAGTGTCTCTGTCGCCGGAGACCGTCTAGGTACCGCTGCAGCGCCTGTTGCAGCCGGCACATAGTACTGTGCAGACGTTACTGTGATCCGGTTTGAAGGATGCTATAGCTATCACTGGCGGTAGTGTCTCTGTCGCCGCAGACCGTCTAAGTACCGCCGCAGCGCATGTTGCAGCCGGCACGCAGTACTGTGCGGACGTTACTGTGATCCGGTTTGAAGGATCTTACTGGTGGTAGTGTCTCTGTCGCCGCAGACCGTCTAGGTACCGCCGCAGCGCATGTTGCAGCCGGCACGCGGTGCTGTGCGGACATTGCTGTGATCGGTTTGAAGGATCTTACTGGTGGTAGTGTTCTGTCGCCGCAGACCGTCTGGGTACCGCCGCAGCGCATGTTGCAGCCGGCACGCGGTGCTGTGCGGACATTGCTGTGATCGGTTTGAAGGACCAATAGTCTAGGTACCGCCGCAGCGCATGTTGCAGCCGGCACGCAGTACTGTGCGGACGTTACTGTGATCCGGTTTGAAGGACGCTGTAGCTATCACTGGTGGTAGTGTCTCTGTCGCCGCAGACCGTCTAAGTACCGCCGCAGCGCATGTTGCAGCCGGCACACAGTACTGTGCGGACATTGCTGTGATCGGTTTGAAGGACGCTGTAGCTATCACTGGTGGTAGTGTCTCTGTCGCCGCAGACCGTCTAAGTACCGCCGCAGCGCCTGTTGCAGCCGACACACGGTACTGTGCGGACATTGCTGTGATCCGGTTTGAAGGATCTTACTGGTGGTAGTGTTCTGTTGCCATAGACCGTCTAGGTACCGCCGCAGCGCATGTTGCAGCCGGCACGCAGTACTGTGCGGACATTGCTGCGATCCGGTTTGAAGGATCTTACTGGTGGTGGTGTCTCTGTCGCCGCAGACCGTTCAGGTACCGCCGCAGCGCCTGCTGCAGCCGGCACGCAGTACTGTGCGGACATTGCTGTGATCGGTTTGAAGGACGCTGTAGCTATCACTGGCGGTAGTGTTCTGTCGCCGCAGACCGTCTAAGTACCGCCGCAGCGCCTGTTGCAGCCGACACACAGTACTGTGCGGACGTTACTGTGATCCGGTTTGAAGGGCGCTGTAGCTATTATCGCTGGTAGTGTCGCTGCTGCCATAGACCGTCTAGGTACCGCCGCAGCGCCTGCTGCAGCCGACACACAGTACCGTGCGGATATTGCTGTGATCCGGTTTGAAGGGCGCTGTAGCTATTATTGCTGGTAGTGTCGCTGCTGCCATAGACCGTCTAGGTACCGCCGCAGCGCCTGTTGCAGCCGACACACAGTACCGTGCGGACATTGCCGTGATCCGGTTTGAAGGGCGCTGTAGCTATTATCGCTGGTAGTGTCGCTGCTGCCATAGACCGTCTAGGTACCGCCGCAGCGCCTGTTGCAGCCGACACACACAGTACTGTGCGGACATTGCTGCGATCCGGTTTGAAGGGCGCTGTAGCTATTATCGCTGGTAGTGTCGCTGCTGCCATAGACCGTCTAGGTACCGCCGCAGCGCCTGTTGCAGCCGACACACAGTACCGTGCGGACATTGCTGTGATCCGGTTTGAAGGATCTTACTGGTGGTAGTGTCTCTGTCGCCCCAGACCGTCTAAGTACCGCCGCAGCGCCTGTTGCAACCGGCACGCGGTGCTGTGCGGACATTGCTGTGATCGGTTTGAAGGATCTTACTGGTGGTGGTGTCTCTGTCGCCCCAGACCGTCTAAGTACCGCCGCAGCGCCTGTTGCAGCCGACACAGTACTGTGCGGACATTGCTGTGATCCGGTTTGAAGGATCTTACTGGTGGTAGTGTTCTGTCGCCGCAGACCGTCTAAGTACCGCCGCAGCGCCTGTTGCAGCCGACACACAGTACCGTGCGGATATTGCTGTGATCCGGTTTGAAGGGCGCTGTAGCTATTATTGCTGGTAGTGTCGCTGTTGCCATAGACCGTCTAGGTACCGCCGCAGCGCATGTTGCAGCCGGCACGCGGTGCTGTGCGGACATTGCTGTGATCGGTTTGAAGGATGCTATAGCTATCACTGGTGGTAGTGTTCTGTCGCCGCAGACCGTCTGGGTACCGCCGCAGCGCCTGTTGCAGCCGACACACGGTACTGTGCGGACATTGCTGCGATCCGGTTTGAAAGACGCTGTAGCTATCACTGGCGGTAGTGTCTCTGTCGCCACCAGACCGTCTAGGTACCGCCGCAGCGCCTGTTGCAGCCGACACAGTACTGTGCGGATATTGCTGTGATCCGGTTTGAAGGATCTTACTGGTGGTAGTGTCTCTGTCGCCGCAGACCGTCTAAGTACCGCCGCAGCGCCTGTTGCAGCCGACACACACAGTACTGTGCGGATATTGCTGTGATCCGGTTTGAAGGATCTTACTGGTGGTAGTGTCTCTGTCGCCGCAGACCGTCTAGGTACCGCCGCAGCGCCTGTTGCAGCCGACACACACAGTACTGTGCGGATATTGCTGTGATCCGGTTTGGAAGGATCTTACTGGTGGTAGTGTCTCTGTCGCCGCAGACCGTCTAAGTACCGCCGCAGCGCCTGTTGCAGCCGACACACACAGTACTGTGCGGATATTGCTGTGATCCGGTTTGAAGGATCTTACTGGTGGTAGTGTCTCTGTCGCCGCAGACCGTCTAGGTACCGCCGCAGCGCCTGTGCAGCCGACACACACAGTACTGTGCGGATATTGCTGTGATCCGGTTTGGAAGGATCTTACTGGTGGTAGTGTCTCTGTCGCCGCAGACCGTCTAGGTACCGCCGCAGCGCCTGTTGCAGCCGACACACAGTACTGTGCGGATATTGCTGTGATCCGGTTTGAAAGACGCTGTAGCTATCACTGGTGGTAGTGTCTCTGTCGCCGCAGACCGTCTAAGTACCGCCGCAGCGCCTGTGCAGCCGACACACAGTACCGTGCGGATATTGCTGTGATCCGGTTTGAAGGATCTTACTGGTGGTAGTGTCTCTGTCGCCGCAGACCGTCTAAGTACCGCCGCAGCGCCTGTTGCAGCCGACACACACAGTACTGTGCGGATATTGCTGTGATCCGGTTTGGAAGGATCTTACTGGTGGTAGTGTCTCTGTCGCCGCAAACCGTCTAGGTACCGCCGCAGCGCCCGTTGCAGCCGGCACGCGGTGCTGTGCGGACATTGCTGTGATCCGGTTTGAAGGATCTTACTGGTGGTAGTGTCTCTGTCGCCGCAAACCGTCTAGGTACCGCCGCAGCGCCTGTTGCAGCCGACACACACAGTACTGTGCGGATATTGCTGTGATCCGGTTTGAAGGATCTTACTGGTGGTAGTGTCTCTGTCGCCGCAGACCGTCTAGGTACCGCCGCGGCGCCTGTTGCAGCCGACACAGTACTGTGCGGACATTGCTGTGATCCGGTTTGAAGGATCTTACTGGTGGTAGTGTCTCTGTCGCCGCAGACCGTCTAGGTACCGCCGCGGCGCCTGTTGCAGCCGACACACACAGTACTGTGCGGATATTGCTGTGATCCGGTTTGAAGGATCTTACTGGTGGTGGTGTCTCTGTCGCCGCAGACCGTCTAAGTACCGCCGCAGCGCCTGTTGCAGCCGACACACACAGTACTGTGCGGACATTGCTGTGATCCGGTTTGAAGGATCTTACTGGTGGTAGTGTCTCTGTCGCCGCAGACCGTCTAAGTACCGCCGCAGCGCCTGTTGCAGCCGACACACAGTACTGTGCGGATATTGCTGTGATCCGGTTTGAAGGATCTTACTGGTGGTGTTCTGTCGCCGCAGACCGTCTAGGTACCGCCGCAGCGCCTGTTGCAGCCGGCACGCAGTACTGTGCGGACGTTACTGTGATCCGGTTTGAAGGATCTTACCGGTGGTAGTGTCTCTGTCGCCGCAGACCGTCTGGGTACCGCCGCAGCGCATGTTGCAGCCGGCGCGCAGTACTGTGCGGACATTGCTGTGATCCGGTTTGAAGGATCTTACTGGTGGTAGTGTCTCTGCCGCCGCAGACCGTCTAAGTACCGCCGCAGCGCCTGTTGCAACCGACACACAGTACTGTGCGGACATTGCTGTGATCCGGTTTGAAGGATCTTACTGGTGGTAGTGTCTCTGTCGCCGCAGACCGTCTAAGTACCGCCGCAGCGCCTGTTGCAGCCGGCACGCAGTACTGTGCGGACATTGCTGTGATCGGTTTGAAGGATCTTACTGGTGGTAGTGTCTCTCTGTCGCCGCAGACCGTCTAGGTACCGCCGCGGCGCCTGTTGCAGCCGACACACACAGTACTGTGCGGACATTGCTGTGATCCGGTTTGGAAGGATCTTACTGGTGGTAGTGTCTCTGTCGCCGCAGACCGTCTAAGTACCGCCGCAGCGCCTGTTGCAGCCGACACACGGTACTGTGCGGATATTGCTGTGATCGGTTTGAAGGATGCTATAGCTATCACTGGTGGTAGTGTCTCTGTCGCCGCAGACCGTCTGGGTACCGCCGCAGCGCCTGTTGCAGCCGACACACAGTACTGTGCGGATATTGCTGTGATCGGTTTGAAGGATCTTACTGGTGGTAGTGTCTCTGTCGCCACCAGACCGTCTAAGTACCGCCGCAGCGCCTGTTGCAGCCGACACACAGTACTGTGCGGATATTGCTGTGATCGGTTTGAAGGATCTTACTGGTGGTAGTGTCTCTCTGTCGCCGCAGACCGTCTAGGTACCGCCGCAGCGCCTGTTGCAGCCGACACACGGTACTGTGCGGATATTGCTGTGATCCGGTTTGAAGGATGCTATAGCTATCACTGCTGGTAGTGTCTCTGTCGCCGCAGACCGTCTAGGTACCGCCGCAGCGCCTGTTGCAGCCGACACACAGTACTGTGCGGATATTGCTGTGATCGGTTTGAAGGATCTTACTGGTGGTAGTGTCTCTGTCGCCGCAGACCGTCTAAGTACCGCCGCAGCGCCTGTTGCAGCCGACACACAGTACTGTGCGGATATTGCTGTGATCCGGTTTGAAGGGCGCTGTAGCTGTTACTGGTGGTAGTGTTCTGTCGCCGCAGACCGTCTAAGTACCGCCGCAGCGCCTGTTGCAGCCGACACACAGTACTGTGCGGATATTGCTGTGATCCGGTTTGAAGGATCTTACTGGTGGTAGTGTCTCTGTCGCCGCAGACCGTCTAAGTACCGCCGCAGCGCCTGTTGCAACCGACACACAGTACTGTGCGGACATTGCTGTGATCGGTTTGAAGGATCTTACTGGTGGTAGTGTCTCTGTCGCCGCAGACCGTCTAAGTACCGCCGCAGCGCCTGTTGCAGCCGACACACAGTACTGTGCGGATATTGCTGTGATCGGTTTGAAGGATCTTACTGGTGGTAGTGTCTCTGCCGCCGCAGACCGTCTAAGTACCGCCGCAGCGCCTGTTGCAGCCGACACACACAGTACTGTGCGGATATTGCTGTGATCCGGTTTGGAAGGATCTTACTGGTGGTAGTGTCTCTGTCGCCGCAGACCGTCTAAGTACCGCCGCAGCGCCTGTTGCAGCCGACACACGGTACTGTGCGGATATTGCTGTGATCCGGTTTGGAAGGATCTTACTGGTGGTAGTGTCTCTGTCGCCGCAGACCGTCTAAGTACCGCCGCAGCGCCTGTTGCAGCCGGCACGCGGTGCTGTGCGGACATTGCTGATCCGGTTTGAAAGACGCTGTAGCTATCACTGGCGGTAGTGTTCTGTCGCCGCAGACCGTTCAAGTACCGCCGCAGTTGCTGTCGTGAAGCGATGTTCTTACTGTGATCCGGTTTGAAGGATCTTACTGGTGGTAGTGTCTCTGTCGCCACCAGACCGTCTAAGTACCGCCGCAGCGCCTGTTGCAGCCGACACACAGTACTGTGCGGACATTGCTGTGATCCGGTTTGAAGGATCTTACTGGTGGTAGTGTCTCTGTCGCCGCAGACCGTCTAGGTACCGCCGCAGCGCCTGTTGCAGCCGGCACGCGGTGCTGTGCGGACATTGCTGTGATCCGGTTTTGAAGGATCTTACTGGTGGTAGTGTCTCTGTCGCCGCAGACCGTCTAAGTACCGCCGCAGCGCCTGTTGCAGCCGACACACGGTACTGTGCGGACATTGCTGTGATCGGTTTGAAGGATCTTACTGGTGGTAGTGTCTCTGTCGCCGCAGACCGTCTAAGTACCGCCGCAGCGCCTGTTGCAGCCGACACACAGTACTGTGCGGACATTGCTGTGATCCGGTTTGAAGGATCTTACTGGTGGTAGTGTCTCTGTCGCCACCAGACCGTCTAGGTACCGCCGCAGCGCCTGTTGCAGCCGACACACGGTACTGTGCGGACATTGCTGTGATCCGGTTTGAAGGATCTTACTGGTGGTAGTGTTCTGTCGCCGCAGACCGTCTAAGTACCGCCGCAGCGCCTGTTGCAGCCGACACACAGTACTGTGCGGATATTGCTGTGATCCGGTTTGGAAGGATCTTACTGGTGGTAGTGTCTCTGTCGCCGCAGACCGTTCAGGTACCGCCGCAGCGCCTGTTGCAGCCGACACACACAGTACTGTGCGGATATTGCTGTGATCCGGTTTGAAGGATCTTACTGGTGGTGGTGTCTCTGTCGCCGCAGACCGTTCAGGTACCGCCGCAGCGCCTGTTGCAGCCGGCACGCGGTGCTGTGCGGACATTGCTGTGAACCGGTTTTGAAGGATCTTACTGGTGGTAGTGTTCTGTCGCCGCAGACCGTTCAGGTACCGCCGCAGCGCCTGTTGCAGCCGACACACAGTACTGTGCGGACATTGCTGCGGATCCGGTTTGAAGGATCTACTGGTGGTAGTGTTCTGTCGCCGCAGACCGTCTGGGTACCGCCGCAGCGCCTGTTGCAGCCGACACACAGTACTGTGCGGACATTGCTGTGATCCGGTTTGAAGGATGCTATAGCTATCACTGGCGGTAGTGTTCTGTCGCCGCAGACCGTCTAAGTACCGCCGCAGCGCCTGTTGCAGCCGACACACAGTACTGTGCGGATATTGCTGTGATCCGGTTTGAAGGATCTTACTGGTGGTAGTGTTCTGTCGCCGCAGACCGTCTAAGTACCGCCGCAGCGCCTGTTGCAGCCGACACACAGTACTGTGCGGACATTGCTGCGGATCCGGTTTGAAGGATCTACTGGTGGTAGTGTCTCTGCCGCCGCAGACCGTTCAGGTACCGCCGCAGCGCCTGTTGCAGCCGACACACAGTACTGTGCGGACATTGCTGTGATCCGGTTTGAAGGATCTTACCGGTGGTAGTGTCTCTGTCGCCGCAGACCGTTCAGGTACCGCCGCAGCGCCTGTTGCAGCCGACACACACAGTACTGTGCGGACATTGCTGCGATCCGGTTTGAAGGATCTTACTGGTGGTAGTGTCTCTGTCGCCACCAGACCGTCTAAGTACCGCCGCAGCGCCTGTTGCAGCCGACACACAGTACTGTGCGGATATTGCTGTGATCCGGTTTGAAGGATCTTACTGGTGGTAGTGTCTCTGTCGCCGCAGACCGTCTAAGTACCGCCGCAGCGCCTGTTGCAGCCGACACACACAGTACTGTGCGGATATTGCTGTGATCCGGTTTGAAGGATCTTACTGGTGGTGGTGTCTCTGTCGCCGCAGACCGTCTGGGTACCGCCGCAGCGCCTGTTGCAGCCGACACACAGTACTGTGCGGACGTTACTGTGATCCGGTTTGAAGGATCTTACTGGTGGTAGTGTCTCTGTCGCCGCAGACCAAGTACCGCCGCAGCGCCTGTTGCAGCCGACACACAGTACTGTGCGGACATTGCTGTGATCCGGTTTGAAGGATCTTACTGGTGGTAGTGTCTCTGTCGCCGCAGACCGTCTAAGTACCGCCGCAGCGCCTGTTGCAGCCGACACACAGTACTGTGCGGATATTGCTGTGATCCGGTTTGAAGGATCTTACTGGTGGTAGTGTCTCTGTCGCCGCAGACCGTCTAGGTACCGCCGCGGCGCCTGTTGCAGCCGACACACAGTACTGTGCGGATATTGCTGTGATCCGGTTTGAAGGATCTTACTGGTGGTAGTGTCTCTGTCGCCGCAGACCGTCTAAGTACCGCCGCAGCGCCTGTTGCAGCCGACACACAGTACTGTGCGGACATTGCTGTGATCGGTTTGAAGGATCTACTGGTGGTAGTGTCTCTGTCGCCGCAGACCGTCTAAGTACCGCCGCAGCGCCTGTTGCAGCCGGCACGCGGTGCTGTGCGGACATTGCTGTGGATCCGGTTTGAAGGATCTTACTGGTGGTAGTGTCTCTGTCGCCGCAGACCAAGTACCGCCGCAGCGCCTGTTGCAGCCGACACACAGTACTGTGCGGACATTGCTGTGATCCGGTTTGAAGGATCTTACTGGTGGTAGTGTCTCTGTCGCCGCAGACCGTCTAAGTACCGCCGCAGCGCGCCTGTTGCAGCCGACACACAGTACTGTGCGGATATTGCTGTGATCCGGTTTGGAAGGATCTTACTGGTGGTAGTGTCTCTCTGTCGCCGCAGACCGTCTGGTACCGCCGCAGCGCCTGTTGCAGTCGACACACAGTACTGTGCGGACATTGCTGTGATCCGGTTTGAAGGATCTTACTGGTGGTAGTGTCTCTGTCGCCGCAGACCGTCTAGGTACCGCCACAGCGCCTGTTGCAGCCGGCACACAGTACTGTGCGGACATTGCTGTGATCGGTTTGAAGGATTTTACTGGTGGTAGTGTCTCTGTCGCCACCAGACCGTCTAGGTACCGCCGCAGCGCCTGTTGCAGCCGGCACACAGTGCTGTGCGGACATTGCTGTGATCCGGTTTGAAGGATCTTACTGGTGGTAGTGTCTCTGTCGCCGCAGACCGTCTAGGTACCGCCGCAGCGCCTGTTGCAGCCGGCACACAGTACTGTGCGGACATTGCTGTGATCGGTTTGAAGGATCTTACTGGTGGTAGTGTCTCTGTCGCCACCAGACCGTCTAGGTACCGCCGCAGCGCCTGTTGCAGCCGACACACGGTACTGTGCGGATATTGCTGTGATCCGGTTTGAAGGATCTTACTGGTGGTAGTGTCTCTGTCGCCGCAGACCGTCTAGGTACCGCCGCAGCGCCTGTTGCAGCCGGCACACAGTGCTGTGCGGACATTGCTGTGATCCGGTTTGAAGGATCTTACTGGTGGTAGTGTCTCTGTCGCCGGAGACCGTCTAGGTACCGCCGCAGCGCCTGTTGCAGCCGACAGACAGTACTGTGCGGACATTGCTGTGATCCGGTTTGAAGGATCTTACTGGTGGTAGTGTCTCTGTCGCCGCAGACCGTCTAGGTACCGCCGCAGCGCCTGTTGCAGCCGACACACGGTACTGTGCGGACATTGCTGTGATCGGTTTGAAGGATCTTACTGGTGGTAGTGTCTCTGTCGCCGCAGACCGTCTAAGTACCGCCGCAGCGCCTGTTGCAGCCGACACACACAGTACTGTGCGGACATTGCTGTGATCGGTTTGAAGGATCTTACTGGTGGTAGTGTCTCTGTCGCCGCAGACCGTCTAGGTACCGCCGCAGCGCCTGTTGCAGCCGACACACGGTACTGTGCGGATATTGCTGTGATCCGGTTTGAAGGATCTTACTGGTGGTAGTGTCTCTGTCGCCGCAGACCGTCTAAGTACCGCCGCAGCGCCTGTTGCAGCCGACACACAGTACTGTGCGGATATTGCTGTGATCGGTTTGAAGGATCTTACTGGTGGTAGTGTCTCTGTCGCCGCAGACCGTCTAAGTACCGCCGCAGCGCCTGTTGCAGCCGGCACGCAGTACTGTGCGGACATTGCTGTGGATCCGGTTTGAAGGATCTTACTGGTGGTAGTGTCTCTGTCGCCGCAGACCGTCTAAGTACCGCCGCAGCGCCTGTTGCAGCCGACACACAGTACTGTGCGGACATTGCTGTGATCGGTTTGAAGGATCTTACTGGTGGTAGTGTCTCTGTCGCCGCAGACCGTCTAAGTACCGCCGCAGCGCCTGTTGCAGCCGACACACAGTACTGTGCGGATATTGCTGTGATCCGGTTTGAAGGATCTTACTGGTGGTAGTGTCTCTGTCGCCGCAGACCGTCTGGGTACCGCCGCAGCGCCTGTTGCAGCCGGCACGCGGTGCTGTGCGGACATTGCTGTGATCCGGTTTGGAAGGATCTTACTGGTGGTAGTGTCTCTGTCGCCGCAGACCGTCTAAGTACCGCCGCAGCGCCTGTTGCAGCCGACACACAGTACTGTGCGGACATTGCTGTGATCCGGTTTGAAGGATCTTACTGGTGGTAGTGTCTCTGTCGCCGCAGACCGTCTAAGTACCGCCGCAGCGCCTGTTGCAGCCGACACACAGTACTGTGCGGACATTGCTGTGATCCGGTTTGAAGGATCTTACTGGTGGTAGTGTCTCTGTCGCCGCAGACCGTCTAAGTACCGCCGCAGCGCCTGTTGCAGCCGACAGACAGTACTGTGCGGACATTGCTGTGATCCGGTTTGAAGGATCTTACTGGTGGTAGTGTCTCTGTCGCCGCAGACCGTCTAAGTACCGCCGCAGCGCCTGTTGCAGCCGACACAGTACTGTGCGGATATTGCTGTGATCCGGTTTGAAGGATCTTACTGGTGGTAGTGTCTCTGTCGCCGCAGACCGTCTAGAGTACCGCCGCAGCGCCTGTTGCAGCCGACACACAGTACTGTGCGGACATTGCTGTGATCCGGTTTGAAGGATCTTACTGGTGGTAGTGTTCTGTCGCCGCAGACCGTCTAGGTACCGCCGCAGCGCCTGTTGCAGCCGGCACACAGTACTGTGCGGATATTGCTGTGATCCGGTTTGAAGGATCTTACTGGTGGTAGTGTCTCTGTCGCCGCAGACCGTCTGGGTACCGCCGCAGCGCCTGTTGCAGCCGACACACACAGTACTGTGCGGATATTGCTGTGATCCGGTTTGAAGGATCTTACTGGTGGTAGTGTCTCTGCCGCCGCAGACCGTTCAGGTACCGCCGCAGCGCCTGTTGCAGCCGACACACACAGTACTGTGCGGACATTGCTGTGATCCGGTTTGAAGGATCTTACTGGTGGTAGTGTCTGTCGCCGCAGACCGTCTGGGTACCGCCGCAGCGCTCGTTGCAGCCGACACAGTACCGTGCGGACATTGCTGCGATCCGGTTTGAAGGACCAATAGTCTAGGTACCGCCGCAGCGCATGTTGCAGCCGGCACGCGGTGCTGTGCGGACATTGCTGATCCGGTTTGAAGGACCAATAGTCTAGGTACCGCCGCAGTTGCTGTCGTGAAGCGATGTTCTTACTGTGATCCGGTTTGAAGGATGCTATAGCTATCACTGCTGGTAGTGTCTCTGCCGCCGCAGACCGTCTAGGTACCGCCGCAGCGCCTGTTGCAGCCGACACACAGTACTGTGCGGATATTGCTGTGATCCGGTTTGAAGGATCTTACTGGTGGTAGTGTCTCTGTCGCCGCAGACCGTCTAGGTACCGCCGCAGCGCCTGTTGCAGCCGACACACAGTACTGTGCGGACATTGCTGCGGATCCGGTTTGGAAGGATCTTACTGGTGGTAGTGTCTCTGTCGCCGCAGACCGTCTAGGTACCGCCGCAGCGCTCTGTTGCAGCCGACACACACAGTACTGTGCGGACATTGCTGTGATCCGGTTTGAAGGATCTTACTGGTGGTAGTGTCTCTGTCGCCGCAGACCGTCTAGGTACCGCCGCAGCGCCTGTTGCAGCCGACACACACAGTACTGTGCGGATATTGCTGTGATCCGGTTTGAAGGATCTTACTGGTGGTAGTGTCTCTGTCGCCGCAGACCGTCTAAGTACCGCCGCAGCGCCTGTTGCAGCCGACACACAGTACTGTGCGGATATTGCTGTGATCCGGTTTGAAGGATCTTACTGGTGGTAGTGTCTCTGTCGCCGCAGACCGTCTAGGTACCGCCGCAGCGCCTGTTGCAGCCGACACACAGTACTGTGCGGATATTGCTGTGATCCGGTTTGAAGGATCTTACCGGTGGTAGTGTCTCTGTCGCCACCAGACCGTCTAAGTACCGCCGCAGCGCCTGTTGCAACCGACACACAGTACTGTGCGGATATTGCTGTGATCCGGTTTGAAGGATCTTACTGGTGGTAGTGTCTCTGTCGCCGGAGATCGTCTAGGTACCGCCGCAGCGCCTGTTGCAGCCGGCACGCGGTGCTGTGCGGACATTGCTGTGATCCGGTTTGAAGGGCGCTGTAGCTGTTACTGGTGGTAGTGTCTCTGTCGCCACCAGACCGTCTAGGTACCGCCGCAGCGCCTGTTGCAGCCGACACACAGTACTGTGCGGATATTGCTGTGATCCGGTTTGAAGGATCTTACCGGTGGTAGTGTCTCTGTCGCCGCAGACCGTCTAAGTACCGCCGCAGCGCCTGTTGCAGCCGACACACAGTACTGTGCGGATATTGCTGTGATCGGTTTGAAGGATGCTATAGCTATCACTGGTGGTAGTGTCTCTGTCGCCGCAGACCGTCTAGGTACCGCCGCAGCGCCTGTTGCAGCCGGCACGCGGTGCTGTGCGGACATTGCTGTGATCCGGTTTGAAGGATCTTACTGGTGGTAGTGTCTCTGTCGCCGCAGACCGTCTGGAGTACCGCCGCAGCGCCTGTTGCAGCCGGCACGCGGTGCTGTGCGGACATTGCTGTGAACCGGTTTTGAAGGATCTTACTGGTGGTAGTGTCTCTGTCGCCACCAGACCGTCTAAGTACCGCCGCAGCGCCTGTTGCAGCCGACACACAGTACTGTGCGGACATTGCTGTGATCGGTTTGAAGGATCTTACTGGTGGTAGTGTCTCTGTCGCCACCAGACCGTCTAAGTACCGCCGCAGCGCCTGTTGCAGCCGGCACGCGGTGCTGTGCGGACATTGCTGTGAACCGGTTTTGAAGGATCTTACTGGTGGTAGTGTCTCTGTCGCCGCAGACCGTCTAAGTACCGCCGCAGCGCTTGTTGCAGCCGACACACGGTACTGTGCGGATATTGCTGTGATCCGGTTTGAAGGATGCTATAGCTATCACTGGTGGTAGTGTCTCTGTCGCCGCAGACCGTCTAAGTACCGCCGCAGCGCCTGTTGCAGCCGACACACGGTACTGTGCGGATATTGCTGTGATCCGGTTTGAAGGATCTTACTGGTGGTAGTGTCTCTGTCGCCGCAGACCGTCTAAGTACCGCCGCAGCGCCTGTTGCAGCCGACACACAGTACTGTGCGGACATTGCTGTGATCCGGTTTGAAGGATCTTACTGGTGGTAGTGTCTCTGTCGCCGCAGACCGTCTGGAGTACCGCCGCAGCGCCTGTTGCAGCCGGCACGCAGTGCTGTGCGGACATTGCTGTGATCCGGTTTGAAGGATCTTACTGGTGGTAGTGTCTCTGTCGCCGCAGACCGTCTGGGTACCGCCGCAGCGCCTGTTGCAGCCGACACACGGTACTGTGCGGACATTGCTGTGATCGGTTTGAAGGATCTTACTGGTGGTGGTGTCTCTGTCGCCGCAGACCGTCTAGGTACCGCTACAGCGCCCTTCAAACCGGATCACTGTAATGTCTGCACAGGATCGTCTGTTGGCTGCAATAGGCGCTTTGGTGGTACCTATGTAGATGATTTTCAGCAACAGAGACCTATTACCAGTAATAGCTACAGCGCCCTTCAAACCGGATCACTGTAATGTCTGCACAGGATCGTCTGTTGGCTGCAATAGGCGCTTTGGTGGTACCTATGTAGATGATTTTCAGCAACAGAGACCTATTACCAGTAATAGCTACAGCGCCCTTCAAACCGGATCACTGTAATGTCTGCACAGGATCGTCTGTTGGCTGCAATAGGCGCTTTGGTGGTACCTATGTAGATGATTTTCAGCAACAGAGACCTATTACCAGTAATAGCTACAGCGCCCTTCAAACCGGATCACTGTAATGTCTGCACAGGATCGTCTGTTGGCTGCAATAGGCGCTTTGGTGGTACCTATGTAGATGATTTTCAGCAACAGAGACCTATTACCAGTAATAGCTACAGCGCCCTTCAAACCGGATCACTGTAATGTCTGCACAGGATCGTCTGTTGGCTGCAATAGGCGCTTTGGTGGTACCTATGTAGATGATTTTCAGCAACAGAGACCTATTACCAGTAATAGCTACAGCGCCCTTCAAACCGGATCACTGTAATGTCTGCACAGGATCGTCTGTTGGCTGCAATAGGCGCTTTGGTGGTACCTATGTAGATGATTTTCAGCAACAGAGACCTATTACCAGTAATAGCTACAGCGCCCTTCAAACCGGATCACTGTAATGTCTGCACAGGATCGTCTGTTGGCTGCAATAGGCGCTTTGGTGGTACCTATGTAGATGATTTTCAGCAACAGAGACCTATTACCAGTAATAGCTACAGCGCCCTTCAAACCGGATCACTGTAATGTCTGCACAGGATCGTCTGTTGGCTGCAATAGGCGCTTTGGTGGTACCTATGTAGATGATTTTCAGCAACAGAGACCTATTACCAGTAATAGCTACAGCGCCCTTCAAACCGGATCACTGTAATGTCTGCACAGGATCGTCTGTTGGCTGCAATAGGCGCTTTGGTGGTACCTATGTAGATGATTTTCAGCAACAGAGACCTATTACCAGTAATAGCTACAGCGCCCTTCAAACCGGATCACTGTAATGTCTGCACAGGATCGTCTGTTGGCTGCAATAGGCGCTTTGGTGGTACCTATGTAGATGATTTTCAGCAACAGAGACCTATTACCAGTAATAGCTACAGCGCCCTTCAAACCGGATCACTGTAATGTCTGCACAGGATCGTCTGTTGGCTGCAATAGGCGCTTTGGTGGTACCTATGTAGATGATTTTCAGCAACAGAGACCTATTACCAGTAATAGCTACAGCGCCCTTCAAACCGGATCACTGTAATGTCTGCACAGGATCGTCTGTTGGCTGCAATAGGCGCTTTGGTGGTACCTATGTAGATGATTTTCAGCAACAGAGACCTATTACCAGTAATAGCTACAGCGCCCTTCAAACCGGATCACTGTAATGTCTGCACAGGATCGTCTGTTGGCTGCAATAGGCGCTTTGGTGGTACCTATGTAGATGATTTTCAGCAACAGAGACCTATTACCAGTAATAGCTACAGCGCCCTTCAAACCGGATCACTGTAATGTCTGCACAGGATCGTCTGTTGGCTGCAATAGGCGCTTTGGTGGTACCTATGTAGATGATTTTCAGCAACAGAGACCTATTACCAGTAATAGCTACAGCGCCCTTCAAACCGGATCACTGTAATGTCTGCACAGGATCGTCTGTTGGCTGCAATAGGCGCTTTGGTGGTACCTATGTAGATGATTTTCAGCAACAGAGACCTATTACCAGTAATAGCTACAGCGCCCTTCAAACCGGATCACTGTAATGTCTGCACAGGATCGTCTGTTGGCTGCAATAGGCGCTTTGGTGGTACCTATGTAGATGATTTTCAGCAACAGAGACCTATTACCAGTAATAGCTACAGCGCCCTTCAAACCGGATCACTGTAATGTCTGCACAGGATCGTCTGTTGGCTGCAATAGGCGCTTTGGTGGTACCTATGTAGATGATTTTCAGCAACAGAGACCTATTACCAGTAATAGCTACAGCGCCCTTCAAACCGGACCATTTGTAAATTATTATCATTATTTAATACATCATCTATTTTATAGGTAGGCTTAACATTCACCATCAGAAAAGATGGTGCTTCGTGGTGTAAAACAATTTGGTCTAAACTCTATATGTCTTAAAGCAAATCTTCGAATATACAAATGATTGCTATTTTTATTTCGCAGGCGTCTATTTATTAGTTTTTATTTAAAATAATGCGTAAAAGTTATAAATAACAGTAAAATAACAAACGCGAATTGTTTATATAAATATATTTCCATTACCCGTCTATCACTTAACTAGAAATAAAAAAAAAACAACCGGAAGTAGAGTGTGTGCACACGAAATGGATTCGGAGCCCGCGCCGCATGTCCCGGTCAATTAATATCGCTGCAAACAGGATCGCTCTCAATTAAACAAACAGGAAATGGCGTGGCCGAATGCGCGGGCTATTTTACTTCCTGTCCAGCGGCCATTCTTTTGGTTTGGCCGCTGTCCTGCCGTGGCCGGAAGTCGGCGTGTCAGCGCATTTTTAATATTTTGTATTTATAAAACTTGGCATAGACTGTAAGAAGATACAATTGGTCTGCGTACCCACCGCAGTTGCTGCCGTGAAGCGATGTTTTACTGTGATCCGGCTCGAAGGACCAACAGTCTAGGTACCGCCGCAGTTGCTGTCGAAGCGATGTTCTTACTGTGATCCGGTTTGAAGGACCAATAGTTCAGGTACCGCCGCAGTTGCTGTCGAAGCGATGTTCTTACTGTGATCGGTTTGAAGGACCAATAGTTCAGGTACCGCCGCAGCTGCTGTCGTGAAGCGATGTTCTTACTGTGATCGGTTTGAAGGACCAACAGTCTAGGTACCGCCGCAGCTGCTGTCGTGAAGCGATGTTCTTACTGTGATCGGTTTGAAGGACCAACAGTCTAGGTACCGCCGCAGTTGCTGTCGTGAAGCGATGTTTTACTGTGATCGGTTTGAAGGACCAACAGTTCAGGTACCGCCGCAGCGCCTGTTGCAGCCGACACACAGTACTGTGCGGACATTGCTGTGATCCGGTTTGAAGGACCAATAGTCTAGGTACCGCCGCAGCTGCTGTCGTGAAGCGATGTTTTACTGTGATCCGGTTTGAAGGACCAATAGTTCAGGTACCGCCGCAGTTGCTGCCGTGAAGCGATGTTTTACTGTGATCGGTTTGAAGGACCAATAGTTCAGGTACCGCCGCAGCTGCTGTCGTGAAGCGATGTTTTACTGTGATCGGCTCGAAGGACCAATAGTTCAGGTACCGCCGCAGTTGCTGCCGTGAAGCGATGTTCTTACTGTCATCCGGTTTGAAGGATCTTACTGGTGGTAGTGTCTCTGTCGCCGCAGACCGTCTAGGTACCGCCGCAGCGCCTGTTGCAGCCGACACACAGTACTGTGCGGACATTGCTGTGATCCGGTTTGAAGGATCTTACTGGTGGTAGTGTCTCTGTCGCCGCAGACCGTCTAGGTACCGCCGCAGTTGCTGCCGTGAAGCGATGTTTTACTGTGATCCGGTTTGAAGGGTGCTGGAGAAATTACTGCGGTAACGAGACTCACAACTTGACTTGTGATGATGTGTTCACGCTGACTAACGTCACGTATTTATGCACAGGCGTAACACTTATTATCGGGTGAACGTTCAACTGATCTCGAAAAAAAAAAAATACGCTGATATGCCGTGACCCTCGCCGATAAGGAGCGGCCTCCTGATAGCCGATTGATATAAATACACGACCGCGCAATTACTGGTAACAATGCGCTGACGAGGAACCATGTGGAGGCTTCTGGTGGTTTTGTTCACCGGCGCGGCGGTCCAGTGTAGGTACCTGGACAACCCTGACGCTGAAGGCTTCTACGGCGCGTACGAGCTGGTGTACACGTGGCCCGAGCTGGAGGCGCCAGCGGCCAGCTGCAGCCAGGTGGTCTACTCCAGGGCGAACTCCTCCTTCGAGCTGCCGCTCACCTGCCAGTGCAGAAGGAAGTCGCCTAACTTCGCCACCATCCTCCAGGAGTTGGGGCCGTTGAAGTATGTACTCCTGGCTGAAATAGTCGGTACCGCTGAGGAGCTGGCGGCGGCGCTGGCGGACGAGTGCTCCTGCTCCCCTCTGGACAAGCCGAGGGACGTCCTGCTGAGGGTCAACGGGAAGTACTTCCTCCAGTACGAGACGGCTGGAGAGAGGAGGGTGTACCTGTTCGGCGAGTCGGCGCCGCGGCGCGACGAGCTCGCTGCTGTACTCCAGCAGTTGCCAGATTTGAAGAGCGGAGCTGGTAGTTCCGTCTGCAAACAGTTGTAGACATGTTTGTGTCCAGCAGTGGGCCCCGATCAGCTGATGGTGGTGATACACTAGCAAAGTAATAATGTACTGGATAGTATAATAAAGATCATATTCATGTCGAAGATAATTTTGAAAATTCCATATCCGGCTCGAAGGACCACAACGATGCTTACGGCCCTTCAAGCCGGATAGCTGTTTATTCTTTATTAATTGACTATAAAACATCTACATAGTAACGTATCAAGTCAAAGAATATTCTTTTATCCGGCTCGTAAGACCATAACGATGCTTCTAGTCCTTTAAGCCGGATACTTGAATGTTCTTTTTTTACCGACATATTGAAGTACCTAGTAAAGGAATGCTCTGCTATACATCCAACTCGAGCGACCGTGACCATGTCTCTGGTCCTCCGAGCCGGATTATTGATGAATTGTCTGACGCGGCATAAATAGTACGGGAGGTGTGCGTTCGTGTAGCTCCGCGGCGGAGGTATTTTTCCAATCCGTATGCAAATGTTAACATTTAAAATTCAAACTACCCGCAGCGATACGGCGCGCCCGGACCGGATGTCCGCTCTGACGTATTGCCACGCCGCCATGATGAACAGCTTCCAACGCACCAGGGATTTGTATGGGAGCACGTACTATATGAATTTTTCTAGTGTCCAGACATGACTGTGCTCCGGCTTGAAGGACCAATAGTCTAGGTATCGCCGCAGTTGCTGTTGTGAAGCGATGTTTTACTGTGATCGGCTCGAAGGACCACAGTTCAGGTACCGCCGCAGTTGCTGTCATGAAGCGATGTTTTACTGTGATCCGGTTTGAAGGACCAACAGTCTAGGTACCGCCGCAGTTGCTGTCGAAGCGATGTTCTTACTGTCATCCGGTTTGAAGGACCAATAGTCTAGAGTACCGCCGCAGTTGCTGTCGTGAAGCGATATTCTTACTGTGATCCGGTTTGAAGGACCAATAGTTCAGGTACCGCCGCAGTTGCTGTCGTGAGCGATGTTCTTACTGTGATCGGTTTGAAGGACCAACAGTCTAGGTATCGCCGCAGTTGCTGTCGTGAAGCGATGTTCTTACTGTGATCCGGTTTGAAGGACCAATAGTCTAGAGTACCGCCGCAGTTGCTGTCGTGGAAGCGATGTTCTTACTGTGATCGGTTTGAAGGACCAATAGTCTAGAGTACCGCCGCAGTTGCTGTCGTGAAGCGATGTTCTTACTGTGATCCGGTTTGAAGGACCAACAGTCTAGGTACCGCCGCAGTTGCTGTCGTGAAGCGTGTTCTTACTGTGATCCGGTTTGAAGGACCAACAGTCTAGGTACCGCCGCAGTTGCTGTCGTGAAGCGATGTTCTTACTGTGATCGGTTTGAAGGACCAATAGTCTAGGTACCGCCGCGGTTGCTGTCGTGAGCGATGTTCTTACTGTGATCGGTTTGAAGGACCAACAGTTCAGGTACCGCCGCAGTTGCTGTCGTGAAGCGATGTTCTTACTGTGATCCGGTTTGAAGGACCAATAGTCTAGTTCCGCCGCAGGTTCTGGTGGTAAAGCGATGTTCTTACTGTGATCGGTTTGAAGGACCAATAGTCTAGGTACCGCCGCAGTTGCTGTCGTGAGCGATGTTCTTACTGTGATCGGTTTGAAGGACCAACAGTTCAGGTACCGCCGCAGTTGCTGTCGTGAAGCGATGTTCTTACTGTGATCCGGTTTGAAGGACCAATAGTCTAGAGTACCGCCGCAGTTGCTGTCGTGAAGCGATGTTCTTACCGTGATCCGGCTCGAAGGACCAATAGTCTAGGTACCGCCGCGGTTGCTGTCGTGAAGCGATGTTCTTACTGTGATCGGTTTGAAGGACCAATAGTCTAGGTACCGCCGCAGTTGCTGTCGTGAAGCGATGTTCTTACTGTGATCCGGCTCCGAAGGACCAATAGTCTAGAGTATCGCCGCAGTTGCTGTCGTGAAGCGATGTTCTTACTGTGATCCGGCTCGAAGGACCAATAGTTTAGGTATCGCCGCAGTTGCTGTCGTGAAGCGATGTTCTTACTGTGATCCGGCTCGAAGGACCAATAGTCTAGGTACCGCCGCAGTTGCTGTCGTGAAGCGATGTTCTTACTGTGATCCGGCTCGAAGGACCAATAGTCTAGGTACCGCCGCAGTTGCTGTCGTGAAGCGATGTTCTTACTGTGATCCGGTTTGAAGGACCAATAGTCTAGGTACCGCCGCAGTTGCTGTCGTGAAGCGATGTTTTACTGTGATCCGGTTTGAAGGACCAATAGTTCAGGTACCGCCGCAGTTGCTGTCGTGAAGCGATATTCTTACTGTGATCCGGTTTGAAGGACCAATAGTCTAGGTACCGCCGCAGTTGCTGCCGTGAAGCGATGTTTTACTGTGATCCGGTTTGAAGGACTAATAGTCTAGGTACCGCCGCAGCTGCTGTCGTGAAGCGATGTTCTTACCGTGATCCGGTTTGAAGGACCAATAGTCTAGAGTACCGCCGCAGTTGCTGTCGTGAAGGATGTTCTTACTGTGATCCGGTTTGAAGGACCAATAGTCTAGGTACCGCCGCAGTTGCTGCCGTGAAGCGATGTTTTACTGTGATCCGGTTTGAAGGACCAATAGTTCAGGTACCGCCGCAGCTGCTGTCGTGAAGCGATGTTCTTACTGTGATCCGGCTCGAAGGACCAATAGCTCCAGGTACCGCCGCAGTTGCTGCCGTGAAGCGATGTTTTACTGTGATCCGGTTTGAAGGACCAATATTCTAGGTACCGCCGCAGTTGCTGTTGTGAAGCGATGTTCTTACTGTGATCCGGCCTCGAAGGACCAATATTCAGGTACCGCCGCAGTTGCCGTCGTGAAGCGATGTTCTACTGTGATCCGGCTCCGAAGGACCAATAGTTCAGGTACCGCCGCAGTTGCTGTCGTGAAGCTGATGTTCTTACTGTGATCCGCCTGAAGGACCAATAGCTCCAGGTACCGCCGCAGCTGCTGTCGTGAAGCGATGTTCTTACTGTGATCCGGTTTGAAGGACCAACAGTTCAGGTACCGCCGCAGTTGCTGTCGTGGAAGCGATGTTCTTACTCGTGATCCGGCTCGAAGGACCAACAGTCTAGGTACCGCCGCAGTTGCTGCCGTGAAGCGATGTTCTTACCAGATCCGGTTTGAAGGACCAATAGTCTAGGTACCGCCGCAGGTGCTGTTGTGAAGCGATGTTCTTACTGTGATCCGGTTTGAAGGACCAATAGTCTAGGTACCGCCGCAGTTGCTGTCGTGAAGCGATGTTCTTACTGTGATCCGGTTTGAAGGACCAATAGTCTAGGTACCGCCGCAGGTGCTGTTGTGAAGCGATGTTCTTACTGTGATCCGGTTTGAAGGACCAATAGTCTAGGTACCGCCGCAGGTGCTGTCGTGAAGCGATGTTCTTACTGTGATCCGGTTTGAAGGACCAATATTCTAGGTACCGCCGCAGTTGCTGTTGTGAAGCGGTGTTGTTACTGTGATCCGGTTTGAAGGACCAATAGTCTAGGTACCGCCGCAGTTGCTGTCATGAAGCGATGTTTTTACTGTGATCCGGTTTGAAGGACCAATAGTCTAGGTACCGCCGCAGGTGCTGTTGTGAAGCGATGTTCTTACTGTGATCCGGTTTGAAGGACCAATAGTCTAGGTACCGCCGCAGTTGCTGTCGTGAAGCGATGTTCTACTGTGATCCGGCCTGAAGGACCAATAGTCTAGGCACCGCCGCAGTTGCTGCCGTGAAGCGATGTTTTACCAGATCCGGTTTGAAGGACCAATAGTTCAGGTACCGCCGCAGTTGCTGCTGTCGTGAAGCGATGTTTTACTGTGATCCGGCCTCGAAGGACCAATAGTCTAGGTATCGCCGCAGTTGCTGTCATGAAGCGATGTTTTACTGTGATCCGGCTTGAAGGACCAATAGTTCAGGTACCGCCGCAGTTGCTGCCGTGAAGCGATGTTCTTACTGTGATCCGGTTTGAAGGACCAATAGTCTAGGTACCGCCGCAGGTGCTGTTGTGAAGCGATGTTCTACTGTGATCCGCTCGAAGGACCAATAGTTCAGGTATCGCCGCAGTTGCTGTCATGAAGCGATGTTTTTACTGTGATCCGCTCGAAGGACCAATAGTTTAGGTATCGCCGCAGTTGCTACCGTGAAGCGATGTTCTTACTGTCATCCGGTTTGAAGACCAATAGTCTAGAGTACCGCCGCAGTTGCTACCGTGAAGCGATGTTCTTACTGTCATCCGGTTTGAAGACCAATAGTCTAGGCACCGCCGCAGTTGCTACCGTGAAGCGATGTTCTTACCAGATCCGGCTCGAAGGACCAATAGTTTAGGTATCGCCGCAGTTGCTGCCGTGAAGCGATGTTTTACTGTGATCCGCCTGAAGGACCAATATTCTAGGTACCGCCGCAGTTGCTGTCGTGGAAGCGATGTTCTTACCGTGATCCGGTTTGAAGACCAATAGTCTAGAGTACCGCCGCAGTTGCTACCGTGAAGCGATGTTTTTACTGTGATCGGTTTGAAGGACCACAGTTCAGGTACCGCCGCAGTTGCTGTCGTGAAGGATGTTCTTACTGTGATCGGCTCGAAGGACCAATAGCTCCAGGTACCGCCGCAGTTGCTGTCATGAAGCGATGTTTTACTGTGATCCGCCTGAAGGACCAATAGTTCAGGTATCGCCGCAGTTGCTGTCGAAGCGATGTTCTTACTGTCATCCGGTTTGAAGGACCAATAGCTCCAGGTACCGCCGCAGCTGCTCTCGTGAAGCGATGTTCTTACCGTGATCCGGTTTGAAGACCAATAGTCTAGGCACCGCCGCAGTTGCTGTTGTGAAGCGATGTTCTTACTGTCATCCGGTTTGAAGGACCAACAGTTCAGGTACCGCCGCAGTTGCTGTCGAAGCGATGTTCTTACCAGATCCGGTTTGAAGGACCAATAGTTTAGGTATCGCCGCAGTTGCTACCGTGAAGCGATGTTCTTACCGTGCTCCGGTTTGAAGTACGCTATAATTAGTATAGACATTGCGGTAACTAGACTAAATATCTTATGTGTCAAGTAGGTGAATATAATGTGGAGCAGTCTATACCGTCCAAACTAGAATCGCGCTGTTATGGGTAAGCGTATCACTCAACTTCAGGTGATCGTCCCTCTGGTCGCACAGTTCTTTAATTCGGCCGGTTTATACGTGGCGCCGCTTTGACGCTCAGTGGTACTTGGGACCGGAGTTACTCGCTGACGCCCCTGCTGACGCACGCTAGGGCATAAACCCTTATGACTTATATATATGACATACAAGAACAGACCCCCCCTTTTGAGATTCTGTACACCTTATTTTTGGGATTTCGTACACTTCCTTTTGGGATTCTGTACACCTTATTTTTGGGATTTCGTACACTTCCTTTTGGGATTCTGTACACCTTATTTTTGGGATTTCGTACACTTCCTTTTGGGATTCTGTACACCTTATTTTTGGGATTTCGTACACTTCCTTTTGGGATTCTGTACACCTTATTTTTGGGATTTCGTACACTTCCTTTTGGGATTCTGTACACCTTATTTTTGGGATTTCGTACACTTCCTTTTGGGATTCTGTACACCTTATTTTTGGGATTTCGTACACTTCCTTTTGGGATTCTGTACACCTTATTTTTTGGATTTCGTACACTTCCTTTTGGGATTCTGTACACCTTATTTTTGGGATTTCGTACACTTCCTTTTGGGATTCTGTACACCTTATTTTTGGGATTTCGTACACTTCCTTTTGGGATTCTGTACACCTTATTTTTTGGTATTTCGTACACTTCCCTTTTGGGATTCTGTACACCTTATTTTTTGGGATTTCGTACACTTCCTTTTGGGATTCTGTACACCCCCCTTTTGAGATTCTGTACACCTTATTTTTTGGTATTTCGTACACTTCCTTTTGGGATTCTGTACACCTTATTTTTTGGTATTTCGTACACTTTCTTTTGGGATTCTGTACACCTTATTTTTTGGGATTTCGTACACTTCCTTTTGGGATTCTGTACACCTTATTTTTGGGATTTCGTACACTTCCTTTTGGGATTCTGTACACCTTATTTTTGGGATTTCGTACACTTCCTTTTGGGATTCTGTACACCTTATTTTTGGGATTTCGTACACTTCCTTTTGGGATTCTGTACACCTTATTTTTGGGATTTCGTACACTTCCTTTTGGGATTCTGTACACCTTATTTTTGGGATTTCGTACACTTCCTTTTGGGATTCTGTACACCTTATTTTTGGGATTTCGTACACTTCCTTTTGGGATTCTGTACACCTTATTTTTGGGATTTCGTACACTTCCTTTTGGGATTCTGTACACCTTATTTTTTGGTATTTCGTACACTTCCCTTTTGGGATTCTGTACACCTTATTTTTTGGGATTACGTACACTTCCTTTTGGGATTCTGTACACCCCCCTTTTGAGATTCTGTACACCTTATTTTTGGGATTTCGTACACTTCCTTTTGGGATTCTGTACACCTTATTTTTGGGATTTCGTACACTTCCTTTTGGGATTCTGTACACCTTATTTTTGGGATTTCGTACACTTCCTTTTGGGATTCTGTACACCTTATTTTTGGGATTTCGTACACTTCCTTTTGGGATTCTGTACACCTTATTTTTGGGATTTCGTACACTTCCTTTTGGGATTCTGTACACCTTATTTTTGGGATTTCGTACACTTCCTTTTGGGATTCTGTACACCTTATTTTTGGGATTTCGTACACTTCCTTTTGGGATTCTGTACACCTTATTTTTGGGATTTCGTACACTTCCTTTTGGGATTCTGTACACCTTATTTTTGGGATTTCGTACACTTCCTTTTGGGATTCTGTACACCTTATTTTTGGGATTTCGTACACTTCCTTTTGGGATTCTGTACACCTTATTTTTGGGATTTCGTACACTTCCTTTTGGGATTCTGTACACCTTATTTTTGGGATTTCGTACACTTCCTTTTGGGATTCTGTACACCTTATTTTTGGGATTTCGTACACTTCCTTTTGGGATTCTGTACACCTTATTTTTGGGATTTCGTACACTTCCTTTTGGGATTCTGTACACCTTATTTTTGGGATTTCGTACACTTCCTTTTGGGATTCTGTACACCTTATTTTTTGGTATTTCGTACACTTCCCTTTTGGGATTCTGTACACCTTATTTTTTGGGATTTCGTACACTTCCTTTTGGGATTCTGTACACCCCCCTTTTGAGATTCTGTACACCTTATTTTTGGGATTTCGTACACTTCCCTTTTGGGATTCTGTACACCTTATTTTTTTGGATTTCGTACACTTCCTTTTGGGATTCTGTACACCCCCCTTTTGGGATTCTGTACACCTTATTTTTTGGTATTTCGTACACTTCCTTTTGGGATTCTGTACACCCCCCTTTTGAGATTCTGTACACCTTATTTTTGGGATTTCGTACACTTCCTTTTGGGATTCTGTGCACCTTATTTTTGGGTTCGTGCACTTCCTTTTGGAGTTCTGTACACCCCTTTTGATTCTGTACACCCCTTTTGAGTTCTGTACACCCCTTTTGATTCTGTACACCCCCCTTTTGGGATTCTGTACACCTTATTTTTGGGATTTCATTACACTTCCTTTTGGGTTCTGTACACCTTATTTTTGGGTTCGTACACTTCCTTTTGGGATTCTGTGCACCTTATTTTTGGGTTCTGTACACCCCCCTTTTGGGATTCTGTACACCACCCTTTTGGGATTCTATACACCTTCATTTTGAGATTCTGTACACCCCCTTTTGGGATTCTATACACCTTCATTTTGAGATTCTGTACACCACCCTTTTGGGATTCTATACACCTTCATTTTGAGATTCTGTACACCCCCCTTTTGGGATTCTGTACACCTTATTTTTTGGTATTTCGTACACTTCCCTTTTGGGATTCTGTACACCACCCTTTTGGGATTCTATACACCTTCATTTTGAGATTCTGTACACCCCCTTTTGAGATTCTGTGCACCCCCCTTTTGGGATTCTATACACCTTCATTTTGAGATTCTGTACACCACCCTTTTGGGATTCTATACACCTTCATTTTGAGATTCTGTACACCTCCCTTTTGGGATTCTATACACCCTCATTTTGAGATTCTGTACACCCCCCTTTTGAGATTCTGTACACACCCCTTTTGAGATTCTGTACACCCCCCTTTTGGGATTCTATCCACCCCCATTTTGGGATTCTATACACCTTCATTTTGAGATTCTGTACACCTTATTTTTTGGGATTTCGTACACTTCCCTTTTGGGATTCTGTACACCTTCATTTTGAGATTCTGTACACCACCCTTTTGGGATTCTATACACCTTCATTTTGAGATTCTGTACACCACCCTTTTGGGATTCTATACACCTTCATTTTGAGATTCTGTACACCACCCTTTTGGGATTCTATACACCTTCATTTTGAGATTCTGTACACCCCTTTGGGATTCTATACACCTTCATTTTGAGATTCTGTGCACCCACCTTTTGGGATTCTGTACACTTCCTTTTGAGTTCTATACACCTTCATTTTGAGATTCTGTACACCCCTTTTGATTCTGTACACCCCTTTTGGGATTCTGTACACACCCCTTTTGAGATTCTGTGCACCCACCTTTTGGGATTCTGTACCTTATTTTTTAGGTTCATTACACTTCCTTTTGGGATTCTGTACACCTTATTTTTGGGATTTCATTACACTTCCTTTTGGGATTCTGTACACCCCCCCTTTTGAGATTCTGTGCACCCACCTTTTGGGATTCTGTACCTTATTTTTTAGGTTCATTACACTTCCTTTTGAGTTCTGTACACCCCCCTTTTGGGATTCTGCACACCTTATTTTTGGGATTCTGTACACCTTATTTTTGGGATTCTGTACACTTCCTTTTGGGTTCTGTACACCCCTTTTGAGATTCTGTGCACCCACCTTTTGAGTTCTGTACACCTTATTTTTTGGGATTTCGTACACTTCCTTTTGGGATTCTGTACACCCCCCTTTTGAGATTCTGTACACCCCCCTTTTGGGATTCTGTACACCTTATTTTTGGGTTCTGTACACCTTATTTTTTGGGTTCATTACACTTCCTTTTGGGATTCTGTACACCCCCCTTTTGAGATTCTGTACACCCCCCCTTTGTGAGATTCTGTACACCCCCCTTTTGGGATTCTGTACACCTTATTTTTTAGGTTCTGTACACCCCTTTTGGGATTCTGTACACTTCCTTTTGGGATTCTGTACCTTATTTTTGGGTTCATTACACTTCCTTTTGGAGTTCTGTACACCCCTTTTTGAGTTCTGTACACCCCCCTTTTGATTCTGTACACCTTATTTTTGGGTTCTGTACACCTTATTTTTGGGTTCATTACACTTCCTTTTGGGATTCTGTACACTTCCTTTGGGATTCTGTACACCCCTTTTGAGATTCTGTACACCCCCCCTTTTGGGATTCTGTACACTTCCTTTTGAGTTCTGTACACCTTATTTTTTGGGATTCTGTACACCCCTTTTGAGATTCTGTGCACCTTATTTTTTGGGTTCGTGCACTTCCTTTTGGGTTCTGTACACCCCCCTTTTTGAGTTCTGTACACCCCCCCTTGAGATTCTGTACACCCCCCCTTTTGAGATTCTGTGCACCTTATTTTTGGGATTCTGCACACTTCCTTTTGGGTTCTGTACACCTTATTTTTGGGTTCATTACACTTCCTTTTGGGATTCTGTGCACCTTATTTTTTGGGTTCATTACACTTCCTTTTGGGTTCTGTACACCACCCTTTTTAGGTTCATTACACTTCCTTTTGAGTTCTGTACACCCCCCTTTTTGAGTTCTATACACCTTCATTTTGAGTTCTGTACACCCCCCTTTTTGAGTTCTATACACCTTCATTTTGAGGATTCTGTACACTTCCTTTTGAGTTCTATACACCTTCATTTTGAGATTCTGTGCACCCACCTTTTGAGTTCTATACACCTTCATTTTGAGTTCTGTACACCCCCCTTTTTGAGTTCTATACACCTTCATTTTGAGATTCTGTACACCACCCTTTTGGGATTCTATACACCTTCATTTTGAGATTCTGTACACCACCCTTTTGGGATTCTATACACCTTCATTTTGAGATTCTGTACACCCCCCTTTTGAGATTCTGTACACCCCTTTTGAGATTCTGTACACCCCCCCTTTTGATTCTGTACACCTTATTTTTGGGATTCTATACACCTTCATTTTGAGATTCTGTTACACCTTATTTTTGGGATTTCATTACACTTCCTTTTGGGTTCTGTACACCCCTTTTGAGATTCTGTACACCACCCTTTTGGGTTCTGTACACCCCTTTTGGGATTCTATACACCTTCATTTTGAGTTCTGTACACCCCCCTTTTTGAGTTCTATACACCTTCATTTTGAGATTCTGTACACTTCCTTTTGAGTTCTATACACCTTCATTTTGAGGATTCTGTGCACCCACCTTTTGAGTTCTATACACCTTCATTTTGAGATTCTGTACACCCCCCTTTTTGAGTTCTATACACCTTCATTTTGAGATTCTGTACACCCCTTTTGGGATTCTGTACACCCCCCCTTTTGATTCTGTACACCCCCCTTTTTGAGTTCTATACACCTTCATTTTGAGTTCTATACACCTTCATTTTGAGATTCTGTACACCTTATTTTTGGGATTTCGTACACTTCCTTTTGAGTTCTGTACACCCCCCTTTTGGGATTCTGTACACCCCCCTTTTGAGATTCTGTACACCCCCCTTTTGGGATTCTGTACACCCCCCTTTTGGGATTCTGTACACCTTATTTTTTGGTATTTCGTACACTTCCTTTTGGGATTCTGTACACCACCCTTTTGGATTCTGTACACCCCCCTTTTGGGATTCTGTACACCCCCCTTTTGAGATTCTGTACACCCCCCTTTTGGGATTCTGTACACCTTATTTTTTGGTATTTCGTACACTTCCCTTTTGGGATTCTGTACACCTTATTTTTTGGGATTTCGTACACTTCCTTTTGGGATTCTGTACACCCCCCTTTTGAGATTCTGTACACCCCCCTTTTGGGATTCTGTACACCCCCCTTTGGGATTCTGTACACCTTATTTTTGGGATTTCGTACACTTCCTTTTGGGATTCTGTACACCCCCCTTTTGGGATTCTGTACACCCCCCTTTTGAGATTCTGTACACCCCCCTTTTGAGAGTCTTTACACCTCCTTTTGGAGAACCAGCTGATGCGCATGCGCGGACACCTGCTTGTTTCAATTCGAATTCGCGATCTACATAATAGTTCCGCCGAACCGAAGACGGAGAGGACTGTACCAGCTGATCGCCAACCTTTACTAGTTGGAGAGGTGTTTGAGAAGAGAAAAAGAGAGATCTATATGGGCATTATATTTTGAATCTATTTCACCTATTTCACGTAATTTTCCTAGAAAAAATATAAAAGATTTAGACTGAAACATAAAGTACCCTATACATTGGAAATCTCACACGGTTATTGCAATCGTCCGGCGGTAGAACAGGCTGCAGACTTTCAAGGATTTCACTGGATACAACATCAATAGCTTTTAATCTGACTGTTATGTATGGGGTAAGTGTAAAATTCTTGGAACTACCCATATGGGGGTGGATCAGGAAGTTGATGGTTTAATGATTCCTGCGCCAAGCATTTTGTTAATTTGCGAACGTACCTCTTGTTTGTGTGCACCGGGGACACGAAATTATTTTGTATCAACGGGTGCAGCATCAGCACAGCTCAATTCATCAGCAGGTAGATATCGGAGAAAGCGGAGCACAGATTATACAGTCTCCTTCTCCAGCTTTTGGGTGAGATAGTATCAATAACTCTAAGATTTCCATCGTTTCCTCATTATCGAATGGATGAAGTGTTAGATCCACGTCGCTATTAATAGTGATTGGAGATTCAGAGGTAGTGACGACTGAGATATTCTCTTTGGTATTTGGTTTGATTTTGACAATTGTATGAGCAATTATTAGGCCTTCTTTTAATTCTAGATTAAGCACTAAACATTCTATAACAGTCTCGGTTCGAGGAACAAGATAATGGGTTCTGGGGTAACCACTTTGATTGGGAGAGTCTGCATCAATGTCGGTCTTAGCTTGAGAATTTGATGAAAAGTCCTTTGCTGTAATTCCATCGTAGAGGAAATCAATTTTTTCGTTGTTTTGAAAATTGAACTAGTGACCTCATGACTTCATTGCGTCTAAACCTAGACCCGGATATACGACTCTTCGCCTTTTCATTTCAGACATATTTTCTATTGGCGATTGTTTAATAAGAATGATTGAGGCGCCGCTGTCGGCGAGAAAACTATTGGAACCGGATATTTGATCTTCAACAAAAGGCAAATATTTCCTGAATAGTTAGGACGTGACATTGTATATTTTAATGTTAGCTGACTACATTAGTAATGACTTTCAAATAACCTTTGGTGTTCCTCAAGGCTGTGTCTTAGGACCCACATTGTTTCTAATATATATTAACGATCTATATAATTTAAAATTTGATAACTAGTATTTATGCATACGCAGATGACACTGCTGTAGTTTTTAGTGCGGAGTAATTCATAATACTGCAGAAACTGGTTTGGCTAAATTACTATTTATTAACACTAAACACCAGCAAAACAAATGGCATCGGTTTCTCTGCTAATAGATGCTCACAACTTATAACACACACTTGTGTAGATTATGAAAACACATGCGCTCGCACAAATATTGAAAAAGCTAATACGAGATACTTAGATGTCACGATTGACCAAAAACCGTGGCACCGTCGCCTAGATATCACAACTGTTAGAATTCGAAAATGTTGTATCCAATAAAATCTTAAATATCGTTTACCCGGCCCTCGCTCGATCAGGTTTAACATACTGCATTCCAGTTCGAAGTGGAGCTCCAAAAGCAAAGTTTCTAGTGTTAGAACGAGGTCAGAGATCACTAATACGTTTCCTACTAAACATTTATATCATATTAGTAAGTTGTTGAGCGTTAGGAAGTTACATGTATCACAAGAGATACACAAATCAGTAGAAACGCATTTAACAACTAATGAACGGCGAGGAATATCAATTGATATGGTTGCTGTAGAAACTGTTTTAGCTGGACATCAATATGAGAATCAATCCAACTGTTTATATAGGGTTGTCAAATATTTCCCTTCCGCCTTTTTGTCTTTTGAATTTCGCGGCTGTGTGTTTGGTGGGATTGGAAGGGAATCATCCACTATGAGCTGCTCCCATATGGCCAGACGCTTAATTATATCATCTACTGCGAACAACTGGACCGCTTGAAGCAGGCGATCGACCAGAAGCGTCCAGAATTGGCCAACAGGAAGGGTGTAGTGTTCCACCAGGACAACGCCAGAGCACACACTTCGTTGATGACTCGTCAGAAGCTACGGGAGCTCGGATGGGAGGTTTTATCGCATCCACCATATATCCCGGACATAGTGCCAAGTGATTACCACCTGTTCCTGTCCATGGTGAACGCCCTTGGTGGTGTAAAGTTGAACTCAAAAGAGGCTTGTGAAAAGTGGCTGTCCGAGTTCTTCGCAAATAAGGAGGGGGGCTTCTACGAGGGAGGTATTATGAAGTTGCCGTCTAGATGGAAACAGATTATCGAACAAAACCGCGCATATTTGAACTAAATCCGATCACTGTAACACTTTTTATAAAGCATTGAATAAAGAGCAAAAAAGCGGAAGGGAGATATTTGCCAAACTAACATAAAGCTCCGTCACATACACACACACACACAGTAGCACACGCACACACTGTACAAGTAAATCTTGCGTTTACACATATACAATATAAGAACATCGGTACGACACGGGCGAGCGCGGCGTCCGGGCACAAGTATAGATTTACTTAAAGGGATGCTTCAAATACGAACTATTATATAAAAAAACTTTTTTAATGTTTTTAGTTTATTGCAGGTCCAATTTCGTGAATACTAGATTAAGGAGAAACTGAAATACTATGCATAGAAATTTTATTAGAAGTAGCAGTCTTCTGAAAGGCTTTTCACACTGTCGCGTGACCTTGGATTTGGTATAACACGTGCCAAGTGTAGTACCTATTTGTGAACGGGTCCTGAGACTGACAGGCGCCTACGAGAGTCCTTTACTTATTCAAAACATCGTTGCCAGTCTCACCAACGGTGTGCTCCGGTTATGAATTTAGAGCTATATATAGATTTGTTGTTTCCGTTTTGGGTATTTCCAACATCGGCACATTGGAGGATTTGTGGCATTGGAAGCCTTAATGCTGGATCTGTGTAGTTATTATTAAGACTATTCACTCTGAATGACTGGGGCTGGACGATTGTCGACCTTGATTGTTGAGGTTATAATTTTAGAAAGGTGTCCCGTACGGCCTTGATAATTTAGCATGTGCTTCACTTCAGACGTTGCAGAATTTATAGCATTATTTAAGAATTTGGGGCCTCAACAATGCGTAACAGTCGACGACCTTGCATTTAATGCTGTAATAAAAGTATGCAGAGCTAAGTCCTGCATTGCTGCGACACGGCTAGTTCACCCTTTATGCTTGTCGGAATGGATATTTATATTTCGGATAATAACTTTGATAAACAAGCTTCGATTTGGGCGAATTTCGTTTCGCCGTTGTGTTGACGACAATCTTGCACATCAGAGAGCAGTGCCGCATAAGGTTTATTTCTCTCCAAACTGATATTTTCCAAATTCATAAATTTCTTACTAGTTGTCAAAATCTCTTATTGCGAAGATAAAGCTAAATCTACAACATTTTCGCAATTACTGAGGTATGCGTTTAATTTGTCAGGATTTCCGTCAAACTTGTTAATGAACTTGATTAGAATATTTAAGTGTAGCTCCATTGAAGCAAACGACTCTTCTTTAGACATGTCTATACAGGTTGGGAGAGGTTTCTCGGTGCGGAATGCTCCGCGATGAGAGCCAGCCACTGCTCTCTGATTTAATAGAATTATACCTAAAATGATTTAATTAAATAACAGACAACGAAGATATTTTATAGAGTTCGGGATAGACTTTCACTGGAAACTGGAAACTTTCCTTTCACTTTTCACTTGATATGCACATTTAGAAAATGTTATCGGGATCGTAATAAAACTGTTCGACTTACAGGAGCAGCAGGTAGGTGCTGGATCGAGGTGATTTAAAAGTAGGATACAGAAATTAGCTGTTCAAACTATGTGCTGCAAAGTTTACAGCCACTGGTCGGTGCTAAGTGCCGAACAGTTCCCGGAGGCAGTACTTAAAACACTCTCTGCTCGACAGTGGGCACTGGTTACTGGACTGCGAACTGTTGGTGCACTTAAGTTCACTTTTAAAAGACAAATAGATTTATTGACATTACCATATAAATATTTTCACCCTGCCCAGAAATATTTTTATTTATTTTGGATACGGAGCACGTACCGAGGATATCTTGCAGATACTTTCTTGCTGCCACCTTTAGCACCCCCACTCTCAGCGTCCCCGCTCCCGATGCAGTAAGTTTCCAGCGTCTGTACTCCCATGATCCCGACTCCTAAAGTTTCCACTACTAACACGCCCACTCCCGACGTAATTCCTTCACAGCGTCCGTGCTCCCATCTACGCGACTCCCAGTGTCCCCCTACTAGCACCCCCGCTCTCGACGGAGTACGTTTCCAGCGTCCATGCTCCCATCGTCCCGACTCCCGACGCAGTATGTTCGCCAGCCGCTAGAGTTGAGTAGTTCGCATACACAAACGTAGATGGCGCTTTTGTTAAATAAAATTAATATATATACATATGATGGTTTTGCTCATATATCATCATGTCATTAATACCCTACAGCCCTAAGAGGGGGTAACGGGTGGATTCATTACTTACAGTTACTCCGTCCTCGCCGACGGGACGCTCCGTAGAATTGTCGACACGGCATTATAGTTCTTGCTGAAGAATAACTGATTGCTGAATAGTTTCTTAGAACTCGGAAGACGCTAACGGCCAGAATAACAAACTCCAGCTGTGCACACCACGCTACTTCCAGCGCGGCACACCAGCACCCATAGTGACTCTGTGACCTACCCCTTAGGTAGCTTCAAATTGGATTCCTTAAATTAAAATAAAAACCTAACTCCGCCACGCCAAAACTTGACTGGAGCTGAATGATACGTACTCCTCTGCTGCAGCGTACGTCGACTCTAATTCCAGCTGGTATTAATGATGAGGTTAAAGGTTTCTCCACGTTTATTACAGCTGTAACAGGGATGGATAACAAATATTTACCTGGTAAAGTTTTCCAGAGGACATCTAAGTAATAACCGTGCTCCGGTCCGTGAGAGCACAAACGAAATCACTAAAGATTAAATATCTTATTCAATCGTTACTAGTAATAATGACATGGGGCTAATGCATTCGACCCTCGGCTGCAGAGAAACCAGATACCAAATTTAACATCAAAAACCAATACTCCCTCGTTACGAGCGTTCGGAACGAACATGATATTGCGACCACTGGCCTCGACATTGCTAATATCTTTGCCAAACAATTTACTTTATCTCAAAATCACGCTAAACCCGATTTCTAGACACTGTATCTAATTTAGTAAAGACAAATAATCGCTCAAGCAGCATCTAAATAACTTGACGTGACGTATTCAACAAAATTATACAATTCTCATCAAATCGAAGACTGTAAAAGTCATCCCGATACATAAAAATGGGAATGCAAAGGAAACTAAAAATTATCGTCCAATAGCAATATTGTTTTGCCATGGTGGTGATCCTATCACCACAATATGGCTTTCGTTCAGGCCACTCGACAATCACCAATTTAACTTTGTATGTCGCTGATCTTTCCCGTGAGATTGTTCGTAGCCGCGAAGTAGCTGCGGTTTGTACCGATTTTTCTAACGCCTTCGACAGAGTCAACCATTAGCTACTGATGATAAAATTAGAACGTTATGGTCTACAAGGATCATTGCTTCACCGGTTTCGGTCCTACATAGCAAAAAGACTTTATTACGTTACTGCCAATGGCTTCACATCTGATGAGTATTATCCAGATTCAGGTGTTCCACAGGGGTCTCATCTGGGTCCGATATCATTCTCTTTTTTCATCAACGATATTGTTTTCGTCATACCTAATTGTGAGAGCTGTTATTCGCCGACGACATAAGAATATACAACACTATCAATTCGCCGAATGATATCAAACTTCTTCAAGATGACTTACTTCGTATCCAGAACTGGTGCAACGACAATCCCATGGAACTCATAAAATTTAGGAAGAAGAAGCGTTATTTCAATCGATCTATACTATAATTAGTGAGGTGTTAGGTACATTAAATGAAATTAAAGACCTTGGCGTGGTGATGATTGTCATCCACAGTGATATCCTCAACCGGATCTTCCCAAGAGTTCCAAATAAATTACCAAGATATCCCATCTAACAAAATTTCCAAATTCCGACTGTCCCGCCAACTTTGCTCTTAACTCTCCCATCATTAGATGTGAACCTCGTACAACGCTCTCGGCACCGAGTCACCTGATCTTCACAAATATGGTGCATCACTACGCAGGTTCCACATCCAAGTATAGTACACACCTTCAATAAGCAGCTGCATCAGAATTTGTAATCACTAATAAATATTATAAATAAAACTTCATCACACTCATCACCTTCCCTTCCTTTCGATATCAGATGACGTTAAACCCGGTCGCAGTGTATAACCACGGAGAGTACGCTGACCCTGGTGTACTCCCGAACACAGCGGAATCTTACCGGCGACCGTTATCACCAATCTAATCATAGAGAGGCGATGGTGAGGTCATTGGAACCGACGAAAATTAGACGTGACCCCTCGACCTTCCGATAACGACGCTGGATACCCTTCAGGATATATCTACCACGCCGCACCAGACACCAGCAACCAAGCGACCAAGGTCCAGGAAGAAGCGACAAGATGTTCAAGCTGCTCACGTTGCTCTGCGCGCTCGCCGTCTGCCATGGCAGGAACCTGGAGAATACCGACGACATCAACGGCAGCTACTACCTGGTCTACTCCTGGCCGAAGCTCGAGGAGAACAGGCCGAGCTGCACTAAGGTTCACTACAAGGAATCCGTGGTCGACGAGCCGGACTCCTGCCGGTGCAAGAACAGCGACTCCGCCGTCCAGCCGGTGCGCGTGGAACTGCTCGACCTGAAGTTCGACGTGATCTCCAAGGTGATCGACAGCGTCGATGATCTGGCCGAGTCCGTCAGCGACGACTGCGTCTGCTCGTCGGGCAGGACGCGCGACGTGATCGTCAGGATCGACGACGACTACCTGCTGCACTACGTCCAGTTCGACAAGACCGTGTTCCTGCTCAGCAAGGTGGTGCCGAGCGCGGAGAGGCGCCAGGAGATCACCGACCTGGTCAGCCAGCTGCTCAAGCGCGACGGTAACCTGCTCTGCCAATGAACTGATCCACTTTAATATAGACCAGTAAAATTATTTAAATGTATAGAGTTTTTATTGACTGGTACTTAATCATCATCATCATCGCCGACTTTCACCAGTTAAGCCAGCGGTGCCGGTAGTTCCACCTGATCAGCACCGTGTTGCCACTCCAGCGCCTCACCTCTCCACTCATCATCATGCCACACTCTGATCATTTCCATGATAAGCGCATGACAAGCACTAGACTAGGACGCGCTGGACGATCCTAGACTAGATCAGTTGGCGATATAGAAATTTCAAAACCTTTGGAACCTTAAGATCAATTTAGTCGACTAATACGACATCATCTACAGCATCATCATATTGAGAGATTATATTGTACTAATTACGATGGGACGATGGTGATGGTGATATCTCGGAAACGGCTGAACCGATTTTGACGAAGCCCGTACTGGTGAACAGCTGATGAAATGAGGAGAGATATTATCCACATTCTAGATAGACTAGGTAATAAGTATAGAGCGTTAGCGGTCGCGGAAAACAACTCAAGGGATCCAAGCCAAGCTCACCAGCTCGTGGTGCAACCTGCTAATCAGGAAACGACCTGCATTGGGCCAGCTGGTGGGGAGCATCCCAAATCCCCCTCATATGAACCCTAACAAATGACTGGAAGATGCTGGATATGAGGAGTGCAGGATCGATCGATGTGGAGACGTGCGGAGGAAGCCTATGTCCAGCAGTGGACTTCTGATGATGATATATCTAACGACAGCGCAACTTTGAATTTCTTAATAAAAATATAGAGTTATGCATATATTAGACTTGTCTCGCATTTTTAAAATAAAACTCTTGTCCACTCTGTACATATGTAAGCAACGTTTCTTGTGGACTAGCGAAGGTCCAAGAGGAAGTTCAAATGTGGAGATCTTTGGGGCAGGTCTATGTCCAGCTGTGGACCTCAATCGAGTAATGATGATGATGAAGGCTACAGCGCCTCTCTAACTCTGATGCTTTGCATCACTTGAAGACGTTAACTATTACCACATTAATTTCGCAAGGTCCTTCGAACCGGATAGCTGTAGTCTCTGCCCGACGCCTGGTAACAGATATCATATATATTGACGTTGATAGTATTTATCACTTGCGTATGTAGTACATGTCATCATCATCATCAGCTGATGGCAGTCCACTGCTGGACGTAGGCGTTCCACGAAGTGGGGTGTTCATGGAGGGGAATTGGGCTGTGCCACACCACGCTGGACCAGTAAGGGTTGGTCTCTGTAAGATGTTGGGAGGAACCTCTTACCACCCTCTTCCCTTAACAACATCACCATGATGACCCTGAAGAATGTTCGTATGCTTCATCCCGTGTCCTGAACAGCCGTATAAGCATCAGGTATATATAATCTCAGAGCAGGGCAGGAAGACATCTCATATAAGGGGTGGTGGGGATAATGGTGAAGTGATGTGGTGGTGACCGGACACCACCACCAGCAGACCGATAGAATGAAACGTGAAATAGGCTTTTATATGGTTTAATGAAGGCTCAACATTTACTGGCAGAGCAGGTTCCCCTCGACCTCGGACAGCCGGGGTATGGAGCTGGTGATCACCTTCAGCTCCTCGGCGCTGGGCACCACCTTGCTGAGCAGGAACACCGTCTTGTCCACGAACACGTAGTGCAGCAGGTAGTCGTCGTTGATCTTGATGATGACGTCGCGGTTCTTGTCCGAGGGGGAGCAGGAGCAGTCCTCGCTGACCGTGTGCTTGAGCTGGTCGACGCTGTCGATGACCTTCGCCACCACGTTGAACTTGAGGTCCATGAGGGTCACGTAGAACTGCTGCAGCGGCGACGCGACGCCTTCGCACTGGCAGGAGACGGGGGTGTTGAGGATCGACTTGGAGTAGTTTATCTTGGTGCAGTTAGGCCTGTACTCGTTCAGCTTCGGCCAGGAGTAGACCAGGTTGTAGCTGCCGTAGATCTCGTCGGGGCTCTCCAGGCTCTTGCCGTGGCAGACCACCAGCGCGCACAGCACAGCGAATACCTTCAGCATCTTGGTCTTCTTAATCCTCGTCTCGGTCTACTGGCCCCGGAGTGCCGGCGCTGTTTATATACCGCTGGTTATCTACCGGATGTTTCACTATCAGAGGTCAGCGGATGTCAAGTTGAGGTCAAGTTTAAATATTTTTTTGTGTACAACAGTATCTTGAACGTCGTACAAACCCGATAACTACATCGTATTGTCCGTCTGTTGGCGCGTCTGCTGAATTTTACAGTAGACCCGAGGATGTGGAAGTAGACTGAATAGTTCAAAATCCCTTTTCTATTTTACGTTACGGACGTACACCTGTCTTTTTATTAGCTACAGCGTCCTTTAAACCGGATCACAGTAATGTTGGCACAGTACTGTCGGCTATCGGCTGCAATAGGCGCTGCGGCGGTACCTAGACGGTCTCCGGCAACAAAGGCACTACCAGCAGTAATAACCGCAGCGCCCTTTAAACCGGATCACAGGAATGTCCGCACATTACTGTGTCGCGGCAGCAACAGGCGCTGCTGCGGTAGCCACATAGACGTAGGCCGCTCCCAAAGATCTCCATATCGACCGGTCCCATAGTTCCCACATCGTCCGTCTACTCCGCCCTCTCTACCTCCGTCTCGCTTTAAATATATGAAGAGAGAGAGAGAGATGCAACCTATCGCGCGTCTCCTTCCCGCGCTACTGGCGACCGCGCGCTCGTTTACTACGGCGCGCTCCGCCGCACACTGCTTGTAGTATCTCTGTCTCGCTCTAAATGTAAAAGAGAGAGAGAGTGACGTAACATATCGCGCGTCTTTCCCGCGCAACAGCGCAGAATAAAACCAAATGAGTTCTGGCCAATTTGTGAGGGAAAGAGATGGATATACTGACAGAGCTGTTGGCGGAGAGAGAGAGAGAGAAAAACATTCAAACCTAAAGTCTTTCTACTCATCACTATTACGTTCTTGCCTACTTCAACCAACAGTAAAACTATCTATCTCTCTCTCTCTCTCTCTGTCTCACTACAGCTCTTGCAGCATATCCATCTCTTTCCCTCACATGTTGACCAGAACACATTTGGTTTCATTATGCGAAGCGAATGTTACGAGGCACGGCGATAGATTATCACACGACACCACTTTAACAAGGTACGCCTGCCGGTAACCATGGTTACCATCCTCACCACCATACGGTGGTGCGATCACCATCACGACCGGAGCCGGGTGAGAGCGTTGACGCTGCTGTATAAATATTCCTAAACGTCACACGAGCTGTTATCAATATGGAGCAGATGTTTACCTCGAGGAGATAACCTCCGGAGGTCAGCATAAACTAGCAAGTTCAAGTGGAAACTTGGAGGAGGATCGTTGTACTCCGGACGGAGCTGATAACAGTGTGTAGGTCGCGGGCGTGATGGTGATCAGATGTTCCACAGATGTCTCCGAAGGTCACCCCACTACCACGGGATCAGACTTAGAATATTAAACTACTAGTGTATAACAGCTGTTCCTTGACCAGCTAAATGGTTGGCGACCTTCGAAACCTTCAAACAACAAAACCGATTTAGTCGCCTAATACGACCTCAGAGGTCACATTAAAAAACGCACCGATTTTACTAAAATATGGTAAATTTAGTAATAAAGCTATTAATCAGTAAATATGTTATTAGTCGACTTTTCGCCGTACTTTAAAATGGAGAAGATCATAATTTCCGGTTTATCTCCACAACGGCTGAACCGATTTCGATGGGACTTACGCTGGTAGATAGGTTAGGTCATAGACTAAAACCTAGGATACTTGAGTTAAGTTATTTAAGTTGTATTTACTTACAATCCGCTAGTACGGCGGCGGCGTAACCTGTTCAACGTCGAATCAATCGTAATGGAGATCTATTGATGATTACTGAGGAGTTTTGAGGATTATGCCCAGCAGTGGGCATAAAGTAAACAGTTCAGTGTTTAGAGGGATGAAATATATACACAATATTTTAAAGATACATATGTAATATGTAATTTTGAACAGATTATACGTTTAAAAGGGAGCAGTAATCACTGAACGAGGTCGCACGTCAAACCGTCCCTCCCTTTCAGCTCTTCGACTCCGACCAGGCTCTCCAGCTCCGACTTCGACGGCAGCTTCCTCGCCATCAGGTTGGCGGTGTCCGGTTCCTTAGCAGTGCAACGGTAGCACCTCTCGTATGCGACGAAGTAGTCGTCGTTCACCAACCTCACCGCCAGCGTCTTCGTGATGCCGCCGCTGGTGCAGTTCCGGCTGAGCGCCGCTTCCACGTCACCGTAAGCCTCCACCACCACGACCGGCAGCGCTATCAGGTCGAACTTGAGCGCCGACGCCGGTCTACCGTCGCAGCTGCACGGCTTACCGTCGAGGCTCACGTTGTACTTGGCGCAGGCGTTCAGCTCGATGGCGGCCGTGTACATCGCCACGTGGTACCACTCACCCTCGAACTTCGCCAGGTCGGTGGGCGCCGCCACCACCAGCGCGGCGCCGAGCGCGAGGAGGTACGTGTACATGTTCACTGGCAGCTGCTCCGAGGCTCACTGAACCGGATGCTGATAAGTGGATGCATTAAGCGCTTATCGTTTGCTGGTTATTTACAGATACGTTGCAGTGTAAACAGTTTGTGATCGTGGACCTCTTCGTAAAGGTATGGATGCATTGGATATGTGATGGCGGACACGGATGAGGAGCATATCCTTGACATAGGACCAGTCAGACTTCCAAGCATCGGTTTCCGGTTCTTTGGTCATATCGCCAGAAGTAATTGTATTGCAAGCCACGTTGGAGCGACCCTCTCTTTCCTCTCTCTAGAGAGGTAGATGAACAAGAAGAGAAATAGAAAGATAGATGAACAGAGAAGGGGATAAAGGAAGAGCTATATTTGGGATAGTGGTTAGAAAGGAAGAGGGAAAGAGGAGGCAGCGGAGATATATAGAAAGTAAAGGAAGAGGAAGCGAGATATTGGAAGATAAAAATTGGCTGACTGATAGAGAGACGAAATAATGGTAAAAGTGAGAAGGATGGAGAGAAATAGATTGACGGATATGCAGAGAGAGAAAGAGATGTCTACGTTTAAATCATCATAGTTCCCACTATCAGGTCGACTGGTACGACCACAGTACTTCTGAGAATAGATCAATCAGGTCGAGTTGGTGCAGTGTGTACAGTCTTAACTAGCGCGTCGTTATATACATACGTATACGTTGCAATCACGTGTAGCAACAGTTTAAATGGCACTTTAGGTTAAGTATCACTTGACGTACTTAATTACTTAAAAGCTTTGAGGTGTTTTTTTTTTTCATCTAAAAATCAGCAAATATTTTTAATGTGACAGTAACGAAGGGTCGGTAAATGTGAAGGAAACCGCGGGCTCGTTGTGGAGATCTGTCGATGTCTGTGTCCAGCAGTGGGCATCGAGAGGGTAATGATGATTATGGTTATGATGATGAGTAAATCTGTACCCCATAAAAAGTTGTTTCTCTCTATGTTTTATTATTTGCATATATTATAATAACGGATTATATTTTTGATAAAAGCGCCATCTATTGGCGAAACTGAACACTAGTGACAGCGACAGCTTTCCCTAGTTAAAATCATTAAAGCAAATGTGTTTTTTTTTAATATTCACAAAGGCAGTAGGACGTATTCTTATTGACGTGTTAATACGCACACTCATAATATAGTGATGGTTAGAACATCAGCAAAAATCCAACTAAATATTTAATAAGCTAGATACGATGTTTAAATATAAATTCACTTACTAACATTTGGATAATGATATAATTTACTCAAAATAAAATCGAATAATGTACCGAGCGGTCGTAAACCGACTTATACTCCACAGAACACTATCAAGCAGTAATAAATCAATGATCACCACACCCAGGAGTTCCGCTATGAGACGTTAATATTACATCAAAAGTGCGTGCGCCATAATTTCTAATAAAAAAATAATTTGCCTCGGGGTAACCTATAAAGAATCCCACGGGACAACACCCTGGCGAAGGTGAGTCGGGGTGGTGACCACCCTCACTGCCTTTACTACTTCTTGGGGTGACTAACACATCTACAGTTACGTGTACAGTGGAATTGGAATAACTGAAATAGAAAATGTTAAATTCAATTATCGCTCATTTCGCTTTATTTGTGTCCACTGCTGGACAAAAACAATTAAAGTGAGATAATTATGTTATTCAAAAATAAATATGACCAGAATTGTTTGAACATTTGACTAAGTACAATGCTTGTTGTAAAGTTATAAACATTTTTTTTTCTATTGAATCTAGAAAAGAAATTGTACAGGTTATGTATAAAATAAGGTTTAAGGTGTTAGAATAGATGAATGCCCAGCTGTGGGATTTGTTAATGTGTTGTTTGTGAGGAAGAATGAATATTTATCCACGTTTAGATTAGCTCGCGGGGTGTTACTGTCCGACGCAAGCAAACATCCTCGCTGTTAACCTGCGGCAAATTCGTTACGTTACCGGTAACAGCACGACGAATGTGCGTTTGGTAATAGAGCGTACAAACATGCATAAATCAATTACCGACACCCCCGGATATGTGTGTGAGATGAAAAAGAAATAGAGAAACCTCCCCGCGAAACAAAACCTAGTTCATTTAGAGTACGGCGCGGCGCGCGGCGCGCTCTCCGCCGCGCCCCCGGCACGCCGCGCGCCGCCCGCGCGCGCCGCCCCGCCGGCGCCTTGCGGCCAGTACCTCACCCATCGCCGGGTGGAGTGGACGCGTGAGCAGGAACCCGCGCGCTCGATACAACCGCCGATATATCCAATTCAAATAATGATTTTCCTCAGCCATTGCTCGTAATTTACTCCCCGGTTTGTATTGAAGTGCGTTCACCACCAGCGCCGCGATGGCCGCGAGTGGAAGGTTCTACTGAGGGACTGTATCGCGGCGATGGCGGCCGTGGTGATGGTGAGCGGCGCGCCGGCAGTCCGGTCCGCTTAGTGCTCGGTGAGGGAACGGTGCTGCTGGTGCTGCTGGTGCTGCCGGTGCTGCCGGTGCTCGCGACGGGACATGGCCGGAGCCCCGCAGCAGTGAGCCGGCGCTGCGCCCCGCGACCCTCGCCCGTATATAGGTCAGTGGTTACACATTCGGAGCGCAGTACGGATAGCATTAACATATAAACATATATATATATATATAAGTGTGTATATACAACCTGACGTTATACCTTTGTGCGGTTCGCTATTGTACTAAGTGACGGCACTCACGCGATTACGAGTGACGCGCCTGCACTCAACGTGGCGCTGCTTAGGATACACTGCAACCCTGTGCTCTAATCGGCTTGAGACAAGACGTCGAGCCTCATAACCCGGGCAATTTCATTAGCTACAGCGCCCTTCGAACCGGATCACATTAGTTGAGACAATACACACTACAACATGTTGCTCTAATCGCCTTGAGACAAGACGTCGAGTCTCATAACCCGGGCAATTTCATTAGCTACAGCGCCCTTCGAACCGGATCACATTAGTTGAGACAATACACACTACAACATGTTGCTCTAATCGCCTTGAGACAAGACGTCGAGTCTCATAACCCGGGCAATTTCATTAGCTACAGCGCCCTTCGAACCGGATCACATTAGTTGAGACAATACACTACAACATGTTGCTCCTAATCGCCTTGAGACAAGACGTCGAGTCTCATAACCCGGGCAATTTCATTAGCTACAGCGCCCTTCGAACCGATCACATTAGTTGATACAATACACACTACAACATGTTGCTCTGTCGCCTTGAGACAAGACGTCAGTCTCATAACCCGGGCAATTTCATTGGCTACAGCGCCCTTCCGAACCGGATCACATTGGTTGAGACAATACACACTACAACATGTTGCTCTAATCGCCTTGAGACAAGACGTCGAGTCTCATAGCGGGCAATTTCATTGCTTCACAGCGCCCTTCGAACCGGATCACATTAGTTGAGACAATACACACTACAACATGTTGCTCTAATCGCCTTGAGACAAGACGTCGAGTCTCATAACCCGGGCAATTTCGTAGCTACAGCGCCCTTCGAACCGGATCACATTAGTTGAGACAATACACGCTACAACATGTTGCTCTAATCGGCGAGACAAGACGTCGAGTCTCATAGCAGGCAATTTCATTAGCTGCAGCGCCCTTCGAACCGGATCACATTGGTTGAGACAATACACTACAACATGTTGCTCTAATCGCCTTGAGACAAGACGTCGAGTCTCATAGCGGGCAATTTCATGAGCTACAGCGCCCTTCGAACCGATCACATTAGTTGAGACAATACACACTACAACGTATTTGCTCTAATCGCCTTGAGACAAGACGTCGAGTCTCATAGCGGGCAATTTCATTAGCTACAGCGCCCTTCCGAACCGGATCACATTAGTTGAGACAATACACACTACAACATGTTGCTCTAATCGCCTTGAGACAGACGTCGAGTCTCATAACCCGGGCAATTTCATTAGCTACAGCGCCCTTCGAACGGATCACATTGGTTGAGACAATACACACTACAACATGTTGCTCTAATCGGCGAGACAAGACGTCGAGTCTCATAACCCGGGCAATTTCATGAGCTACAGCGCCCTTCGAACCGGATCACATTAGTTGAGACAATACACGCTACAACATGTTGCTCCTAATCGCCTTGAGACAAGACGTCGAGTCTCATAGCGGGCAATTTCATTAGCTACAGCGCCCTTCCGAACCGGATCACATTAGTTGAGACAATACACACTGCAACATGTTGCTCTAATCGCCTTGAGACAAGACGTCGGTCTCATAACCCGGGCAATTTCATTAGCTACAGCGCCCTTCGAACCGGATCACATTGGTTGAGACAATACACACTACAACATGTTGCTCTAATCGCCTTGAGACAAGACGTCGAGTCTCATAACCCGGGCAATTTCGTAGCTACAGCGCCCTTCGAACCGGATCACATTAGTTGAGACAATACACACTACAACGTATTTGCTCTAATCGCCTTGAGACAAGACGTCGAGTCTCATAGCGGGCAATTTCATTAGCTGCAGCGCCCTTCGAACCGGATCACATTAGTTGAGACAATACACACTACAACATGTTGCTCTAATCGGCTTGAGACAAGACGTCGAGGTCTCATAACCCGGGCAATTTCATTGGCTACAGCGCCCTTCCGAACCGGATCACATTAGTTGAGACAATACACACTACAACATGTTGCTCTAATCGCCTTGAGACAAGACGTCGAGTCTCATAGCAGGCAATTTCATTAGCTACAGCGCCCTTCGAACCGGATCACATTAGTTGAGACAATACACACTACAACATGTTGCTCTAATCGCCTTGAGACAAGACGTCGAGTCTCATAACCGGGCAATTTCATTGCTTCACAGCGCCCTTCGAACCGGATCACATTAGTTGAGAGACAATACACACTACAACATGTTGCTCTAATCGGCTTGAGACAAGACGTCGAGTCTCATAACCCGGGCAATTTCATTAGCTACAGCGCCCTTCGAACCGGATCACGTGGTTGAGACAATACACTACAACATGTTGCTCTGTCGCCTTGAGACAAGACGTCGAGTCTCATAACCCGGGCAATTTCGTAGCTACAGCGCCCTTCGAACCGGATCACATTAGTTGAGACAATACGCACTACAACATGTTGCTCTAATCGCCTTGAGACAAGACGTCGAGTCTCTCATAACCCGGGCAATTTCATTAGCTACAGCGCCCTTCGAACCGGATCACATTAGTTGAGACAATACACGCTACAACATGTTGCTCTGTCGCCTTGAGACAAGACGTCGAGTCTCATAACCCGGGCAATTTCGTAGCTACAGCGCCCTTCGAACCGGATCACATTGGTTGAGACAATACACTACAACATGTTGCTCTAATCGGCTTGAGACAAGACGTCGAGTCTCATAACCGGGCAATTTCATGAGCTACAGCGCCCTTCGAACCGGATCACATTAGTTGAGACAATACACTACAACATGTTGCTCTAATCGCCTTGAGACAAGACGTCGGAGTCTCATAACCCGGGCAATTTCGTAGCTACAGCGCCCTTCGAACGGATCACATTAGTTGAGACAATACGCACTACAACATGTTGCTCCTAATCGCCTTGAGACAAGACGTCGAGTCTCATAGCAGGCAATTTCATTGCTTCACAGCGCCCTTCGAACCGGATCACATTAGTTGAGACAATACACACTACAACATGTTGCTCTAATCGCCTTGAGACAAGACGTCGAGTCTCATAACCGGGCAATTTCATTAGCTACAGCGCCCTTCGAACCGGATCACATTAGTTGAGACAATACGCACTACAACATGTTGCTCTAATCGGCTTGAGACAAGACGTCGAGTCTCATAACCCGGGCAATTTCATTAGCTACAGCGCCCTTCGAACCGGATCACATTAGTTGAGACAATACGCACTACAACATGTTGCTCTAATCGGCTTGAGACAAGACGTCGAGGTCTCATAACCCGGGCAATTTCATTGGCTACAGCGCCCTTCGAACCGGATCACATTAGTTGAGACAATACACGCTACAACATGTTGCTCTAATCGCGAGACAAGACGTCGAGTCTCATAGCGGGCAATTTCATTGCTTCAGCGCCCTTCGAACCGGATCACATTAGTTGAGACAATACGCACTACAACATGTTGCTCTAATCGCCTTGAGACAAGACGTCGAGTCTCTCATAACCCGGGCAATTTCATTGCTTCACAGCGCCCTTCGAACCGGATCACATTAGTTGAGACAATACACTACAACATGTTGCTCTAATCGCCTTGAGACAAGACGTCGAGTCTCATAGCGGGCAATTTCATTAGCTACGGCGCCCTTCGAACCGGATCACATTGGTTGAGACAATACACACTACAACATGTTGCTCTAATCGCCTTGGAGACAAGACGTCGAGTCTCATAACCCGGGCAATTTCGTAGCTACAGCGCCCTTCGAACCGGATCACATTAGTTGAGACAATACACACTACAACATGTTGCTCTAATCGCCTTGAGACAAGACGTCGAGTCTCATAACCCGGGCAATTTCATTAGCTACAGCGCCCTTCGAACGGATCACATTAGTTGAGACAATACACTACAACATGTTGCTCTAATCGCCTTGAGACAAGACGTCGAGTCTCATAACCCGGGCAATTTCATTAGCTACAGCGCCCTTCGAACCGGATCACATTAGTTGAGACAATACACTACAACATGTTGCTCTAATCGCCTTGAGACAAGACGTCGAGTCTCATAACCCGGGCAATTTCATTAGCTACAGCGCCCTTCGGAACCGGATCACATTAGTTGAGACAATACACACTACAACATGTTGCTCTAATCGCCTTGAGACAAGACGTCGAGTCTCATAGCGGGCAATTTCATTAGCTACAGCGCCCTTGAACCGGATCACATTAGTTGAGACAATACACACACTACAACATGTTGCTCTAATCGCCTTGAGACAAGACGTCGAGTCTCATAACGGGCAATTTCATTAGCTACAGCGCCCTTCGAACCGGATCACATTGGTTGAGACAATACACACTACAACATGTTGCTCTAATCGGCTTGAGACAAGACGTCAGGTCTCATAACCCGGGCAATTTCATTAGCTACAGCGCCCTTCGAACCGGATCACATTAGTTGAGACAATACACACTACAACATGTTGCTCTAATCGCCTTGAGACAAGACGCGTCGAGTCTCATAGCGGGCAATTTCATTGCTTCTGGCGCCCTTCGAACCGGATCACATTAGTTGGAGACAATACACACTACAACATGTTGCTCTAATCGGCTTGAGACAAGACGTCGAGTCTCATAACCCGGGCAATTTCATTGCTACAGCGCCCTTCGAACCGGATCACATTAGTTGAGGACAATACACACTACAACATGTTGCTCTAATCGCCTTGGAGACAAGACGTCAGGTCTCATAACCCGGGCAATTTCGTAGCTACAGCGCCCTTCGAACCGGATCACATTAGTTGAGACAATACACGCACTACAACATGTTGCTCTAATCGGCTTGAGACAAGACGCGTCGAGTCTCATAACCCGGGCAATTTCATTAGCTACAGCGCCCTTCGAACCGGATCACATTAGTTGAGACAATACACACTACAACATGTTGCTCTAATCGCCTTGAGACAAGACGTCGAGTCTCATAGCGGGCAATTTCATTAGCTACAGCGCCCTTCGAACCGGATCACATTGGTTGAGACAATACGCACTACAACATGTTGCTCTAATCGGCTTGAGACAAGACGTCGAGTCTCATAGCGGGCAATTTCATTAGCTACAGCGCCCTTCGAACCGGATCACATTAGTTGAGACAATATACACTACATGTTGCTCTAATCGGCTTGAGACAAGACGTCGAGTCTCATAACCCGGGCAATTTCATTAGCTACAGCGCCCTTCGAACCGGATCACATTAGTTGAGACAATACACACTACAACATGTTGCTCTAATCGGCTTGAGACAAGACGTCGAGTCTCATAACCCGGGCAATTTCATTAGCTACAGCGCCCTTCCGAACCGGATCACATTGGTTGAGACAATACACACTACAACATGTTGCTCTAATCGCCTTGAGACAAGACGTCGAGTCTCATAACCCGGGCAATTTCGTAGCTACAGCGCCCTTCGAACCGGATCACATTAGTTGAGACAATACACACTACAACATGTTGCTCTAATCGCCTTGAGACAAGACGTCGAGTCTCATAACGGGCAATTTCATTAGCTACAGCGCCCTTCCGAACCGGATCACATTGGTTGAGACAATACACACTGCAACATGTTGCTCTAATCGCCTTGAGACAAGACGTCAGTCTCATAACCCGGGCAATTTCATTAGCTACAGCGCCCTTCGAACCGGATCACATTAGTTGGAGACAATACACACTACAACATGTTGCTCTAATCGGCGAGACAAGACGTCGAGTCTCGCCAACCCGGGCAATTTCATTAGCTACAGCGCCCTTCAGACGGATCACATTAGTTGAGACAATACACACTACAACATGTTGCTCTAATCGCCTTGAGACAAGACGCGTCGAGTCTCATAACCCGGGCAATTTCGTAGCTACAGCGCCCTTCGAACCGGATCACATTGGTTGAGACAATACACACTGCAACATGTTGCTCTAATCGCCTTGAGACAAGACGTCGAGTCTCATAGCGGGCAATTTCATTAGCTACAGCGCCCTTCGAACCGGATCACATTAGTTGAGACAATACACACTACAACATGTTGCTCTAATCGGCGAGACAAGACGTCGAGTCTCATAACCGGGCAATTTCATTAGCTACAGCGCCCTTCGAACCGGATCACATTGGTTGAGACAATACACTACAACATGTTGCTCTAATCGCCTTGAGACAAGACGTCGAGTCTCATAACCGGGCAATTTCGTAGCTACAGCGCCCTTCGAACGGATCACATTAGTTGAGACAATACACACTACAACATGTTGTTTAATCGCCTTGAGACAAGACGTCGAGTCTCATAACCCGCAATTTCATTAGTTACAGCGCCCTTCGAACCGATCACATTAGTTGAGACAATACACACCACAACATGTTGCTCTAATCGCCTTGAGACAAGACGTCGAGTCTCATAACCCGGCAATTTCTATTAGCTACAGCGCTCCTTCGAACCGGATCACATTAGTTGAGACAATACACACCACAACATGTTGCTCTAATCGCCTTGAGACAAGACGTCGAGTCTCTCATAACCCGGGCAATTTCTATTAGCTACAGCGCCCTTCGAACCGGATCACATTAGTTGAGACAATACACTACAACATGTTGCTCTAATCGGCTTGAGACAAGACGTCGAGTCTCATAACCCGGCAATTTCTATTAGCTACAGCGCCCTTCGAACCGGATCACATTAGTTGAGACAATACACTACAACATGTTGCTCTAATCGCCTTGAGACAAGACGTCGAGTCTCATAACCCGGCAATTTCATTAGCTACAGCGCCCTTCGAACCGATCACATTAGTTGAGACAATACACACTACAACATGTTGCTCTAATCGGCTTGAGACAAGACGCCGAGTCTCATAACCCGGCAATTTCTATTAGCTACAGCGCCCTTCGAACCGGATCACATTAGTTGAGACAATACACACTACAACATGTTGCTCTAATCGCCTTGAGACAAGACGCCGAGTCTCATAACCCGCAATTTCATTAGCTACAGCGCCCTTCGAACCGGATCACATTAGTTGAGACAATACACACTACAACATGTTGCTCTAATCGCCTTGAGACAAGACGTCGAGTCTCATAACCCGGGCAATTTCATTGGCTACAGCGCCCTTCGAACCGGATCACATTAGTTGAGACAATACACACTACAACATGTTGCTCTAATCGGCTTGAGACAAGACGTCGAGCCTCATAACCCGGGCAATTTCATTAGCTACAGCGCCCTTCGAACCGGATCACATTAGTTGAGACAATACACACTACAACATGTTGCTCTAATCGGCTTGAGACAAGACGACGAGGCTCATAACCCGGCAATTTCATTAGTTACAGCGCCCTTCGAACCGGATCACATTAGTTGAGACAATACACACTACAACATGTTGCTCTAATCGGCTTGAGACAAGACGTCGAGTCTCATAACCCGGGCAATTTCATTAGCTACAGCGCCCTTCGAACCGGATCACGGTAACACTCGCGCAGTACTGTCGGCTGCAGTCGACGCTGCGGTGGTACAATATACGCATACCATCAGCAATACCTGATATTGAATGTCCTAGCGATCAGCGCCGGTGCAGTGTATATCTGACCTATCGCATAGATGTGTTCGGAAGATGCAGGGTAAACAGCTTTCCACCACCCGAGTCCCACGGCGTTCGCCCAGCGCTGGGACTGTTAGTGGGCAACACGACATGCACGCAGTCCCTATAACACTCTCTTCGTATATACTAAACATCTCCACCCATAGTAACGCGAGCCTACTTAGGATGATATACACTCCACCAGTTATACTCGTGTATTAACACTAATGAATACAGTTGCAGTGTGCATCATCCTAACTATTGTATAGCTGCTTTAATGGAGCTGTAGTTACTGCTGTTACCATGGTAACGGCACTATACCTTCCATGGTAGAGCACCTCACGAAAGCATTCGGCTTATACTACGTTACTACATACTGCGTATGATGTAATACTGCGGCGGTACCTAGACGTTGTCCATCAACACAGACACTACCGCCAGTAGTAACTTCAGCACCCTTCAAACCGGATCACAGCAATGTCCGCACAGCACCGCGTGCCGGCTGCAACAGGCGCTGCGGCGGTACCTAGACGGTCTGCGGCGACAGAGACACTACCGCCAGTATCAGCTATTGATCCTTCAAACCGGATCACAGTAATGCTATATATCGCGATGACTGCCGCAATTTGTTGCAGGAACATCATCCCAACTGTCGTTGTTGTATACAATTAAAATTACTGTGGTAACAGGATTTTATGTTTTAATACGACTACGGAAGTATGATGCAGTGTATATATCCTAAGTGCCGTCACACTGCGGCCAGTGTTGCCATCGGGTAAACAAAGTGCCGCCATCTTGATCCCGCGCTAGGTGTCGGCGAGCAAACACTGCAGCCGGCAAATGTTTACCAGTAAATCAGTGCGGTGCCGGTGTCCGGATCCAATGGCTCTCGGGCTGCCGCAACTTGGTACAGCTTAAACAATGATTTTCATCAAGGATCAAGCTGACACATTGTACACAAACTGCGGAGACGATTTGTGTAGAATGATTAAAGGAATTCATCGGGTCCTTCAAACCGGATGACGAGCAACGCTTGCAAGGATGTCTATACAAGACCGCATTCGCTTTAATACGTTGTTATTCACCGTCCGGCTTGCACGAACGGAGCAATTAACAGATCTTTTTAGAGTCCTTCGAACCGGATGACGAATTACATATATGTTAGGATGTTTACACAGAACCACATTCGCTTTCACACGTGTTGTGATCGGTGTAATTAAAGGAATTTACCAGGCCCTTCGAGCCGGATGACCGGTAACGCATCTGTGTTAGGATATTTATACAACAACGTATCCGCTTTAACACATTGTTGTTCTGCATCCAGGTCGGAAGAGCGAGGCAATTAACGATTCTCTTTAGAGTCCTTCGAACCGGATGACGAATTACATATGTTAGGATGTTTACACAGAACCACATTCGCTTTCACACGTGTTGTGATCGGTGAAATAACAGGAATCTAACCTAACCTAACCTAACCACCTACAAAACATTAAGAAATGATTGTTGTGGGTAGTTTGAGATTTCAATTCCCAATTTAGTATCGGGCTGCAGTGTGTGCGTGTGTGTGTGTGTGTGTGTGTGTGTGTGTAGTGCGCGCGTTGTTTGGGTTAGCTTCGGTTGAAATTTCAATTTACTTCGAAACTTGTCAAGGCGTCGTGTACACGTGATTGGGGATCGTCGGCCCGTAATTAACGCTGGGGGTGGGAGTGGGACGGAGAACGGAAGCGGTGGTATGGGGGTGAGGGGTTGCAGGCTCACTTCCGTTGTAACACTTGCGGCCGGCGCTAATCGAATCGCTTTACACTTGATTCGTACGAATATTGATGTCCGGCATGCGTATGTCTGGTCGGGGTAACACCGGAAACGGATGGACCGGTTCGGAGGATATGGGGAATGTTGTAAGCATGGAGTAATATACACTGCGACCCAGCTCCGGCTTGAACAACGCTCGCAAGTGAAAGAGACGCGCGGCATGAGCGACAATGTGCTGATTAGGATGTATATACTGGTGGAAATCCCAAGCTCCCACTGTTGGAACTCCGAAGTTCCCACCGCTGTGATTCCAGTGTTCCAACTACCGATACTCCTGATCTCCACTGGTGGGAATTCGAAGTTCTCACTGGTGGAAATCCCAAGCTCCCACTGTTGGAACTCCGAAGTTCCCACCGCTGTGATTCCAGTGTTCCAACTACCGATACTCCTGATCTCCATTGGTGGGAATTCGAAGTTCTCACTGGTGGAAATCCCAAGCTCCCACTGTTGGAACTCCGAAGTTCCCACCGCTGTGATTCCAGTGTTCCAACTACCGATACTCCTGATCTCACTGGTGGGAATTCGAAGTTCTCACTGGTGGAAATCCCAAGCTCCCACTGTTGAACTCCAGTTCCACCGCTGTGACTCCAGTGTTCCAACTACCGATACTCTGATCTCCATTGGTGGGAATTCAGTTCTCACTGGTGGAAATCCCAAGCTCCCACTGTTGAACCCGAAGTTCCCACCGCTGTGACTCAGTGTTCCAACTACCGATACTCTGATCTCCATTGGTGGGAATTCGAAGTTCTCACTGGTGGAAATCCCAAGCTCCCATTGTTGGAACTCGAAGTTCCCACCGCTGTGATTCCAGTGTTCCAACTACCGATACTCCTGATCTCCACTGGTGGGAATTCGAAGTTCTCACTGGTGGAAATCCCAAGCTCCCACTGTTGGAACTCCGAAGTTCCCACCGCTGTGACTCCAGTGTTCCAACTACCGATACTCCTGATCTCCACTGGTGGGAATTCGAAGTTCTCACTGGTGGAAATCCCAACTCCCACTGTTGGAACTCGAAGTTCCCACCGCTGTGACTCCAGTGTTCCAACTACCGATACTCCTGATCTCACTGGTGGGAATTGAAGTTCTCACTGGTGGGAATTCGAAGTTCTCACTGGTGGAAATCCCAAGCTCCCACTGTTGGAACTCCGAAGTTCCCACCGCTGTGACTCCAGTGTTCCAACTACCGATACTCCTGATCTCCATTGGTGGGAATTCGAAGTTCTCACTGGTGGAAATCCCAAGCTCCCACTGTTGGAACTCCGAAGTTCCCACCGCTGTGATTCCAGTGTTCCAACTACCGATACTCCTGGATCTCCACTGGTGGGAATTGAAGTTCTCACTGGTGGGAATTCGAAGTTCTCACTGGTGGAAATCCCAAGCTCCCACTGTTGGAACTCCGAAGTTCCCACCGCTGTGATTCCAGTGTTCCAACTACCGATACTCCTGATCTCCACTGGTGGGAATTCGAAGTTCTCACTGGTGGAAATCCCAAGCTCCCACTGTTGGAACTCCGAAGTTCCCACCGCTGTGACACCGTTGTTCAGACTACCGATACTCTGGAACCCGATTGATAAAAATCCAAAACTCCCATTGTTCAGACTCAGTGGTTCCCACTGCTGGGACTCGGCAGTTCCCACTGCTGTGACTTCAGACTTCTGGCCACTAAAACTCTGAAGTTAGTACTGGTGGAAGACCTTCACTCCCACTATTGAGATCTACTGATCCGAAGTTCTAACTGTTGGGAGTCTGCAGCTCCCACTGCTGGCACTCCAGAATTACATCTTCTGGGACTCCAAAGCCCAATGAAAAGAGTTTTAAAATTCAGAAATTAGGTATAGATAGGTTTGTTAGTCTAGTCTAGTCTAGACTGGTCCGTGCGGTGTTTGGCAATGGAATAAATGACCGGGCCGCGACAGCGAGCGAGCGCGCGCCGCGGGGACTCCCCGCCCAGTTACGGGACTTCCCCGGAATTCAATAAAAGCATTACGTTATAAAAGCGGGAACGACTGGTTTGTTGCTGGTAATCGGCTGTTTAACGGTAACACTGGTCACTGTCACCATGACCTGATGATGATAAGCCAAGAGTAACCTCCGCGCTGCGCTGTGGACCTGGTCTACGGCGGCCGCTCCGGGGAGGATCCTCAAGTCTATCGTACAGTCCGCCAGTTATAGGAGCATTACTAAACTCCGGATCGAAGGATCAATAGCTCTTTAAACCATCTATGGGGACAGTCTTTGCAGAGCCGTTGGTATATGTGGTGAATATTTGTCGTTCTACCTTCTTCTTGATGGTTCTTTTCTATACAGATTTTTGATTCTTCAAGAAGAAAGACTGGTATATATAAACCGTTCCGATATGGCCGACCGTGTTCAATATCGTCCATCACCATCAACGTCCGTTAATCAATAATTGAGGTCCAAAGCTTTAATGAATAGACCTCGCGGAGTAATTGGGGGTGGGGGTGGGGGTGGGGACCTCTACATCAGCAGTTCTCCTGAATAAAGGAATCCCGCATGTCCTGCCAACGCTACCAATCAAACCCCGCCGGTGTGTATACTAATTAAACGTACAAAAGGTATTTGAATTTGGAACGACAGCAGTTTTTGATGTAGGCATCCGTCTAGGTAATAGCTGTGATCCGGTTTGAAGGGCCGGTAGTTGGTAAATTACTGATGGAATGGGAGTTATGTGTGAAGACGGAGGTTATTTTTGTGTGGCGGACGTAGCACTCAAAATTAGGTGAATGGCGAATTTGTCCGGTCGCTTCTTGGAGATTTTTTTTTTTTTTTCTGAAAATACTTCAGCTCTAATATATTAGGTTGGGGAAAAAGAAATCCATTATTTATTCGGTAGATGGCTGTAGTGATAAATTTCTCGTAAAGTATCGATCAAACAGTTTCAGATTGATGCTCGTTGGAAAGGTGACATTTCGCAGTAAAACAATTCTTTTGCTGTTTTCTGTTTGGTGCATTCAATTGTGAGTTACAGGGTGTTAAAAATGGAAGTGAACAAAGAGAAAATTCGGTACATTTTACAGTTTTTCTTTGACAAAGGCGAAAATGCAAGCCAGGCGGCTAAAATTGTGAATGGTGTTTATGGAGCCGATACTGTAACAGCCAATTATGTGCAATTTTGGTTTCGTAGATTCCGTTCAAGAATTTTTGATGTTAAAGATGCACCTCGCACAGGTCGGCCGGTCGCCGGTAATGTCAATGCAGTCGTAACATCGCCCAGGAGCTAAAATGGACCACAAAACAGTTTTAAACCATTTACACAAAGCTGGATTCAAAAAGAAGCTCGATGTTTGGGTGCCACACCAATTAACAGAAAAAAAAAAAAATATGATGGATCGAATTTCCATCTGCGAAGCCTTGGCCAAACGGAATGAGATAGACCCATTTCTTAAACGGATGGTGACTGGAGATGAGAAATGGATCACATACGATAACCCTGTGCGAAAACGATCATGGTCAAAGAGCGGTTAAGCACCTCAAACGGTGATCAAACCAGGACTAACGGCCAGGAAGGTTCTGCTGTGCATTTGGTGGGACTGGAAGGGGATTATTTATTATGAGTTGTTTCCATATGGCCAAGCACTAAATTCTGATCTCTACTGTCAACAACTGGACCGTTTGAAAATAGTAATTGACCAGAAACGGCCAGAATTGGCCAACAGGAGAGGTGTCGTGTTCCACCAGGACGACGCTAGGCCACACACGTCTACAGTGACTCGCCAGAAACTTCGGGAGCTTGGTTGGGAAGTTTTAATGCATCCGCCATACAGTGCCGACTTGGTACCAAGCGATTACCATCTTTTTCTTGCATTACAAAATTTCTTTAGTGATAAAAAATTGGCATCTAGAGAAGATTGTGAAAATCGGCTACTAGAGTTTTTTGCAAATAGAGAGCAGGACTTCTACGAGAGAGGCATTCTGAAGTTACCTTTAAAATGGCAACAAATCATAGAACAAAACGGTGCATATTTGACCCAAATCGGACAACCCGAAGCATGTTAAATAAAGTCCTGAAGTTCATATAAAAATAATGGATTTCTTTTTCTCCAACCTATTATTAACAGCTGGTGTTCAACGATGGTGGGGGCGGTGATTGGACGGGTGACCACCGTGCGCATATATATATATATATATATATATATACCTTCCTTAAATATCTCCACTATGACCGCTCTTACCCTGTGCATGCGTACGTAGCAGTTTCAGGTCTCGTGCTGGTCTTACCAAGCAATTTCCAATCTTGTGTGGGTACACTTAACTTCCGGTCTCGCGCTGGCCAAATCTCGAAACTTCCGGTTTTGTGTTGACTACATGCGGTAGTTTCCGGTCTCGCGCTGGTAATACACATTAGTTGACAGGAAAGTTACTCCCCGGTACACGGAGTCGCTCCGCCGCATCCGGTTGCACGGCGGCTGGCGGGCGGCGGGCGGCGGGCGGCGGGCGCGGGTAGTTGCCGCTTTGTGCCCTTCATCATTCCATATTCCAGTTAAAGAGCTAACAATGGCCGGTTGAGAAATAATTGGCGCGTATCCATGTCGCTGCGGCTCCCTTTTGTTTCCGTCTCATACTAATATATTTGTATAGAGGAAAAAAAGTACGACAATAGTCTTCTCCCCTCTCTCTCTCTCTCTCCCTCTATCCCCCTCTATCGCCGTCCCGCTCAGTGCCTGGCACACGGATGAGATATTTAAACAGTCTAGATAATGTGTAGTGTTTGTTGCCTTTGTGCGGACGGCCCCGGCGCGCCTTCCGCCGGCTGAACCGTTTACAAACGAAACGGCTAAAGAGAGGTAAAACTATATATATGGATTAAAGAGGTCTCTTGTTGTTGTTGTTGTAGTTATTGTTGTTGTTTGTCTGCGATATTAATCTTTGAAATGGAATCATTCGGTTCCATGAAGATCGATCGCAACTTTATCCGCTATCTGTCTCTTTCTAACGCGTGTAAAGTACACTTAACAGTGCTTTATTGGCGGTAGATCCTCTGTTGCTGGAGACTGCAGACATTACTGTGAACTGGTTTGAAGGATGCTGTAGCTAGTGCAGTTACTGGGGTAAGGACACTCAACGTCTCAAGTCTCAGGCGCACAGATCACCCGGTGGAAAGTGATCACTGACAACCCATGTTAGAATCATCACCTATATTCCGGTGAATGTGGGTCGCGAGTGCAGTGTTTCCGCGTTGATCATTTGTTCATCACCAAAGCATTTCCTCATCAAAGGATAAAGTGCACTAATTGGGTCGCCGCGCCGCCGCTGAACTCCCATTCGATGATATCAAAGAATTGCCAATTAAACCGTCACTTCCGTTTCCGCGCATTGCGCTGTTAGAGAGCATTCACATTTTTTTTTTAATTTTTTTTTTTTTGTCTGAAAAGATATGTACATCCGTTTTAACTCCGCTCAGGAAATAGACGAGTTGCCTTTAGAAAGAGAAACCGCGGGTACTTGGGGAAAACGTGATTGGGGTGAGGTTAGGTTAGAAGCCTCTTCTGGGTTGATGGCAGCGGCGAATTACATCGGCGGCGCGTGGAGAGCGGGGTTCCACAGGGGTCGGTCTTGGGCCCCTTGCTGTGGAACCTCGCTTACGACTGGCTGCTGCGGCAGCCGGTCCTCCCCGGGACGAAGGTACTATGCTACGCGGACGACACCCTCGTCTCGGCCCGGGGGAGGAGTTACGACGAGGCTGCTCGTCTGGCCGCCACTAGCACGTCGCTGGTAGTGGACCGGATCGAGCAGCTGGGTCTGAGGGTCTCCGTCACGAAGACTGAGGCCCTCCTCTTCCACGGACCCCGCAGGGGTCCACCCCGGGGCGCGATCATCCCCGTCCGGGGCGAGAGGGTCCCAGTGCGGGCAGCCCTCAAGTATTTAGGGCTCACTCTGGATGGGCGATGGAGCTTCGGAGAGCACTTCGAACGGCTTCTCCCGAAGCTCACCGCCACCGCCGCTGCGCTGGGCAGATTGCTGCCCAATGTCGGAGGGCCGGGTCATTTGTGTCGGCGCCTATACTCTGGCATCCTGCGGAGTATGGCACTGTACGGTGCGCCCGTATGGGTGGATAGGTGCGAGACCGCCAGGAACGGGCCCGTGTTGAAGAGGGCCCAACGTATCCTGGCGGTCCGAGCCTGTCGGGCGTACCGTACGGTGTCCTGGACGGAGGGTACACTTCTCGCGGGCGATGCGCCTTGGCATCTACAGGCGCAGTCGCTCGCGGAAGTGTACCTCTTCCTGCGGGATGCCGGAGAGCGTCGGCCGGACCCGGCCACGGTCCGCCGGATCAGGCGCGTTGCTCATGACGCCCTGATCCGGCGGTGGGAGACGGAGTTAGGTAACCCTGCCGCCGGCCGGGACACGGTGGAGGCCATCAGGCCCCACCTGTCCCGGTGGATGAGCCGGCGGTACGGGGCCTTGACGTTCCACCTGGTGCAGGTGCTGACAGGCCATGGATGTTTCGGCAAGTACCTGCACCAGGTGGCTCGTAGAGAGATGACGCAGGAATGCGTCGAGTGTGGTGCGCCGATTGACACGGCGCACCACACTCTGGCGGAGTGCCCGGCACGGTGCCGCAGCGCCACGCCCTCGTCGCGCAAGTCGGCAGTGACCTCTCGCTGCCGACTGTAATCGATCGTATGTTGAGCAGCGAGAGGTCTTGGAAGGCGGTGGCCTCCTTCTGCGGCGCAGTGATGCGTCAGAAGGAGGCCGCCAAGCGCACGAGGGAGGCCGACGCCGCTGCCGCACCTGCAGGCGGCGGCGGGCCGGCGGGAGAGCGCGGCGGCAGAACCACGCCGTCCGCTTCCTCCCGCCGTGAGCGACGGGCCCCTAGCCGGGCACGGTGTGGGGGGGCCTTCGGGCCGTTGGGCGTGGCCCTTTGGGCCTTTGTCGTGTTTCCCCTGGGGGTGCGTCCCCGGGGAGTCTTGGTTTTGTCCCCTCCCTCGTCGAAGTGGGGAGTCTGAAGAGGCCGCCGCCCAATTCCTTCACGGGAGGGCGGCGGCCGGGCGTGCGCTCCGTCTTGGGCGCGCGCGGTCGTCTGTGGGGTCGGGGGGCCCCAACGTGCCGGTCCCGTGAGGGGCCGGTACGGGACGGCAGGTGGGTGCCTTTGCTCCCCGCGGGCACCCACCAGGAGGAGTTTTATACGCGGAGGCGCCCGGAGAGTTGCTTGGCTGAAACCCGGGCGTCTCCAGTACGCGTATTGCGGGACAAGCGGTGGTGGTTTTAGTGGGTATGGGGGTCACGCACAACATCTCAGTGGCCCCGAGCCCCACATAACCCGGCGTCCCCCCTCCCCCTTGAAAAGGACGCTGGGTATGCGGTAACAGCATTTCCACCAACGATATCAAAAAAAAAAAAAAAAAAGGTTAGAAGCCTCTTCCAATACTAGTGCGCTTCACCATTCTATACCATATCCGTTTACCACCAGCAATGCCATGTTATAAATACTGTATATCATTGATATTAACTTGGAAACTATATAGTAGGCGCTCTATTTCTCTCTCTCTCTCTCTCTGTTTCGGTCTCTACCCCTGTCTTTGTCTATACCTCTCTTTAAATCACTTTGTCATTTTCTCTCTGTCGCTGTTTGTTTCAATATCTCTTTCCCACTCTCTCCTATATTGAAAGCTTAAAACACATCCTCTCCGTCGATACCTGCTGCTGGACCTGCTGGTAGACTGATCAGATATTTCAATACAACAAAATGAGAGGAAACCTGATGGTAAGTTTCTCAACAGTTTGTTTCAAGTTCTCCTAATCCACGGATCTTGGTTATCTAAGCTGGATGATTTTTTTTTAATTTATCCATCACGCAGGAGCACAAGTATACATCCTATTCAGCTCCACGTCGGCTTTTATTACGTATTCTCTTTTAGCGGTTAGTTTCCATCTTGATACGGCGACAGCTGCGGGCGGTGGTTCCACTTGCCCCAGATTCGTCTGATGGAGCAGCAGCATCCGCTGCGAGGGTCGCGTTTGGTTCAGTACACGGCTAACTCAGTTTTCCAAACTGAAGTACCATGCAGTCGACGAAACTTAATTTAGATAGCGAATTCAACTTGACGCTCATTTCCACCCCTACACTGCAATTAAACTACTGTTATATGGTTTGAAGGGCGCTGTAGATAATAGAATTAAATTATCGCTTCTACCTATCTAAGCTGCTTTAAAAAGTACTTCGGGATTCATTGAAGGGACTCATGGAAGGGACAATGCAAGGGAAGCTCATGACGTCCGTGAAATAAAATAATCTAGTACCTAGATATAAAACAGGATACCTAACGTAACACTGAGGCAGCGCAATGAACAGACCTCTTTACGCAACACTTTCTTCGAAGAAGGGAATTGCGAGGCAGCAATTAATTAAAACATAAAAACAAACAAGTTCTTATTCCTTTCAGGCTTTTTCTGCAGCTCGCTTGCGGAGGGGATGAAGAAAAAAACAAAGTAAATTCCCCCCCAACCCCCCACTTTCCACCCCAAGCGACAGGGGTTGATAATAAATTAAAGGAAAAGTGCGGTGTATATATAAAACGACTAGTTGAACGCGGCCGACGTGGTGTGTAATAGCCTTAAACAATTCTTAGTTTATGTGTGTGTGTGTGTGTGTGGAGGGGAGATGGGGGTGAGGGTGAGGATCACGAAAAGAAGCTTCTAGAACTTAAGATTACGAGTCCATCCACCAAAATCAGCTGGTATCGTATCAGGGTGAGCTCTGGTATCTCTCAACGACGGCCTTCAACCATCTTCCCAACCGACAACAGCCTCAACAACCTTCGCCAACAGAGTTGTGCTGAAGGAATGTGACCAGTTCCTACTCTATATCCTCACCATCAGGGCTAGACCTGATGACCTATTTAGTCGCCTTCTACAGCCACTACTTTCCTTTTGTCATTAACTAAAGGAACCTTAAACTGTTTCCCACAAATTCAAACATTTGTGGGATTTGTTCAACTGATTCCAAATGTATAAAGACTAGCCAACAATTATCATCACCATCATTATCATCATCATCATTATCATCACCATCATTATCATCATCATCATCATCATTATCATCATCATTATCATCATCATCATTATCATCACCATCATTATCATCATCATTATCATTATCATCACCATCATCATCAGCCGATAGACCTCCACTGCTAGACAAAGGCCTTACAAAGTTACACTTATTACAAATGTATTAATACGGAACCCTAACAATTTTTATAAACACTACCCCAGGTATTCCTCATATATTTATATTACTTTCGCAGCCGACATTGCTGTGATCCGGTTTGAAGGGCGCTGTAGCTATTACTAGCGGCAGTGTCTCTGGTGTCGGAGACCGTCCAGTTAGGTACCATCGCAACGCCCATTATAGCCGACAAAATATACCGTGATCCGGTTTGAAGGGTTCATGCGTTATGGGCGGACGTATCACTTACCATCAGGTGAACGACCTGCTCGTGTCGTTAAATAAAAAAAAATGTATTTTATGTGTAGGGTAGATCTAATAGTCGTCTTAATATGCCTCTACCCACCCTATCCATAAAGAGCGTTTTAAATTTCTAGACCCTTCCAGAACCTATTAATCCTTCTAGAATTTTCAATTTGACTTTATGGTCCTCAGTTTGAGGGCCACCGTCGTTATATCGGCTGCTCCGGTTCAGGTACGACATATATCAAAGGCGCCTCCGTCGTGAACGTGGGGGCGTTAAGAGTCGCCGGGGAGGGAGATTGGGGGGAGGAATTCCCCCGTTTACGGACACCGGGGATTCCTGAGTTGATGAAATACCTCGGCAGCGGCAGCGGAGCCCGCCGGCGCCCGTAAATAGTTTCATTCAATGGAGTTATTAAATTTGAAAATTTATTGAAAGCCTCACGAAAGCATCCAAACGAAAACGTCTTTTGCAATGCTTGCGAGTGAGCCTGTCACGTGATGTTCAGTGATCACCCACGCACCAACACGACGGCTGCACCTTGGAACACCATCATTGCATTGTGACCGTTAAGGTAGTAGTAGATTTCATCCTTGAAGGTCGAAAGGTCGTACCGTTTTGGAGCTGAAGCTGGAGAGAGCTGGTTTTAACAGTATCGGATATAGCTGGCGTTACCAAGGCTGTAGACTAGGCCCCACAGTCTTTACCCTTTGATTTTATTTCAAATTGATCATGTATGTACATATATAGTTTTTTTTTTTTTTTTAAAAGTGACGAAATAAACAGGAACACTGTGGTATCACTCGATGATGAGTGATACACATTTCCATAAAAATAGGCGCTAATTAGGATGATATATATAACACCATACTGTGCTCGTCTTGAAACATACGATGTTAAATCTCGTTACGACAATAGTAACAGCTACAACGCCCTTCAAACCGGAACGCAGTAATATTTGCTCGGCACCGGTAGTTGGCTGCAGCAGTCGCTGCGGTGGTACAGAAACACTACCAGCAGTTGTATACATTTGTATGTTACAAATTATACCGTCAAAAAAAAAAAAAAAACTACTGGCTTATGTCCAGCGGTGGACGTCCATCGGCTGACGATGGTGATGGTGATGATGATGATGATGATGATAATGATGATGATGAATCGTAAACAAGCAAGTTCAGGTTAACCTCATCACTGGTATCCAGTTCATCATCAGATGCATCCGTTGCATCAGTGGAATCGCTAACACCTTCAGTTTCATCGACGTGTGGCGCCATTGCACACATTACTGCGATCCGGTTTGAAGGGCGCTCTGGCTTGTAATATTACTGGGGTAACGAGACTTTATATCTCGTCTCAAGGTGACGAGCGCGTGGTGTATGCCATCCTAACTAGCGCCGTAGCGGGCGTATCACTCGATATCAGGTGAACATCAGCATATTAGCATAATCCAACAAATGTGATTCTTTAGGATATTCCGCTCTCCCCCAGCGGCCTGAAGCGGTCTAGATATATCTAGACATGTCTAGATGTATCTAGATGTATTAACTAATTAGGGTGGAAACTGGGCCACCGGGTCGGCGCGGCGCTCCACTGCACCCCAACTGGATAAAAATTCTACCCTCATGCGGCACCTTAACGCGACTCACTGAAAGGAGAACGTGTCTCGAAAATTAATTAAAAAAAAAAAAAAAAAAAATAGTAAACAAGTTGCAGGAAACGTACTATGGAACAGTAAAGAAAAAAAATGTATTCCGATGTAACTGGCACAGCTTCAACTTCTAGTAGACTACTAACAATACTGCGCTCCGGTTTCAGGGGCGCTGCGGACGGTTATGTGGGTAGTTAAACAAATTCCTCGTGAGCTTTGACATGACTATCTGATGGTGGTGTAATGGTGGTATACCGAAGCACCACATTGCGCTCGTCACCTGAGACAGGTTGAGTCTCATCGCCCCAGTAATTTCATTAGCTGCGGCGTCCTTCAAACCGGATCACAGTAGTGATAGTAGGTGGGGTAGTAACTACCTAGATGTTCTCCGAAAATAGAGACACTACCACCAGTTATAGCTATCGGTCCTTCAAACCGGATCACAGCAATGTTCTCATACTGCTTCATTGCCCTTTGATTTTTCTAACTGCAGGTCCTTCGAGCCGGACAGCGACGATATTTACAAATAATTGACGGTGGATACAGGCCCCTGAGGTGGTGGTAAAATCTACCAGCGATTAACATCACACACCCCCTTTTTTGAGCATCACACACCCCCTTTTTTTTGAGCATCACACACCCTTTTTTGAGCATCACACACCCCCTTTTTTTGAGCATCACACACCCCCTTTTTTTTGAGCATCACACACCCCTTTTTTTGAGCATCACACACCCCCTTTTTTTGAGCATCACACACCCCCTTTTTTTTGAGCATCACACACCCCTTTTTTTTGAGCATCACACACACCCCTTTTTTTTTGAGCATCACACACCCCCTTTTTTTGAGCATCACACACCCCTTTTGAGCATCACACACACCACCTTTTTTTGAGCATCACACACCCCTTTTTTTGAGCATCACACACCCCTTTTTTGAGTATCACACACCCCTTTTTTGAGCATCACACACCACCTTTTTTGAGCATCACACACCACCTTTTTTTTTGAGAGCATCACACACCCCCCTTTTTTTTTGAGTATCACACACCCCTTTTTTGAGTATCACACACCACCTTTTTTGAGCATCACACACCCCTTTTTTTTTGAGCATCACACACCCCTTTTTGAGCATCACACACCCCTTTTTTTGAGTATCACACACCACCTTTTTTTGAGCATCACACACCCCTCTTTTGAGCATCACACACCCCTTTTGGAGCATCACACACCTCTTTTTGAGCATCACACACCACCTTTTGAGCATCACACACCCCCTTTTTGAGCATCACACACCACCTTTTGAGCATCACACACCCCCTTTTTTTTTGAGAGCATCACACACCCCTTTTTTGAGCATCACACACCCCTTTTTTTGAGTATCACACACCCCTTGAGCATCACACACCCCTTTTGAGCATCACACACACCCCTTTTGAGCATCACACACCCCTTTTTTTGAGTATCACACACCCCCTTTTTGAGCATCACACACCCCCCTTTTTTTTTGAGCATCACACACCCCTTTTGAGCATCACACACCCCTTGAGCATCACACACCCCTTTTTCTGAGCATCACACACACCACCTTTTGAGCATCACACACCCCTTTTTTGAGAGCATCACACACCCCTTTTTTTGAGCATCACACACACCCCTTTTGAGCATCACACACCACCTTTTGAGCATCACACACCACCTTTTTTTTTGAGCATCACACACCCCTTTTTTGAGTATCACACACCCCTTTTTTTGAGCATCACACACCACCTTTTGAGCATCACACACCCCTTTTTTTGAGCATCACACACACCCCTTTTTTGAGTATCACACACCCCTTGAGCATCACACACCCCTTTTGAGTATCACACACCCCTTTTGAGCATCACACACCCCTTTTTGAGCATCACACACCCCTTGAGCATCACACACCCCTTTTGAGCATCACACACCCCTTTTTTGAGCATCACACACCCCTTTTTTGAGCATCACACCCCCTTTTTCTGAGCATCACACACCACCTTTTTTGAGCATCACACACCCCTTTTTTTGGAGCATCACACACCCCTTTTTTGAGCATCACACACCCCTCTTTTTGAGCATCACACACCTCTTTTTGAGCATCACACACCCCTTTTTTGAGCATCACACACCCCTTGAGCATCACACACCCCTCTTTTTGAGCATCACACACCTCTTTTTGAGCATCACACACCCCCTTTTTTGAGCATCACACACCTCTTTTTGAGCATCACACCCCCTTTTTGAGCATCACACACCCCTTTTTCTGAGCATCACACACCACCTTTTGAGCATCACACACCCCTTTTTTGAGCATCACACACCCCTTTTTGAGCATCACACACCCCTTTTTTGAGCATCACACACCCCTTTTTGAGCATCACACACCCCTTTTTTGAGCATCACACACACCCCTTTTTGAGCATCACACACCCCTTTTGAGCATCACACCCCCTTTTTGAGCATCACACACCTCTTTTTGAGCATCACACACCCCTCTTTTTGAGCATCACACACCCCTTTTTTGAGCATCACACACCCCTTTTTTGAGCATCACACACCCCTTTTGAGCATCACACACCCCCTTTTTGAGCATCACACACCCCCTTTTGAGCATCACACACACCCCTTTTGAGCATCACACACCCCTTGAGCATCACACACCCCTTGAGCATCACACACACCCCCTTTTTTTTTGAGCATCACACACCCCTTGAGCATCACACACCCCCTTTTTTGAGCATCACACACCCCCTTTTTTGAGCATCACACACACCCCCTTTTTTGAGTATCACACACCCCTTGAGCATCACACACCCCTTGAGCATCACACACCCCCTTTTTTGAGCATCACACACCCCCTTTTTTTGAGCATCACACACCCCCTTTTTTGAGCATCACACACCCCCTTTTTTTGAGCATCACACACCCCCTTTTTTTGAGCATCACACACCCCCTTTTTTTGAGAGGGGGCTCCGCGGTCGCGCGCGCGTGCGAGCTAAGCGTTTGAATTAATGTTAATTTACATAGTAATTAAGCTCACGTACAGTTTACGTGCGGGGCTGCTTCCGCCGGATGAAAGGGAGAGGGTTGGGGAGGAGGAGGAGGTGGTGCCTCGCGACCACTCCGCGACTTCGACGACGACCGTCTTTTTTTTTAACTACCCCTCTAAAAGAGTAGCTTCCTTTCCGACTAAACCGTTCTCGTGATTCTGTGGCGTATCTCTCATCTGTTTCCCTCTCATTTCCGTTATACCATCAGTAAGGGGTTCCTCGCTCACCAACTCACCGGACCCAAGCCAAGATCACCAGCTCGTGGTGCAGCCAGCTGATCAACAGACGAGCCTCTGGCTTCTATCGACCTGGTGGAATTTGGTCCAAATCCTCATCACATGTAGCCGTTAGTACCGGAAGCCGTGCTGACTGTATGTGGACATCTTGTCCAGTAGTGGACGTGGACGTCAATCGGCTGATGATGATGATGATGATGATGACCATCAGTACACCGACGAGCGTTTAATCATCATCAACAGCCGATAGACAGCGATTGCTGGAGGCCTCCCACATCGATCAAGTTGGGACTCGTGTGGAGGGTTTGGGCCATTTCCCACCACACTGGCCCAATACCTGTCGATGGGAGCTATAGCTTGGTTAGTTGATTAGCAGGCTGCACCACGAGCTGGTGATCTTGGCTTGGCTCGCGTGACTCACTACACGAGAGCAGTTACCAAACACGTCCACTCCGCACCGCCGCTCGGCAAAGAATGACATAATCTATGACTCATCTACCATAGATAGGGTTGCCAACGCACAAAAAAAAAAAAAAATTACTGCTGCTAGATCACTGTTGCCAGAAGACGATCTAAGTACCACCACAGCGCTAAACTGAAGTGTGCAAGCAGTTCCTTAATCCGGCTCGAAGGACCGGCCCGTCGAACCGGATTACTGTCTTAACGACACTTGGTCTCATTGGTCAACAGTAGTTTACCAGACGTTACCATAATCCGGTTCGAAGGATAAGGTAATAATAATATATCGGCTAACGTGTATACTTACCGCTACCAAGTAAGATATATGATAAATATTTATCGTTACTACGCGATAGTAATATAGGAATGTGACTGTTCGCGTGATCGAAATTTTATAGCAGTAGCTCGAACAGCATGTCTTTGAAGCTTATTATGGCAGAGGCGTAGTGCTTGTGAATATAGTTCACAAAGCACTCGAACCCTGATAGTTCAGCGGGTAACGCCAGAGGAGTTGATGGTTCGATTCCCAGGATATGAACGAGAACGTTGGATGGGAATCGATATGACGGCAGAACGGCATTTATAGACTTGAGGCATTCGCTAGCTAGGTGGATATGTGGGACTGTGGCCGGTCCCAACAGTGGGACTGGTAAGTGGGCTCTCCATTTGTTACTACCCTATTTAGATATTACGACCTTAACATGGGGACAATAACAGCACGGTCATAATATCATCACCATTACATCACCACCATTAAAAGCTACACAATACCATCACCGAGTTACATCACCACCATGACATCACCACCATTAAAAGCTCCACAATACCATCACCGAGTTACATCACCACCATGACATCACCACCATTAAAAGCTCCACAATACCATCACCTAATTATATCACCACCATTAAAAGCTCCACAACATCGTCACCATTACATCACCACCATAACATCACGGTCATAATATCATCACCATGACATCACCACCATTAAAAGCCCTACAATACCGTCACCATTACATCACCACAATTTCAATCTCCATATCATCACCATCACGGCACCACCACTGTGTGCCGGTGCCACACGTGTGTATACATGCAGCAGTAACCGGAACTAAACCACCCCCATCCCTCTCACCCCCGTCTGCGCGGAGTTTTTAAGTGATTTTTAAGTTGCGCCACGTTACCGCCGCGCGCGAACACGTCCGAGCCGGACGGACGGCGTGACGTGTGTCGGGGAATTACCGACAGTCCCACTGCCGCTGGGGCACTTCAAACCGGAACGCAGCAGTGTCTTCCGCTGCGATGGCATCTATATAGACGGTCCTTAGCACTACAAACTTACCACCTGTAATCACAGCTACAGCGTCCTTCAAACCGGAACAATGCGGAAAATTAAATGTTCACGTACCTTCCTCTATAGACTATTGGAATACGGAACGGTTTCCATCAGAAGGTACTACACAGTGCAATCCGGCTCGAAGGACCGCAAGCCAATGAATTCCTGACCACGGCGTGTGCACTGATAACTTGAACTTAGTGGATTAATATCAAACAACTTGAACTATTAATTTTTATTGATGCTTAGACAAAGCTTCAACTTACACCCCCACTCACCCCCATCTTGATAAAAACACCAAATTTACCCGGTGTTCGTGTATATACTTCCATATCAGATTTGTAATAAAGAGATGTAAAAAAAAAAAAAACACTCACACAAACAAGCGCCGGCGGAAACGGACGGCGTTTGATAAAGTTCTAAATAAGTAATAACTAGGGCGGCGTTTAAGTTATATATGAACGGAACGAACGGGACGCATGTATACGCATGCGCACGGGTGGGAGCGAGACGGAAGATGCGCGAGCAATCGCACCAACGCACCAGCCTCCGCGGCGTTCGCTTCCCAACAGACATTAGCACTTTGTACTCACAATTAACATACAACAGATTATCATTTATTAGGATATTTTCACTACAACACATCACTTATATCTTTTAGAAACAACAATAAGTACTTTTAACACGATAACTTAATTAACTACAGCGCTTTTCAAGTGTTAATTAAGTAACGTAATAAACGGCTGGTGCACACCACCGAGCAGAACCCAGCTGTTTTAGAAACACAAAACGCACATTAAAAATGTAATGCAGTGTAAACATTTCAACTGCAACCAATACGTCGAAAACTAATCTGACGTTTGCGATCACTCAGAATTGAGTGTTTATTCCTATTCTATATAGAAGGTTAAAACAAAGTCGCCGCGCACAAATGACTTAATACAGCGGCGTCGGAGCTACACGAACACACGCCACCGCATACAGTTCAGATTGTTATCATTACCACCGCAAACGTTTGAATTATTACACTACAACTGTTTTTCTGTATTTTATATATATTTACAATTAAATGTATATATATATATACTACATGTAGTGTATATATATATACATGTAGTGTATATATACTGACAGACGCACCGCTCGTGTATATATATACATATGTATGTCAACACATACAAACCGATGTAATTAACATCAGTCATTTGAAGCTTTCCTCTATTGAGTCCAGTTGAAGTCTAGATTTTATTAAAAAAAAAAAAAGAAACCTAGTATATATACTGAAGTTAGTCTCCTAAGTACTGCTACAGTTGATGCTTGTAGTCCTAGGTTACTAAGTATAGAGCTAAGTTAACACTAAGCTATAGTTAAAAGCGGTGTGAAGTTGTAAGTAGTGGGCTTCAAGTGTTCAGGTTGCTAAGCGACGCAGTACGGCGTTTGTGGAGCAGGGAGGGTGTCAGAGGGTTCCGGAGGGTTTAGGAGGGCCGTAACCCTCACCAGGGCAAGGTTAGGAGTCCAGCTCGAGGTCAAGACCTTCGTAAAGCGCTGATGATGACCAGGGAGCGAGAAAAGTCAAACTACCCAAAATAGAAGCGTTGGTATTGACGATTGATGCTTTAAACAGAAGAGCAATCACTGTGACTACTACTATCAAACGACCTGTGATCCGGTTTGAAGGACGCCGCAGCTATTGAAGTTAAATATAGTAAAGACTCTCATCAGCGTCTAGAGTATTTCATCGCATTTTTTATTTTTTCTATACCTACAGCGCCCTTCAAACCGGAACAATATAAAATGATATAAACTGCCACGTCATTGCATTCGTTGAGACACAGGATGTTCAGTCCCATTACCTTAAAAATATAATTTTTTAACTACAGCGTCCTTCAAACCGGATCACAGTACTGTGTGGGTATATATATATCCCCACTCCTCGCTCACTGCGGTAGTTAACAATGTCCGAGTGGAAGCACTCCGCTGATCTGTTCCCGCAGATAACGTCGACGTTGACAAATGGCGGGCGCGATCGCGCGGCGCCGCGATAGTCGACTAATTAGTACACGCCTTTGTACTACAATAGTACCCACAATTAGTCGACTCGATAAAGCTACAAGAAGTCTCAATCTTCAACGGGCAAAGCTTTAAAGGGTGGGTGGAAGGGATGGCGGTAACGGACATCAACTCCAGTTTGAACGGCGCTGTACACACTAACGCCCTTCGAACCGGATAACAGATTTGTTAACCGTTCTCCGCTGTAATAGTAGCTGCGGCAGTCACCATCAACAGAGACCTACCACCAGTCCACCACGCTCCCGCAGGTAGCTGATGGTGAAGGTACTCGGCAATTGGGAGTAACCCTTCATCCGACTGAACTCAACGTGGCTATGGAACTAGGAAAGGTAGGGTACATTACCGTGTTCCGGTTTGAAGGGCGCTGCAGCTAGTGAAGTCAGCGATGTATCGATATGAAACATGTTACATCTGAATCGACGAGTACAATACGGTGCAGTGTGTACCATCCTAACTCGCATCACATTGATCCGGTTTGAAGGGCGCTGCAGCTAGTGAAATTGCTGGGGTAATTTAACATCTTACGCAACATCGATCCCAATGCGGTGTAGTATGTATATCATCTAGCTTCAAGTTAACTTCGACTGAAATTAAAAAAAAAAAAAAAAAACTAGTGTCCCCGTGTGCGTGAGGGTAGTTGTATATTATGATGTCCCATTGTGATTGTGTATGCAAATTGTAGCCGTCACGCGACGCCGCGGCGCCGCGGCAGCGTAATGACAGCGCTCACGTGTAATTAGGTGACAAAAATCACTTGTTCGCATGATCGCACACAACACACCACCCCCCTAACTGCTTCACACCACCACCACCGCCACCGCCACCATCACCACCACCACCACCGCCGCCGCGTCACGCGACACGCACACGACTAGTTCATTATCATTAAACAATTCAACTGTCCCTTTGTTGGAGTAAAGCTTCATTATGTATTAACATTGTGGTGCTCATCGGCCAACACTCGATAATACGTGACGCTAGCTTGGATGATGTACACTGCAACGCGTGCCGGCTGCAACAGGCGCTGCGGCGGTACCTAGACGGTCTGCGGCGACAGAGACACTACCACCAGTGATAGGTATAGCGTCCTTCAAACCGGTTCACAGCAATGTCCGCACAGCACCGCGCCGGCTGCAACAGGCGCTGCGGCGGTACCTAGACGGTCTGGTGGCGACAGAGACACTACCACCAGTGATAGGTATAGCGTCCTTCAAACCGGATCACAGCAATGTCCGCACAGCACCGCGTGCCGGTTGCAACAGGCGCTGCGGCGGTACCTAGACGGTCTGGTGGCGACAGAGACACTACCGCCAGTGATAGGTATAGCATCCTTCAAACCGATCACAGCAATGTCCGCACAGCACCGCGTGCCGGTTGCAACAGGCGCTGCGGCGGTACCTAGACGGTCTGCGGCGACAGAGACACTACCACCAGTGATAGGTATAGCGTCCTTCAAACCGGATCACAGCAATGTCCGCACAGCACCGCGTGCCGGTTGCAACAGGCGCTGCGGCGGTACCTGAACGGTCTGCGGCGACAGAGACACTACCGCCAGTGATAGGTATAGCATCCTTCAAACCGGATCACAGTAATGTCCGCACAGCACCGCGTGCCGGTTGCAACAGGCGCTGCGGCGGTACCTAGACGGTCTGCGGCGACAGAGACACTACCACCAGTGATAGGTATAGCGTCCTTCAAACCGGATCACAGCAATGTCCGCACAGCACCGCGTGCCGGCTGCAACAGGCGCTGCGGCGGTACCTGAACGGTCTGCGGCGACAGAGACACTACCGCCAGTGATAGGTATAGCGTCCTTCAAACCGGATCACAGCAATGTCCGCACAGCACCGCGTGCCGGTTGCAACAGGCGCTGCGGCGGTACCTAGACGGTCTGCGGCGACAGAACACTACCGCCAGTGATAGGTATAGCGTCCTTCAAACCGGATCACAGCAATGTCCGCACAGCACCGCGTGCCGGTTGCAACAGGCGCTGCGGCGGTACCTAGACGGTCTCCGGCGACAGAGACCAGTAGTGACTTCAGCGTCCTTCAAACCGATCACAGCAATGTCCGCACAGCACCGCGTGCCGGCTGCAACAGGCGCTGCGGCGGTACCTGAACGGTCTGCGGCGACACAGAGACACTACCGCCAGTGATAGGTATAGCGTCCTTCAAACCGATCACAGCAATGTCGCACAGCACCGCGTGCCGGCTGCAACAGGCGCTGCGGCGGTACCTAGACGGTCTGCGGCGACAGACACTACCGCCAGTGATAGGTATAGCATCCTTCAAACCGGATCACAGCAATGTCCGCACAGCACCGCGTGCCGGCTGCAACAGGCGCTGCGGCGGTACCTGAACGGTCTGCGGCGACAGAGACACTACCGCCAGTGATAGGTATAGCATCCTTCAAACCGGATCACAGCACGTCCGCACAGCACCGCGTGCCGGCTGCAACAGGCGCTGCGGCGGTACCTGAACGGTCTGCGGCGACAGAGACCAGTAGTGACTTCAGCGTCCTTCAAACCGGTTCACAGCAATGTCCGCACAGCACCGCGTGCCGGTTGCAACAGGCGCTGCGGCGGTACCTGAACGGTCTGCGGCGACAGAGACACTACCGCCAGTGATAGGTATAGCGCCCTTCAAACCGGATCACAGCAACGTCCGCACAGCACCGCGTGCCGGCTGCAACAGGCGCTGCGGCGGTACCTAGACGGTCTGCGGCGACAGAGACACTACCGCCAGTGATAGGTATAGCGCCCTTCAAACCGGATCACAGCAACGTCCGCACAGCACCGCGTGCCGGCTGCAACAGGCGCTGCGGCGGTACCTAGACGGTCTGCGGCGACACAGAGACACTACCGCCAGTGATAGCTATAGCATCCTTCAAACCGATCACAGCAATGTCCGCACAGCACCGCGTGCCGGCTGCAACAGGCGCTGCGGCGGTACCCAGACGGTCTGCGGCGACAGAGACACCACCGCCAGTGATAGGTATAGCATCCTTCAAACCGATCACAGCAATGTCCGCACAGCACCGCGTGCCGGCTGCAACAGGCGCTGCGGCGGTACTCCAGACGGTCTGGTGGCGACAGAGACACTACCGCCAGTGATAGGTATAGCATCCTTCAAACCGGATCACAGCAATGTCCGCACAGCACCGCGTGCCGGCTGCAACAGGCGCTGCGGCGGTACTCCAGACGGTCTGCGGCGACAGAGACACTACCGCCAGTGATAGGTATAGCATCCTTCAAACCGGATCACAGCAATGTCCGCACAGCACCGCGCCGGCTGCAACAGGCGCTGCGGCGGTACTCTAGACGGTCTGCGGCGACACAGAGACACTACCGCCAGTGATAGGTATAGCATCCTTCAAACCGGATCACAGCACGTCCGCACAGCACCGCGTGCCGGCTGCAACAGGCGCTGCGGCGGTACCTAGACGGTCTGCCGCGACAGAGACACTACCGCCAGTGATAGCTACAGCGCCCTTCAAACCGGATCACAGCAATGTCCGCACAGCACCGCGTGCCGGCTGCAACAGGCGCCGGCCTCACCACCAGGTCGCAGTGCAGTCGCAGTGTACACTAACCTAACCAGCGCTACCGTTGCACCGGCGCTTAACTTATTGATCAACTCGCCGCTTGCTTTAAAATCCATCCCGCTCTTCCTCTCTCTCTCTCTCTGTCTCTCTCTTTCCTCCGCTATCACTAGTACCCCCTCCTCTTTCCTTCCTCCCCTCACTCCCGCCGACATTGACACGCGCCGCGAATAAATCAGAGCGAACAGACAGTAGTACTCGCGCGCGCGTGTGTGAGCTTGATCGATGACGCACCCGGCGGCGCGTCGGCCGGTGTCCCGCGCGTGCACTTGCCAGGGTTCGATTCCGTACGCGGGTGATCATTCGATTTAAAGTAGTCGCGATGTATCTTACAACGGAAGTTAAGTTTAATGGGAATCAAACCCGCGACAACTGTTGATATGTTTCACGTACATAACTGTGATCCGGTTTGAAGGACGCTGTAGCGATTTCAACTACGATAACGAGACAACATAAGTTTCAAAGCGAGCACAATGCGTTGCAGTGTATGGTATCCTAACTAGCGCCATTTTATCATAGGCAGGCGTATCACTTGATATCAAGTGTTTCAAGTTCAATTAGTCTTATCTCCATCAAATGACCCATCACTTATATACGAGTGACCATACAATTGTTAGAGTACCGTCTCACTCTGCGCGTAGAAAGAGACGGCGTACTTAATAGAACACATATATAATATATCGCAATCTGTAGGTCGCGATAGCTCAGTGCGTAGCGGCCGGGTCGGAGAGGCGCGGGTTCAATTCCCGGTGGGCTTAAAAAATATATGACATCACGACCGAGACATCTAATAGATCAATAGCTTATCTACCAGTATGCCCAGAGTCCCAGCTGTGGGTATATAAAAAAAAATTCAAAACAAATAACGGCATCCGTCACTCAAGCTCCATTGGTAAGCGCATGGTTCAATACACGAACACCCTCTTCCTGCGGACGTTAGGGGACGCGACGACCCCTATCCGTGACGGCGGCACGCGACGGCCACGTGACCGGCTCGCATAGATCACAGATAATTAGGGTTCCGTTATGTTTAGTGAAATCTATACTAACGAGTGGGTAAATTTATTTCGTGGGGTCGCGCGATGGGGGGTGATATGGTGGTGGTGGTCACCGTCACGTCATCAAAATCGGGCATCGAACCCGAGCCTTTACGAGTCACGAGTTAGGCTCTGATGGGGTTCCGTGACTGTACTCTTGAAGACTGAAGTAGTTTCAGTTGGTAGATATCGAGCACGTGACCATCCCCTCTTCCACCCAGGGTCAGGGTATCTGATGGGAGGACTCCCCCCCGTTTGGAATATATCATTGATCAGGCTTACGTTCCCCACGATGAGACAAGCTGAACGTTCACTTGATATTAAGTGATACGGCCTGTACTTAGCAACACATTGCGCTCGTCGTCTTCAGATATGTTTCGTTACCGCGGTAATTTCACTACCTACAACGCCTTTCAAACCGGAACCATAGACGGACGGCACGATATTGTGATATACATCCAACAACACAAAATCAATTCTGCTAAAGATATCTATTAAGGTATTCTATTTCTTTTTTTGTCAATCTACCGTCAGTAAATTTTCACGATCTACCCTCCAATCACGATAAGCTACAGCGCCCTACACACCGGAACCATAGACGGGCAATACGATATTGTGATCACTGTACAAAACTTCACAGGAGAAACTAAAAAATTTATTCTGTTCAAGATAAATGTACAAGTAATTTTTTTGTCAATCTACCGTCAGTAAATTTTCACAATCTACCCTCCAATCCCGACAAGGTACATCTAAGTCCTCGCTGTACAGCTCAATCGAGCGTTTAATATTCAACGTCGGCACACACAAATGATTCAAGTAACACGTTAAGTTAACAGCTTAAACTTAACCCGCCAGTGACGGTAACGTGACGGTACCGTCACGTTACCGACGCAGAAATTACTTCACATGTAATTTGTAGTGACGACGCGTCGTTTGCGAGTGGGGGGTGGGGGTTGGGGGTTGCATTATGGTGTTAGGGAGGTTGCTCCAAGTCCGTTACTGCGGGTAGGTAAACATTAGTCGCTGGTGAAGGCGTGGTGGTAAAAATCAACGCGGGTACTTCTACTATCTGTTCCGGTTTGAAGGGCAGTGGAGCTAGTGGATACTTCACCGGCTATAGCGTCGTTCAATCCGGAATAGATAGAACCCTACTGTTGTTTGATCGTTTTAGTAGTTACAGCGCCCTTCGAACCGGAGCAGAAGTATTTTTACACACCACTTTTGGTTGATAATTTAATTAGATACAAAGTCCTTCAAACCGGAATAGAAATATTTGAGCACACTACTCTTGTATGATAATTTTGGTAGCTGCAAATCGGAACGGAAATGTTGGAACGCACTTCTATGCTTGCGTGGTAGTTTCAATAGCTATAGCGTCCTTCAAACCGGAACATAAATGCACACCTCCAAACTGAGATAAGACAACGTATATCATCAGGCGATGTACATCATTCTAAGCAGCTAACCGATGAAACAAATTAACGACAGCGTCGAATCCCAGCAGTGGGACTAATAAGTGGGAAGCTGAATGCCCGCCATAAAGCTAAACTCTTCACCGCTGCCGCCATATTGAATTCAATTTCCGGTTTCCGCCGGGCTCGTTACGGTAATGGTTTATTCAGGGCGCGCACGTAAATGATTATTACACATTAATGGCGACGACATTACTGCGATACAGTTATAACTACCGCCGGATTAGTTTTCAGAATACACCCGCGAGCTGTTAACGATCGTACAATGGAGTACTGATGGTGAAAAGATTGGAATATAACATATATACACTACGTCTTATTCATAAAAAATCCGTACGATCACTTGATTTCAAGTGATACGGCCGATAACTAGGATGATATACACTGCAACTAAATTACTTATTACAATCTATACAGCTAGTAAGTCCTGTTACTCCAATAATATCGTTGTAGGTCCTTCGAACCGGAACATCATATACACCGAATACAGATGATGGTGAGGCACCACCACCAGCTCAGAACACCATTTAAATTAAGTACATTTCTACCGCCAAATAGTGATGTGCATATGTCACTATGTTCCGGTTTGAAAGGTGTTGTAGCTAGTGCAATAATTAAAGTAACGAAATTTAATATCTTAAGTCTGAGTATCACTTACCATCACTACCAAAATCATACCACAAGCCCCAACAAGGCGGAGCGATGATGTGGTGATTGTGGACAGCGCAAGACCTAGGGCCGGTGAAAGAATAGGTCTTTGTTCAGCAGTGGGCAATGTGAAGACTGATAATGTATACCACCAGTACTGGTAGAGGTAGTGTTGGGAGGCCTCCCACACGGTGGACCGATCGATGTGGAGATCTTTGGAGAGGCCTGATGGTGATGATACCACCAGAAGGGTTGTAAAGGGTCTTGCACCCTGTTAATCAATGTACTAGGCTCTGGCTCCCACCAAGCCCGCATTAGGTCAGCGTGGTGGGAAACGGCCCAAATCCTCCCCTATGAACCTGTTACAAACGGTAGGTAGTGCCCGATACCAGAGGTCATGGTGACTGTAAGGTCGCTGGTGTCGACGGCCAATGTCCAGCAGTGGACATCTGTCGATGATTTGTTTACCAGCAGAAGTCATAGCGTCCAGAGTCAAGTAGTAAGTGAATGCAAGCGTCAATTTATATATAGGTGCGCACGCGCCACGTCCGCCCCGCGCGGCGGCCGCGCCGCGACTGACCGTTTCAAGCCGCGGGCGTCGTTATATACTCAGTACTATGTATGCGGGTACTACGCGAATGTTTATGAAATGGCCCTACAAATATTCAGTGGTAGTAGTTTTTTTTTTTTTTTAATTCAATAAATTGCGCTGTCGGCTTGAGACATAGCATATTAAATTTAGTTGCCTCAATATTTGCACTACAGCGCCTTTCAAACAGGAACAGCGAGTTTGGCAAATGGTATTCTAAGCTGGTGCTGGTACGTGACCATCCTCTATTGAACTGTTATCTCTGTCGTCGGACACAGTCTAAGTAGACTTAGTTCCGGCTCGAAGGACCTATAGCGATATTACTGATATAGCAAGACTTACTGTTTGTATTAAAATAAGCTGTACTTGCTGCGGTGTATATCATCCTAATTATCGGCCGTACCCCGGTAATTTCAATAGCTACAACGCCTTTTAAACCGGATCACTATAATGTCCGCACAGTACTGTGTGTCGGCTGGTACCTGGACGGTCCCCGGCAACAGCGACACTACCACCAGTGAAAAGTTACCAAACCAGTCTCCGGCTACAGTGACCACCCCCACCCCCACCACCACCACCACCACCACATTGCGTATTACCACCAGATGGTCGCTCAACAATTTCATTTCCCACACTATATTCAACATGTCGGACACGCTTTAAAAAACAATCCATTTTTGAATAAATGAATTTCGATCCCACCCTCGCGGCGGCGCCCCTGACCGGGACACACACTCACCCCCTATATAAACTCGCCCTTCGTTAAGGGTGCTCGGTCGCGCGGAATCGAACCCGTTGCTGGTATTAAAATGCTTTATTTATTTTCTCACACAATCAAACATTTTTTTTTTTTTTTGGATTAGATTATTTAAATATAATTCACACAGTCCATCTCTCTCTCTCTCATGCGCTGTCTCTTTCTGTCATAAGGCCAACAAGTCGCTCCGTGAACTAGCGAGTGCAGTTTGCGGGTACTTTGAGAAATAAGATCGGCGACTCGTAACTCAATTTCCCGCCAGCACTCCAACTGATTCGTTCACGGTGCGGGTAGTAATAGATGTATTATTTCAGTGTACTTAAGGGGGGGGATCTGCACCTCGGCGGGCGGTAATTTATTAAGGGGAAGATTTAAGGCGCGCCATTTCCATTTCATCGCTCCGGCGACATCAAAGCGCCCGCGAGCTTACAAAAGCTTTTAAAAGTTCGAACGCGAAAAGAAACATTCTGATATTTCACAGTTTTTTTTTTTTTTAACACTTGTCTTCAATTCACGTGATTTTAAGTGACTAATAATTTTGATTGTCAAACTTTCCTGTACACTATGCATATATAAATAGAATACGACTAATTTAAAATGCGCAGCAGCTCAAACGTTACCACGGAGCGACGCCGGAATCGAACCCGGGACGTTCACACAACGAGCCGCCTAACCGCTGAGCCGCGACGCACTCGCATCTACAACAGGCGAGAGAATGAGTAGAGTATAGTTACTTGTAAGAGTTTTGCGTACAAACAAAAGTTGTATGAAATCGGTTCAGCCGATTGTCAACCCCCTTCCCTTACTTTTAAAATACACCGCACCCCCATATCCGCGCGAACGGTTAAAAAAAAAAAAAAAACGCGAACACTCGCCGCGGCCGCGCTGTTTATTGACTTATAACAACATTCCCATTAATCCAATTGCAGGGTAAACGGATTAACCGGATTCAAATTCGGAGGGGTGCGAGCAAATTGCTCGTGAAAGGGTCTATTAAGGCTGTGTTTTTTCAACTTAAGCTACACGTAAAAAAAAGTGTTCACTCGATATGACAATAAGTTGGAAGTTCAACGGTAATCAATATCCCGACGTGGACGTGGCGCTGTACACATATAGCATGTTTATATAGTTTCGTTACCCCAGTAATTTTAATACTAACTAATCGTCATTACTGTAGTATAGTAAAGTATGCACACTACTATTGATCCGTGAAAAAAAAATTGTATATTCTGTAGTAGTATCTTACTGCTACCAAGTATGACGGCTCTTTAAAGAGTTCTACTAATATAAGCTTGTCAAATATCTCCCTTCCGCTTTTTTGCTCTTTATTCAATGCTTTATAAAAAGTGTTACAGTGATCGGATTTAGTTCAAATATGCGCCGTTTTGTTCGATAATCTGTTTCCATCTAGACGGCAACTTCATAATACCTCCCTCGTAGGCTGGCTTATCCATGGTGTCGTTTTCACCGGCTCTGAATCGTCGAAACCATTCCTCCGCGGTTCGAACTGATAGAGTACCATCCCCCAAAACACCATTAATCTCACGGAACGTTTCTCTAGCGGATTTGCCTTTAACGAAGGAAAACTTTAAAATAGCGCGTTTTCAGCGTTAGTGAACTCCATGTTTACACGTCTATAACTGTTGAACGCAATATCCAAACTAATTATGCATAGCGTCGTTTTGTAGGTTATGTCAAGACCTTTCAAATTATGTATAGTATTGCCAGATACGAGCTCTGTAGCGCTTTGTACATAGCCGCGAAATTGAAAAAACAAAAAGGCGGAAGGGAGATATTTGACAACTCTATATTTCAACTACTCCCTCAATTCAACAATACGATTACTCCAACGGCGCAGTGGTTGAGCGACTAACCGGCTCGTCTGATGTATTAGTCCAAGGTTCGATTCCTGATCAACATTTGGACTTTAGTTGGGATTAGGATTTTTCCTACGGACATTACACTTGTATATATAATCGTTGTCTTTGTCGAGTTGTGTTAATGTTTTGTTATTGGCTACAAAGGCTTTTGGAACTACCACCCCCTCGTCCCACCCCCACGTCCCGAGTTATCTGTGTGTGTGGGCCAACTCACCCCTGCACCACCCCCGTGCCGCGTTCGCCGTCTGAACGGCGGGGCTCCGAAACCGAATCAAAGTCGGCGTCAAATCCAATTGATTTCCTTTCAGCGCGTCCGACAAAGGGAGCGTTTTATGGGATTTAAAAAAAAAAGTTCAAGATGTAGGTGGTGGTGGTGATGGTGGTGAAAGGTGGATCGAGGATATACACTACCTATAGTTTTTGTATGAAAGGTTAATGTAGAGCCAGGGTTCACACTGGCGGAGCGACCGCGCGTGCACTCGGTCGGGTAATGATGTAGATTAGTTCAATCAAATTTGAACTGTATTCTCTAGTGCGCAGGGTTTATGCGAACGGGTGCCTTGTGTGGTCGGGTGTACCGCACTGCGAGCGGATTTGATCTTTAGAAGCTATGTCATAGGGTACAAATTGCAATGGCCGCGCAGCGCGAGTGAATTGGGTGATGATGACGTCTCGCTGACCAGTTCACGCAACCAAGAACACAGTACTGTGCGGACATTGCTGTGATCCGGTTTGAAGGATGCTGAAGTTACTACTGGCCGTAGTGTCTCTGTCATGAATCAGAAAATAAAATATTATAGTATTGGGGTGATGGTGACAGGGATATGGTGGGGAAATAATTCCCACGCGTTAACTGCGCTCGGGCTTGATCCGGATCATCCGGGTCACGTGGGCAACAGCGAGGGTGAGCGTGTGGGAATGAATCGCGACAAGTAACAGTTCAGAAGTTCAAAGATTTCTTATTGAATTTTTATTTATAATATTGAACAGGATGCCCACTGCTGGACATAAGACCCATGAAGATCGATCAGCTTCCATCAGCTCCATTATGTATTAAAGTCAGTTCCCAACGCGGCATTCCTTAGAGAGGAATGGGTTTGTTTGTGGTCATACTTGGGCCGTCGAAAGTTGCCCACTGCTGGACGTAGGTCCCACGAGGATCTTCATACGTCAGTCATGTCTTTGTCCCATCCACCAGCGTCCCTATGTATTAAAGTCAGTTCCCAACGCGGCACTCCTTAGAAAATAATATGAATTTGATAGTTAAGCCCAACAGTGGGCATGAGTTTGTTTCATAGATCAATGAGATTTGATTTTTTCTCTCTCTCTAACACTCAATTGACAGTGATAACAATGGAAACAGGATGTTTACACTGGATGGATTAAGGTGGTCAGATAACGTGATGCCCACTGCTGGGCATAACCCCATACATATCCGACAGTTGCAAAACACGACGTCATGTCGGACGCTCCTCAGCGACAGACGCTGCTGATCTTGCGATCGACTATCCCTTCCACTTTCAGCCTCAACTTGACCTCTCGGACGAAGCCCACTGCTGGGCTTAAAACATATTGGGGAGGTGAGGATGGATATATGCGTTTTATGCTATATCCGGGTCTAGTATTAAAATAGAATGTCCAGCTCGATGAGTATGTGGGAGATGGTTATCCTTAATACGTGCCCGGGTGGCGGGGGTTGTGTGTAGGGCGGGGGTAGGTGTGGGCTGTGGGGGTGGGGGTCAGATATTTCCGTTGCCATGGCGACGGCAATACCGTGCGTATCCAGCAGCGCTCCCCGAGGTGTCATCGGCCGGCCCGCCCTATAGGTACGCTAGTGTGACCCGGATATGGAGCTGACCTTCATCAGCTCCAAGGTTCCCCTTGACCATGGGGGTGGATTGGGATTTTGGTGGGGGTGAGGAGTTTTGTCCTGAAAATTCAATTATACCCACCCCTATTATACGATCGCATAGTCCAATGCGTCACCACAGGCGCCGCATCCAATAACTCCAGTCCCACTCATTATCTATGCCCACCGCTGCGAGTGGGCCACCCAGACATCGCTACTACTAAAACGCGGATATATAAAAAACAACTAAACATGAACACTGGACGTTTCTGCTCGTGGGCAAATTTTTAGCCCAACAGTGGGAACGTTAAAATTCAGCCTCAGGGATCTCCTTGCACCCTCTCTAGACCTACCTATTTCTGCTACATCTAACAACTCCAGTCCCACTCATGATCAAGCAATGCCCACTGCTGGGATTGGGCTTCCCAGAAACATCTCTACTGCTACAACGCTATCGTATTGCAAATACATAATTACTAACTAAATATAAAGACAGTAATAGTTTCTCTTAGTGGGCAAACTTTTAACCCAACAGTGGGCACGCTGGGATCGGTAACGTTATATATACATCGGCGTTATCATCGCCGCTGGGCGTGGGCGTGGGGGTGTGGGCTTCACTGTGCCTTCACCCAGCTCGTTATCCACGCGGCAGCATTCGTCTCAGTGCGAACGCGGTCAGCGGAGATTACTTTACAATCCAGGTATTGAAACAGAACCTAGATATTTACATAGCCTAGATACCTTAATGCCTAGATCTAGGTATATACATATATATATATATCGCTTGTCGAAGTAATAGCTGTAATTGTATGTTACCGGTAATATCGGTGACGGCTGACCGGATTGTGATGAAACTATTGTAGGTGATCCATCTGCTTCTACAGCAGTGAGCGTACACCTCTATCCGGTTTGAAGGACCTTTAGTTATAGTTTACCGTCGCGTCTCAAGGCGATAAGCGAGTAAATTGTAGTGTAAAGTATATCATCCTAACTAGGGCCTAGCTCGTCTTGTCGCTTTGGAGGATTAATATAAATCCGGTTTGAAGGACGTCCAGCTAGTAAAATTATTGGAATGATAAGTCTAAATGTCTTATACGATGAGCACTTTGAGATGTAGTGTATATCATCCTATCGCCTGGCCGGTGGCCTCGTAGCTTTGTCTAATAAAAATTAATCCGGTTCGAAGGACGTCCAGCTAGTCGAGTTATTGTAATAAGAATTCTAGATGTCTTATTGTGAACTATGCGATGCAGTGTATATCATCCTAACCATAGTCGCAATAGTACAGTTGGATCGTTATCAGTTGGTCGTTGTACGAAAAAAAAAAAAAAAAAAGCTTTCTCTTTATTCGTTTAATAACAACCCGCGGCCAATAGATGCGGCGGCCGCGGGGTGTGATCGCTGCGCCGGGGGAGCAGGGCCGCTGGTGGGGGCGCGCGGGCTATAAATATAAAGGGGGTTGGAGAGAAAGCGCCTGGGGTGGGAGGGCGAGGGTAGTTGTAAATTAGAAACTCGAGCTTTAAAGCACGTCGCTCTGAAAGCCTCCGTGCTCAAGTTGAACAACTGTAAATTAGCAGGAACCGGGACCTAGACTAGACTTAGCTCGACGCTAGCCCCCTCCGCCGCAGTGTGTGCGTCCGGTGTGAAACTCTCATCCGGCTCGAAGGACCGCTACCTGATGGACTACGAAGCTAACCGTAGACTGATCCGGCTCGAGGGCTCACCTATCAATGAAATTTATAGCACAGCGTGTCGCAGTGTACATATCCTAGCGTAAGACTATTTACAGTATACAACCATGCGCACATCGCTTCACACATAACGTGAAGGTCCTTCGAACCGGATAGCAGTATTGCGTACTACTCTTCCGACCGACGGCATAAAATATTCAGTTAGTAATATCCGCTATTTCATCCAGTTCAAATGCGGTTCAACCAGTCAACTACTGCGGTATAGTAAATTAGAGATCGGCGGGGAATTACCGCGCGGCGGTAATTAGATAAACGTGATTAATTGCCAACTACCCACACGCGGGCTAGCCGGACCGACGACGCCGGCTACTATGACGGGTCATCGTCCCGCCTGGAACAGATGCATGTGATGGTACGGAGCAACCGATGGAGTCCCCTCCCACAGTACAGCCAGACTACTCCAGCTCCTCGTGAAGGTGGAACTGGTACAGTCACCACATCAAGTGTCTATGGAATCGAACCAATGACGCGCATCGAGGATTGCGGCTAAGCGCTGCGCAGTGGAGTGTCCGCTGTAAGCACCACCACAGCTCCTATTATCACCAACAAATAGTGCACAGCCATGATCCTGCTTGAAGGACCAGTGGCTAGTAAAACTCAATATTTCATGTATCAAGGCGAGCGCAATGTGATGCTAGTCTATATCATCATCTATATTATCATCAACTTGCGCTTGGTTCGTCACATTGCATTGTCAGGTAAAAATAAATCCGGCTCGAAGGACCTACAGGATATGAAATTATTTGGGTGGTGAAATGTCGCATCTCACATCCGAATCGACGAGCACAATTTGGCGCACTGTATATCACCCTAAGTTACACCACCACCAGGTGCCGTACTGCCGCCACCACCAGCGACGCACCACGCTGCAGTGTGCGCCCTCCCGCCAGCACGCGCCGCCCATGCGAGGGGCGCGTCACGTGTGTGGCCACATTTAAATATTTCCCTCGTGAAATTCCAATAGACCTTTGCACCGCGCAAAGTTTACTTAGGGGAGGGTGGGGGTGGGTGGGTGGGAGGGAGGAAAAATCGGGCCCCGCCTTCCAGTAAAAGAATGGCCAAGTTTAAGTTCAAGTTACGACTAACTTATGAATATTACTTGAGTCCACCGCCCAACGTGTGCTAGATCCGGAGTCGCTGCTGTCTGGTGGTGAATGCTGGGGTGCGCCATGTGCCTGTCGCTTCAGCGAGTGCAATTACTGCGGTAACGGGACCTAACGTCCCATGCGCCAGGCGACGAGCACAGTGTGCTGCAGTGTATATCATCGTAATTACATCCGCTGTGTTATGGGCACGTGTGTCACTTACCATCGTGAGAGACACCTATCGCCAGTTTAACGATCTACCGCCAGTAAAGAGACCCATCGCCAGTAAAGAGACTCAGACATTAAAGAGACCCATCGCCAGTAAAGAGACCTGTAGACAGTAAAGAGACTCATAGATAGTAAAGAGACTCAGACGGTAAAGAGACCCACGCCAGTAAAGAGAGACTCATAGACATTAAAGACCCATCGCCAGTAAAGAGACTCATAGACATTAAAGAGACCCATCGGCAGTAAAGAGACCTGTAGACAGTAAAGAGACCTATCGTCAGTAAAGAGACTCATAGACAGTAAAGAGACCCATCGCCATTAAAAGAGACCCACGCCAGTAAAGAGACTTATACACAGTAAAGAGACCTATCGCCAGTAAAGAGACTCAGACAGTAAAGAGACCCATCGCCAGTAAAAAGACTTATACACAGTAAAGAGACCCATCGCCAGTAAAGAGACTCATAGACAGTAAAGAGACCCATCGCCAGTAAAGAGACTCATAGACATTAAAGAGACCCATCGCCAGTAAAGAGACTCATAGACATTAAAGAGACCCATCGCCAGTTCAAAGACTTATACACAGTAAAGAGACCATCGCCAGTAAAGACTCATAGACAGTAAAGAGACTCAGACAGTAAAGAGACTCATAGACAGTAAAGAGAGACTCATAGACATTAAAGAGACCCATCGCCAGTAAAGAGACTCATAGACATTAAAGAGACCCATCGCCAGTAAAGAGACTCATAGACATTAAAGAGACCCATCGCCAGTTAAAAGACTTATACACAGTAAAGAGAGACCTATCGCCAGTAAAGACCTATCGCCAGTAAAGAGACTCAGACAGTAAAGAGACCCATCGCCAGTAAAGAGACTCATAGACATTAAAGAGACCCATCGCCAGTAAAGAGAGACTCATAGACAGTAAAGACCCATCGCCAGTAAAAAGACTTATACAGTAAAGAGACTTATAGACAGTAAAGAGACCTATCGTCAGTAAAGAGACTCATAGACAGTAAAGAGACCCATCGGCAGTAAAGAGACCTGTAGACAGTAAAGAGACCTATCGTCAGTAAAGAGACTCATAGACAGTAAAGAGACCCATCGCCAGTTAAAAGATCTACCGCCAGTAAAGAGACTTATAGACAGTAAAGAGACCTATCGCCAGTAAAGAGACTCATAGACAGTAAAGAGACCCATCGCCAGTAAAGAGACCCATCGCCAGTAAAGAGACTCATAGACATTAAAGAGACCCATGGCCAGTTAAAAGATCTACCGCCAGTAAAGACTCATAGACATTAAAGAGACCCATCGGCAGTAAAAGAGACCTGTAGCCAGTAAAGAGACTCATAGACAGTAAAGAGACCCATCGCCAGTAAAGAGACCCATCGCCAGTAAAGAGACTCATAGACATTAAAGAGACCTATGGCCAGTAAAGAGACTCCAGACAGTAAAGAGAGACCCATCGCCAGTTAAAAAGATCTACCGCCAGTAAAGAGACTCATAGACATTAAAGAGACCCATCGCCAGTAAAGAGACCTATCTCCGGTTCAAAGACATCCATTGCCAGTAAAGAGACCCATCGCCAGTTCAAAGACACTCATAGCCAGTAAAGAGACCTATCTCCAGTTCAAAGACACCCATCGCCAGTAAAGAGAGACCTATCGCCAGTTCAAAGACACCCATCGCCAGTAAAGAGACCTATCGCCAGTTCAAAGACACCCATCGCCAGTAAAGAGACCTATCGCCAGTTCAAAGACACCCATCGCCAGTAAAGAGACCTATCGCCAGTTCAAAGACACCCATAGCCAGTAAAGAGACCTATCGCCAGTTCAAAGACACCCATCGCCAGTAAAGAGACCTATCGCCAGTTCAAAGACACCCATCGCCAGTAAAGACCTATCGCCAGTTCAAAGACACCCATCGCCAGTAAAGAGACCTATCTCCAGTTCAAAGACACCCATCGCCAGTAAAGAGACCTATCGCCAGTTCAAAGACACCCATCGCCAGTAAAGAGACCTATCTCCAGTTCAAAGACACCCATCGCCAGTAAAGAGACCTATCTCCAGTTCAAAGACACCCATCGCCAGTAAAGAGACCTATCGCCAGTTCAAAGACACCCATAGCCAGTAAAGAGACCTATCGCCAGTTCAAAGACACCCATCGCCAGTAAAGAGACCTATCGCCAGTTCAAAGACACCCATAGCCAGTAAAGAGACCTATCTCCAGTTCAAAGACACCCATAGCCAGTAAAAAGACCTATCGCCAGTTCAAAGACACCCATCGCCAGCAAAGAGACCCATCGCTCATGGGCCAGGGTTCTCGTGTTCGATTCCGCCTCACCATCAGCTCGGACAGGAAAGCAAGTCCTCACTATATATCGCTGTACACGTTAATTCACGTGCCGGAAGTGAACGTCGCCGCATTTCCGTTCAGCGCGGCGCGAATATATATTCGGCTTAACCTGAACCGTCAGGCTGCAGGGGTTCCGCGGCAGGGGCTCTATTTTCAATTTAAACCTAGACCATAATCTATTGCCTAGGCACACTTGATACCTAGATATCTTTCTTAAACCTAACTCTGATGCTCACAAGCAGACGGTATCCGGAGACACGGTGCTCGGGTTCATGTTTAATGGCGGAAGGTCTCCGTTGCTGGTGACCGTCTGACAGCGAGAAACATTACTGCGATCCGGTTTGAAGGACCAGTGTCTAACAAAAATTTCTGCGACACTAAAAGGCGACGAGCGCCATGTAATTTATATCACCTTAACTAGCGCTTAACTCGTCTCGTCGCTTAGTTGAATTAAAATTAATCCGGTTCGAAGGACTTTATGAAATTATTTGGGTAATGAGATTTCACGCGTGTGTCCCAAGCGATGTGCACAATGTGGTGCAGTGTATATCATCTCAACCATTATAACCGGATGGAGTTGATGTCCCAGCAGTGGGCAACCCTGATGTGGTGATGATGCAGTGACGAGTGATAGCTGCGGGACTGTCCGTTACGGTGTCGTGTTATTTAGGTCACCCTAACGAGGATACTGGAGGTGATGCATGGGATCACTTTACCCGCGCGGTGGTTGGGCAGTGGGGGTGAGGAGTTGGGGGTTGGGATGCCGCTGAACCCCCTCAGCCTCTATTGTAATACTAAAGATGCCCCTAAACTCCTTAATCCATGAGACTGTAGTCTTACAGATGGTGTACACCACTCGAATGCGGGTGTTGATGTGGTGACGCGACCACCGCTTCACCATCACCACGGCGACGTGGTGAAGTATACGCGAGACGGTCTGTGGACTTCAGTTTCATTAGTCTATAGACGATAGGATGTTAGGATGGTCACCCAACCCCATAAAACTCTTCACACCGGTATATCGATCAGCGGTCCTTCAAACCGGATACACGGTGATGTTTGCACACTAACACTTATAATTAGGAATAGTAACTGACCGCAGATCTCTGTTATGTCTGTATATATATAGTTCGTCTTGAATCATGGTGTCTTATCGCAGTAATATAGCTGATGGTCCTTCGAGCCGGATCACAGCGATGTTTATACGCTACGACTACCGATACGGTCACCAGTGACAAAGATACCACCATTTGTATAATGATACGGCTGTATTAATGTAAAGCATCCGCGTGCCACATGGTCCTACGAACCGGATATCAGTTAGGATGTTTACACTGCAAATGATAAATTCATCAAGTCCACACAAGATGTTATCTTTTGGTCACGTCAGTTATTTCTCTAGCCACATGGTCCTCCGAGCCGGATATTAGTAATTAGTTACTACGTCGTTTGATCTACCCACCTACCACCAGTAAAGCTGTGGTGGTAAATCACCAATCGACCAACACTGGTTCAAACGTTTGCACGTTGGTCGTACTTTGCTAAACTCACCGCACGCCTCTTTCTATTCGTCGGTTAACTTTCAAATCTCACCCCGCTGCCGCCGCGCCGCCGCGCCGCCGCACCGCCGCGCCGCCGCGGACCGGCGGGCGATCCTCCATCTGCGCAGGGTAAACAGACAATCAATAATATCGAGTTACCGCCGGCGCTGCTACACGTAAAATAGGGTGACAACGTCGCGACGGACACCCGGAATTAAGGGACAACTATTGAGAAAATGAGACCGGTTGGAAGCAGTGCTCCATAGTAGATCCATTTTTGATTGAGTATACCGTTGTTTGTGTACACTTCACCACCAGCTGATGGTGAATCTCAGGATATCTTCTCGCTCGTTCCCACTCCCACGTCTCTTATCAATTCCACTTATCATTACAATGACACAGTAAAGAACAAATCGAACGTATAAAAATCGTACCAACTTCAACCCTTCCCCCACCCCATCACTATTAAGTTAAATCGATAAAAAGTAGCCTAACACCGTCGCCATGATCACGTCCATCACTACACTAAAACTCATCACAATCGGTGCAGCGGTTCACGTATTAAAGAGTGACGAACGTGTACTATGAATATGATATAGATTAAAAATGTATCCTCAGTAGTATGGAGGTCCGTAGTCACCCGCCGCTTGAATAAATAGATTCATTATGGTTCCGCACATATCAAACGCGTGCATTAATTTAAATTTTGTCATACGGAACGCCGGTGTAGTGCCTGCCGAATCGAACCGGATATCTGCTTAATTGAAACTGAACGATGCAATTCGCATCCGGCCGCGGCATTGGTGATCGCTGGATTAGTTAACGCATTGATTGCGATGCGATTGATCAAATAGCAGTAATCACTGGATGCCGGTTGTACTCGGTTAGCAGTAATCACTGGATGGCGGTTGTACTCGGTTAGCAGTAATCACTGGATGGCGGTTGTACTCGGTTAGCAGTAATCACTGGATGCCGGTTGTACTCGGTTAGCAGTAATCACTGGATGGCGGTTGTACTCGGTTAGCAGTAATCGCTGGATGGCGGTTATACTCGGTTAGCAGTAATCGCTGGATGGCGGTTATACTCGGTTAGCAGTAATCGCTGGATGGCGGTTATACTCGGTGCCAGTAATCGCTGGATGGCGGTTATACTCGGTTAGCAGTAATCGCTGGATGGCGGTTGTACTCGGTTAGCAGTAATCACTGGATAGCGGTTGTACTCGGTTAGCAGTAATCACTGGATGGCGGTTGTACTCGGTTAGCAGTAATCACTGGATGGCGGTTGTACTCGGTTAGCAGTAATCACTGGATGGCGGTTGTACTCGGTTAGCAGTAATCACTGGATAGCGGTTGTACTCGGTTAGCAGTAATCACTGGATGGCGGTTGTACTCGGTTAGCAGTAATCACTGGATAGCGGTTGTACTCGGTTAGCAGTAATCACTGGATGGCGGTTGTACTCGGTTAGCAGTAATCACTGGATAGCGGTTGTACTCGGTTAGCAGTAATCACTGGATAGCGGTTGTACTCGGTTAGCAGTAATCACTGGATGCCGGTTGTTAGATATCGAGAACGCCTTCAACAGCCTGCCATTCGCGACGATCAGGGGGCGCTGGAGTTTTTCCGGCTTCCCCTACATGGTCAGCTGTTAAAGCGCACTGGCTGACAGGACGATCGTCTGCTGATGGCAGCGGCGAATTACATCGGCGGCGCGTGGAGAGCGAGGTTCCACAGGGTCGGTCTTGGGCCCCTTGCTGTGAACTCAGGTACGACTGGCTGCTGCGGCAGCCGGTCCTCCCCGGACGAGGTACTATGCTACGCGGACGACACCCTCGTCTCGGCCCGGGGAGGAGTTACGACGAGGCTGCTCGTCTGGCCGCCACCAGCACGTCGCTGGTAGTGGACCGGATCGAGCAGCTGGGTCTGAGGGTCTCCGTCACGAAGACGGAGGTCTCTTCTCCACGGACCCGCAGGGTCCACCCCGGGCTTGATCATCCCCGTCCGGGGCGAGAGGGTCCCAGTGCGGGAGCCCTCATATTTAGGGCTCACTCTGACGGGCGATGGAGCTTCGGAGAGCACTGAATGGCTTCTCCCGAAGCTCACCGCCACCGCCGCTGCGCTGGGCAGATTGCCGCCCAATGTCGGGGAGCCGGGTCATTTGTGTCGGCACCTATACCTGGCATCCTGCGGAGTATGGCACTGTACGGTGCGCCCGTATGGGTGGATAGTGCGAGACCGCCAGGAACGGGCCCGTGCTGAAGAGGGCCCAACGTATCCTGGCGGTCCGAGCCTGTCGGGCGTACCGTACGGTGTCCTGACGGCGGGTACGCTTCGCGGCCGATGCGCCTTGGCATCTACAGGCGCAGTCGCTCGCGGAAGTGTACCTCTTCCTGCGGGATGCCGGAGAGCGTCGGCCGGACCCGGCCACGGTCCGCCGGATCAGGCGCGTTGCCCATGACGCCCTGATCCGGCGGTGGGAGACGGAGTTAGTAACCCCGCCGCCGGCCGGGACACGGTGGAGGCCATCAGGCCCCACCTGTCCCGGTGGATGAGCCGGCGGTACGGGGCCTTGACGTTCCACCTGGTGCAGGTGCTGACAGGCCATGGATGTTTCGGCAAGTACCTGCACCAGGTGGTTTCGTAGAGAAAGATGACGAAGAAGGCATGAGTGTGGTGCGCCGATTGACACGGCGCACCACACCTGGCGGAGTGCCCGGCATGGGGCTCCGCAGTTACTCCATAACACTAGAGCAGCACCTCCATGGAACTCGTTCCGCAGTTACTCCATAACACTAGAGCAGCACCTCCATGGAACTCGTTCCGCAAAGTTACTCCCATAACACTAGAGCAGCACCTCCATGGAACTCGTTCCGCAGTTACTCCATAACACTAGAGCAGCACCTCCAAGGAACTCGTTCCGCAAAGTTACTCCCATAACACTAGAGCAGCACCTCCATGGAACTCGTTCCGCAGTTACTCCATAACACTAGAGCAGCACCTCCAAGGAACTCGTTCCGCAGTTACTCCATAACACTAGAGCAGCACCTCCATGGAACTCGTTCCGCAAAGTTACTCCCATAACACTAGAGCAGCACCTCCATGGAACTCGTTCCGCAGTTACTCCATAACACTAGAGCAGCACCTCCATGGAACTCGTTCCGCAAAGTTACTCCCATAACACTAGAGCAGCACCTCCAAGGAACTCGTTCCGCAGTTACTCCATAACACTAGAGCAGCACCTCCAAGGAACTCGTTCCGCAGTTACTCCCATAACACTAGAGCAGCACCTCCATGGAACTCGTTCCGCAAAGTTACTCCCATAACACTAGAGCAGCACCTCCATGGAACTCGTTCCGCAGTTACTCCGTAACACTAGAACAGCACCTCCATGGAACTCGTTCCGCAGTTACTCCGTAACACTAGAGCCGCACCTCTATGGAACTGGCTCCGCAGTTACTCCCATAACACTAGAGCAGCACCTCCATGGAACTCGTTCCGCAGTTAATTCCATAACACTAGAGCAGCACCTCCATGGAACTCGTTCCGCAAAGTTACTCCCATAACACTAGAGCAGCACCTCCAAGGAACTCGTTCCGCAGTTACTCCATAACACTAGAGCAGCACCTCCATGGAACTCGTTCACCAGTTACTCCCATAACACTAGAGCAGCACCTCCATGGAACTCGTTCCGCAGTTACTCCATAACACTAGAGCAGCACCTCCAAGGAACTCGTTCCGCAAAGTTACTCCCATAACACTAGAGCAGCACCTCCATGGAACTCGTTCCGCAGTTACTCCCATAACACTAGAGCAGCACCTCCATGGAACTCGTTCCGCAGTTACTCCCATAACACTAGAGCAGCACCTCCATGGAACTCGTTCCGCAGTTACTCCGTAACACTAGAGCCGCACCTCCATGGAACTCGTTCCGCAGTTACTCCATAACACTAGAGCAGCACCTCCATGGAACTCGTTCCGCAAAGTTACTCCCATAACACTAGAGCAGCACCTCCATGGAACTCGTTCCGCAGTTACTCCATAACACTAGAGCAGCACCTCCAAGGAACTCGTTCCGCAGTTACTCCATAACACTAGAGCAGCACCTCCATGGAACTCGTTCCGCAAAGTTACTCCCATAACACTAGAGCAGCACCTCCATGGAACTCGTTCCGCAGTTACTCCATAACACTAGAGCAGCACCTCCATGGAACTCGTTCCGCAGTTACTCCATAACACTAGAGCAGCACCTCCATGGAACTCGTTCACCAGTTACTCCCATAACACTAGAGCAGCACCTCCAAGGAACTCGTTCCGCAGTTACTCCATAACACTAGAGCAGCACCTCCAAGGAACTCGTTCCGCAGTTACTCCATAACACTAGAGCAGCACCTCCATGGAACTCGTTCCGCAAAGTTACTCCCATAACACTAGAGCAGCACCTCCATGGAACTCGTTCCGCAAAGTTACTCCCATAACACTAGAGCAGCACCTCCATGGAACTCGTTCCGCAGTTACTCCATAACACTAGAGCAGCACCTCCATGGAACTCGTTCCGCAGTTACTCCCATAACACTAGAGCAGCACCTCCAAGGAACTCGTTCCGCAGTTACTCCCATAACACTAGAGCAGCACCTCCAAGGAACTCGTTCCGCAAAGTTACTCCCATAACACTAGAGCAGCACCTCCAAGGAACTCGTTCCGCAGTTACTCCCATAACACTAGAGCAGCACCTCCATGGAACTCGTTCCGCAGTTACTCCCATAACACTAGAGCAGCACCTCCATGGAACTCGTTCCGCAGTTACTCCATAACACTAGAGCAGCACCTCCATGGAACTCGTTCCGCAGTTACTCCCATAACACTAGAGCAGCACCTCCATGGAACTCGTTCCGCAGTTACTCCATAACACTAGAGCAGCACCTCCATGGAACTCGTTCCGCAGTTACTCCGTAACACTAGAGCCGCACCTCCATGGAACTCGTTCCGCAGTTACTCCCATAACACTAGAGCAGCACCTCCAAGGAACTCGTTCCGCAGTTACTCCATAACACTAGAGCAGCACCTCCAAGGAACTCGTTCCGCAGTTACTCCCGTAACACTAGAGCAGCACCTCCATGGAACTCGTTCCGCAAAGTTACTCCCATAACACTAGAGCAGCACCTCCATGGAACTCGTTCCGCAGTTACTCCATAACACTAGAGCAGCACCTCCATGGAACTCGTTCCGCAAAGTTACTCCCATAACACTAGAGCAGCACCTCCATGGAACTCGTTCCGCAGTTACTCCATAACACTAGAGCAGCACCTCCATGGAACTCGTTCCGCAGTTACTCCATAACACTAGAGCAGCACCTCCATGGAACTCGTTCCGCAGTTACTCCATAACACTAGAGCAATTTACCCCTTCCGAGTGCTGATCGCCCCTTCCCTGTCAGCAGATGTGGTGGACCGCGGCGGCCAGCAGCTGAGGTACCATGTGGTGGCGCTGGCTGCAGCTCGCAGCGCTCCTCGCCGCCGCGCGCGCGCAGAACAACCGCAGTAAGTTTACTACATTACTAGTTTACTGGTAACCGCGTGCCGTAGGAGGAGGGGCAGGGTGTCAGGTTCGATTCCATCGACCCTGAGCTGGTGAGAAGAACTCATGGGATACTTTCATCGGGACATGTTTCGTTTACAAACAACGATTAGAGACCAGCTCCTTTATACTGAGCGATACGTCAGTACTCTATAATTAGAATGTAACCCCAGTATTTCCACTAACTACATGATCCTTCGAGCCGGATTGTGGTAATGAACGTTCGTAAAGTATAGTTATTATTCTGTCGCTAGTTGTGATGTTTACACCGTAACATAAAGAATTCATCGCGGTGACGCGGTTATGACTACACCTAGACGGTCACCGGCAGAGAGCTACAAGCAGTAAATCGCAGGAGCAGTAAAATCAATTCAGTAAATCGAAGTTTCCAGAACACGAAGCGTTTAAGGTGAGCGGGGGCGGAAATAAAAATGAAATAATGCGCGGCCCGTAATGGCGGCGTAATGGCGGCCGGATGTTGGCGTAAGCGCGCTGCGTCGCCGCTTCCGGTCCCGCCGGGGCCGCCGTAGTTTATATCTCTGTTGTTTGGTGTGCAATATATGTGCGGGGGTGAGTTTGGGAGCGGCTTCAACGCTTAACGGAGAGTGGGTACGGGGTTCGAACCCCGGCCAACGACACCTGGATGAGCCGCCACCTTCGTATCCTCAATCATCACACGGCGCGTTCTATTAGTAAGGGGAGACATCATAAAGAGAAGATGAAGCCAGTCGAGGAATTCGTTCGTTGTTCTAATTTTATACCATCAGATGACTCCATTGATTCTATAACACTAGAGCAGCACCTCCATGGAACTCGTTCCGCAGTTACTCCCATAACACTAGAGCAGCACCTCCATGGAACTGGCTCCGGAGTTACTCCGTAACACTAGAGCAGCACCTCCATGGAACTGGCTCCGGAGTTACCTGCAACACTAGAGCAGCACCTCCATGGAACTGGCTCCGGAGTTACCTGCAACACTAGAGCCGCACCTCCATGGAACTGGCTCCGGAGTTACTCCGTAACACTAGAGCCGCACCTCCATGGAACTGGCTCCGGAGTTACCTGCAACACCAGAGCAGCACCTCCATGGAACTGGCTCCGGAGTTACTACGTAACACTAGAGCCGCACCTCCATGGAACTGGCTCCGGAGTTACCTGCAACACTAGAGCAGCACCTCCATGGAACTGGCTCCGGAGTTACTCCGTAACACTAGAGCCGCACCTCCATGGAACTGGCTCCGGAGTTACCTGCAACACTAGAGCAGCACTCCATGGAACTGGCTCCGGAGTTACCTGCAACACTAGAGCAGCACCTCCATGGAACTGGCTCCGGAGTTACCTGCAACACTAGAGCAGCACTCCATGGAACTGGCTCCGGAGTTACTCCGTAACACTAGAGCCGCACCTCCATGGAACTGGCTCCGGAGTTACTCCGTAACACTAGAGCCGCACCTCCATGGAACTGGCTCCGGAGTTACTCCCATAACACTAGAGCAGCACCTCCATGGAACTCGTTCCGCAGTTACTCCCATAACACTAGAGCAGCACCTCCATGGAACTCGTTCCGCAGTTACTCCGTAACACTAGAGCCGCACCTCTATGGAACTGGCTCCGGAGTTACTACGTAACACTAGAGCTGCACCTCCATGGAACTGGCTCCGGAGTTACCTGCAACACTAGAGCAGCACCTCCATGGAACTGGCTCCGCAGTTACCCCATAACACTAGAGCAACACCTCCATGGAACTGGCTCCGGAGTTACCCGTAACACTAGAGCAGCACCTCCATGGAACTCGTTCGCAGTTACTCCCATAACACTAGAGCAGCACCTCCATGGAACTGGCTCCGGAGTTACTCCCATAACACTAGAGCCGCACCTCCATGGAACTGGCTCCGGAGTTACTCCGTAACACTAGAGCCGCACCTCCATGGAACTGGCTCCGGAGTTACTCCCATAACACTAGGCAGCACCTCCATGGAACTGGCTCCGGAGTTACTCCGTAACACTAGAGCCGCACCTCCATGGAACTGGCTCCGGAGTTACTCCCATAACACTAGAGCCGCACCTCCATGGAACTGGCTCCGGAGTTACTACGTAACACTAGAGCCGCACCTCCATGGAACTCGTTCACCAGTTACTCCATAACACTAGGCAGCACCTCCATGGAACTCGTTCCGCAGTTACTCCATAACACTGGAGCAGCACCTCCATGGAACTCGTTCCGCAGTTACTCCCATAACACTAGGCAGCACCTCCATGGAACTTCGTTCCGCAGTTACTCCATAACACTAGAGCAGCACCTCCATGGAACTCGTTCCGCAGTTACTCCATAACACTAGGCAGCACCTCCATGGAACTTCGTTCCGCAGTTACTCCATAACACTAGAGCACCTCCATGGAACTTCGTTCCAAAGTTACTCCCATAACACTAGAGCAGCACCTCCATGGAACTCGTTCCAGTTACTCCCATAACACAGAGCAGCACCTCCATGGAACTCGTTCCGCAAAGTTACTCCCATAACACCAGAGCAGCACCTCCATGGAACTCTGTTCCGCAGTTACTCCCATAACACTAGAGCAGCACCTCCATGGAACTCGTTCCGCAAAGTTACTCCCATAACACTAGAGTAGCACCTCCATGGAACTCGTTCCGCAAAGTTACTCCCATAACACCAGAGCAGCACCTCCATGGAACTCGTTCCGCAAAGTTACTCCCATAACACTAGAGCTGCACCTCCATGGAACTCGTTCCGCAGTTACCCCATAACACTAGAGCAGCACCTCCATGAACTCGTTCCGCAAAGTTACTCCATAACACTCAGAGCAGCACCTCCATGGAACTCGTTCCGCAGTTACTCCCATAACACAGAGCAGCACCTCCAAGGAACTCGTTCCGCAGTTACTCCCATAACACTAGAGCAGCACCTCCATGGAACTTCGTTCCGCAGTTACTCCCATAACACTAGAGCAGCACCTCCAAGGAACTCGTTCCGCAAAGTTACTCCCATAACACTAGAGCAGCACCTCCATGGAACTCGTTCCGCAGTTACTCCCATAACACTAGAGCAGCACCTCCAAGGAACCTGTTCCGCAAAGTTACTTCCCATAACACTAGAGTAGCACCTCCATGGAACTCGTTCCGCAAAGTTACTCCCATAACACTAGAGCAGTACCTCCAAGGAACTCGTTCCGCAAAGCTACTCCCCATAACACTAGAGCAGCACTTCCATGGAACTCGTTCCGCAGTTACTCCCATAACACTAGAGCAGCACCTCCATGGAACTCGTTCCGCAGTTACTCCCATAACACTAGAGCAGCACCTCCATGGAACTCGTTCCGCAGTTACTCCCATAACACTAGAGCAGCACCTCCATGGAACTCGCTGTTCCGCAAAGTTACTCCCATAACACTAGAGCAGCACCTCCATGGAACTCTGTTCCGCAGTTACTCCCATAACACTAGAGCAGCACCTCCAAGGAACTCGTTCCGCAGTTACTTCCCATAACACTAGAGCAGCACCTCTATGGAACTGGCTCCGCAGTTACTCCCATAACACTAGAGCAGCACCTCCATGGAACTCGTTCCGCAGTTAATTCCATAACACTAGAGCAGCACCTCCATGGAACTGGCTCCGCACTAACTTGATCTACTGCTTTTAAAGAATCTCAGCTTTGTAGCTTTACAATTGTTACAGCTACATTGAAGCTACATCCCTTCCACCTCCCCCGTCACCGCCGGCTACCTTCACCACCAGCTTCATCCTCCACGGAGACCAATCAAACTTAACCGCAACATAAACATGGATGTAAATTGGTTGCGCAATTCAAAGGGCGCGCGGTCCGCCGGACCCCCGGCGGGTTGCCCGCGGGTCGCGCAAGTGGTGCGGGTCGCGGGGGTCGCTGGGGGTCGCCCCGCAGGCGCTTTCGGAAACGGACCCCTAAATCCGAATGTTTATTGCTGATTATTGAAGTTTAATTCGAACCTCTAAAGTTTTGACGTTTCCCATTAAAGGGGAAGGAAACGGAAATATTTCATATCGTTTACCCCCCACAGCGCAGGGGTGCGCCGCCCGTTGAGTCGGCGGGTTCGATTCCGGAGGCGCGTGTAGTCAAACTTCATAGTTAAGATTATATACACTGCACCGCATAGTGCTCACCGCCTGGATATACAGAATTTCATTTCTCCAGTGATTTTATTAATTGGTAGTCCTTCGTGCCGGATCACAGTATTGTTTACACACTACTGTTCGGTGTTTGATATCTCCACGGTCACCAAGAGAGACTTACTACTATGAAGGTGTCGGACTGTTGACACATAGGATGTTACTTTTTGTTACTACTGTAATTACAGGCTATAATGTCCTTCGATCCGGATCACGTCAATGTTTGCTTCATGATTAAATAATCAAAAAATATATACGAACTAAAATAGATAAATAAATAAAAACAATAAATGCTTTTGTTTCGCTTTCAGTCCTTTTATAAATACACCGCCTTGTTTCCCAAAGCTCGCTCCCTCCCCCCAAAGGGATACAACCTGTACACGCAGCGAAACCCGGAAACGGATGACGGACGGGAGGGTTGCGGGCGGGCGGCGGTGGCAGCGTTGGCAGCGGTGGTGGGGATGGGAGGTTGTAACCAATTAACCAAACAATTTATTGTCGGATTTCAAAGAAAACAAAATAACGCGCAATTAACGCTCGGCCGTAATCTTAAAGCAGCGCGGCCGGAAGCGGGCGCCGCTCGTTCCCACCGCTTCCGGCCGCGCGGACATATTTACTGCTTCCGGTGCGCCGGCCGACAGCCGCGCGCCGCCATTGTTGCCTGCGAATGCGCGGGAACATTTTACAATGACATCTGACAATGATTTTGATTGGACGCGCGTAAGGAGCCACGGTTGGGTTAGGTTAGGTTAGGATAGGTTGGGGCGTTGGGGCGTTTTGTCGGCGTTTTTATCGTCTTCTAAATGACCTTGAGGAGGTCTTGCAAAGCTGGTAGTGCCTGCACAGAATAGACCTCAGCGCGGGCTATCCCAACATAGCGTTAACGAGGCCGCGGTTCTGTTCCGGACGGAGATGCCTTCACGTCTAGAAACGCCGAAGGTGACCACGGAAGAGGTTTTATTGGGTAAATATCTCCACATGACTCTGACTTCCTCCAGAAGACAGGGTATCTTTTCGAAGATTAGCCGCCCGAAAACAAAGGGTTAGGTCATGAATTTTTGCGTAATATTTCTTTGGGAAACCTTCATCGCACAAAAGGAGCTGCTGAGCTGATCGAGGAACAAAATGTCCTGGCCGGAGACGAGACCGTCTGCTTGGTATTCTAGCTTAACAGGATCTCTAAGGTCGTTGGTTTTCTGGATAGGGGCTCTTACTACCCTCGCAACGATTCTGAGAGTAATGGCGCACGAGACCTTTAGATTTGTCGCTGGTTAAAGTGGTCCTCATTACCCTCACAATGACACCGAAGAGGATGATGACTGGATATGGTACACCTGATCATCAGCAGCGACGGAGATGCCGGGGACAGTTCCAGAATATAAAAGCATGAAGAGGAAGACTCTTGCTGCTGTTCTTCGACGATTGAAGTAGATCACCAGGGAGGTTTAATGGATAGAAGATTTATTGAAAGTATTTAAAACAAGATGGCTGCCAGGAAGTGATGACTCATTTCAACTATTGGCGGTACTTCAAGATTTATAAAATATTTTATATATGGATAAAATTACTTTGATACTTTCGCCTCGCGACAAAGCTACAGTCCCACTAGTGGGAACATTTAATGGGATAATTATTTTATACATGACATATCCAGACGAAGAAATTTCATAACTTCGCCATTGGAGGTAAATGCCAATGGAATTTAATGCGAGCTCCGTGAAGGGCCAATCGCGAATTGCCTGGCGACCGAGTCCTTGTTATGAAAGGCCCGTTATTTTCCAGGGTCGGATTCTGTTCGAGGATATATTTTAGAGGGGCGGCCGGAGGAGCAGAGCGACGGGCCGTCACAGCGTCGCAGCTATTACCGGAAGTATTTGCGAACCTTCCGTAGAGCTCTCATCCGCTTCAACTGTGTATAGATAAAAGGATTTTTTAATTCACAACTTTACACAACAGACTTTATTTCGTCCACAGAGTATGGAGCTAAATAACATTTTATTTAAATTTAGAATTGAAACTTAAAACTTATACTGACCATAGTTATACACCAGTAATGTAGTTAGGATGCTGCTACGTTCTCACACGTAGAACTCCTATTACCGCCGACAAACATTACTGTTATCCGGTTTACGCGCTGCAGCTAGTGTAATTACTGCCGGTAATGAGGCTCAACATCTTATCTCTCGACGAGCGCGACACCGTTCCGGCCCGGGGAGTGAGCATGACGAGGCTGCTCGTCTGGCCGCCACTAGCACGTCGCTGGTGGTAGACCGATCGAGCAGTTGGCCTGAGGGTCTCCGTCACGAAGACGGAGGCCTCTTCTTCCATGGACCCCGCAGGGTCCACCCTGCGCGATCATCCCCGTCCGGGGCGAGAGGGTCCCAGTGCGGGAGCCCTCAAGTATTTAGGGCTCACTCTGACGGGCGAAAGAGCTTCGGAGAGCACTTCGAACGGCTTCTCCCGAAGCTCACCGCCACCGCCGCTGCGCTGGGCAGATTGCTGCCCAATGTCGGGGGCCGGGTCATTTGTGTCGGCGCCTATACTCTGGCATCCTGCGGAGTATGGCACCGTACGGTGCGCCTGCATGGGTGGATAGTGCGAGACCGCCAGGAACGGGCCCGTGTTGAAGAGGGCCCAACGTATCCTGGCGGTCCGAGCCTATCGGGCGTACCGTACGGTGTCCTGGACGGCGGGTACGCTTCGCGGCCGATGCGCCTTGGCATCTACAGGCGCAGTCGCTCGCGGAAGTGTACCTCTTCCTGCGGGATGCCGGAGAGCGTCGGCCGGACCCGGCCACGGTCCGCCGGATCAGGCGCGTTGCCCATGACGCCCTGATCCGGCGGTGGGAGACGGAGTTAGTAACCCTGCCGCCGGCCGGGACACGGTGGAGGCCATCAGGCCCCACCTGTCCCGGTGGATGAGCCGGCGGTACGGGGCCTTGACGTTCCACCTGGTGCAGGTGCTGACAGGCCATGGATGTTTCGGCAAGTACCTGCACCAGGTGGCTCGTAGAGAGATGACGCAGTTAAGCCGAGTGTGGTGCGCCGATTGATACGGCGCACCACACCTGGCGGAGTGCCCGGCATGGGGCCGCAACGCCACGCCTCAGTCGCGCAGGTCGGCAGTGACCTCTCGCTGCCGACCTTAATCGATCGTATGTTGAGCAGCGAGAGGTCTTGAGGGCGGTGGTCTCCTTCTGCGGCGCAGTGATGCGTCAGAAGGAGGCCGCCGAGCGCACGAGGGAGTGCCGACGCCGCTGCCGCACCTTGCAGGCGGCGGCGGGCCGGCGGGAGAGCGCGGCGGCAGAACCACGCCGTCCGCTTCCTCCCGCCGTGAGCGACGGCCCCTGGCCGGGCACGGTGTGGGGCCTTCGGGCCATGGGCGTGGCCCTGGGCCTTTGTCGCGTTTCCTGGGGCGTCCCCCGGGGGGAGTCTTGGTTTTGTCCCCTCCCTCGTCGAAGTGGGGAGTCTGGGGAGGAGGCCGCCGCCCAATTCCTTCACAGGAAGGCGGTGGCCGGGCGTGCGCTCCGTCTTGGGCGCGCGCGGTCGTCTGAGGGTCGGGGGTTCAACGTGCCGGTCCCGCGAGGGGCCGGTACGGGACGGCAGGTGGGTGCCTTGCTCCCCCGCGGGCATCCACCAGGAGGAGGTTTATACGCGGAGGCGCCCGGAGAGTTGCTTGGCTGAAACCCGGGCGTCTCCAGTACGCGTATTGCGGGACAAGCGGTGGTGGTTTTAGTGGGTATGGGGTCACGCACAACATCTCAGTGGCCCCAGCCCCACATAACCCGGCGTCCCCTGAAAAGGACGCTGGGTATGCGGTAACAGCATTTCCACCACCGATATCAAAAAAAAAAAAAAAAAAAAAAAAGGTTGGGGCGTTGGGGCGTTTTGTCGGCGTTTTTATCGTCTTCTAAATGACCTTGAGGAGGTCTTGCAAAGCTGGTAGTGCCTGCACAGAATAGACCTCAGCGCGGGCTATCCCAACATAGCGTTAACGAGGCCGCGGTTCTGTTCCGGACGGAGATGCCTTCACGTCTAGAAACGCCGAAGGTGACCACGGAGGAGGTTTTATTGGGTAAATATCTCCACATGACTCTGACTTCCTCCCGAAGACAGGGTATCTTTTCGAAGATTAGCCGCCCGAAAACAAAGGGTTAGGTCATGAATTTTTGCGTAATATTTCTTTGGGAAACCTTCATCGCACAAAAGGAGCTGCTGAGCTGATCGAGGAACGAAATGTCCTGGCCGGAGACGAGACCGTCTGCTTGGTATTCTAGCTTAACAGGATCTCTAAGGTCGTTGGTTTTCTGGATAGGGCTCTTACTACCCTCGCAACGATTCTGAGAGTAATGGCGCACGAGACCTTTAGATTTCTCCCTGGTGGTCCTCATTACCCTCACAATGACACCGAAGAGGATGATGACTGGATATGGTACACCTGATCATCAGCAGCGACGGAGATGCCGGGGACAGTTCCAGAATATAAAAGCATGAAGAGGAAGACTCTTGCTGCTGTTCTTCGACGATTGAAGTAGATCACCAGGGAGGTTTAATGGATAGAAGATTTATTGAAAGTATTTAAAAACAAGATGGCTGCCAGGAAGTGATGACTCATTTCAACTATTGGCGGTACTTCAAGATTTATAAAATATTTTATATATGGATAAAATTACTTTGATACTTTCGCCTCGCGACAAAGCTACAGTCCCACTAGTGGGAACATTTAATGGGATAATTATTTTATACATGACATATCCAGACGAAGAAATTTCATAACTTCGCCATTGGAGGTAAATGCCAATGGAATTTAATGCGAGCTCCGTGAAGGGCCGATCGCGAATTACCTGGCGACCGAGTCCTTGTTATGAAAGGCTCGTTATTTTCCAGGGTCGGATTCTGTTCGAGGATATATTTTAGAGGGGCGGCCGGAGGAGCAGAGCGACGGGCCGTCACAGCGTCGCAGCTATTACCGGAAGTATTTGCGGAACCTTCCCGTAGAGCTCTCATCCGCTTCAACTGTGTATAGATAAAAAGGATTTTTTTTTATTCACAACTTTACACAACAGACTTTATTTCGTCCACAGAGTATAAATGGAGCTAAATAACATTTTATTTAAATTTAGAATTGAAACTTAAAACTTATACTGACCATGGTTATATACCAGTAATGTAGTTAGGATGCTGCTACGTTCTCACACGTAGAACTCCTATTACTGCCGACAAACATTACTGTTATCCGGTTTGAAGGGCGCTGCAGCTAGTGTAAGTACTGCCAGTAATGAGGCTCAACATCTTATCTCTCGACGAGCGCGATGTGGTTCTGTTATAGGTGAGCGCGTCACTATCCAGTGACACTTTGGCTCGTCTCGTCGCTAAACGCGTGAACACAGCGACCGTATGGTGGTCGTTGAGGGTATTATAAGAATCTTCACTCCATCTAGTATTCTATCACAAAGCTCGAATGTCTGGATTCATTTATAGGAGCTTTAAAACATCCTCATCATCATCGCAGTCTTTTGAAGTCCATCGCTGATCATAACTATATTCTGAACCTGAAATCTGAATCAGTACACGAAGCTGAATCTCCTGCATGAGAACACTCGTCATCATTACCATCAGCCGACTGAGCGTCCTCACGCCGCTGTCTAATTCAATTATTTACCGCAGGTCTGATGGTAACAGTTCAACCAGAATGGATCTTAAAACCTTCAAAGTTGTGCCTCCACTTAAAGCACCATTTTAAAGAAAGTTAGATGCACTTTAGCGGTTGTTGCAAAAGTTTCCGAACCACTGTCTTACAACATTTTTCGTAGACGCGCTACGAACTAGCACACAGATAGACGTATAGCTACAAAACTACTGAATACTTGTTCAGTACTGTCTACGGTTTTATCTGTTCGTAGATGATCTACAAGCTAGCACACACAGCTCGCTACGTAGCTTGCTACGAACCTGTAAAGCGTAGACGGTAATAAGAAACCTTCTACACCTCGTAGCAGGTCTCGTAGATAAGTTAAAAGCCACATATGCTATAAGTTGCCACACAAAGGTGTAAGGAGGTTTGCTCAACAACTCACGAGATCCAATCCAACCTCATCGGCTCTTGGTGCTGCTAATCAATAAACGAGGGTCTGGCTCCCACCTACCCTCATTGGGACACCAGCATCGTCATTTCAACCGATGGACATCGTTTATGCGCTGTTTGGATCCAGTGACTCCTAGGGATTATTTTAAGTCCTTTACTTAGTGGGGGTGTGCGTAGAGGAAAATGGCCCAAATCCCCTGTGAACCTCTCTCTACAAGCGACAGCCTTGATTGGAGTTCTTTGGTGTAGGCCTATGATGATCATAAATTACTATGCTTTCTACAGACTTCTTTAGAATTTTTTAAAAAAGTCTCTGTTGCTCGTAGCATGTATATAGCTGTGCTACGAGCCAGCACACATCGCTTCGTAGTTCGCTACGAACCTCTACACAGCATGTTTGTCACGGTGTAGCATCAGCTACGACCTCGTAGCACGCATCGGATACATTTTTATAAGGAATTATGATATGAAAAATTATAATCTCTGTATATATCTCTCTCTTTCTCTCGCTATATTAATATATACTTTTCTTTCTTTGTAGCTATTTCCCCTATAAGTAGGCGACGATCAATCTTCACACTAGCTTATCACTTCGTTTCTACATCGTCATCAGTAGCTTGGTGCTGACATCACTTGACACTACATCTTCCAACCTAGAGATCTACACTTCACGCGATATTAAGTGACAATGAGATTTTAACGTGATCAACATGACTAGCAAGAACTTGAGGATGGTAACAGGTCGGACAAGTTCTACGAACCCTACCATAGAGAATCTGGACCCGGGATTGCAACTGGACACCTCCGTTTTACAAGCTGTTAACCGCTGAGATACAAAGGCAGTTGAATATAATGAGATGTAAATGAAACATTTTCCTTCTCCCCTTACTAACCCCTACCTCCGTCCGCTCTCCGCCCGCCCCCGTCCACCCCCATTCGATTAGCGGACGATTTAACCCTTTCAATTAAAACCCAATGACAAGTTCTAATTGCTGGTAATCCGCAGACGGACGCCCCGGGGGAAGAGGGCTGATGGCCGTCCAGAGTTCAAACTGAACACGGATCTGGCGCTGATTGCATCACCACACGACCCTGGTTGTAACCGCGCAGCAGTTCCGAGCTGGAACGGTGCTTCACCGACCGCCGAGCTGGTGCTGAACTAATATAACAAACGAACATGTTACAATGATACACACTGTTCTAGTTATTTCAATATTGGCAACTGATCCTTCGAGCCGGATCACAGCAGCGACGGCTGGAGAGGAACAGCGATGATTGGTTTTTAGTGATGCTCTGGTGAATGAAGACCACCGTCAGCTCGTTTTTACGGTGCCCCTCCTGAGGTTGAATTAAAAATATACGAGCTTGTGAAAACTGTCTTCAAAGGACGGTCTGATGGTCATAGGCTGCAGGTGACCATGACCTAGAATGGTCTTCGGGGTACGTCACCAGCAGTCAATTATAATCGTACATGAGAAAACGCTGGATGCGGGCAGCGCTGGATCGATCGATGTGAATGAAGAGTGAGATCTATGGGTGAAGTCTATGCCCAGCAGTGGGCGTCAATCAGCTGATGATGAAGATGATGAGAAAAACAACTTGTGGGAAAGTGAAAAATCTGTTGAAGTCAGTTCTCTGTCTCGAGGAAGCGGAGCCGACATCTTCCGGTCTTCAGGTTCACAGCTCCCGTTCCAGCTGCGGCTTGTTGTGTGTCCTCGTCATCTTCAGCGGCGATGGTGTAAGTCGGTGTTGTCAGATCAGGTAGAGACAGGTCCTGGACTGAACGTAACGATGAAGAGTCCAGGGATACGAAGGAGTGCGAAAGAGCTGAAGTCTGTGCGTTGGCCGAGGGAAGCGGTAGTGGGGAATGAAGAAAGCAGTTCTCACCACCACATCGAATATACAGCTTAAAAAGAGAGAGCGGGAGAGTAACACAGAGGGAAATATTTAGAGAGAGAGAAGCAAACATTAATATGTGTAAAGAGAGAAGGAGAAAGAACCAGAGGAATGATCGAGCAAGAGTATAAGGCAAAGAGATAGAGAGAGAGGGAGAGAGAGAAAAGGAATTTTTATATGTTGATTCCCTATGAAAGGGTTGTTGTTTATATCTGCTGTGCGATGGCGATGATGAAGACGAGAGTGATGGGTGAAGGTAGACGCGAGGGCTACGGCTGGATGAGCTCTACGTAGCGGTGCTACGCCGCCGTAGCACGCAGCTACACTTCACCGGCGCATAAAGAGGTGATCTTATCGGCTCACTGAAACTTAAATGAAACGCCCAACTTATTTTAAACTTTATCACAAAGTTCTCCAACTCCTCGCGCGATCAGCACCAGCTCACCGATCCGGCTCCAGTGAATAAATCTCGCAATTCTTTCACCGAACTTCCCCCATAAATCCCCGAACAATGCCCCCGCCAACTTTTCAAAGAGCCGCTACGGACGGATAACGGCCTCCGCTCGAACGGGCTTCCGTCGGGACGCTCATCCGGCCGCTGAACAGCTTCCAGGGGTTGCATGACCTGCAGGCGACGGGCTGCAGCCCTAGATCTGGCAACGCATTCTTCATTCACGTCCGCCGATGGACGGCACTCTCATACACCGACCTTCACATAACCTTCACCAGCACCAGTCGGATGCGTCTCCAGCTCAGGGTTGCCACGCCTGGAGACCAGCTCTGTATAAAGCTTACATCATATTAACGAACGCGGTACTAGTTAGGTTAATATGTACCGAGTCACACTGTTAAAACTGCATCAGTGATTTGTTCACAAGTCCTTCAAACCGGACACACATATTTACACAATACAATTTGAAAACAGATGCAGACGGAGATAGTAGTAGTATATAATTGTTTTGTTAAAAAAAAAATTGGATCTAGTTTATGGTTAGATTCGAACCTGCGACCTAACAGTAACGGGACATTAACCACTGAGCCACAGGCGCTCGCCGGAGCGACACAGAACTGATCGCGTTACTGGATATTAGCTCAATCGCTGGCAGATTGGGCTCGTGTGAAACACTCACCTCCTCGCCCTCGTGCCCTCCTCTCCCCGGGATGAGGGTTGACATATTTGTCGGGGACAATTTGAGTTCCTCAACTGGATTTGATGGGGGGTGGTGGAAGCCTTACTTCCGCATCCGTTTTATTTCCGTATACTGTTTACTCGTTTAAATGTGCTACGTGTGAGCCGCGCGGCGTGTGCCCGGCTCGAACCCGTGGTCACATGGTACCCATCCCTATATAACTGGTGCGCAGTAAGGACACTGCCGCTGGTCTCCTCGCTCAGGAGCTGGAGTAGTCTGATGTGAAAATATACTCACGAAAAAAAATCTATTTTCGCAAACGTTCCGATTATTCGCCGGGATTCGCTTTCGATGGTAATTATAAAAGGGGTGGGTCGTAAATATCGCCACCCCCACCCTCACACCGTCACACTGTCACACCACCGCCCTCACTGTGGGTGAAATTAAGTGGTAACTCCAAATGGACTTTTTTTTGTGTGTATATATGTTCCTTGTTTACGCATATCATATGAGCTGATGGACTTCGAAGGATGGAGTCTCCAGGAGTTCTCCTGGATATGAGCAGCTCCCCCATTAGACAAGAGTATGTAGAGCTTCTCCCCAGTTGGGAGCTGCACACTAGAGTAGGCTCCTGCCGAGAGACAGCTTGGACTCCAACCGGCTGCGTCGATGACGTGGACCTTCGAGCTGAACTCCAGTTCTGTTGCAGATGACGGGCCGAGGTTCCTGTCGCGTGGCCACTCGTTCAGGACGGTGGTTGGAGACACGCTGCTGCTGCCGTGCCAGGTGCAGAACTTGGGTGAGTTGCCGCCGCCGTCCAGGTCCAGGCTGTGATGACGTGCGATGAAAAGACTTTTATCTTGTATCATACATCCTTCCATGCCCACTCCCAATGCTGGACTTAAGTGTCGCGCAAAGCTATCCACTCCGATCGGTCCTATACTGTCCGTGTCTAATAACTTTCCCACACCTCTACTTGATTACATGTCTCAAGACGGAGGACATGATGCGACTCCCACGCCCACTGCTGGACATATCTCACAAAGTCCATTCCTATTAACACTGTGCTGCTGTGTACAATAGTTCAAACCTTGACCAGATAACACGCTTAAGGGAGAATACACAATGTAGCGCCCACGCCCACTGCTGGACATGGATCTCCCAACTATCATTACCGTCGTACTGCTCGTGTCCCCGCCCTTCCCCAGAGCACTTGTTACGCCATGGTCGGCAGTGCAAGCTGCCGCCAGGTTGCCCAACTAGTGCGGTGGCCGTCAGGTTCCCTGGTGCTGCTGTGGCGGAGGGGCCCGGCCGTGCTGACCGCGGCGAGCCTCATGGTGACCAGGGACGAGCGGTTCCGCCTGGTGGACGGCTACAACCTGCAGATCACGGACGTCGGGCCGCAGGTGAGGGCGCTAATGTCTATCTGCTGCTATGAACTACTGTCTAAATACCGCTGTGATCCGGTTCCAAGGACCTATTGCTTCTAACATTACTGGTGGTAGAATGAGATGCTAGTGGTAGGTAGGTAAAACCAGAGACCTGGTTACCACCTTAGCTGAAACAATATAGTGCAAATCGTGATCCGGTTCGAAGGGCCATTATCTAGTGTTTCACTAGCTACAGGGATTATGACACTCGCTCAACATCATGTGTGAAAATCGACTCGTTATATGAAAACATCGTAATTCTCAATTTGAATGCTCGGCGAACAGTTTGAGCGGAATCGATATTGAGCGGAAGCGAGTCAACAAATCGATGTTGGGTAAACACATTCATCGATTCTGCGGAACCGGAACCGACGGCCAGGTCCGCGCGGGCTGATGCAGTGCAGGACTTCCTGCAGGCGCTGCGCAGTAACACGGCGACAAACTCCATGCGCGTGCACTGCGGCAGCGGGGAATCTAAATAAAACATTGCGGCCATTTTTGTACAGGGTGTACTGTATAAATCTTACCTTTCTGTTCTGAACCGCTGGAGCTGTCTGCGAGGACACTACACCAAATTGCGCTCTCTCGTCGAGCGTGATTAGAATGTAATTACTATGGTTATACACTACACCAAATTGCGCTTGCTCGTCGAGCGTGATTAGAATGTAATTACTATGGTTATACACTACACCAAATTGCGCTTGCTCCTCGAGCGTGATTAGAATGTAATTACTATGGTTATACACTACACCAAATTGCGCTTGCTCCTCGAGCGTGATTAGAATGTAATTACTATGGTTATACACTCACACCAAATTGCGCTTTCTTGCTCGTCGAGCGTGATTAGAATGTAATTACTATGGTTATACACTCACACCAAATTGCGCTTTCTTGCTCGTCGAGCGTGATTAGAATGTGTAATTACTATGATTATACGCTACACCAAATTGCGCTTGCTTGTCGAGCGTGATTAGAATGTAATTACTATGATTATACACTACACCAAATTGCGCTTGCTCGTCGAGCGTGATTAGAATGTAATTACTATGATTATACACTACACCAAATTGCACTCTCCCGTCGAGCGTGATTAGAATGTAATTACTATGATTATACACTACACCAAATTGCGCTTGCTCGTCGAGCGTGATTAGAATGTAATTACTATGATTATACACTACACCAAATTGCGCTTGCTCGTCGAGCGTGATTAGAATGTAATTACTATGGTTATACACTACACCAAATTGCGCTTGCTCGTCGAGCGTGATTAGAATGTAATTACTATGGTTATACACTACACCAAATTGCACTCTCCCGTCGAGCGTGATTAGAATGTAATTACTATGGTTATACACTACACCAAATTGCGCTCTCTCGTCGAGCGTGATTAGAATGTAATTACTATGGTTATACACTACACCAAATTGCGCTTGCTCGTCGAGCGTGATTAGAATGTAATTACTATGATTATACACTACACCAAATTGCGCTCTCGTCGAGCGTGATTAGAATGTACTACTATGGTTATACACTACAATCAAATTGCGCTTGCTCGTCGAGCGATTAGAATGTAATTACCATGGTTATACACTCACACCAAATTGCGCTTTCTTGCTCGTCGAGCGTGATTAGAATGTAATTACTATGGTTATACACTCACACCAAATTGCGCTTTCTTGCTCGTCGAGCGTGATTAGGAATGTAATTACCATGGTTATACACTACACCAAATTGCGCTTGCTCGTCGAGGCGTGATTAGAATGTAATTACTATGGTTATACACCACACCAAATTGCGCCTCTCGTCGAGCGTGATTAGAATGTAATTACTATGGTTATACACTCACACCAAATTGCGCCTCTCGTCGAGCGTGATTAGAATGTGTAATTACTATGGTTATATTAATTACACCAAATTGCGCTTGCTCGTCGAGGCGTGATTAGAATGTAATTACTATGGTTATACACTACACCAAATTGCGCTCTCTCGTCGAGCGTGATTAGAATGTAATTACTATGGTTATACACACTACACCAAATTGCGCTTTCTTGCTCGTCGAGCGTGATTAGAATGTACTACTATGGTTATACACACTACACCAAATTGCGCTCTCTCGTCGAGCGTGATTAGAATGTAATTACTATGGTTATACACTACACCAAATTGCGCTTGCTCGTCGAGCGTGATTAGAATGTAATTACTATGGTTATACACTACACCAAATTGCGCTCTCTCGTCGAGCGTGATTAGAATGTAATTACTATGGTTATACACTACACCAAATTGCGCTTGCTCGTCGAGCGTGATTAGAATGTAATTACTATGGTTATACACTACACCAAATTGCGCTTGCTCGTCGAGCGTGATTAGAATGTAATTACTATGGTTATACACTACACCAAATTGCGCTCTCTCGTCGAGCGTGATTAGAATGTAATTACTATGGTTATACACTACACCAAATTGCGCTTGCTCGTCGAGCGTGATTAGAATGTAATTACTATGGTTATACACTACACCAAATTGCGCTCGTCGAGCGTGATTAGAATGTAATTACTATGATTATACACTACATCAAATTCGGATCAACAAAGTTATATCATTGCTCTCAGTATTTTAATACAGTTCCTTCAAGCCGGATTATTGTAATATTTGCATAGTATTTATACTATATTAAATTTGATCTAAGCTATTGAAGATCACATTATAATGGTCGGACAAAAACATTGCCAATTCAAAGTTACCTCTCTGCGGTAGTGTATGTCTCCTACCCGTACACAACCCGTCCGCCGCACGAGCTCCCCCTCTATCCGCCACCGCTTTATGGATTCAGACAATTTCCTCTTAACAATATAATTCAGCCGCGGCGCTCGTAAACACCGCCGCCATCTTGCCGCGCGCCGGAATCAACATGGACGACGGCGCCGCTAACAAGATGGCGGTAAGAAATTGCGCGGGAATCGCACCTCGGTGTTGGCGCGCGTAAAAAATAACGAGCGCCGGTTTCGTTTTTTTTTTTTATGTGCCAATTACGGTTTCCCCGTCGCCAATTACCGTTTAGGGTGTTGTTTAGTGGTTCTGTATATATATTGATGTTGGCGGTATTGCTATCTCATCGCGTGCTGTTTGGTGTACGATTACTGGTAATTGGTATTACATTTGAATGTCTCCAGTTTGTGTTGTGATGATACACATCCCAGCTATTTTTCCCACTGCTGGGCCTACTTTTAAAGAAAGTCGAGAACCTTATCCGGCCACGTTTGGGTTGATGAAGATATAGTATATATATACAACGGAATTCAATTTGGGCAAATATGAACAACCAGTAAATGGTGATGGTGGTGATGGTGATGGTGGTAACTTTGACATTTTTCATGGCAATTATAATCGCATTTAAGACTCTGCAATTTTTTCTCAACTACCTACATCGGTAACGCAATTATGTGCAATACTTGCCGATTCTATTTCTACCCTCAATAAAGACGTCTTAACAACGCAGCGCCAATTTGCGATCTCATGCAGTGCGCAAACGTTGACTAGTTAACTAATATGATGCTGTGTAAACATCCGAACTCAAGAAAAATCACGACGTATATACAATATAAAGGTGGTAGTCGGCGCAGGTACATCCGGTGTGAAGGACTTTCGAGGAGATCAGAGTTCAATCCTCTAAGAGCTGATGACAATGAACATCTGAAAACAATGTCAATTAATTAACATGATTTTGTGTAAACATCCTAACCATACGGTATGAAGGACTTTGAGAGATCCATATTCAATCTTCCCCTAACGGTTTATGACAATGAACATCCCTAAAAAATGACAGGTATTGATTTATATTATTCTGGATAAATGTGTTCCGGGCTGTGTAGTACCATCCGGTGTGAAGGACTTTGGGACAGATCTAACTTCCATGATGACCTTTAACGGCTGATGGCGATTGACGTCTCATCATTTTTTTCTTTTTCTTTTAAATGAATATAAAGTGATTATTCCTATGGTGGGGGGATGGGTATTAATTAAATTCTCGTTGCGAGTGGGGGTGGGGGTGGGGGTGGTCGATTAAAGTGGCGCTGGTGTCCGATGCTTATCTTCAATTATAACCTCAAACTTTGATTAACGGATCCCGCCATGCTCCAGGTAATGGCGGAATTGTGATTTATCAAACTCCTTTGCCTCCCCTTGTCCCACGCGAACACTTGATTACGAGTGACACGCCCGCCCGCGGCGTTGCGGTGCTGAACACTGCAACACGCTGTGTTGGAACCAAGACGGTGGTCTCGACGTTAGGACATAGTTTCTGGACCTTCGATCCGGATCACAGGAACGTTTTCCTGCGACCTACCATCAGTAAGATCCGTGCTCAAGGATGTTGGTGGCCGTCACTGTCGGCCACCATCGTCTGCTTCAAGTCCGCAGCTGGCGGAAGTAGTGACCTCATTTGACCAGAAGCTGCCTACTCCAACTGTCTCCACGTTGTACTGGGTTGGTGCCCGCTTCACCGGTGGTCCCCGGTTCGACTCTTGATCCTCGCGTTTAAATATCAGTAGCTAGAACATTCTGATACTATTCACTTATAAATAAGTGACAGATGTGATTTTGTGTAAATATTCCGTGATCTGAACCCATGTCAGTGCTGCTAGTGTCTCTGTTGCCAGCGACTGTTTAGGTACCGTGTAAACGTTACTGTCATCCGGTTTGAATGGCGCTGTGGTTAGTGTAACGCGACTCGACATCTAATGTCCCAGGCGACGGTCTGAATATGTTGCAGTATATATCATACTAACTAACACGAGCTTGTTATGGGCGAGCGTATCACTTATAATCGAGTGATCGCGATTAATTGGATAAAAAAATTTCCTCCTCCAGAACAGCTGATCGCTAAAAGCGGATCCAATTGTAGTGGTATCCGTATTTCACAGGGCAAAGGAATGGAACCCGCGCCGCCCGCCGCCGGCCACCGTCCGCTGTGCCGCAGGGTTCTCTTGTTATAAAACTTTCCCAGATAAATCCCCTTCCAGCTACCCCCACAAAACTTTCAACCGCTCTATCACATTGCGATTATATAAACTGTCTTCACAACATTCCCACTGCTGGGAATTTTTGCCCACTTTATATAAATCACGTTAAATCTTCACTGTAGAAGAGGAAGACAGAAATCTAGATTAGTAGAGCTGTATATACATTACTGTACTTTTATTATTAGGCCATAATTGGGCAAAGTGGGAATCTGTTATCCCACGCTCAGCGGGGTCGCCGGAATAATTTGAGCCCAATTTACTGGGGATTATTGATGTCCACCCCGTTGACGCGGTCGCGTGCGGCGCGCGTCACATACACAGGGTGTTCCGAAATTTAATAGGAACAATTCAAGTATGTTCTTATCGGCGCCGCGTTGGGAACGGTTGTGAATACGGAGCCGCCGTGAATGCGGAAATTACTATGATCCGGTTCGAAGGACGCTGTAGCTAGTGAAGTTAATGGAGTAATGATTCTCAACATCTTAATGTCAGACGACGAGCGCAATATGGTGCATATCGTCCTAAATAACACCATGTTGAGTGCGTGCGTCACTTAAAATCAAGTGAACGTCTCATCAGTCGTCTCGTCGCTTCATTGTACTGAGAAAAGAAATTATTTAACTTACACGTGTGTCATTAGATTACGTTTCGCGCCGAGACGGCGGCGGCCATCTTGTGAAGCGCGTCCGCCATCTTGTGTAGCGCGTCCGCCATGTTTGATTCGCGGGACGACGGCAGCTTTTTATAGGCGGAACGGGAATGCTTTTCGCCGAATTATATTGTTTAGAAAAAAAAATATGGCGTGACGTATGTGATGGTGAGTTGGTGGAGTATATATACAGGGTGATGGTAACCATAATCAGTCCGTAGATGTCCACTGCTGGACATGGACCTCCTCCGAAGATCTCCACATCAATTGGGATGGGATGCATATGGGGGGATTTGGGTCGTTTCCCACAATGCTAGCCCAATGTGGGAAGGTGGGAGCCAGAGGCTCGTGTGTTGATCAGCTGGCTGCACCACGAGCTGGTGATCTCGGCTCGACCCTCGTCCCGGGGACCGGCTGCAGCAGCCAGTCGTACGCGAGTTCACAGCAAGGGGCCCAAGACCGACCCCTGTGGAACCTCCACGCGCCGCCGATGTAAGTCGCCGCTGCCATCAACCCAGACGATCGTCCTGTCGAGTACGCCCCCAACAGCCCGACGCCAGGGGAAGCCGGAAAACTCCAGCGCCCCTGATCGTCGCGAATGGCAGGCTGTTGAAGGCGTTCTCGATATCTAAGGATACCCCCCAGGACCACTCGCGTCACCGAAGGCCTCCAGACAGGAAGGCCCTTCAGGTCGAGCAGGGCGTCCAACGTGGATCGCCCTGCCCGAAATCCGTACTGGGCCTCATGGAGGCCCGGTCCCCTCGGCGAGGTGCCGAACGAGACGGCCGGGCCAAGATCTTCTCGAGGCCTTACCCGCCTCGTCCAGAAGGACGATCGGTCTGTACGCGGAAGGGGAGTCGGGGTCACGGTCCCCTTCCGCAGCGAGCAAAACACTGCCCGTCTTCAACGCTCCGGGAACTGCACGCGCCGAATGCAGGCGTCGTACAGTCCCCGGAGCTCTTCACTGGTGACTCACTTGCGGCCACCCAGAGGGCCTCGATGGGACCCCGTCGGGCCCCGGAGCCGTACGTCGACCCCGGAGACGATCCAGGGCCACGTCCAGCTCCTCTTCCGTCAGGGAGGGACCTCCTCTGTGGACGCCGCGGGGCGGTGGTGGACATAACCGGGGGGCTGGAATGACGCGTCAGCCCCGGGAACAACCGGTCCACCACTCCTGAGGAAGTCCGGGTCCAGGGCCTCCGTTGGGGGCGCCCGCGGCACAGAGCTTCTTCCGTGCCGTTTTGAACGGGCGCCCCCATGGATCCCTGTCGACCCCGCCAGTAGTTCCTCCCAGGCAAGGGTCTTCGCCCGGACTATGGCGAGCCGCAGGTTCTTGCGGGCTTCCGCATACCGACCCTGCAGCCGCTCCTCCTCCCCGTCACCTGCGTGCGCCGACGCCGACAACGCTGCAGTGCCCGGCGACGAGCCTGGCCGCCGCCCGGAGGCCGGAGAGCTCCTCCGACCACCAGTACAGCTGGCGGCGGTCCGCAGGACGTCGCCGCATCCTAGGCATTGGCGGAAGTAGTGACCTCATTTGACCAGAAGCTGCGCCTGGCCCAACTGTCTCCATGTTGTACTGGGTTGGTGCCCGCTTCACCGGTGGTCCCCGGTTCGACTCTTGATCCTCGCGTTTAAATATCAGTAGCTAGAACATTCTTGATACTATTCACTTATAAATAAGTGACAGAAGTGATTTTGTGTAAATATTCCGTGATCTGAACCCATGTCAGTGCTGCTAGTGTCCTCTGTTGCCAGCGACTGCCTAGGTACCGTGTAAACGTTACCGTGATCCGGTTTGAAAGGCGCTGTGATTAGTGTAACGAGATTCGACATCTAATGTCCCAGGCGACGGTCTGAATATGTTGCAGTATATATCATACTAACTAACACGAGCTTGTTATGGGCGAGCGTATCACTTATAATCGAGTGATCGCGCTTATTGGATAAAAAAATCTCCTCCTCCAGAACAGCTGATCGCTAAAAGCGGATCCAATTGTAGTGGTACCCGTATTTCACAGGGCAAAGGAATGGAACCCGCGCCGCCCGCCGCCCGGCCACCGTCCGCTGTGCCGCAGGGTACTCCTGTTATAAAACTTTCCCAGATAAATCCCCTTCCAGCTACCCCCACAAAACTTTCAACCGCTCTATCACATTGCGATTATATAAACTGTCTTCACAACATTCCCACTGCTGGGAATTTTTGCCCACTTTATATAAATCACGTTAAATCTTCACTGTAGAAGAGGAAGACAGAAATCTAGATTAGTAGAGCTGTATATACATTACTGTACTTTTATTATTAGTCCATAATTGGGCAAAGTGGGAATCTGTTATCCCACGCTCAGCGGGGTCGCCGGAATAATTTGAGCCCAATTTACTGGGGATTATTGATGTCCACCCCGTTGACGCCGTCCCTCACGGCGCGCGTCACATACACAGGGTGTTCCGAAATTTAATAGGAACAATTCAAGTATGTTCTTATCGGCGCCGCGTTGGGAACGGTTGTGAATACGGAGCCGCTGCGAATGCGGAAATTACTATGATCCGGTTCGAAGGACGCTGTAGCTAGTGAAGTTAATGGAGTAATGATTCTCAACATCCTAATGTCAGACGACGAGCGCAATATGGTGCATATCGTCCTAAATAACACCATGTTGAGTGCGTGCGTCACTTAAAATCAAGTGAACGTCTCATCAGTCGTCTCGTCGCTTCGTTGTACTGAGAAAAGAAATTATTTAACTTACACGTGTGTCATTAGATTACGTTTTATGCCGAGACGGCGGCGGCCATTCAGTAGCGCGTCCGCCATCTTGTGTAGCGCGTCCGCCATGTTTGATTCGCGGGACGACGGCAGCTTTTTATAGGCGGAACGGGAATGCTTTTCGCCGAATTATATTGTTTAGAAAAAAAAATATGGCGTGACGTATGTGATGGTGAGTTGGTGGAGTATATATAATATAAAGGGTGATGGTAACCATAATCAGTCCGTAGATGTCCACTGCTGGACATGGACCTCCTCCAAAGATCTCCACATCAATTGGGATGGGATGCATATGGGGGGATTTGGGTCGTTTCCCACAACGCTAGCCCAATGTGGGAAGGTGGGAGCCAGAGGCTCGTGTGTTGATCAGCTGGCTGCACCACGAGCTGGTGATCTCGGCTCGGACCCTCGCACCCCTGGTGACCACCACCTTCAACATGTAATCTAATAACATCAATAGCTACAGCCCCCCTTAAATGTTCACCAGTAATGGAACAGCCCACTCTCCTACTGTTTCCATATGACCTCATCCCACTAATCCCAACAGTGGTGCTCGCGTTCATTGGATCATCATCAGCCGATCGAGGTCCACTGCTGGACATAGATCTTCACGGAAGATCTCCACATCGATCGATCCTGTGCTGCTCGCCAGCGGCTCCCCGGGACCTTCGTTGGTAGGGGATTTTATGGGGGGATTTAGGCCATTTACCACCACGCTGGCCCAATGCGGATACACCGCGAACTGGTGAGCTTGGCTCGGGTCCCATGAATTATTCTGCTGGAACCCTTCCACCCCCTTTATTGGATAACCCCAATCCCCACTCCTAAGGTTTCCTTTAACTCCAACAATCGGATTATCACACATCAGCTGTTTACTCTGCGGCGCCAGTTTACATCGAAGCATATTATCTTCAATGATTTAATCGTCCTTCGAGCCGGACAACATTTCAGCGCCCGTTGCAGCCGGCACGCGGTGCTGTGCGGACATTGCTGTGATCCGGTTTGAAGGACGCTGTAGCTATCACTGGTGGTAGTGTCTCTGTCGCCGCAGACCGTCTAGGTACCGCCGCAGCGCCTGTTGCAGCCGGCACGCGGTGCTGTGCGGACATTGCTGTGATCCGGTTTGGAGGACGCTGTAGCTATCGCCGCAGACCGCCCCGAGCGGCACGTCGATTAATTGAATAGCAATAAATAACAAATGTATGAGCGCTGCGAGCTGGCCCGCGGCCGCAGTCGGCGGCGCAGGCATCCTCGGTAATGGATAAATAAGATTAATATCACGTAGTGATTGATGATGTACGTGTAGCCACCGCGTGTAGTCACTGTAGGCGACACGCGGGGCTCGCGTGATGCTGGTGCACGACCTCTGATGTAACCGGAAGTCGAACAACGGGCACCGCCTCGTGCCTCATTACCCACCGGAAAGTGCTGCTAATGTACAACATACTTTTATATTAGAGTGGGACAACCTCTTAACGTTCCCACTGCTGGGACTCGTCACTCGTATATATATATACGGAATCAAACTAAAAACTTCTATAAGGTTTACTTTTTTTTTTTCTAATTTTATGTAATGATTTGATCACTCGATTTTAAGTGATACGACTGTTACAACATTGCGCTCATAATTTATCTGCTTGGGGTCCTTTGAACCGGATCTGGTTTTTAACCTGACTGTGACCAACATGCAGATTTTACCATCAGCTGTCGCTAGGACACACGTATACTGTTTCACACTGCTATAACTCTCGCTTTTTTTTTCATAGTCCTCCGAGCCGGATCACAGTAATTATTAAATTTAGATGGTCTTAGTAATCCGAGTTGATGTGATAAAACACCCAAATTACGTAGTAACTGTTTGGGGCACAGGCCCACAGTGAACGTGACGTCAGCTATGGGGACGATTGGGCCATAATCACGCCGCGGCCCCAACGCGGGTACGCTGCACTAACTATAATGCAGTAAGTGCTCACAGTGCTCACAGTGCACACAGTGCTCACAGTATATGATGTCGGTGGCCGCCGCAGGACGCCGGCGACTACGTGTGCCAGATCTCGGACCGCGTGAGCCGCGACCAGGTGCACACCGTGGAGGTGCTCGTGCCGCCGAGCGTGCGCGCGTCGCCCGAGTCGCGGCACGCGGCGGCGCGGCGCGGCGGCGCGGCGGTGCTCGAGTGCCGCGCCTCCGGCAACCCGGTGCCGGCGGTCGCCTGGCACAAGATGGTAAGGTCAACACTATTCATATTGCAACCGACAGGGAGTGCCGCTCAAACATTACGATGATCCGGTTTGAAGGGCGCTGTAGTTTTTACTCTCCGTAGCCGGAGACCATAAAGATGCGTACCATCGCAGCGCCTATAGCAGCCGACAAAAAATACTACGCAAAATAACATTGTTCCGGTTTGAAGGGCGCTATAGCTATAATTATTGGGGTAACGAGAATCAACATCTCATGTCTTAAGGCGACGCGCGCGATATGGTATTACCTATATCATAATCAAGCATATCACTTACAATCAAGTGAAGGTGCCCGTACGCTCAGTAAAAAGTAAATCATGTATTAATTCGCACCGTTTCGAAATTCAAAAACGGAACGAGTGCTCCGCGCGCCGAACACTCTCGAACATTCGAGAGTACACCGCTCCGCGCAGACACTCGAACGCCCGAGCTCTGAATCGCGACAACGTTTGTCCGTACCCGCCGCCAGCTGGACAGCTACAACGCGCACCAGAACGAGACGAACGCGCGGCTCGCGGACGGGCCGCAGCTGCAGCTCTCCAGGCTGGAGCGCGCGCACAGCGGCCGGTACGCGTGCACCGTGGACAACGGGGTCGGACCGCCCATAGTCACGGAGTTCCAGCTTCAAGTCCTATGTGAGTATCGCCTCGATCCGGCTCGAAGGGCCCCAACTAAAGGTAATCGAGTAAAGTAAGGAATAAGAGATTTCACATTTGAGGATGCAGTGCACACTATCTATGCAGCAGTGTACGTGATCTATCGGCTGATGATGATGATTGACCACCTTCAAATTGGAGCAACGTACTATGCGAGTATTAGTATGATCCGGATCGAAGGACCATTTATCAATAATGTTTGTGTAATAACGTAATTAAATATTTCATCTCTTTAACACATAGTGATGCGGTGTATATCGTATTTTACACGCGTCACTCATTATCAAGTGAACGTCGCAGTAATTGGGAATAGTATGGACGACCTATTTAGAAGTTGAGAAATATACACAAATCCCGGGGGTGTACGTGCCAAGAGGGGATGAAAGAGAGGGGTATAAATCCACCTGCTGATGTATCGCGCGCCGACACAACTAAATTGAAGTGAAACGCAATTCATTCGAGTCGCGGGAAAGGTGTCCGGTGTGAAGGGCCCATTACGAGGGTCAACTGCCGGCGCACCCCCGCGGCAACCCCGACGCCCCCGCCCCCGGACAGCAAATTGAAATGAAACGACTCCAGTATTTGTTTACGTCCAAACTTTAAATGGGAGCCGCTCCAACAAAACTACTGCAGTGAAAACATCCCCCCCACCCAGCGGTGACCGGCACATTAAATGGGGGGTCGATGCTTTAACTGTCTCGTGGTGGAGCGGTTGACCTGGTCCAAGGTCACAATGAGGAGTATTGTCACTGGGTGATGAAGATCATCAGCTACCTGGTTACTCAGTGCCATATAAATGCGTTGCCCTGCAAGGCGGCAGAAAGACCGGCAGCATGGACATCTCTCTCTTTCCATTAGTTCGGCAAACGTGAACCTTCAAGTCTCAACCGACCTGCTTCCATAACTCCTCACCAGTAAGCTGTTCATCGCCAGATCATCTGTCTCAGGGAACAGTTCCGTCAGTTCTTAAATGGGGAGAGGTTTCCTCTGGGTCATACTGCTGCTGGTGATGATCATCAGTCCAGCTGCCTTTCTTCGACTCTACCACCAGATTAAGGACTTCGAATCTATACAGTAGTGGAAGAAGTCACCAAGTTACGATGATGGTGTAAACTTACAAATATGCTTGAAGATAGCTGCCAGTCCACCAGGAAGTGAACCGTCCAGGTCTCACCGGGAAAGCAGCAGCAGTTAAAGAATGGAGACGGCTGGTTGAAAGGACCTTTTGGTCACCACCAATCCATCAAGACCAGAAGTACCAGTAAAGGTACTTCTCATTATCATCACCAATTTCCCAAGAGTCCAGGACTTGGAAGAACAAGTGAACAGATATCTGTGGTTTCGTAGCCCCTGCTGCCGCGTCCACTCAGCTATACCAGAAATAGTCACTACTACTTCCGCCATCACTGACCTTCCGTTGAAGAGTACGAGTCTTCCTACTCCATAAGAGGAACGGCATTTAAACTTGTTTGGTGCGGTGTGAACATCTTCAGGTAATCGAGTAAAAAAATAATGGTTTCCGCTTCCAGATTCACCGGAAATAACCGTCGAGAGGTCGTGGGTGCACACCGGAGAGGGTTTCAGAGCTGAGCTGCTGTGCACCGTCCTCGCCGATCCACCAGCTGAGGTACAGCACTCCTGTCCTAACTCTTAGTACTGATGGTAAATCTCTCGCTGTAGACTAAATACCACCATCACCAACTATTTAGTGATTAGTGACTGCTGCAACACGGAAGTCCAGGGTTCGATTCCGAAGGTACCCCTGATGGAGTTTCTCGTCTTCAACCATCGTCTTGATATAGTATATATACCATCATAACAGTGTATATACGAGCTATACGAGCACCACCACCGACGGCCCCGCCGTCACTCGACACCGTGTGACGTGACACTTCCTCTCCCCCCAGGTGTCGTGGTACCAGAACTCGTTCCCGCTGAGCGCGTCGGAGCGGGTCACCATGTCGGCGCGCGGCAACAACCACACGCTGCTGATCGCCAACGTGCAGCCGGAGGACTTCGGCAACTACAGGTGAGCGCGGCCGCAGCACCGAGCCCAGCGCTGGACGTGGACACACTCCACAAATGGCCTGACTCGATTGGACTTGTGAACTTCACCAGATACAGAACTCGTAAACGTCCGCCGCTGGACATGAGAATTGTCCCACTATCACATCCGTCCAGCTACTTGTTCTGCCTGCATGCTTGTGTGTGTGTGCGAGGGTGACCACCGTTCACTGTTCACCATTGACCGTTGACCGTCTGCCGTGCAGCTGCGTGGCGGACAACAGCCTGGGCCGCGCGCGGAAGCACGTGGAGGTGTCCGGGCGGCCCGGGCCCGCGCGCTTCACCTCGCCGCCGGTCTCGCGCCGCCCCACCGGCTACACCCTGGCCTTCACCATCGACAGCTACCCGCCGCTGGACGAGCTGCGGCTCCTCTACCGGCAGCTCGCCGTGAGTACACTGCCAAACCGCAACCCTCAACCCGCACACACTGCTGCCACGCGCTGACACCCGAGCGGAGCCTTCAAGTGGATCCGACAGGGACTGGTTGCCATGGATCTCGTTACCGAACTGGTGTACCCTCGCCTCCGCGCCGTTTACACGAGCGCAGCGTTGGGGTTGGGTTTCCGTACAACAACTCACAGGACCCAAGCCAACCTCACCAGCTCGCGGTGCAGCCTAGTAATCAACAAAACGAGGCCCTGGCTCCCATCAACCTCCTATATCAACTAGAAATCTTTGGGGAAGGCCTATGTTCAGCAGTGGACGTCTTCCAGCTGGTGATGATGACGTTGCGTCATGTTGGGCTCGGAATCTCCTCCCCCGCCTCCTGGTATACTGCTATACTTTACAATACATTGGTCCGGATCAAAGGACCACTCAGAACCAAACCCGACGAGTGAAGTATTGTCTTTATCTTTATCCGTCTACTGACTTAAGCCACTAATAGAAAGCGAACTGATCGAAGAGTGAAGTGCGGCCTGCGGGTCCTGGCTGCATTGGCTGCAGTGTATCCTCTGTCGGCAGTTCAACGAGTCGTTCCAGCAGCCGGGCCGCTGGCACGACGAGGTGATCCCCGCGCCGCAGCCGGCGGGCTCGCTGACGCACCGCGTCACGCACGAGCTGCGCGCGCTGCAGCCCGCAGCCGTCTACGAGGCGATCGTGCAGGCCAAGAACAGATACGGCTGGAACGAGGTCACCATCACCACCACCACCACCACCACCTATACATACACTTACACACGCACACACCGTCACCTGGTGGTAAGCTGTACGCCAACATCGCGACTGTGCACTTCGAGTGGTATGTAATGAACGAACCGGTGCCGCCATCTGCTGGTACTAAACCAGTCGACTATTACGGTCTAAATAGAAAATTATTAAACCTAAATCCCACCACTGGGAAGGAGCTCCTCCTCCCACAAGAAGAGGATGAAGGATATTTAATCATCGCTACGGTCAAGTGCAAGAACGTACTTATTGTTGGAATGCAGTTTAGTCAGGATATCTGTTACCATCACATTATAAGAAAAAATACCGGGAATTGTAAATCCCACTACTGGGACCAGGAGATTCCTCTCACAAGGAAATGGTTATAGTTATTTACCCAGCACCGTTATAGACAGAAGTTGAAGATTGCCTCGCGTCTAAGAAATATATGTAATGTCTCCTTCACCAGGAACCACTACATTAACCTAATTAAAAATTCCAGGTGAGCGACATCTTCCAGTTCCACACGCTCGGCGGTGGGCACCCGGCCCACGCGGGGGAACTCACGCCGATGTTCTCCTCGTGCGGCCGCTGCACGCTGAACGGCCCGTTGGCTCTAGTCTTATACACCCTCGTCCGCGTCGGGAGACCGGCCATACTCTAAATCGCGTAGCCATTTAAAGATTTTTTCCATTTTTGTATGGTGCAACCCCGCTATCTTCGCGCCCGGCGCATCCGGTCGTCGGACGACCGGATGCGCCGCCCACTCATAGTAAATTAATAAAGAAACGATATTATATCATAACTCATCACTCAATTTACTTTATACACATATCTATTACTTTAATTGCAATCGACTCCAACATTCCAGACACTTACATTTATTAAATAATATTTATAAGAGTGGCAACACTGCGACCAAACGTGTATCTTATTTCATTACTCTTCTAACACTTGCAAATATTTATTTAAAAAAAAAAAAAAACACTAACATATAGCAATTTTGTTATTCAACCCTTACAGAAAATAAAAATACGTTATTTTTTCATAGATAAAACATGTTGCCAACGTTCAAAACGCACAAAAAATTCCATTGTCTATGGATTGTTTTTTATTTTTTCGTTGCTATAAAAAAATTGTGTATAGCTATCCAGCGTTCGGACCGTTTTTTTAAATGATCAAGTTTAGAGTACGTTAACATTACTCGGTGAGCGCTTATAGAGTTAATGTAAATAAAGCTTTCACGGGTTCTGTAGCTTTATGAACGTGTAGATATTTTCGAGACGTTTGTAAACTGAACCCGGATGTATTTAGGAACTTTCAAAATTGAAATATACCTTTTATATTAGTTTTAATTAATGTAAAGTGTACATGGCCTTACTGAGTAGCTGCCAATCAATGTTTTGATCACTCATCACATATTTCTAACTACGCCCCAGTAATATTAAACAAATGATTAAGATATAGGATAGTTTATACGATACACGATATATTGTAGTTTGCGGATCTCCTGTCATTGTATTGATACTACTTGAATGTCACTTAAAGTTATACTCGAAAGTAATAAGTACTATTCATACAAGGTGACCCAATCCATCCCGATAGAGTTTATATTAACCTTAAAATATCTGTGCGTTATGTATATTCCCTCTTTTGTTAAATATTAAAAAAAAAAAAAGCTTTGTAGTAAATAAGGTTGCCCCACCGGAAATCGGCACTGTTAGTAAAACTTCAGAATGGAATGTAACAACCTGTACCACTTTATTTTTTCATACTCCAAGACACTTATTATTATACAAATATGTTCATATGTCGGACCTGTTGCGTTGTAGTGAATCTTGTACGAGGTACTTTTTACTTTAATAGAAAAAAATTAAGTAACGCCTAATGTTGGTAGCACTGACGATCGTTCGTCGCCTGAGATTCTACAGCTGCTGTAAATATAAACAGGACGCTTTTTTACAATTTTATCTATTTAAATAATTACGCGTAACACGCCCATTGTTTGTAAGCCTTATACAAAAACCACAACTAATTATATAATATTTATCTAGGAATATTTGTGAAATCGATTTAATTTATTTATATTTAGCGCCGAAACGATTTTTAGAATCGATTATATGCGCGCCCCTAGCGAACGTCCCAACACTATCGGACTATCAGTAGCGCGCCGTTTTATTGTCCCGCGAAAAAATCACTTCACAAGCGCAACACATCCATGTAAATGAATTTATTAATTATTATTAAGCAATAAAACGTGTTAGTGATAAATGTGTATAAGTGACGCGTGTTGCGCGCCTCGTGTATATTTCTCAACATCATTTCGTATTGGTTGTCGTGCGCGCAAGTTAAATTAGGTGCAATATTAATCTTTAGTGTGGAACCCGAGAGCAATAACTGGAACACATCAATTGATATTTTGATAAAACGGATGTTCGTTGTTTAGTGCAATCGTTTGTTTACATTCGCGTCGTGTGTGCGTTTCTATGTAGGCGCGGAGTTTGTGTGCGCACTGCGGCCTCTAGTCCGGACGCGGCGGTGTTTGTGTAAAACTGTGCGGCCGCGGGAGCCGCCGCCCGTTTCAAGGAACCGATTCTTGTAAGTAGAGAATAAATGAGTTTATTACAAAACACACCCTGACTTTCATTTATTATATATATGTATATATAAACATTCACATAACGAGCAAGTTTTCCTGATGGTTTTAAGTCAAAGTGCAGTAACTGACAATGATATATCTGCCGAACACAATATACCAGCATATACTTGTTACAAACGGTGAAGGAGAACATCACGAGGAAACCCGCACACTGAAATCATCTTTGTGTGCGTTACACGGGACATAATCTGACCACGTCTGGCGAAAAGTGGGTGTTTATTCACCTCTGCATGCCCCTACCGGGAAAAAGGCGTGATAATATAAAAAAAAAAATACTTGTTACGCTCTTCGCCTAATACACGATGTCGAGGTCATTACCTCGGTAATTACAGCACCCTTCAAATCGGAACACAGTTATGTTCACAGAATACTATTTGTCGGCTGCAATAGACGCCTTCGTGGCACCTGCCTACAGTGTCCGGCAATAGAGATCTACCACCAGTACATCAGTTGCTGGAGCGTTTCCTCCTAAGGAACTCTCTTTGGCGAACAAATTTCCCCCATTCTTCCGTGACCTCTAACGGCAGAAACAATATCCCCACTAAACCGATTTTCTTATAGATAGATAGATAGATAGATAAATTAGTTTATTTGTCCACGCAGTACAGAACACTTATAAAAAGACAAAAACATTACATCAAAGAACACAGATGAACAAAAATATATTGACAAAGTAATATTTTAGGTAATCAATACTGCCGTGTGTACTGCAATGGTACAAAATGGCCGTAGCTCAATGTAACTGTTGCCACGTAGTGAACAACACACTGATTTTCAGCTACCGCCCGCGGCGCGGTCGCGAAGGAGATATGTTGCTCTTATTGGTAACCATAGATCTTTATAATTGTACTTGTAATTGCAATAGATTCATGTGAATAAATATGTTATATGTATGTTGCTAATGACATAGTCAAGAGTGCTACTACTAACTATAGATTTGAATTATAAGCCACTATCAAATGTTTTTGTTTTGATTTTCTAATAAAAATTGTTTAAAATATTTTTTAAAGCTGAAAACAGAGTTACATTGCCTCACAGGCGGAGGTATATTATTCCAACACTTGGTGGCCTGATGTCGAAAACTGCCGGTAAATGATACAGTTTTATGCTTATAGTAGGAGAGATAGGTACGCGCACTTCTTGCGTTTAGATATCGATTTTGAAGGATTTAGAAGTAGAGTTTCTGCGTGACCATTTAGCAATACGATCGAGGTCTTCATTCATTTTAAGTATAGCATTACCGATAGCTGATGGTTTTGCCGATATGTAAAGTTGGACGTCATCAGCATAGCAATGGAATTCACAATTATGGATAACTTTTGCAAGATCTGCAGCGTATAAAATAAAAAGTAGGGGACCAAGAATTGAGCCTTGAGGAACTCCTCGTTCAACTATCCTTGATTAGAGAATGCGATAGAGCCATCGCTTCTAGTCAATTGTACCGCTTGCGATCGTCCCGACAAATAACTATGAAACCAACTCAAAGTATTATAGTCCAGCCCATAATAAGCCAATTTAGATAAAAGTAACGATATATCAAGACTGTCAAAAGCCCTGGAAAAGTCTAATAACGTTAAAATAGTGCCTTCGCCAAGGTCTTGGTTAGCAAGGATATTGTCAGTAACGTCAAGCAAAGCAGTAATTGTACCTCGGCCTTTACGGAATCCTGATTGGTACAAAGGTAAAATATTATTTTTTCAATGTATTTTGTAAGTTGTATATGCACTGCCTTTTCCAGTAATTTTGACAAAATGGTAAACTACTAATGGGACGTAGATCTTTGAGATGTTTAGGGTTTTCTGTTTTAGGCAGTGGTGTCACAATTGCCTCCTTCCATTGACTAGGAACAGTAAAAGTAGACAATGAAAAATTTATAATATGTGTAATGACATCTAATGTACGAGGAAGCGTCAAAAGAATCATATCTCGGCTTATTCCGTCCTTTCCTAGTGAATTAGATTTTATAGATTTAATATAAGCAATATCAAATTCAGAAATGCATTGAAACTTAAAAGTGTTGTTACAGAATCGATGGAATTCGTAGTACGTCATATCTGAAATAGAGATATTGCTTGTAGAAGGAATATTTAAGAAATAATTATTAATATCGTTTGGGTTATCAAAACAGTTTGGCAGGTGATTGCTTTTAGTGGGATCAGTTAATATTTTATCTTTGAGATTCCTCTAAAAAATGTTGCCATTGTTAACTTGCGAGTTTATGTGTTCATTAAAGTAGGCACGCTTTTCGTTATAGATACTGTTCACCACTATTTTATCTGGAGCAAAACTGTCTATTGCAATTACAAAATCGATATATACGATATTATACGAGTGCATAATCTCTAGATATATACATATAACCCTTTTGTTGGAGCACGGAGGTAGGAGATATCAGAACTGACTTCTCCGCTGACGCAAACAGCAGAAATTAAAGTAAAAAACAACGACACGATTTAAATGCTTATAATGTTAACATATAATTTTGGTATACATCTTGTCTGTACCGCGTGGCTACTCGCCGCAGAAATGTTGAGGGTACACTCCACCTCTCCGTGAGGATGTGTTCAGTCCATTGCGTTGTCCAACATTACCGGTATCACTGTAACAGTTCATGTGCAGTTGTATATGTACTAACATCTAAACGTATAGAAAACTAAATACATTTGCAAGATACATCCAACAACCATTAGCTGGTGTGATTCACGAATAGTCTTACGAGATTGCCTCACTTCCCCACTAGTGGGATTAAATTTTCAAGATATACATTTACAATCTATCAGCACAATCGTTAGTATACCAAAGCGTGGGAAGGAAGTCATTAATATTTAATTGTCATACGGACACATGCAAAGGTTGTACCGAATTAAAAAAAAAAATGTACCATATCAATGACTTTCCATTCCACCTCACATATATATACTAGTGAGCTAATATATTTACACAACAAACACTAGATAATATGTACGAAGTTTTTAATCAATTATTTAGCGTGAAATAATAGAATACTTCATAGGTGTAAAAAAAAAAAAAACAACAAAACCATTCGCGCGTCGCCGTCGTGCACTGTGACGTCACAGCGCTTTACACCATGTACAAAACAAACGCTACTACGCGATGAGCTTCGTTTAAATTAACTTTTAAGTTATATTCACTACAAGTATAGTGTGTATGTTTTAAAAAAAAACTATAATTTAAATGTTGATGAGGACACGTTTCAGTTGTCCAGTAGTCAGCAGTTTAACTCCTGGCATATGGCTTCTTGATGAAGCCGTAGGCCATCAAAATCTATTAAATTCGTTCCCGGTCAATATCAAAGCTTGCACTCAATCCGATCCCGTTGGGATTCCTCTCGTGGGTTCTACTTAAGGATGTAACCGCTCTGCACCGATTGCAAAGTTAAACTTCAACCACAATACAAAGCTTCGTACTCCAGATAATAAACACACGAGCCCAGTTCCCCAACGCAGACAGTAGTAGACACAAATTCATTGCACAAACACCACGCTACACATCTTCATACACTTCTTCGTACAGCACTTCCGCCTTCTCAATCTCAAAGAGTGCCACCTCCGGGTTCTCTACTATCTCCTCGTGGTACAGGTCCTCCTCGTACACCTCTTGAAACACCTCGCCGTCTTGCGAGTAGAGACGCCCCTCCACCTCCTCGTACACATCGTCGTCCCCCTGCGTGAGCTCGCTCTCCTGGTAGTCCTCCATGAACTCTGACTTCACCTCCGGCTTTACTTGGATCAAGTCCTGCTGGTAAATACCAGGCTCCACTTGCACTTCAACCTTCATGCCTGGAAAGATAATAAATTAAAATTTAATTCGTTCGGTGATTCGACCTTCAAAGCTTACAGATTTTGAAGGTGAGCTCTGCTGTCCACAGAGTAGTACCGACGAAGCTGCTGACAATAAGTAGTCTCGTGTTTGCAAAAATTAGCACCAATTTATTCCATTTAAAGGATCTAGGTCCAACATCAAGACTATTGATAAATATCCAGTATAAACTTTTTACCAAGGCATAGCAGTATCAGAATACCACCAGATATGAAGAACACCCCAGCCAGGGCATGCATACACCAGATCCATTCCCTCCAACAATGAGCAATGTGCTCTTTGAAGTCAGATAACAACATATATTTAGACTCACCTCGACCTGTTTCTTCTGTTCTTACTCTTGTAAGGAGCCGGCATCTTCAGGTGCACAGTCTTAACGTGCAGCTTCATGGAGTTGGACTGCGTGAAGGTCTTGCCGCACTGTGGGCACACGTACGGCTTGATACCCGTGTGCACCTGGACGACAAAGTTTTTTTTATTCAACAAAACTATCAGATAAGCAAGACGTTCATCACAGCACCACATTGCACTCGTCGCCTTCAGACATTTTAACAGTACTGTTACTCTGCTGCAATAGGCGCTACGATAGATATAAAGCTATATGAGAACTAACCCGATCATGCCTCAAGAGAGCGGCTTTGTTGCTGAAGGCCTTCGGACAGCGGGGACACTCGTAGGGCCTCTCTCCGGTGTGGGTGCGCATGTGGATCTGAAATTTAAACAATCTCTATAATAAACATTAACCAACTTTGTCAGTGATCAGTTTCACATAGACATCTCTTTGCCTCCATCAGGCATCATCGGGTCAAGTTTGTTCAACTGTTACCTTCATTTCTGTCCCCTTAAATGTTGCATCTCATGACGAGCCCAATGTATACCAACCTAACCCAGCCATACATTGCTATGGCCAGGTATATCACTTACCCATTAGGTGAAGAACTTGTCTCGTCGCTTCGTTAGATAAAAATAAAGGTACCTGGAGGAACAGTGGCATGGTGAACGTCTTGGGGCATTCACTGCATTGGTACGGCCTCTCCCCGGTGTGGACCCGCTGGTGGTAGCGTAGAGCTGCGTTGGACTGAAAGACATCAATGTTTTATATAAAGACGAGGTCACTGTCACATCACCACAACTTGTTCGTGGTACCCTCTCACTGCTGATTATCAGGACCACACAATCTCCGTTGAGTGCAGTTGTACGCAGACTGGTTTACACATCCACCTTCTACTCTTTCCAATATAACTTGTAATTTTTTTTCTATTCAACGAAGCGACATGAACTGCCGGGACCTGCACCTGATATTGAGTGACACTCTCGCCCATAAAGTGACGCTAGTTAGGATATTATACGCTTCACCACAATCTGCATGGCTTGAAGCATATGATGCTGTCTCATTATCGCAGTAATATCACTAGCTACGGCGCCCTTCAAACCAGAACACAGTAATGTATGCACAGTACTGTTTATCAGCTGTACATAAACTTATCACACAGTAAAATAAGAACAGCATTAAAGAAGAGAAAGGAGAGAGAGAGCTAATTAAAGAATATATACTAAGACTTGAGACCCAGGTCCACAAAAAGAGAATACAATAAAAAAAAAATTTGGTGCATGTAACGGTGGACTCCAGTGGTGGAGGGTTGTTCTTCTATCAGATATAATCACCCACTCACCGCATATCTTTTGCCACAGACTTCGCAGACAATGTTCTTAGAGTTGTAGTAGCGCTTCACTTTGGGCTTCTTCTCCTTGGGCTCGCGCGGCCTGTCGCGGACGCGGGACAGCGAGTGCACGCGCTGGTGCACGAGACACGCCTTCTCCGAGGGGAACACCTTGTCACACTGCAATGCAGATGCACTGGTTCTATATATACAGTTTCTTATTGTATATATACAGGTGTCTTGCTGCTTCTCAATATAAAAAGATGTATAAACACTACAAATACATTTGATACAATAAAGTTTATGACCTACCCAGCTGTTCCTGGCCTGCTGAGCGCTCTGTAACACCCCCAACATTCTCTTCGAGTAAAGATTTCAAAAAGCATTCTTAGCCGACCTATGTTTGGCAAAAGGAATATTCCTACCGAATTTCAAGTCTCAATGCCTTATGGTGAACGGTTCCGTAGTGATATCATGATGAGTCTCCATGCGGATGGAAATGGTATATATATATATATATATGTATTCAGATGACCTATGTGTTCATTATTTATATAGACCACCTAATATCTACAGGCATTATTCCTGTATGATATAGAATTATCGCGTAATATTGAGAAAGATTTAGTATATTAAAATCTTAACGAGAACATCTCTCAGTAAGCAATAAGATGTAATATGCTCATACAAAAGCCATTATCAAGAATCTCTATACCAAGGATTCACTTAGGGCAGATCAATGAAGGATAGATATAAATTGATCATCATCTGAACACGATTAGCGAAATAATACTTAGTTATTTATTCGTTTTAAAACTTTATTTGACACACAAAACAGGCATAATTAACATCAAACGGCATTCTCTCTGTCTACCAGTGAACTAAAGTGTGGATGCAGCATCATGTGAGTATATAAAAGTGTTATATATACTGCATATAGATGTGATAAATATATACTAAGAGATATAGATACTTTTATAAATATTAAGAGAGCCTAAAATAGATAAGTTCCATTTATATACAAATTAATGATAGCCGATATGAGTTAAAAAAAAGTATCTTAAACTTTATGGTGTATCCGCTAAATGAACCAGCAAATAACATGCATATAAATGCAATATCTTTGTTAGGACACAGATTCAGTTGAGTGCTGCTGAACGATATATAAAAAATAAATTGTCATATTTACACAACTTGTAACCTTAATCAAATTATATCTATATAAAAGTAATTATGATGCAATTTCCATGTTATATTTGAATTACTTAATAATTCGTTCAATAATAAAAACCGTAATGAAGTAAATAAAAATGTCGCGTACCCGAAAAACAAATGAATAATTTCCTCTCGCACACCATTAATGGCGCACGGCACGTAACGTATTGTTATTTAGTCGGAGTCGCCGTCGTTCGGAAGCGGGCTGCACGGCCAGCGGCAGCGGGGCCAGCCCCGGCCCGGCCCAGCCCCGGCGCGGCGCCGCCGACCGCCACCCGTCAGTGCGTATACATATATATACGTGAATAACTTACTGTGTCGCATCTGAACTCCTCATGTTTCTCTATTTTGTGGTTGTGCTCCCTCTCCAGATGCTCCTTCAGCGCGTCCTCCGTTGGGAACGTGTCGCCGCACTCACAGATAATATAATGTATGCTAACGAATGAGCAATAGAACATTTTTACATTTAAACACAGGCACAGATTACTAACTGATCGCTGTGGGCATCAGATATCAAATGATCTTATTTTTCTATGCAATAAGCACCGCCATGACAGTATCTGTGGACGCAGGCCCGCGGGTTGTATAACGCCTAGGGGTGCGCGTCACAGTTAATCGATTAAAAAATCGATTCTTTTGGATAAATATTAGCTAAAAATTAAAATTTAATTCATCTTAATAAAAATAAAAAACACCGTTTAATCTATAATTTTATATTTTTATTGTCATTTAATTCCTTTTTTTATTTAACACTGGATACGAGCAAATATTTATTCGTAAGTTGTACCATGTCAAAGTAATCATTGAATTATCTGTAATTTTGCAACAAATTACTGTCAAAGTTGAAAACCATTCAAAGATTATAAAAATTTTTGAGAAACAAAAGCAATAATTAAAATTGAATTTTATTATATTTTTCAGAACGGATTGATGTGCATTAATTGTTGAATTGATTATTTCAGAATCGATGTTCGTTATCATCGATTCCGTTGAATCGCCGTTCTTTCTACATGGTATATCGTTTAAAATATTCTAAGAACATTGGGGAATTGCCACATTCAACATTATTTTCTTTTATTTTTAATTGCTTATATTTTTATTATTGTATTAGAAAATGTGATGTAGTTTTTTTTTTTTTTAAAACTTTAAAAAAACGCGAATGTTCCGAATGTCTGTAGACGCCACACCATCAATTCTGGTGGAAGAAATGTCAAAAGTGCACAAGGGTTTTAGGTAATTGAGTAAATTTATAAATCAATGAACTTAATAAATTTTACACTAATCAATATATATAAATTATTTATGAAGTATAAGCAATACATGAATGTTTACACGCATTAATTATTACAAATGTAGTGATAGTAATACTGCTGAATAATTAATTTGACATAAATGTTTAAGGTTATATAATTATAGTATATAAATAAAAAAACTATTTTCCAGTTATAAATTATTAATATGTAAAAAAAACAATAACTTAAAAGAATATGGAAAAGAGTTTTCAGTTTTTCACGTGGTCGCAGGCCAGGACGTATATTGGCTGCGGCGCCGCCAGGACGTAAACGGGTTGGTCTAAAAAAAATATATTAAGGAAATCAGTCTTTTTTACACATTACCTTTCATACCTTAAAAAAGACGATAGAAATATTTCTAAAATTAATTATTTACACATTGTAGCGGCATTAATAGAGTCACCCCGCCCAGTTCTTATCTGTGTTGCCATTTACAATTAGCGCATATATATCTTAATTGGCAACACCGATATTAGTTAATCACACAGGCAATATGTAAAGAAAAAATTAAAACGTGAGAAAATAATCAGTATAATATTTCTTACCGCAATTAGTAATGCAATTAGACTTAAAATTATCCAACGAGTTGCTATGGCCGCCGTTGCTGCAACTGAAAACGTATAAATACTTTAAACATAACATAACATTATTATACAAACACTGTGATCCGGTTTGAAGACTGTCTTAACATCGTCATTCGAGGAATTAAAAACAATTAACATTTGGACTACATGGTCAACGCACCATTGATTTCCTAAGCTGACGTTGTTGAGCGATTTAGACAGAGAGCATGCGGAGCCGGATGAACCCTGGAGGTCCGCCATCGAGCACGCTTGCCGCAGCCGCGCCACCAGCTTGTGCTGCACCATGTTGCGGCAGTTTACGGTACAATTGTTGTTCTCCGTATCCTCCACGTGTATCTGTGGCACGTTCGCCCGCCGATCGTTGTCGGTGCCCGGATGCAGTCTGTTGTCACTCTGACAGCTGCAGCCAGCGCTCGCAGTGTTGCCAGATGTGAAATGTTCTACAGTTTTGGTAGGTATCGTGCTTAGCTTGGCGTTGTTTAAGGAGCGGTGGATGTTAGGATCGGACGCGAACTTGTCGCCGGTCTGCGGGCTCCGCTTGTTTCTACTCATCATCGACAGCTGGTACTGTCCCCTCCGGCTGGTCGTCGGCGATATGTTCGGCGAGCCCTCGGGCGAGGTGCAGGCGGAGGCGCACTGCGACGTTCTTCTTACGGTGTCTTTTATTTGGTACTCCGTTGCTATCGCTTCGAAAACCTGAAACATGGGTCGATTAAGTAAAAAATATTGAAGGTGTAAGAGGTTCCGCCCCACATCTTACGGAGCCTAAGTCAACCTCACCAGCACGCGGTGCATCCTGCTGGACTATAGACGAGGGTCTGACCGCCCACCAACTTGCACTGGGCCAGCGCTGTAAGCTAAGGCCTCATTCATCTTAATGAACTACTCAATGTGGCGATTTTTGAGGAATGCCTATGCCTATATAGTGGACGTCTATCGACCCATGATGATGATGATTAAGTATGTATATCTAATTAGCACAAAAAAATAATAGAAAGTGATAAACCGTTGAAACCAAGAATTCGGTTTTTATGTTTGCTTGGAATTATCCACCTCATCATCATTGGACATAGCCCTCCCTCAAAGATCTCCATGTCGATCAGCCCTGCGCTGCACTGGTTCCGGTGTCATTGCTAACGTCAGATTCAGCACGACCTCCGGTACCACGGGATATCAGGAGTCGTCGTTTGTAACGGTTCGTATGGTGGGGGATTTGGGACATTTTCCACCACGCTGGCCCAATGGGGGTCAGTGAGAGCCAGAGCTTCGTTTGATGATTAGCAGGGTCCACCACGAACACGTGAGGTTACCTTGAGTCCTGTGTGCAATTACCATTTAGTAATAAAGATAGATCTAAAGGTGGCTTTATGACCTGTTCAGCGACCAAGTTCCTGGCGTATGGGGAATCTTTCGGCGGCAGATTCTCCCTGCAGAGAGCGCAGCGCTCCAGTCTGCTCCAGCAGGCTGCAACATAATTAATGATGATCTCTGAGTGTGCACGACTGGTGGTAAAGTCCAGGGTGTACTAAACACGGAAGGGACTTGAACTTTCGTCCTGCGATGATGCCCTACTAATGAGTGAAGTCTATCGGAACTGATGAGTTGATGGTAGACTTGCACTTCGCAAGGTTCCCAATTTCATATGGAAATTAAAAAGGGAAAGGAATTACGCAGAATGATTGTTGGCTAATTGTGGTGATATGGTGATGTAGATCTTCACCAGGTTGTAAAGTAAAATAAAAATATATAAAAGTTTTATCCGACCATAGACAATATTTAAAATATAAAGATTTCGTCTAATCTATGCTTATTGTTTGTTCATTGAATCGATCTCCAATTAACCGAGAGAGAATCATCATCAACAGTCTGCGGCAGTCCCGAACAGACCTGCTGTTCTATTACCGGATCAGACCTCATAGTGACCCATTCAACGCTTTCGAGCAGCAGCGTATCGCTATTTCCTCGCTGGCAGCCGTGGATTGTTAGTGAGCTGGTTTAGGGTGAAGGTAAACGGCAATGGAGGCGGTACGTTACGTTCGCAGTAGAGGTGAGAGCGCGCGCAGGAGAGCGCCCTGGTGGCGGTGGCTGCGCACACGCAGCACGCCAGCGCCCGGATGACGCCGGCGAGCGCGCGCCGCGACCGCTCGCCGCGCGACCCGCCGCCGCAGCTCCACAGCAACTGCGCTCACCACCACGGCGGATAACAAATACCATCATCATCAGCCGATAGACGTCCGCAGTAGGACATACACCTCGCGGAAATACTAACGTTGCACATGTGAACTGATGACGTCTCTGTTGCCGGAGACCTGTATAAGCACTCGTCGTAGGTCTCTGTTGTCGGAGACTTGTCTAGACACTGGGGACATGTCTCTGTTGCCGGAGACCTGTATAAGCACTCGTCGTAGGTCTCTGTTGTCGGAGACTTGTCTAGACACTGGGGACATGTCTCTATTGCCGGAGACCTGCCTAGACACTGGTGGCTGGTCTCTGTTGCCGGAGACCTGTATAAGCACTCGTCGTAGGTCTCTGTTGTCGGAGACTTGTCTAGACACTGGGGACATGTCTCTGTTGCCGGAGACCTGTCTAGACACTGGTGACAGGTCTCTGTTGTCAGAGACCTGTCTAGACACTGGGGACATATGTCTGTTGCCGGAGACCTGTCTAGACACTGGTGACAGGTCTCTGTTGTCAGAGACCTGTCTAGACACTGGTGACATGTCTCTGTTGCCGGAGACCTGTCTAGACACTGGTGACAGGTCTCTGTTGTCGGAGACTTGTCTAGACACTGGGGACATGTCTCTATTGCCGGAGACCTGCCTAGACACTGGTGGCTGGTCTCTGTTGCCGGAGACCTGTCTAGACACTGGTGACAGGTCTCTGTTGTCAGAGACCTGTCTAGACACTGGGGACATATGTCTGTTGCCGGAGACCTGTCTAGACACTGGTGGCTGGTCTCTGTTGCCGGAGCCCTGTCTAGACACTGGGGACATATGTCTGTTGCCGGAGACCTGTCTAGACACTGGTGGCTGGTCTCTGTTGCCGGAGCCCTGTCTAGACACTGGGGACATATGTCTGTTGCCGGAGACCTGCTCCAGACACTGGTGGCTGGTCTCTGTTGCCGGAGACCTGTCACAGACACTGGGGACATGTCTCTATTGCCGGAGCCCTGTCTAGACACTGGGGACATATGTCTGTTGCCGGAGACCTGTCTAGACACTGGTGGCTGGTCTCTGTTGCCGGAGCCCTGTCTAGACACTGGGGACATATGTCTGTTGCCGGAGACCTGTCTAGACACTGGTGGCTGGTCTCTGTTGCCGGAGCCCTGTCTAGACACTGGGGACATATGTCTGTTGCCGGAGACCTGTCTAGACACTGGTGGCTGGTCTCTGTTGCCGGAGACCTTCTAGACACTGGGGACATATGTCTGTTGCCGGAGACCTGTCTAGACACTGGTGGCTGGTCTCTGTTGCCGGAGCCCTGTCTAGACACTGGGGACATATGTCTGTTGCCGGAGACCTGTCTAGACACTGGTGGCTGGTCTCTGTTGCCGGAGACCATCTAGACACTCGTGGTAGGTCTGTTATGGGCGTATTACTTACCATCAGGTGAACGTGAAAAAATTCTTAACCCAAAATTTGACATGATATGTAGGAACTGAGGGCTGAGCTGAAGCAGACCCCCCACGAGTTGGCAGATGGAGGATCGTCCAATCTCCACAACATGCGGCATCAGAACGAGCCAGAGACGATGACCCCTGACCCTTAACCACAACGATATCGGCACACACCTCGGGATCGTCCTTCGGGTCCACCCCGCAGTTCCACACGAGGAGTGAGACTCCACCGCCGGTGCCGTCGCCCCTGATCAGCCCGGCCACCTGCCCGACCTGCCAATACATCACAAATGTTATGTCATGACCACTATACCTGGCGACCATCCAGAACTAAGCAGCAATGTGTAAATTTTACTGCGATCCGACTCGAAGGACCTGCTGTTAAAAAACACTGGCTTACCAAGAGTATACCATCAGGACTTGAAGCGACGAGCACCTCATACTTTATTGCGGGTGTACCACATACCATCAGGTCACTATATCGTTGATGATCATTTTGTGTATATTATCGCCATGGCAATAATGTAATTACTGACATCCGGTTTGATGGGCGCTGCAATTAGTAATATTATAAAATCAAAGTGATTCCTCTTGTATTTTAAGGGTTTTATGTGTGTCAGGAGTGATCGATGCGGTGGTCTTCGTTCGAGGCCTGTGTCCAGCGGTGGAAGTCTATCGGCTGATGATGAATGTGGCGTATATCTTACCATCAGGTGAACGTCGACCTTATTTCTTTCATCTCACATAAATAGCGAGAAGCGCGGCAGGAATAAGACCAAGATTTGGACAATATTGTTCTTGGTCGAGGCTGTTCCGACCAATTCTTCCGGTGCTTGAACTCCCCACTAAGTATGGTATTGGGTAAAGTGGGGGATAGGTCTATGCTCATCACCGGCATTCCGAGCAGGTCCTTGCCGTCTGCCTGCAGCAGGCAGTCCCCGGTCCTCAGGCCGGCCACGTCGGCGCGGGCGTCGGGAGTCACCTCGCGCACCTGTTAGGGTCACCTGCTCATTATTGCTGGCTGAATGTTAATTAAAAAAAAAAAAAAACTATGTTTACTAGGCCTATGTCCAGCAGTGGACGTCCATTGGCTGATGATGATGTTTACTGGTGGTAGAGTCTCTGTTGCCGGAGACCGTGGGTAGAAAGCGACCAGACGAGCGGAACGTTCACCTGATAGTAAGCGATACGCCCGACCATAATATGGCGTTAGTTAGGATGATATACACAACACCACATTACACTAGCTAAAGCGCCCTTCAAACCGGATCACAGTAATGTCTACACAGTACTGTCTGACGGCTGCAATAGGACCTGTAGTAACCTAGACGGTCTGTAGCAACGTAGACACTACCACCAGTGATCACTTAACATCAGGTGAACGCCCGGCTCCTCTCGTCGATTAATTGAATAAAAAAAAAACAAGTTAATTATTAATTAAACTTAAGCGGCATCAGCTTTTGAAAACTTAATTTAAGGGTTTAATTAGGGGATGAAATATAACTGGAAGAGATACAGTATTTGTCTGGGGCGTTAGTCCAATCACATACTCTCTCTCTCTCTTTCTAGACATTATCCCATATGGTGCTAAGGTCAGCTTTCTCCACTTCCCTCTGGTCTCCAACTCACCGCCAGTCACTGAGTACGTTTTGGGGATGAGGAAAACAAATGTTCTTACCCAAGGATACGGATCCCAGAGTGTCCGAGTCAATCTGAACCCGAGACCCTCGCCCTCGTCCTCCGGCAGGTTCAGCTGGAAAGTGTAAATTGCTATTAAAATACATCAACTGGAATTGGGGAGGAGCTACTGATCTCATCATCATCATAATCATCAGGACTATTTCCCACCACGCTGGACCAATGCGGGTCGGTGGTTACCAGATCCTCATTTATTGATCACAGGTTCCACTACGAGCTGGTGAGGGTTGGCTTGGGTCGCCAAAACAATCTGGAACCTTCCAAATAATTAGGTCATCAGTTCAACCGATTGGACATTAAGCTATATGCTTTACTGGTGACAGTACTGTGCAGATGTTGCCGTGATCCGGTTTGAAGGGCGCTGTAGCTAGTGAACTACTGGGGTATCGAGAATCATCATCTAACGCCTCAGGTGAAGAGCGCAAAGAGGTATATACTATAAGTAGACGTATCACTTACCGTCAGGTGAACCTCCCGTGAGAAACCCTTCCCATTGGGGTTGGTGATTAAAACCGCGTGGTGTACTTACAACGACGAGCCTCACGCCCGGCGGACGCGGGCCGCTTCCGGTTCCGGGTGGCGCCGCGCTCGCGTGAGCATCCATCATCCGTCTGCACACACAGATATGTTTCACATTCAAAGATTATTCCATTTTTTTTTTTTATTTCCAGTTGAACTGGAACCATCACCACTTTTACTGGTGGTAGTGTCTCCGTCGCCTGTAACCGCAGCTCCTATTGCAGCAGATGAACAGCACTGTTCGAACATTACTGTATTCCGGTTTGAAGGTGGTCGTAGGTACAAGATCTATGTCCAGCAGTGGACGTCGATCAGTTTAATCGGTGGTGATGGAAGTACCCAAATTACTCAAGCGATGACCATAACCTGACGCAGTGTACACCATCCTAATTAGCGCTACCTTATAGACACGCGTGTCACTTAACATCAGGTGAACGTGCTCTCTTCATTTCATTGAATAAAAAAAATACAGTCCTTCAAAAGTTTGATCAGGTGTAGCTGATCCAACATTTGTATATATAATGTTAAGGAGGCGTAAAGGGTCCAGCAGAACAGCTCCCGGGAGCCAAGCCAACCTCACCAGCTCCTGGTGCAGCCTGATCAACAGACGCGGATCCGGCTTCCACCGACCCGCATTGGGCTGATGTGGCGGAAATGACCCAAATCCTATTTGAATCTCTACTCGATCGATGTGGGTATCTTTGTGGGACGCCATGCCCAGCAGTGGACAGCATCAGCTGATGATCATTTTGAAAATATTTATTTATCATAGAACTTAAATATAATGTGATGTATTCATTTATTTTTAATATTTTTCTGAATTTTTTTTTTTTAAAAAATATTTATAACATGAATCTCACAAATTTAATAAAACCTTTTTTTTTTTTCTATTTATTTTGGGATTTTTGCTCTCGAACGGCATATCGATCCCATCGTTATAATGGAATATAACTTAAAACTTATAAAAAATATTATTATTATAAGTTACTCTAAATAGAAAAAAAAGCAAATACTATAGACATTAAAATAGATTTTTTTAATTAATTTTTTAAAATAAAAAATTTTTGTGGCTTTAAGTAAAATTGCTTTTTTCATTGAGACGTGTATATAAAAAAAATTTCATTTGCTGTCACAGCTCTTGCATGAAATGTCATTTTTCGCGCCAAATTATTTACGAAGCAAAATTCTTGATTACAACGTTATAAGCAGTACGGAAACGTTCCAAGCTGTTATAATACCAAATTAAAAAAAAAAATGTCCGATGTGACATTAAAAAGCGCGGGAAAATTATTTTTCGATGCGTTAGTAATGAATGCGTTCGGTTATCACTTAATTAAAATGTAAACTTACCCGAGCACACGTGCCTTTGTCTAAGTAAGCGCAAGTGAAGCGGTCCGACGCGCGCGAGCTCGGCGCGGGGCGCGCTCGGGCGGACTCCCGCCTACTGCAGTATCGAGAAGTTATCGTAGCACAGTAATGAGTATCAACTATCGATATATCAGAGTAAGCTTATTCTTTTTTAGATACAATTCTATTAATTTGCTCGTCACGTACCACCGCAGCGCCTGTTGCATCTGAAAAATTATATTGTGCCAATATTACTGTGTTCCGGTTTGAAGTGCGCTGTAGCTACTGTAAGTAGATACAGTCCCGAACCTTATCCGCCGTATAACGCTCACAGCTAGGAAAAAGCCTCCATCAAGGATCCTCGCCGAGGGTAATTGGATCTAATCCCTACCATGCTGGTTCAGTGCAGATTGGTGTGTGGTCAGAGTCTCGTTTGTTGTTGAGCAGGGTGCACCACCTGCTGGTGAGGTTGGCTTAGGCTCCGTAAGATGTTGGGCGGAAGTCCTTACACCTTGCATTTGTTAGTCTTATGAGGGTATAAATACATTCGCGCGGTCGTCACCGGCAGTCGCGCGCCGACCGCCGAAGAGTGCGCACCTCCCGCAGAGTCATGATCACCGACATATATGAGGGTCCTTATAAATACCTAAAATTTTCAAATAATGAGTAGTTCCCAACAAGTTGGTGATTTAACACCACTACTATTACACACACACACACACATTGGATTTTTTTTAGTTGAATTAAGTGGCGAGCGCAACACTAATCACAGTAAGTGTTACACTCACTCATAACAACGTGACGCTAGTTAAGATGATATACACAGCACCACGTTGCGCTCGTCGCCTGAGACATAAAATGTCGAGTCTCGTCACGCGCCCTTCAAACCGGAACACAGTGATGTTTGCACAGTACTGTTTGTCCGTTGTAATAGTACATAGACGATCGCCGGCAACAGAGAGTAAACACTAGTTATAAATAATGATCCTTCAAACCGGATCACGGTAATGTTTGCTCATTACTGTCTGTCAGCTGCAATAGTACGTAGACATACATACATATATATCACGCCTCGCTCCCAGTGGGGTAGGTTAGTGCGTAGACGGTGTCCGGTAACAGATCTATTAGGCTGTAGTCGATTTCTCGGGCGTGCAGTATCGATGCGCGAGGGCACATCACTACTGGAGACCAGTTAACCTCACGGCTGACGGCCGCCGCGACCTACAGTATGTAGGTTGCTTACGACACAGCCCACACTTTCACGAGGCGACGTGCCGCGCGCACGCGGCCTGATGAGGGAGACCTTCCGCTGCCGATGAGCACCACCACCACCAGTTGGGTTTACGTAATAACAGTTACTGGTGACGGGGCTCCGTCTCCAGCAACGAGCGGAACGCGGTGCATACGATTATAACTAGTTACGTATATCACTTAACATTACGTGAATGTCCCGTCAAAAATTTATACAAAGGATAAAAATCCTTGGCAGATATTGATAGGTTTTTTTTTTAATATTCGTCTTGACACTGAACGCAAGGCCACGGCACACACGAGATCATTCCAAGCAGATGTAATGTAATCGTTTTAAGTCTGTATTATGTAATGTAGAGTTTTGTAAATTTAGACACGGCAATCTTTTTTGTTGTTTATAGATTTTCTTTTGTTTCGAGGGGGCGGTGTTTTAAATATAGCCTGCTTCCTGGTAGCAAGTCAGGGTTGTTTGAGATTCTTACTCACTGACACCTTCAGTGGTTTGTATCAGTATATTCGTAGAAGCACTGGGATCTCTTACGGAACACACTGGTGCAAGGGTAGGTTTCTGAGGAAGAGTTTGACCCTCCTGGTCACCATCGCCGAACCAAACGCTGTTCCTCGCAAGTTCGTTTGCTCACCCTCAAGGCTCGTGAAACTTGCAGACACTTTTAGTCGCCTTATTCGACAGGTAGCGCTTACCTTAACCTTTCTTAATTCAAAGCTATTTATTTATGTACTCGACAGTACCAGTTGATACTGTAGTCTATGGCAGCGATTTTTTTTTTTTTTTTACAAGACACCTTTTAGTAAGTGATACGCCGTGCCGCAGGATTTATATGTCCTGCACTACATTGCGCTCGTCGCTTTGAGATATGTTTAGTCACCGCAGTGACATCACTAGCGACAACGCCCTTCAAACCGGATCAAAGTAACGTCTGCATATTTATGTTTGGCGGAAGAATTAAGAACTGTGGTAATACTACAATATATATATATAGAGAGATGCGCAGAGCGTTGGTGATAGTGGTGATGGAGGGTTGAGGGTTTAAATGACAAGGCGATGGGGTTGTTGTATATTTATTGTGGGCGGTACATCAGTTCTTCGTCTTGCGGCTGCGGTACGGCGAGGGCATCTTGAGGTGCACAGTGTTGACGTGCATCTTCATGGAGTTGGACTGGGAGAAGGCCTTGTCGCAGTGAGGGCACACGTACGGCTTCACCCCCGTGTGCACCTGCCGGGGAAGACGCCCTGGTAAATCCAGCACATCCACTGCTGATCACCAAATAACACCACGCACGAGAGACGCGCCGGTGCACGCGGTGCTGGGTGACCTTCCACGAGGTGAACCGACGACCTGATGAAGCTAAGGCAAGCCGCTCGATGCGACCGATGATATTTGTGAGGGGGGGGGGGGACAATGTCCAGCAGTGGACATCTTTTTTATCCTTCAAAGCGTTCACCTGATAGTAAGTGATACGCCCACCCATAAGTCAGGATGGTATACACTGCACCGCGTTGCGCTAATCGCCTTGAGACAAGACGTTGTGCTCGTTATCGCCGCAATTACACTAGCTGCAACGTCCTCCAAACCGGATCACAGTAATGTCCGCACAGTACTGTTTCTCGGCTGAAATGGACGCTGCGGCGGTACCTGCGGCAACAGAGACACTAGACATTTTATTGTGTACATCCTCTCTCTCTCCGTCTCTCACCCCCACCCCGTCCAGTTCCTCGTTCCCTCTGACGAGGGAGCTGACTCACCCTGTCGTGCCGGTTCAGCGCCGCCTTGTGCTTGAACGCCTTCGGGCAGTGGCTGCACTTGTACGGGCACTCGCCCGAGTGCGTGCGCAGGTGGATCTGCACACAGACAAGGCCGCCATTACTGCTGGAGCACTCCTCTCATCTCACTATGATCCGGCTCGAAGGACCAGTGGCGAGGAAATAAGCTGATGTAAAAGACAGCGTTTTGTTGTGTGAACGGCCTGCCAACTCAGTCGCCATTCGAGGACCTCGGTGCCCCATCGGCTGTCCGTCCCTCGAGCGATGTCTATCACTTGGCACCAGGTCCTCAGCAAACAGTTCTCATTGTCCCGCCGCAGAGTAGCATTAGCTGATAAGACGTTACCATCAGTTGCACATCCCGCTCCTCCTGCTGGTGTTGGATAAAGTATCGTCACCTGCAGCCGCTGGCAGACGCTGAACCTCTTCGGGCACTGGTTGCATTGGTACGGCTTCTCGCCGGTGTGGATGCGCTGGTGGTAGCGCAGGGCGGCCTTCGTCTGGAAACGGGGGGGATTTAGCTTTCTGGAGTCATTCCCACTCCTTGTCGTCAGCTGGGGTGCAGCAGCTGCAGCATCACGAGAAATAGATACTGAATGACATGGGGGTGAGGTCTGCAGCCGGAAAGTGTCTAGATGGGTACGTACCGTCGCAAAGCGTATTTCTACTGCTCTGCTCCGGTTTAAAGGACGTTGTAATCACTGGGGTAACGAGACTGAATATCGTATGTCTCAAGGCGACGAGCGCATTGCGGGGCAGTGTATGTTGTGGCGGACGTATCACTTAACATCAGGTGAAGACACCATTGGATCGATTTCGTAGAAAAAAAAATAGGTTTGATTATTGCACTGGAGACGTGCATCACTTGTCAGCGAGTGACGTACTTCCGGTGAGTATATTGTGTACAGTATGAAATTACTATAGTAACGGGACCATTGCATTGACTGATGACGTACTGGAGCATATGTACCATCACCCTGTGAACATTCATCTAGTGCTGTCTCGTTCTGTCGTATGATTAATGTCGGCCCTTCGAGCCGGATCGAGGCGTGCGAGGGCTCACCATCGTCTTCTTCCCGCAGAACTCGCACACGATGCTCTCGGGCGAGGGGTGCTTGGCGCCGCCCTTCAGCTGGGGCCGGTGCGCGGGCCTCGCCTGCTTCTGCCTGACGCCGAGGTGCACGCGCTGCTGGTGGATCGCGTGCGACCGGGCCGACGCGAACGTGCGCGAACACTGCAGAGAGAGAAGAAGAGAAAGAGAAAGAGAATGTTCTACCATCATCATTCTCATTGCTTAATCATAGTAACAGGATAAGAGCTTACATCTTCACACGTGACCCTCTCATCCTCCTGATGGCACGCGGCATGCTCCTTCAGTGCCTCCTCCGTTGGCAGACCCTCCCCGCAGTGCGCACAGGGTCTGCAGGTGTTACATGGAACCGCAATACGTGATGAAAAATTATATTCATGAGGGTAAGAGTAAAAAGTAGAGACAGGACCTACCAAAGGAGAATGAGAAGGAAAAGTCATCTGAACGTACTTAAAGGTACGGCGCTGATGTATAGGATCTCGAAGACCAGCCCTTGAGAATACGGTGACGGAGAGAATGCGGGTCTAATTGAAATTTATGATGAGGGTGGGAGATGTGGGAGGAAGATAGAGTTAGACAAATAAGGAAGACATCCCTACTGCTAACAGTAAACGGTCTCCGACAAGAGATCACCACCAGGTCCACACGACCTATCCACGTAGATCATCTATCGAATATCACTTGAAATCAGGTGAACTTAATTCTCCTCTCGGTCTGAAGTTTCATTTACCGAGAACTCACTTCGTCATAGGATCGCAGACGCCGCCCTTGGCTTCCTCCTGGTGCCTCTTGAGCGCCTCCAGCTTCAAGAACTGCGCCGAGCAACACCCGCACCGCATCGCCTCCATCACCTCGTCAGGCTGCTGCACACGCCACGTGGTTATTGGATCTGTCACCATGTGCTCGCCACAGAGTGGTGCACCAGATTGCTACCAGAACATTAATCAGGCAGAACAGCTTTACCGACGTATAACTTTCTGGGCAACATGATCCATGCGATCCACATCCAATGGAGACACTGAAGATGTTTGAGGATCTCACGACCAGCAAGCCGTTCACCTGCTGGTGATACTTATAACACAGCGCCGTTCAAACCGGATAAAGGTAATGTTTGCACAGTACTGTTGCCGACAGAAATGGGAGCTACGATGAATTCCTAGACAGTTTCCGAAAGACGTATCATCAGTAACTACAACAGAATGAAAACGGTCCTTCGAACCCGATTACGTCCCGTTAATGTATTGTATGATTACTAAATTGGACTATACTATGTTAGCTTTACAATGTATGCCAATACAGGTCTTTTCTCTCTCTCTTTATCTCTCTCTCTCTCTCTCTCTCTCCGCAGCGAGATGTGTGAGGTACCTGCGCGTTCTTATGCGCGCGCCGCATGTGCATCCTCAGGCCGTACTCCCCGATGAAGGACTCGCCGCACACCTCGCACGCGTGGTCCGACGGGTGGTGCAGCCGGAGGTGGGTGAGGTAGCTGGTCGACTTGCTGGAACAGCTTTTAGTTCAGCGCTTACACGAATGGAGGCGCGACGCTGCAGTCTGTACACTGCTGCTGGGCATCCGATGTCAGGCAGTGGACGCCCATTGGTATCGATGGTGACATCAGACTCGTCTCTTTGTTCTCTAAACAGACTGAGGCAGTGGAAACTTAAGATCAAATAAAGAGTTCCTTCATCAGCTACTCGGAAGGACGACATCAGGTAGTTCAACGAAGGGAAGACACGAGCGGGACGTTGACCTGATGGTAAGGATGGTAACACTACCACGCTGTGCTCGTCGCCGGATACATAAGCTGTTGAGTATCGTTACCCCAGTAATTTCACTAGCGACAGCGCCCTTCAAACCGGATCACGGTAACGTCTGCATAGTGCTGTCCTAGGCGGTCTCCGGCAACCGTGGCCCTGTCAGCAATGGAACGTTAACAAGATCCCTAATTCCTCAAAAACCAGTTGGAGCCACTCACGTGAACGTAGCGCCGCAGACTTTGCAGGAGAACCTGAAGCCGGTGTGCCAGTTGCGGTGCTCCTTCGCCCTGTGGCTGGGGAGGAACTTTGGGTGAGAACTTCATCAGGATCAGCTCGTCAACTTACTACCATCCAAGTGAGCCCGGGAATCCAACCGGAGACACCTTTGGGTAACAAAACGTTTCACTTTTCTATTCCGGTGTCCATTAGTGAAAAATGCGAAGACCATTCATCATCATCTTCATCAACAGCCGATAGACATCCACTGCTGATCAGCCCTGCAGTGGCCGTAGGCACTCAGCATGGCCTCAGGTAGGAGCCGTCGTTTCTAATGTTTCATATGAAGGGGATTTGGGCCATTTCCCACCACCCTAGCCCAATGTGGGTTGGTGGGAGCCAGGGCCTTGTTTGATGATTATCAGGCTGCACCTCGAGCTGGTGAGGTTGGCTTCGGTGTCGTGGGCTGTTCTAGGTACCACCGCAGCTCCTATTGACGCTGACACACAGTACTGTGAGATTATTACTGTGATCCGGTTTGAAGGGCGCTGTAGCTGTTGAAGTAATTGGGGTAACAAGACTTTGTAGCTCATCTCCCAAGGCGACGAGCTCATTGCAGTGCAGTGTTGCCTTAAGACATAAGATATTCAATCTCGTTACCCCAGTAATCCAATAGCTACAGACCCCTTCAAACCGGATCACAGTAATGTCCGCACAGTACTGTGTGCTTGCACGGTCTCCGGCGACAGGCACCTATCAGCTGATGACGATGAAGCGGAAAATCTTTCACATATACTGCCATCACCGACCCGTATCCCAAGCGGCTATTATACATATCCTGCAGTAGGTACCGAAGGATTGGACTGATGATGATGATCCATCTTTTTGGCAGTCGGTTAAGCATTCACCTGGACCGCGACACGTGGCCGCACATCTTGCAAAGGTACTTCCGCTCGTGCGACGCGGCGACGTGCGCGCGCAGCTGCCGCGCCTCTGGCCAGCGCATCAGGCAGATGTCGCACACGAACGAACCAGACTCCTGGGAGAAACCTTCACAAGTTAACATCACACTACATAGCTTGGTGGTAATCAATATATATATAATAGAGGGTGTAAGGGATCCCATACAACAACTCATGGGATCCAAGCCAACCTCACCAGCTCATGGTGCACCCTGCTAACAAACAAGGCTCTGACTCCCACCACCCCGCATCGGGCCAGCGTGGTAGGAAATGGCCCAGATCCCCTCATATGAATCCTTACCTGATCATGAGGTAATCTTTGTAAGAGACCTATGTCCAGCAGTGGCCGTCTATGAGCTGACAGTGAAGTAAATATCACAACTTCTCACACCATAATCAACATCCTCTCGGTCTTGCTACTTGATGTTTTTTCAGTCAACAAAGCAATAAGAGCTGGATGTTCACATGTTATCAAGCGATGCCCATAACAACTTGCCGCTAACGAGAATGTTATACACTAGACCACATTGAGCTCATCGCCTTGACACATAAGATGTTGAGTCCTGTTACCCCAGTGATTATACTAACTACAGCATCCTTCAAACCAGAACAGAGTAAAATTTGCACAGTACTGTTTATCGGCTGCAATAGAGACCTTTCATCAAATGCTCAAAATGGACCGTCAATTGTATCACCTTTTTAATGGAAATAATACTTTTAATTGGATTAAAGGGTTTTGGTGCTCCGATACTACGGCTGCGTATGCACACTTTAAGCCTAGCCTTAAAACCCTCGATAACCACTTTGCCCGAACCTGAGTTTAGAAATCATAGACAGAACTCACCGTATTGTGTCTCATCATGTGATTTTTGAATGTGGAATCATATATGAAGCCTTTGTAGCACTGGTCACATTTGTGATAAGAGTTCAAGTAGTTATAGGAAGTCTTCCTCGCTTCGATTTCTTCCTTCTGCTGTTCCTTCGACAAGACAATGATCTCAACATCGTCCAGCTTCTCATTCTTCTCGTGGTCGCTGTCCGCCTCAGGTGGGAAATCGAAACTGTCATAATCTCGCTCTATTTCCTTGGGCTCAATCTTAACAGTTAACTCTTCAAAGTTCATCAAGGGAATTTCAATTGTATTTATGTCTACTCTATTGGGTAATTCTACGATGACTTCATCTTTTATTTTATCATCTGTATCCGTTATTTCCTCTACTTTAATCTGATCAATGTCCATCGAATCTTCCATGGTTATTACATTGGTCAGAGTATTGTATGATAATGATAGATTTAGTTGTTTCCTGACCGATTGTAAATAATCCAGAGAGAGCTGGAAAAATTTCATAATTTCATCATAATTTTCACTTTATAACCAGTCTTTTCTGAGATATCTAGGTATATAGATAAGATTAATTTGTCTAGACTGTTAAGTCCTGAAAATCCTACTACCATCCAAATTATATAACCACAATTTATGGCTAAAATTCCAACCGGAAACCTAAGTGTTACAAAGCAAGCGATCAGCTGCAGTACCATGAATACAATTAAATATTAATTCATCACATCCTGTAGAAGAGCAGGGCCTATAAATATTTAGGAACAGTACCACTTTTTGTTCCAGCATAGAGTACTTGAAGAATTCCTGTGTGTTGCGACATTTCTCCCTGAACGAGACACTCTTGACCAACAATGAACTGCAGTAGCTGCATATAAAGTTAGGTAGTCCATCATGCTCCGACACCTGAATTAACATTAGTCATTTAATTCATTTTTCTTCAATAAAATATAAACGAATTTTAACCATCAAAAAATGTTAAATAAACAAGATACAATATCGATGCCGCTAAATGTTTTTACATTATTTTATATTAAGACGACGGCTGTAATTAAAATTACTTTAGTAATTAACGAACTGTATAAATTAATTTATAAATAGTATATATACGAACTTTTATTCCAGTTAGAATTTCAAATGGCTCCGCCAGATTGTACTTGAACATATTAAATAATTTATTATCCTTGGACAGACAAACGCGACAAGCTAAAATGTCTCCCATTCTATTTATTTATTTTTTCTTACGCCTTTCCTATTTTAATATTTATGTATAAATATGTGTGAAGTTGTCCGCAATTGAATTGTTTACAAATATTTAAATACACAGAGCAACAAAAGATAGAGACTTATAGGGACGGTTTACTTCTGAGTTACACTACAACAACATGGCGCCCGGCGCCCGGCGCTCTGTCACGGCGCCGCGCTCCTAGTGATGCGACTGCAGTGGCAGCTGTGGGGTTATCAATACGTTTAAATGACTAGATTCAACTCCAATTTTAAGCTCTTTAATTTTAATTTAACTCTTATCTCTATACACAAATATCTCATCAACATCATCATCCGATAGAGGCCACGGGTGGACATACGTCTCCCCCAAAAATCTATTTTCTGCAGATCGTTAGTTCGATCGCTCAATCTGGTCAGCGACTTCGATTCAAGGACCTTACTTTCCATTTTTACTTAAATATAATAGGATACCTAATGTAGACACAAGTACATACAATAAATTACGTTACTCGGATTACCTACTTTGAATAATATATAAAACTAATTTTAATTTAACTCATAAATAGAAATGGTCGTTATCTTATAGAAGTTGTTACTTTTTTGAATAAAACGATAGAAATTCATCATCGTCATCATTTAATCTTATTGTTTTCCACTGTTGATAATAGCCTTACCCAATCGTTTCCAATTCTTCGTCATCTTCGACTAAATTGTCGATTTCCCTGATAAGCGCAATAAATATTTTATTCTTTATTTTATTTGTCGGTACACAAAGTGTTATTTTAAAACGAGCTCGTTTTTTTTATTCCTCTTCTTCAACTGGCGGAGATTGGTGGTCAGTTCAACATATTTCGCCAAGTTTCTTGAGATGCGGAAAAATTTGGCGACACGCGCTATGCCGGTACATTCTTTGATATTATGCAGCCACGTCTTCTTTCTACGACCAACATTCCTTTTACCCGCCACTTTGCTCATCATCAATAGCCGGTAGACGCCCACCGCTGGACATGAGCCTCTCCCAAAGATCACATCGATCGGTCTCGTTTAGTTGGCATCTGCTGGGTTCCCGCAATTCTCACCAGATCATCGATCCACCTTGTGGGAGGTCCCCCAACACTGCGTCTACCGGTCGTCCTTCCAGCCGTCCAGCCGTCGATCCTTCGAGTAACGTGCTCAGCCTACAAGTAGCGTTAAAGTTGTTTTTGATTAGTAAAGAAAAAAAACAAGAGTTAACAGTAATATCAAAAATGCTGTTTCTATACAAGTTTGAGTAATAAATAATATTTTTGTTATAAAATGGACAATTATTTAATAATCTCAGAATTTAGAAACGGCATGTTTTAGTTTATTCAGTATTTTTTTTTTGTAGACTAATATTTATAATGTGGCAACAGTGGAACTGACAAAGCGGCGCGCCATATTGTTTTCAAATCTTTCATTGGTTTCTGTTCGAGAGTTTTGCTATTTTAAGCTATGTAGACGATTTTATTAAAAATGGACATAGATATAGAAAAGTGTCGCGACGATTTTAAAACCGGAAACGAGGTTACAGGGAAGATATGCCGCTGCTGTTTGTCCAAGGGCAGGCGCTGTACTAATGTTATTCCGTACAGTGGATTATTTTACGATTTAGCCGGTGTTACGGTGAGCTAAAATTATTTTGTTGATGTCTGAGATTAAGAATAAACATATTCCTAAGCTTTTCTCTCTATATCGTCATCTATCATTTACTACATTACACACAAAATCACTCCAAATAATTGTTTTGATATAACATATTTTACGCTCTGGTATTTTTCAGTCACTGCAATATCTAATGAATTGTATATGAATAAAAAGCTTTTTTATTGTAAATAATGATACAACTAAAACTAAGTTGACCAATGCTTTTTATATTCTTTATTAATACACTATAAAGTGATTTGTATAAACATAATCATACAGAAAAAATATCAATATTTTATTGAGAACAGAGTCCAAATCGACTCTTTAGTTTACAAACCAGACACGTTTTGTGGAACTAAAAAAAAGACGAAACTCTTACTTGTGTATTAAAGCTTATTGATATAAAAGTTCACTAGTGACTTAAACAAGTGTTCCTTTGAAGTTATGCTGTCAGTTTTGAGAAATGTGGGCTAAAATTAGAATGGTATTTATAGTATGCAGAAATTACCACATGGCAAAAGATACCAATAAAACCTTATGACTCTTGTTAATACAGCAATGAAAAGAAACATCTTTATACATTCTTGTGCTATCTTCAGGTAACAGAGTCGGATGGATTACCTCAGTGGCTGTGCTGGGAGTGCACTATCCTGTTGCAGAGGTCTGTTAAGTTTAAGCAGAAGCTACATAAGGCACATCTACTGCTTTATGAATACCTCACCAGATGTGCACCTGTGAGTTTATTCTTGTATAATTTAGATAATAATTGAAGTCGTAATTGACTTATAAAGAATCAATGCAGGATTTACAATTTTTATAAATTACCACAAAGAAAATACTACACTTTTATTATGTGATAGATATCTCGTAACAAGCTGTCTTACTCTATTTTTCTAGTTCCCAATAGATGGTCAAGATCCGGAACTGAACAAATATGAAAGTCCTCAGCTAAATTCCACCGTAACTCTCGTGTTTGACACTGGTGGTAGAAGTAAGACTGGTTTTCATAAGGTTCTTGAGGTGAGTGTGTTGACCATCAATATTTCCAATGTTAACTTCATATGTTATCGCACTCATTATAGTTTCTAACAAATTTAAGGATGACACTATCTTTTTATACTTCTAGCATGAGAAACATATACAAGTACCTGCATTAGATGACATCACATTACCCTTAGTGATAGATAAGATTGAAGATGAGGTTAAAGAAGAAACTGGCTTCTCTGATTATGAAGACAATGTACCGTTAGAGGAGTACAGGTAATCAGTTAATAGAATTTTTTTTTTTTTTATTAAGATTACAAAGAAAAACAAAGATGGGTCACTGATGCATTGATTCCCTGATTCTCTTTCATTTGATTTCTACAAAATGTTGTTTACAACTACATTCCATTTGAAGCAGAAAAATAAGTACAACATCTTCAAATCGGAAGGTCTAATTCTTGTGGAAGTAGAATTTCCTTCAATGGTGTGGTTCCGCTTGTAACTTGTCATATTCCTTGCATAAAATTTATTTTCATCGTTACCATTCTGCAGTAGTCCACTGCTGAACTTAGCATTCTTCCAAGAAATTAAGGACATAAGGTGGCTGACAAGAACTCTATATCACTATCTGATCAGGGGGAGTTTTGTTAGGTCTATTTATATGTTGTCTCCACCCTGAGACACGTGTCTACTACAACAGTTGTCACCTCTGCAAATGTTTTATCACGACATGTGGAAAGTTCACTTGATATTAGTAATATGGCTGCCCATAATAAAGTACTTCTAGTCACTGCATCATATTGTGCTTGTTATTTTGAGATTAGCAAAACCGGAACACACTAATGTTTGTACTGCCTCTCAGTCCTTTTTTTTATCGCAGGTGAAATCTTAAAAGTACCTTGCTTCTGAAGGGAAAACAAGATTATGTAGGACCTCTACCCAATAAAACCCCCATTGGTGGTTTCTCTCAGTACATAAAGGCTACACGGGATCTCTTACAGAACACAACGGTGCCTCCCTGCACTCTCGCTAAAACATTCCATGGAAGGGCAAAAAGCTCCATGAAATGTTCTAGCACCCATGCTATGCAAATACAAGACCACCATGCATTTGCCATCTTCCTACGGCTCGCTTATTGAGCTCTGTAGGACCTCACTCTCAAAGCCCATCAACTTGAGGGCCATTTTAGTCGCCTTGTAGTTGATAGGCAGGGTATACCTTAGTCCTATTCTTAATAGCCCGAGACTACAGGACTACTGCGGTGGTACCCTACTTAAACCGTCCCTGTACACCGACACCTGTAATATTTTCTTATTATCTTTGGCCACTGGATGCTCAACATTGAGTAGTGATGTAAGTTCAGACTGTTATTGTAAATCTGAAACGTCAGGATGTTTTGTGATTATTTTCAAAAGTGTATTATAAAAGTATTACACCACAAAATTTTAAAAATAACTGTTCTAGTACAAATGTCACCAAGTTAGACGATGACGTAACAAAACTACTCGAAGACGCTGACAAAGAGTCAGCGGAAGGAGCTGAAGGGAAGAAGAGAAAAAGGAAAACGAAAAAGAAAGAGGAGAAACCGAAGAAAAAGAAAAGGTTTTTCTTTAATATTTTATTTATGTTCCTGGTGCAGTCTCTTGTGGTGTGTTATTTGCACTGAGGTAGGACTGGTGGATAATGCATAACCTTTTCTTCATTTATTTAGTAGTTAGCGTTGTCTACATCCATGGTAAAAGCATCAGTGTCCTAAATGAAAGGCAATTGTAGCTACTGAACTTCGATTGGAACTTTCGTGTTTTAAGTGTGTCCATGCTGTTTATCTTTACCTTTTTAATTGAGTAAGCGGAAGAAATGTGACAATCTCTGATTGTTATAACAGAGACAGAAAAATGAGGGGATGGGGATAAAGATAAAAAAAAGTGTTAATGTGTCCACAGCACCGAAGCAACAGAAGAGGAGACACAAGAAGAGAAGACTGAACGGAAAACCTCCACAAGGAAACTGGTAGAGCTCGATCCGAATAAGATACGGATTGTTGTGCTGAATCCTGAGGAGCAAATTAGACAGAGGGAGGTGAGTTGTTTAAGGATCAAGATGGTAGTACTGATGACGATATTTTCATAACACAATGTTGTAAGCTTTTATTAAACCTGATGGGATCTAATCCATTTGCAATACTGGTACAAACGGCAATGAGTTGCGGTAAGAAGGGAATTGTACTAAAAATACTGGACTAACACATATCACCGAAGGTGATGCAGTGTGATATGTTGTTTCCGGGATTGTCTAAATAATAAAGTGTTCTCATTTGCAGGAAGAGAGCAAGGCGTCCCTCAAGTTTCCCTTCCAGTGCAATATGTGCTTCAAAGGTTTCAACTTTGAGTCCAAATTAGAGAATCACTTGAAGAAGCACAGCCCGGTGAGTTTTAATTGGTGAAAGTCAGACCTGTAAGGTTGTGGGTGTAAGTAAGGGTTCCCGCTCTACAACTCAAAGGACCTAAGCCAACCTCACTCAAACCCACATGGGGACAGCGTGGCGAGAAATAGCCCAAATCTTCCATATGAATCTGCAGTGGACAACTATTGGCTGATGATGAAAGTCAGACCATTGGCCATATATCATACAGAACTTTACTGCTGGTAGATCTCTAGTGCCGGTGACTGTCTATCTACCACAGTAGTTTCTATTACAGCCTACATACAGTAGTGTTATATATTCCGGTTTAAAGGGTATTATAGTTAGTATAATTACTGTGGTAACTCGGAGGCGATGAGCACAATGCGGTACAGTGTATAATATTCTAACTAGTGCTATTTTGAGCAGGCGTTTCACTTACCATCAGGTGAACGTCCCACTGCTTCGTTAAAATAGTGGGTACTTATATATGCCTGAATGATATAGACTGTATGTATGTACGTTCGTATGTATGTTTGTCTGTCTGTGTGTGCGACAGTCGCGCGGCACGTACAAGTGCTCGCTGTGCCTGATGTACCTGCCGACCGCGTACAGCGCCAGCGTGCACGCTCTGATACACACGCGCCGCTACGAGTGCGTCAAGTGCGGACGGCGCATGACCGACCGCGCATCCATACTGGACCATTACAGGTATGCGCGTGCGCACACACGCACGCACACACGCACCGATACTGATTTTTTTTTATGCAATTGTCAAAACACGCAAAGAGTCACTTGATGGTTAATCAGTTGGTATAAATTCCGATTAATCGCTGGTTCGAGTGCTGGTCTCCAAAGTATGTTGGTCCAGCTTGCTGACCGTCGACGTAGTAGTAACGATGCCGCTGACCGCCGTGCGTCCTGCCGGGGATGGTAATAGGCTTCACTGAGGCGGAGGGTGTGAAGAGTCCAGCACAACAACTAATGGGACCTAAGCCAACCTCACCAGCTCGTGGTGCAGCCGGATAATCAATAAACGGGGCTCTGGCTCCCGCCAATCCGCATTGGGCTAGCGTGGTGGGAAATGCCCCAAAGTCGTCGAGCCCTAGCGCCCCGTAGGTTCGAAGGCTATACTTACTGCAGCGCAGGACCGTTCGATGTGGAGATTTTTAGGGGAGGCCTATGTTCAGTTGTGTTTGTCTATCGGTCGATGTCGAGGCGGAAACAGTTGGTAGTCTTGACTGTAAGCGGTAGCAATATTGTCCTTGCTGTAATGTCTCTTTACCGCACTAATTTCAATAGGTATAAGGTCCTGCTAACCGGAACACAGTAACATTTGCATACCACTGTTTGACGATAGAAGTAAACGCTGTGATGATAACGTAAAAATTATCCGATGCAAGCAGCGCAGGACCGATCCGTGGGGGGATCTTGGGGGAGGCTTATGTCCAACAGTGGATGTCTATTGGCTGATGATAATGATGAATAGAAACCTACCAGTTAATTTAATTACACATGTTCCTCTAAATTTAAAATGATTAAATATAAATGTACACTTTCCAGCACGCAGCACGAGGGTGTCCTGAAGCTGTACACGTGTCACATCTGCGGGAAGGTTTCCAAGTGAGTCCGTCGCGTAGACAATATAAATGGCTTTTGTATCGATCACATTCCACTGGTCGAACTGTGCGCACCCAGCCGACCCATCCTATAAAAAAAAGTATATAACTTGAAAAAATCAAAAATGCCCGATCAAATCAGGAAAATGAAGATCGGAAGTGAAGGTCACCGACATAGTCCAAAAGATGACTAGACTTAAGTGGCAGCGGGCAGGGCATATTGCTCGAAGGATCGACAACTGATGGGGCAGTAAGGTCCTGGAATGGTGTCCGCATACCGGTAGACGTGGAGTTGGGAATCCCACAAGGTGGACCGACGGTCTGATGAGAATCGCGAGAACCCTCTGGATACCAGCAACGCGAGACCCCGATGCATGTGGAGATCTTTGGGGGAGGCCTATGTCCAACAGTAAATGTTTGTCGAATGATGATGATGACATATATGATGATCAAACTTATATAGTTATTACCGTACCTATCTCCAACCATGGTGATCAGGTATTTCCATAGTTTGTCCCGTCCTCTACCGAGAGTTACTATCATGACGCTCCTTGTCTGATCTGGTGCGTGTGACCTATCCTCAGCAACAACAAGACGCACCGCGGCCACATACGCAACCATCACTCCGGCGATCGGCCGCGCTGCGACCAGTGCGGCAAGAGCTTCGTCAACAAGGACTCGCTGGCGGAGCACCAGCAGTGAGTAGTGTTGATTAAACAGATATCTAATTAATAGTTAATTAAACTTAACAACTTTAATGTTACCGCTGCTGGACGTTAAGCCTCCACTCTTAAGGTGAGAGTCAAGACCCATCTCATCCCTCACATTGGCATTGCCAGGCGCAGGAGAGATGTAACATGTCTAAAACAGCTGGTGTCATTTGTATATAACAGTTTTTCACAGCTATTCTCCTAACCGGAAGTTTGGTGAGGAGCGGTAACAAGCTGAGTTATCTAGACTACGTGCTGAAGCCATAAATAATGCGTTTCCTCCGGCGCAGGATCCACGAGGGCGTGAAGCACTACGCGTGCGCGCTGTGCGGGGCGCGCTTCCGCACGCGCACGCAGATCAAGCACCACCAGGTGAAGCACTCGGACGCGCGCGACTACTACTGCGTCGAGTGCGACGTCAGGTGAGCCAGGGGTGGTTACGGCGACGGTGGTGTTTAATAAAACTAAGGACGAGCAGACAAAGCAGTGTACAAATGATACTTAATATTTATATATAAATTACATGGTTAAGGCTCCATGCGCCATTAATTCGTATGATACACTACGATACAAGCGGAGAGGATATGTGACGACACACACACCTGCCTCCAACAGGAAGTGGCTAGTTTGGACACTCACACAACACCGTGAGATCATCAGATGTATCTTGCTACCGCAGTAGCCACAATGTATCTTTTACTCGCAAATTCGTCTGGAAAATAATAGTTTAGAAACTGCAGCAGATTAATTCGACCTGACTGTAGACAGCTTGTAACTGATTCGCAGGTTCAAGTCCGAGCACAGTCTGAAACACCACCTGCAAAGGAGCTTGAAGCACATGGATCTGCAGAGTCTGAAGTGAGTGGCGCGATTTACTAGATCATACCGGCTTTCAATGTATATAAATTGTTTTAAGTTTGCCCGAGTTCTATTGATAACTATTGCAGCTTCAACGGGCTCGGGGCGCGTGGCGCGGGTACCAGCGCGGGACAAAATAAAAAAAATGAAGTTAATAACAAAAACCAAAACACACTCAACTTAATATATACATGTAGAAAACTTTGTGTACAAAAGGGAGAGGATAAAGGTGAGATAACATTGAATGTGGAAGGGTTGAAGAGGTGGTTAATATATATATATATATATATATACACATGACTTGTATATAGACATACTGCACAGTCATGTGGCAATGAACCTTCACTAGTTGGGGAGGCATTTTAAGAAGGAACACGGTAGTTATATGGCGATGAGTTGGGGGCTCCTTTAAATTAACTTAAACATGTCATTTATGTTATATTAATTATGGTCAGGTACCAGTGTACGCGGTGCGAGAAGCGGTTCGCGTGCGAGGGCGCGCTGCGGCAGCACGCGCGTGTGCAGCACGAGGGCGAGCGCGCGCACCGCTGCGCGCAGTGCCCCGCCGCGCTCGCGTCGCGCAATTCGCTCGCGAAGCACGTGCGCTCGGTGCACGCGGGCGCGCGCCCCCCGCCGCGCCACGTGTGCGACACCTGCGGCCGCGCATTCCGAGTACGTACGCACACACACTCTTATATGCACACGAGAGCTACAACTGTACAAAGCAGTTAACGTTCCACACAAACTGTACGAGGTCGTAACCGTTAACTCGTGACCAGACCGGACACACAACGCGCGCGCGTGTGTGCGTGTGTGTGTGTACAAAGAAGCAGGTGTTCAACTTCAACAAGAACTGACGCTTCTTGTACAGTTTGTACCACATTTGGAGAGAATAGGGAACTTGTTTACAATTCAGGCCGCACCACTCAGGAACTGCTTAACGAAGAGATTCAGAATGTTTCCACAAAATGTCTCTTTAAAAATGGGTCCGGGAACACCATCAGCAGATATATGTTGTATTTATATCATCAGTCGATAGATGTCCACTGCTGGACATTGGACTATTATATTCATTTATACATGGTTACTATTTTTAATACGGTTTAAGGTCAGTAAATTATCACCCACCACAACATCTCACCTCACCGAAGGTCGGCCGGTGGAGAATGCTAACAGGCATGAAGTCCTCCTTTTATATATTTCACTGTAAGGTTTTGGTTAAGTAATAGAATAGAATAGTATTGTACTATACTTTGCCGTTCCGTACCGATCGAACCGCTGCTCGCAGGGCAAGAGCGTGCTGACCAACCACGTGCGCACGCACACCGGCGAGAAGCCGTTCGCGTGCGGCGAGTGCGGGCGGCGCTTCACCCAGCGCACCGCGCTGCGCACGCACCAGCGGCTCGTGCACCTCAAGCTGCGTCGCAGCGCGAAGGTACCGACCAGCACGCGCACTGCGCACGACACGACAACGACACGACGATGATATTTCTATTTGGATGCCACTACTACGAAACCATGGTAATGAGGTTAAGCATCTTCTGTCTCAAGGAATATTGTATTGTGGTACCAATCGATAAAATTACAAAACCTAATTTTTTTAATCTTAAAAATATCTCTTAAACAAGACGGATCACAACAAGCAACTGGAAGCTCATATCACCTCAAGTGGCACCTTCTCATAAAATTCGTTATTAAATCTTATCACTAGATCAAGCCGGAGCCGCCAACGGACGCCCAGGAGTCGAAGCCGGCCGAGATATTCCCCAAAGAGGACGCGTCCCTGCCCTTCCACAACTGGGGCAGACCACAGTGCGACGTATACTTCCGGGTTACCGCCGGACCGTGAGGCCGGTAGACCGCAGACCCGTGACCATCGTATAACTAGTGAATAGACTTTACACTTATAAACACTTAAAAAAAAAAAAACATCTGTTTATTGATTTTTTGAGATGAAGATCAGTTCACCCGACGCGTCACCATCTACCCGCAACGATTAATGGCAAGGGTTGCTTCGTCACACTGTGATATAGTGAGCGATCCCGGTTTGCTGTTACCATTATGGTTGCTTTACAGTATGATGGTGGTCGGCTTCACATAATCCCCACATTACTCCATTATTCACGTATCATTCTGAATATTACCAGATAATAACAATACATTATACACCCCGCTGTCCAGGTCGGGGACAGTAGCATGTCTGTCTTCCACTCCCTCTTAATTCTCATTATCTCTACAACAGTTAACTTTAATATTATTCACCACACTTCATCAATTCCTCGTCGCATCAAGTCCAAGTCGCATGGCTTCCATCTTCTCCGCTTCTACGGTTAGTGGGAGTAAAAAAAATCATGTTCAATTCAAATAACCATTTATTTACAAATTCAATAGACTTCCGTTTATATACAAAAAATATATATATCCAAGTTTTATTGTGCGCTGCTCTTCCACCTCCCCCGGGCGACTCCACACAGCAGTCAGCTGACAGCTGTCACCAGTCACCGCACTGTCACATGTCACAAACAGTAACCGGCAAGTCACCAGTCCCGTGATGTGTATACACAGAACTGTTGTACATTTGGTGTGTACGTCAAGCTGTTACCAGTAACGATTTAGAAAACGAGGATGGTAGCGTCAGCCAGGCGGGTGTGATAACTCACAATTTGAAGATGATCATGTAGTCTTCCATTTGGACTAGTTGGGATTGGTGGATCCCAGAATGAACACTAATGGTAAGGTTTTCAGGGTATCATTTACAGTAGACATTGTATCAGACCCATGGGAAATATTCGGGTTTGGGAACTCCAACTTTTTGGCCCTTTAGTCTCGGGCTATGAAGTATACAACTATCGCAAGCCCTGCCATCAAGGAGCACTTCAGAGAGTGCTCCGTGACCTACTTCGCCAAGGCGGCAACTCATCTCAACCCTCTGGTGGCCAGCGCGGCCAACTACGCGCTACCTCCGAATCCCAGGACGAAAAAGCGCAGACCGCGGCACGCGCTTATTCCGACATCCCAAGGGGTCCCGCAAACCACACACATACCCTCAGTCACCGACAGCACCGACGTCACCACACACACTTCGGACACTACCAACACGCTCCGAATATCAGCATCACGCCGCCCTCGCTTCAGAACGCGGCGCCGCAGCTACTCACACACCGCGTACACTAAGTACACACGCGACCGTGGGCGGTCCTCGTCGCCCAGAGATTCCGATACAGGCGAAGGTAGTCGGGGAGAGGGCCCGCGCCCGGCCTCGACGACCGAGTAGAATCGCCAGATAAAGCACAACAAGAACCAGACACACACAATATACAGAATCATCCGCCAGACAGCTACATCCCGCGTAGCGTATTTTAGTTTCTAGAAACTTCAGGCCGTGGATCCGGGTCCACGAGCCCAGTGTCAGATGAGCTGTAAGAGCCGTTGTAGCTTGCAGCCCTGTCTACATCAAGAATTAGGAAGCCCTGCCTGTCGTAAAAGGCGATTAAAGGGTTTTCTAGTTTGAGGACTTTGAAGAAGAGAACCTTTATTATCCACTAAGTGAGCCTGACAGAGACAAAAAGCACGAGAGGGCCATTGCTTATCGTACCGCACCAATGTGAGTGTGCCGAAGAGAGCTGCAGCTCTTATTGGGACGTACTCTAGGCGTGATGCCGGGAGGCACTGGTGCGTTCCGTAAGAGGTATCGGAGTCCCCCAGTAGAAATCCCAAATTGCCGTATTTTTCCTCTGAACCGGGGTGTAGCTTTAGATGTCCTTCCTCATAACAAGGATAAATCACACCCAGCTGTGGAACGCTAAAAGCTTTTTGCAACAGACCGATTCATGAAGTGCGGCTAGGTGCTGTCGGAATAGATATATATAGGCTCACTCGTTTACAAGTGACGCGCCCACCATATTAATGAGGCGATATTACAAAGACTTCAATTAAAATCCCCACCTACTCATTCCATTCTACCCCCATAACATTTAATGTATCGACAATTTTTGATTCCTTTGATATGTTTGGAAAATATGTAACTTATTGTTTTCATATTTAAATCGGTTTTTACAATGTTTATGTTCTTTTACAAAACAAAATAACGACTGAAAGGCACAAAACACGCGAACGTGATTTCTTCTAGAAGATGCTTTATACAGAGAAGTACTTGCATGAAATTTATTCAAAGTGCATAATAGAAATGATTGTAATTGTAACATAATAGAGAAAATTAAATCCTCACTACCTAGTTTTAAAATAAAAGCAAAACCTAGGAGAGCTAGATTAGTCATTTCTCATTCTTTCTCCAAGAGGACTGGACAATTTCTATAGCTTCACGAGTTGTTCCATTTGTGTTTACAGATCCCCCACCTCCCACCATTATACAAATAAACCAATCGGCTACCTTCCTCCCCCAAGCAGTGCGACATGGTGACTGCGCCAACAGCTATCAGCAGGACCGCGTCATAACACCAGAAACAAGTTCATACATACATATATATATACCTAAGTCATAGAATTTAATAATAGCTAACAATTATTATTAATTTACTATTGCCACCATTTTTAGTACTATCGTTTACATAACACCTCCCTCCCATCCACCCCCACCCCTCTAGTTTAAATTGACGGATAACTGTGAACAATTGAAGAGTTAAGGTATGGAAGCTGTACAGTACGGCCGTGGAGGGTCGGAACAGTGACAGTGTACAATGCTAGAGAAATTGTGTTATTATAAAACTATATAAAGATTTATAAATAGAAAAATGGCCGACCGTCCAGAAAGTAATCAGGATTGAAGTTTATACTCCGTCGCATCAGCACAGACTGTAGTATTCGGTTCCGGTGTTAAATTGTGTACAAAATGGGAATAGATCGCTTTAAAAGCATTCTTGTACAATAATTTGAACCGTCAACTTCCAATTTTGTGAATGGCTGAACCGATCTTTATACTCGCTTTGTTTAGGCTGCAGCAAATGGCAATCGGTTCAACCGTTTTATTACCACCCACCCCACCCCCCTTTTTTAATATAACTTCATTATTATCAACAAAATGCGCTCCGTCTGATTGCACAGAACGTTGTTCCGTAACTGTGTTACGTTTGCACTCGTTACTGAGGACGTGGCAGGAGTCGCCTTCCGAGCTGGTCCCGTGGCCACCGGCTTACCAGCACTGCCTTGCGGATGTTGTTACACGTCGGCACCGCTGCAGTGGGCGTGTTCTAGGGCGAAGCCGCCCTGACTAGACGGAGCGACGACCAACAACTGGACGCTTATAATCGTGTCCGACAGCGGACTGCAGCGAGCTGGTGCTGTGGCGTGCCGCACTTCACTCGGACTCCGTGTCGGTCTCGTCGGAGCCGGAGTCCGAGCTGGAGACCGGCTCGCACTTTATGAACTCGATCTCCTTGCGCAACTTGCGCGGCCGCCCGCGCTGCTTCATCACCCTCACCTCCTGCCCGTCATCGTTCATCACCGTCTTCACCATCTGCGATATCCGTTTCAGGTGCTGCTGCTCGTGCCTGTGCAGGTGGTTGGACAGGTAGCGCTTGATCTTGAACTTCTTGCCGCACTGGCCGCACTCGTGCTGATAGTTGGTCTCGTCCACCTGCACGTGCACCGAGTTGTTGTGCCGGCGCAGGTAGTGCGCGTGCGCGAACTCCTTGCCGCACTTCTCGCAGCGTATCTTGGGCTTGTCCGGGTGCACGATCTTCTTGTGCTTCTTCAGGCGCACCGTCGAGTGGAAGTACTTCTCGCACAGATCGCACTTCACCTTCTTCTCGAACGACGTGTGCACCTGCATGTGCTCCTTCAGGTACTGGTCGTTTTTGAACTCCTTCAGGCATTCGGAACACTGCACTTTGGACTCCAGCGGCGGGTGGATGTTCAGGATGTGCCGCTTCATGTGGTGGCGCGACTTGAACGTCATCGGGCAGAAGACGCAGCGGTGCCGCTCCACCTGCGAGTGCTGGAAGTGCAGGTGCCTGTTCAGGTTGATGTGGCTCTTGTACAGTTTGTCGCAGATGTGACACTTGTACTTGTCCTTGTCGTCCCGGTGGCACGCGTCCATGTGGTAGCGTAGCTTGTACGGCACGCTGAACTGCTTCCCGCAGTCCGGGCACTTGATCTCCGGCAACGTGGTGGGGTGCGCGCGCTTGACGTGCATGTGCAGCGCCCTCCGCGTCCTGAACTCCTGGTAACAGAACTGGCAGTAGCACTTCTCCGATTCGGAATAATGCTTGTTCATCCGGTGCATGTACAAGTAATGTTTATTCTTGAAGGTCTTCACGCATATGTCGCAAATAACCGCAGACTCTTTGGAGGAGTGCACCCTGGTCGTGTGGAGGTAGAGGTTCTGGTAGTTTTTGAACTCTTTGGTACATTTCTGACAGATGTACCGCTTGGTCCTTTTGGGGTACATGACCGGCTTCCAGGTCGACAGTACCGACTCGTACATCTCGCGCTGCTCGTCCGTGAGGATGGAACTGGTCACACTGATGAATTTAAGGGGCTGTGATGGGGTGGGAGAGTTTGCTGGCACTTCTGTTTTCTCCGTCTCTTCTTTCGGTATTCTTATTGGTTCTTCCATTTTCACCTGGAATATTTACATTATTTGAATCGGACGGGGTCTCCATCTCAATTGGTTTGTTGCTGCCGGTGTACAGCTACCAAGTGTATACTTATATTAGACATCAGTTGTTTGTATTAATAAATTTTTATTTTCTTTTCTGTAATACTAAATAACGCAACTGTTGACAGCCTATGGCGGTCCACTGGTGGACTTAGGGCTCTTCCAAGGAATGCCGGTATTATACTGGTTTGAGTGTATATGTTAACACCGAAGCCTTCTCTTGTCAATATATAATGTTGTGAATTGGCACAAACAGATTAATAGATCTATGAAGTGGATGCACACAAGGAAAAGTGAACCTCGGGAATGCTTCTACACAAATATTGGATCCAAATGATATCATTAAAAAAATAATAGATCAAGAGTGTGCTTTATTAAAAACAAACTCATTTGGACAATTCGATCAAAGTCTCTTTACACACACACACACACAACAAAACCGATAAGATTGAGAGGCTCCTGTTCATGCAGCTGATTAAATGTAGTCTCCTTATACCTGATGTAAATACTGTGTGTGCAGTGTTAATATTTAATCAATGACTGTTTGTGCAAACACCTTTATCATGATATATTAAAAAGTTAACATACAGAAGATGAAATGGTTTTAGAGATTTTTTTTATTCAATAAGCAAGAGACAAATTCACCTCCACTAGGTATAATAATTGAACTAGCTACAGCACCTTTCAAGTCAGAATACTATAATATTTGCTAACTGCTTTCTGTTGGTAAAATAGGTGCTGCGGTAGCATCTATGTAAACTATCACCAGCGACAGAAACTTACCATCGGTATAAAAATATTGATTTAAAGCAATGGTAAATAATTTGTTACATACAAAGTTAAAGAAACAAGAAAAATGTTTCATAGATATTGACAAAAATTAACAAAAACCATTTAGTTTGTTTTAGATTATATGAAATAAGTTATTTAGTTACAACAATAAAACTAGAACCACTATAAAACTATTAAATGGTATGAACTCATTAAGATATTTAAACAAGTTATTCTAATTTTGTATTTGTTTGAATTTTTAAGTAACTTTTGTTAAGAACAGAATCTCTTTGTTTATGTCTATATCATATCTTAAAACGGTAACTATTTAACCGATAAATGATATCAATTTATAAAGAAAAATATTATATAGAACTTCGCTTAGTAATCTAATACTACGTGAAGGTCAGTAACTTTATAACTTTTAATATAAATTTGTGCACAGTTTTAACGAAACTAAACGGATTTAATTTATTTAACAGCAGAATTCCCTTTACTTACCGCTTAATGTAAATATAAGTTGTATTTAACTAATAAAACAATACGTCATAAAACTTCAACACGGGCGACCACAAAAGAAATATACACTTCCACCAAAAAATGGCACTTTATTACAATAAAACATTGTTAACTAAGTTATTTAATATATAAATATGTTCATAAACAAACGTACATTACGATAAAGTTTGAAATTTCATAACACTTCAAGTTTTTAGCTAATTACTTAACTAATTAGTTTTTATAAAATAAATTACTTTATCGTAATATTGTTTGACGTTTGACATTCGCCGTGTTGACGCACAGACTATACAAACGCGCGCCGCGCGGCGGTGCTGTCTTATTGATTTGTTTTTTAATGAGAAATATATAAAAACTTTTTCAAAAACCTAAAAATAGAACAATTGTAGATCTATTTAATGGTTATTTAACTTAATATACTAAATATTTTTTAGAATCTAACTACATTAGTTGTTGCCACAAATTAATGTTTAAGATTTAGGCAAACATATTCATAAAAAACGAATAATATGATGAAATTTTTAATGACGCTTTCTAAAGTAAGCTTTATTTATATATTACGAACCAATCGCACCGCTCACGTGCCATCTTGTCCTAAAATAGTACCGCTCGTTGATGATCTCTGCATGTTGAGAAAAACGGACGATTTCCATTTATTTACACAGCATGCGTGAGATAGTGCACCTCCAGGCCGGGCAGTGCGGCAACCAAATCGGTTCGAAGGTCTGTTAAAAGTTTTTACTCACCGTTTGTACTTTGACACGAATTGAAATGGAAATCTATTTATATTTGTGTTATGCTCTACTTATCACCGCGACGCGACGCGACGCGGCACCGTGCCTCACCGCCTCGGCAGTATTTGCAACCAGTTTAATAGAAACCACTTATTAACAAATGGAGAATCCGTATTTAATTCCACCCACCGGTACTTCTCATCCATACGAGTTATTGTATTAGTGATGGTTCATCTTTCCTCGGAATGCGGATGTCTGAGATCGCATCAGAAACAAGAAGGGCGCGTCGTGTGATAACATTGGAAAGGATTTATTTTTTGTAAAAGTTTGTTATTTTAATTATTTATCTTTGAAAATTATAATACGAAGCTATTTAACTTACAAGTGAAGTGAGAGATTCCGCAGAGCTAGAAATTACGCGCGAGGCTGCACCTTGTGCCTGATGCAGGACAGAAAATCATACTCTTCATACTTATTAGTGTATAACATTTAATGGCCTCGTGAAGATCTTGCCAATACTGTATAGTAATTAGCAAAATGATTAAGAGCTATTATTTAAGATTCATAAGATGTTATGATCGGTCTCTAACACTTATCAGATCAATTTCCTGGTCAATACGCTGATTTACTAGAATAAAACAAATCGTGTAGAATTATTGTTGAATTGTTATTCAAAGTTCTGGGAGATTATATCCGACGAGCACGGCATCGACCAGACCGGCTACTACCGCGGCGACAGCGAGCTGCAGCTGGAGAGGATCCAGGTGTACTACAATGAAGCAGCTGACGGTACGTACTAATCGGCTGGTTCACGCCGTCTTCCAAAAGAAGTCTCTCTTTCAGAAATATAATAAAAATTTCACGGGTGACCAGTCACTGTAGCTATTAAATCAGCGACTATTTCCGGTGGTTAAGATCTTTGTGGAAGACCTATTTCCAGCAGTGGATAATTGTCGGTTGACAATGATGACATTTTATATGGTCATATCCGTTAAATGTTTCGAAGAGACACAGATTCCCTTCCTATTGACATGTCTCTGACAGCTTTCGTGAACATTAGAGCAACCCGCACTTAGTCAACCTATCATTGAGCTAGACTCTCATGTTATGATAGAAAGATTGCTCGTTTTAATGTGTCGCCATGAACATCACATTTATGGTGTTGCCAACGTGTGAGTTTGCGATGTGTTAGGTAAGCGATACGTGCCTCGCGCGGTGCTGGTGGACCTGGAGCCGGGCACCATGGACGCGGTCAGGTCCTCCACGTACGGGCAGCTGTTCCGGCCGGATAACTACGTCTTCGGGCAAAGCGGAGCTGGTGAGTTGGACATCGAAATATTCGTCATAAGTTTTCCAATTGGCACCTTTCAATTGGATATGAAGCTGATGATGATGATATGAATATTTAACAAATTACTAAAATCCATTATCATCATCATCAGCCGACAGATGTCCACTGCTGGACATGGACTTACCCCAAAGATCTCCACATCGCTCGATGCCACGATCCTCACCAGATCGTCGGTCCATCTTGTGCGAGGCCTGTCAACACTACAGCCAGCTAAAACCCATCAACTGATGGTAATTCACTCATGCTGTCCACCCACGCGCTCCTCGCGTCTATTAACTAGAAAGAGACAGGTATATATGGTTCCCAATAGCTATTATCGTTTGTTCTATTCTAACTGATGTGGTTTAAACTCCAGGTAACAACTGGGCGAAGGGCCACTACACGGAGGGCGCGGAGCTGGTCGACTCCGTCATGGACGTCGTGAGGAAGGAGGCGGAGCCGTGCGACTGCTTGCAGGGTAATGATGAGAAAAAGGTGAAATCATCACGAGGCATCAGGTCCAAGCCCGTTGCTGGTGAAAGCTCAGTTAAAGAGTAGAGGAAGTGGGAATCACAAAAAGAGGATTGTGCTTTTAAAATGGTCTTCTCATAGTTGGATCGCTGCTCGTCATCAGGAGATCGCAGACAATCAAATTAGGTAGAATCCTCCCCATTCGATCCGACTCGGTGACATTGAACGATGACGTCACGGTGCACGTCGGCAGAAACCTGAACAACATATGCTTTCACGCAGTTTTGTTGAAGAACAGTTCAATTGGTTCCATCATCATCACTGTAACCTGCAGTCGCCTACTGCATCCAGCAATGCTCTGTATTCTTCACCTTGCTTGTCAGTATATGATCTCCACACCAAGATCTGCCCACGTTCACAATCATACCCATAATTTCAGGCTTCCAGCTGACCCACTCCCTCGGAGGCGGCACCGGCTCCGGCTTGGGAACGTTGTTGCTGAGCAAGCTTCGCGAGGAGTATCCTGATAGAATCGTGAACACGTTCAGCGTGATGCCGTCGCCGAAGGTGAAGCAGTCCGAATTGAGTGACGTCACGAGCAGTGAGGTGGTACCTGGTGGTGAGCTCGTATCGAGATGATTGTTAACCCGGAAACCTGACCAGCATATGGTGTTTTCCAAACACTAATGTTTCTGGTATCACATGGAGATCCTTTAGAATCTTCAGGTAGTCGTCTTCAAGGACCAAAAGCTCCTTGGTACTGGAGGTAATGGAGTCCTAAATTGTTAGGAGCGTGAGTCAGATCTCTGGAACTGTGAAGCTCGTCCGACAGGTCTCCGACACGGTGGTGGAGCCGTACAACGCGACGCTGTCGGTGCACCAGCTGGTGGAGAACACGGACGAGACCTTCTGCATCGACAACGAGGCGCTGTACGACATCTGCTTCCGCACGCTGCGCCTCTCCAGCCCCACCTACGGGGACCTGAACCACCTCGTCTCCGTAAGGGTTTGACATTACATACTGTTTATACACCAGCACAATCAGGCGCGGAAAGAGCACAGGAGGAGCTGGAGTCAGCTCCGTGCTGCGAGGCATCTCGGAGCCAGACAAAGTATTAACCAGCTCCCCGTTTCGTACTAATAATGTCATCTGTCGCGTGGACTTTATCCACCAGCTCACCATGTCCGGCGTCACCACCTGCCTGCGGTTCCCGGGCCAGCTGAACGCGGACCTGCGCAAGCTGGCCGTCAACATGGTGCCGTTCCCCAGGCTGCACTTCTTCATGCCCGGTGAGACACTCGCTGGCCCAGGTCACGGGGAGAGTTAGCTTACCTCTTTTCCACTTCATCATCATGAGGCAATCTGGATGTGGACATGGAACCGGTCTCCCGCGCGGGAAACAAATACCATATATTTTACGTTGCCCAGTTTAGTTCTCCTTTCATCAGTTCGTACCTGGTATGAGCCAGCAGCATCAGCTGCCAGCGGTAAAGATCTAGAATCGCAGTTTTGATGCAGGTTTCGCGCCGCTGACCGCCAGGAACAGCCAGGGCTACCGGGCGCTGACTGTGCCGGAGCTCACCCAGCAGGTAAGCAGCTGGAAGCTGTAGAAGCGCGAGGATATTCACTGCCGTCAGACCTCGCGTAAAGCGACTCGCGGTCGGCTCCTCCACCACCTGGCACTTGGTAAATCCGCTGGTACGTCCTGACGGTCTCAGTGTAACGATAACTCCTGAACATCCTCTTGCTGCTTCTCATTTAGTTATTATTGTAAGGGTCAGAATGTCACCAACTGGTATCACTTTTGCCTGGCCCACCTCGGACAGTCTTCATCATAACTAAAGCCCAAAGCCAAGAATAACCTTGGTGTTGTGAACATTTCTATGTACGTCTGGATCACTCCTGCACCACCAACACCGCTCCCCCCCAGATGTTCAGCCCCACGAACATGATGGCGGCGTGCGACCCGCGCCACGGTCGCTACCTCACCGTCGCCGCGATCTTCCGCGGCCACATGTCCATGAAGGAGGTCGACGAGCAGATGCTCTCCGTGCAGGACAAGAACTCCAGGTGAGAGAACAGCCGCTCTCTGGGTTCCCAGGCCCAGATTGGAGAACTGTTTAGCTACCGATTGATCCTCCACCTGATGTCCATTGTCCAGCTACTTCGTGGAGTGGATCCCCAACAACGTGAAGGTGGCGGTGTGCGACGTGCCCCCGCGCGGGCTCAAGATGGCCGCCACGTTCGTCGGCAACTCGACCGCCATACAGGAGATCTTCAAGCGCATCTCCGAGCAGTTCACCCTCATGTTCAGAAGGAAGGTACGTTCGCTGCTGAGCTGGTGGAGTCTTCTGCTCGTCGGGGCGCGCAGCATCTTCTGGCTAAACCGATATCGACCTGGTGTATTTAAGTTCTGAAGGTTAAGAATATCATCAGCGTATTTTTCCAAAGAACCTAGAAAGGATGTTCTTCGGGAAGGTGTTCCAGTCTTGATGTTTGTTCGTTGTCAGGTCATGGAGCAGGTCCCCGAAATTCTGAACATCATTTATATCTTTCCCAATATCACCAGCATCCAACCCCCGCAGTTGTGACCGTGTCTCCGACCCTGAGGCTGTAGTGTACATCTGTGTCGCAGGCGTTCCTGCACTGGTACACCGGCGAGGGCATGGACGAGCTGGAGTTCACGGAGGCGGAGAGCAACATGAACGACCTGCTGGCGGAGTACCAGCAGTACGAGGTCACCGCGCTGCGCCCGAACAGCTTTGATAATTTTTTTTTTTTTTTTAGTTTCAAAAAAAGAATATTCACGTCAGTTGCTTTTAATTCAAACGTTAACAGGAAGTGGGCGTTGAGGACGGGGAGTTCGAGGAGCAGGAGGAGGCGCCCGGCGAGGAGGAGTACCCCGAGGAGGAGGAGTAGCAGTAGCGGCGGTGTTGCCAGCCGCCGCCGCATAGGATAAGAATAACTATTTATTGTGTTTTATTAAATATACTGATCAGTTTTCATTTGATTTTTATTTATGGTGCGTTTTTTTTTATTTATTTAATTGCCGAGCGGGACGGTAACAAGTCTTGCGCGGTTGAGTCTCGCTACCGCCGTAGTTACACTTGGTGCAGCGCCCTTCAAACCGGATCACAGCAATGTCCGCACAGCACCGCGTGCCGGCTGCAACAGGCGCTGCGGCGGTACCTAGACGGTCTGCGGCGACAGAGACACTGCCGCCAGTGATAGCTATAGGTCCTTCAAACCGGATCACAGTGTAAATACTGTGATCCGGTTTGCAGGACGCTGCAGTGTAACTACTCGGGTAACGAGACCTGACATCTTATGTCTCAAGACAACGAGCACAATGCGGTGCAGTGTATATCATACAAACAAGCCCCTGGTGCCGTGGGGTGATAGATCACTTACTTTCAGGTGTACATCCGGCTCGTGTCACAGCTTCGTAGAAAAAAAAAAAAAAACAACAGAACAGTAATCATTAGTTTTTTTTATTAAGGCAAAACACAATCCTATTGACCGGTTTGGTGGCAACTCGTCTCACCTGCTCGCTGCCGAACTTGTCATAGTTCAGGTGCTCATTGATATTGGTGATCACTTCGCTGTCTGCAGACGTGCAGTCCACCACCTCCACTGGCACTTCACTTGGCGCAGGTCTGTTAATAACCGGATCCTTTTGTATGACAGCCGATGGATCTGCAATCTTCTCATTATCCGCTTTGTCATCGGGTCGACTTGACCTTCTGTATTGAACGCCATCTTCAATCGCAGACAGTTTGAACTTTTTAACCTTAGTCGTTACTTCTTTTTTTCTTTTACTCTTAACCTTGTCACCGAAGGTTATCACGTTAACTCTCCCCATGTCCAACTTCATGCTTTCCTTTACTTTATCATTTGTGTCGCTCACAGCAGCAACAGATTTCTCTGGTTCTGTATCAGTTCGCTTTAAATTACAAAGTCTCTTTGTCACATCTTTTTGCCGTTGCATCAGTTTCTCCCTGGTCTCCTCTATAGTTTCTAATTCAGGTGCGTAACACACATGGAGCAAGCCTCCGTAAAAGCTTTTTGTATCGAGCATCCTTTTAGCGAGTCTTGCCGATTGTATATTTTCATATTGCGCGTGATACGTCTCCGTGAATGGTTCGTAAGGGTGCTGCGGTGATATGATAAACTTCACAAGTTTTCCAAACTTTACAAACAATGCCTTTGTCTCTTGACGAAGCTTTAGAGCTGGTACTCCGAAGATAAGGATGTGGTTCGACTCGTTAGCAATAGTGTACACCTGAAAAGAAAGATTTATGAATATGTTTGTTGCAGGCTATTAAAAAGCATTTTGAAACTATTGTCTAGACATTTGTTATGAACCAATACATTCATATCCAGCTTCTGTTTATTGGAACTTTTTAGTTAAATATTAATAGATATTTTGTAGAGAACTAAAAGTCAGCCTTAGTAAGAAAACAAAGAGTCAAACGAAACAAATAATGTCATGGTTCACACACAGGGTTTCCTCCATTACTGGCACCGCCAAGTGGGATACGTGCAGCGTAATTTAGGCATTTATTAAGATTGTAAATTTATATATAATCAATGTAACTTGTATAGAATAAAGTTCTCGCATAAGTTTAGTAAAAATACATGTAATTTTCATTTCTATTGTAAGATGTTTGTGTTTAAAATAAAATTTGGATAAACTGCAGCTGATGAAAATAGTTTCAATTGCATTTATGTGAACGTAGTGTAAATAGTAGACGCACGTACAGCTGTATACCTTTACCGCGGTGAGCCTCCTGCCCTGCCGGTACGCCGGCCGCGTGCTGCACAGCGGCAGCTGCTCGTGGTGCGCCAGGAGCGCGCCTCTCGAGGTTTCACTCTGCGCCATTATAAAAATAATTTACTGGAAGACACCAATCTAGTGATTTTGTTATTGTTGTGGAAATGACAAAACGAAAGATAATGTTGCCAGTTTCTACGTTATATATTCGATGCCTCGAATACATGAATTTTAGCTATAAATATAAAATAACAAACTAAAATGTAATTAGTTTCGAAAATAGTTGTGCACACAAGCTCATCCTCTCTAGAAATATAACTAATTATAACATATATTTATATTTTTATATATTATCACGCCTTTTTCCCAGTAGGGGTAGGCAGAGGTGAATGAACATCCACATTTCGCCAGATATGGTCAGATTAGGTCCCATGTAAGAGGGGGCGAGCCTGTTGCCACTTTATTGGGGCCACCACACGCACACACACAAAGATGATTTCAGTGTGCGGGTTTCCTCGCGATGTTTTCCTTCACCGTTTGTATCTCGCTGTTGTAACTAAGGTTCACAAATGTACATAACTTAAATATTAAGTCATCGGTACATGCCGAGATTCGAACCTTCGGAATGAAAGCCACACGCTCTAATCATTAGGCCAGCGAGCTACTTCAAATTAATTGTAATTATAACAGCTGTATATAACCTTGAGTTATTTAATATTGAAGTTGAACAAGAAAATTGGCCGCTCCCCTAAATAAGTATTAGCAAGTAAACAAAACGCATTGCGATTTGCTTTAATAGTAGAATTTAAAAAGAGGTATAATTTATCACGTGTGCGGTGTCGTAGCTAAAGGACTTCGATAATTTGTTCTCTAGGAATGGTAACTCAGCAATATGTGTACTTAACTATTATTCGAATAAAATCTTTTCCGGGCTACAACAGCTGTAATTTCCTCACTTATTAAAGTCGCAGTCACTATGCGCGACCTAGTAAAAGATCTCATATATATATTTCAATTATTTATCTATATATGTATTAGTTTACACCCCTTTATCTTTCCCCTATGTCACTATCCACCTCTTAAACCTTTCCCCATGCGATGTTGTCTCACCTTTCCCCATTCCTCTTTTATAAACAAAATTATTTAATTATATATTTACGTCTTTTGTGTTTGTTTCGATTTAATTTAACTCGCAGATCCGCGAACCCTAAATCCGATGAAGCTGCTACGGTTGTCAAGATAACTAGCGGCGCAAATACAGTAAAAAAAATTAAATAAATAGGCAGGGAATTTATAGTTTTAAGATGTCCTCAATCAATGTATACAATTTGAGAGCTCCGCTCCTGTCAGAGCACCACTTCCTGTGATAAGACGCCTGTTACCGTCCCGTTTGGTCAGCACGTTTACCTTAGCTTCTATTCGTTCCTTCCATAATGTTTACGATGTAGTTTAGGTGCATCAGGTGTGACAACTTTTTTTTTTATGATGAAATTTGCGCCGTCGGTTAGAACAAGCAGAGAAGCTTCATCGGACTCAGGGTTCAGCTAAATAATTTTCCGATGCCGTTTCAGTTTTTATGCATCCGGGAAACGTTTGGTAGTCCAGAGAAATTCCTGTTTTTGAGGATAAACAAAATAAACGTGGAGCTGGTGAATAATAAGAAGGCGCGCTTTATATCAAAATATTTCATTTTCATTTTAATTAACAAAATTTATTTACAAATGCGCGCGTGTTCACAGATATGACTCCATTTTTGTTTCTTTCAATTCAACTCCACGTCGAGGTCACCGGCGTCGTCCACTAGCTCGCCTGCTCGTAGCCCTCCGTCTTCATGTCGTTGAGGCCGAGCTCTTCATTCTGATCATACGATCTCTCGTAGCGGTGTATCTTCAGACCTGTAAACATAGTGCTATTATGGTATATACACCACCAGGTTACGAAAGGATATCCCAGCCAAAGGCTAAGGGTTCGTTCATAAAGGGAGTGACTAGGTTTCTTTATCGTGCGCAACGAGCTTCTGATGCTTCAGGGATTTGCTGTGGTTACTTTTTACTATCATGATTGCGACTCACCGTCGTCAGGCGTGTCCGGGCGGTCGGCGAGACTCTGCACATACGAGTTGCCTGCGGGATCATCAAGAACCAGCGTAATAGCGCGCTTGCCCTCGAGCACCTCCTCCAGCTTCGCCAGGAACCTGTCACCAGCAAGCACTTATTATTATCTTTATCAACTGGTGTAAATCAAAATAAACGGTCCTTGGAATACGGTATGAATATAAACCCTATACAAACATCCACAAAAGCATAAGTATTTGAAGTATATGTATCGATGGAGTATATCGCCAGCTGGTGGCAGAAGCCCACTGCTGGAGATGGCTGACTTTGTGAATTTGTCACACTGCAAGTGTATCCATCCACTAACCCGCTAAGGTTGTCTTGCGCGAGCCCGGGCGCGTCGCCCACCAGGCCGGGCGCGTCCCGCAGCTGCCGCGCGCACTCCTGCAGCAGGCCCTCGGTGGTGCTGAACCGTCCACCGAGCGCGCGCCCGCCCACCGCCAGCTCCAGCTCCGGGATCTCCATGCTGCACGTCTCCGACTGAAATACACATTCACAGTATGTCTCTGATCATCTTTAAACTCTTCACCTCTGACGAACAGCTCCTAAAATCCAAAAAATACTGTTAATCAACAGTACAATAAACTAGGACATACGGTAATGCAATATCATAGAGAATCCTCACCTTCAATATATCCCTGGAGAAGTCCTCCTTGCCTGCAACCCGTACCTCGAACTTCACTCCTCTATCTTCAATGCCTCCTCCGGACTTCACCTGGAAATGTTTCATCTCTAGATATACTCCGATAAAATTATTTACAAATGCGCGCGTGTTCACAGATATGACTCCATTTTTGTTTCTTTCAATTCAACTCCACGTCGAGGTCACCGGCGTCGTCCACTAGCTCGCCTGCTCGTAGCCCTCCGTCTTCATGTCGTTGAGGCCGAGCTCTTCATTCTGATCATACGATCTCTCGTAGCGGTGTATCTTCAGACCTGTAAACATAGTGCTATTATGGTATATACACCACCAGGTTACGAAAGGATATCCCAGCCAAAGGCTAAGGGTTCGTTCATAAAGGGAGTGACTAGGTTTCTTTATCGTGCGCAACGAGCTTCTGATGCTTCAGGGATTTGCTGTGGTTACTTTTTACTATCATGATTGCGACTCACCGTCGTCAGGCGTGTCCGGGCGGTCGGCGAGACTCTGCACATACGAGTTGCCTGCGGGATCATCAAGAACCAGCGTAATAGCGCGCTTGCCCTCGAGCACCTCCTCCAGCTTCGCCAGGAACCTGTCACCAGCAAGCACTTATTATTATCTTTATCAACTGGTGTAAATCAAAATAAACGGTCCTTGGAATACGGTATGAATATAAACCCTATACAAACATCCACAAAAGCATAAGTATTTGAAGTATATGTATCGATGGAGTATATCGCCAGCTGGTGGCAGAAGCCCACTGCTGGAGATGGCTGACTTTGTGAATTTGTCACACTGCAAGTGTATCCATCCACTAACCCGCTCAGGTTGTCTTGCGCGAGCCCGGGCGCGTCGCCCACCAGGCCGGGCGCGTCCCGCAGCTGCCGCGCGCACTCCTGCAGCAGGCCCTCGGTGGTGCTGAACCGTCCACCGAGCGCGCGCCCGCCCACCGCCAGCTCCAGCTCCGGGATCTCCATGCTGCAGGTCTCCGACTGAAACACACCTGTTACTAGTAACTCGCTAACTATGTTAACTACATTCACAGTATGTCTCTGATCATCTTTAAACTCTTCACCTCTGACGAACAGCTCCTAAAATCCAAAAAATACTGTTAATCAAACAGTACAATAAACTAGGACATACGGTAATGCAATATCATAGAGAATCCTCACCTTCAATATATCCCTGGAGAAGTCCTCCTTGCCTGCAACCCGTACCTCGAACTTCACTCCTCTATCTTCAATGCCTCCTCCGGACTTCACCTGGAAATGTTTCATCTCTAGATATACTCCGATAAGAATTATTTACACTACATAAAATGCTCTGATGAAGAGATTTTTTTTTTAATTATATGGAAAGTACTTTATTCATCAGATAACTGAGGAACACGTTACCGTTCCCTTCCCTCTTCGCTGGATAGGAAATATACACTACATTATCAATTCACGAGACCCAAGACGACCTCACCAGCTAGTGAGTACACCCTGCTAATCGATAAACGTGGCTCTGGCCCCCACCGACGGTCCTTCCTCGATGTGTCGATGATAATGACGGTACGTGTCTGCGGTGCGAGCGACTCACCTCGTTGGTGCGGTGGCCGCACGCCTCGCAGACCGTCGCCATTATAACTACTTCTTTAAAGTGTGGGATGTCTGCAAGAAGAGAGGCTAGTTATTAACATCAACAAACATACTCTCTGTTCCTCTTCCTCTCCGCCCCGTCCTGCTCTCTCTTGCATCAAAACTACAGGATTGGTTCTTGTTGAACTAAAGCTTTCTTAAAAACCAAAATGGTGAGAAAACTGTCACATTTTAAGAACAACTGCTTTCATGGTCATATGACATCTGTGAATAGCTGTAAATCTCCTTTAACTGCAGGAGTCTCGATTCCCACCAGTGGTTATGTTAAGCGGACCCTCAACGGAAGTTCTCAATTCGACAAATATGTCTGAACATCTGAACATGTCCGCAGCACCTCTTTAAATATTATCAACTACTTACTTGTCAGCTTCATGTTGGTATCAGCGGGTGCATTGCAATCCGGACAATTGGTCTTGAACTGGAGCACCTCATCCTTAACCATCCGATCATAGGAGCCCGGTTCTGAAGCCTGTGAACTTTCTCCATTCACCTGACGGTAGATGCAAAGCACATATTACAGAGTAAATCCTTTTCTAATCCTTGTTTAACTACCATAATAAACTTCAATTCACACTTGTCTTTTCTCGGAGCATTTTAAAGCTACCTCTCACACCGTCAAGTGGCGTACCTCCTCAGGCATCAACAAAGAAACCTGGTATCCCCAGGTTCATCAACGAAGCACCTCCTAGTATTAGTTACCACCACCACAAGTTGATGATAATTAATGAGATGGTAGTTCAACATGGTGTGATGGTAATGCTATTATAAATAGGTACGGAGTAACCTATCATCGAGGCTTATTTATCATTAAGTAGTTCATTTCAGTTCTCAAATCAAGAAAGACTTACTTCATCTGGCTCAAATATCCCGAGTGTGTGGTTCTGTTCTTTGCCCCTCGGGAAGTCGGTCCTCTCGCAACGAGAATCCTTGGCGGGCGCCTCCGGGTTCTCTATGAAGCAGTTTCCTGTAGTGAAGACAGTATGATAGGAGTTGTGACCGCTGTCTGTAGCTCTGAATTAGTACGAGTCAGTGCTGAGCTGATAGTAATGTTAAAACATACAATGATTAGTCAGTAATTGACAGAACATACCACTGATGTCCTCCAGTTGAAGGGTCCATGGAGCTTCCAGAGTCTTCAGTGCGTGCAGCCGGGCGACGAACGTGTCGATCTGCGCCGCGTCCGCTGGATGGTTCGCCCGTCGCACCTCCTGGTCCTGACTGAGGCCTGATATCGCCCGGACCAGTATACCCTCAACTGTGGTTACCTCTGAAATATTTTTCAATTCCATCATTTTTTATTTATACAGAGTATAAATGGATAAAAATTAAAATAAAAAATCTTCACTCTCTCTTCTATGTTATTGGCGGTGGTAAGGTTTTTTCGAATACACCGGGCTACATACCACCTTCAGATTCTGTATCTGCCTCTAAATGCTTTCACTGTGACATGGTTGTCTACATAAGTGTATTCTGGTGGGGAATGCTTTGTCACCTTCTGCTTTAACATCATATCAAACTGAAGTCAAATGTACTTATTCCGAATAAAAAAAATTATACGTTCCATGTTTGACATTCTCACCTCCTTTCTGGCTCTGCGCAGGTATCTCAAATTCAAGCTCCGGTATCCTGACACTGGTATAGTCACTCTTAACAACTTGACGGTTCAAATCTGTCTGACTCTCAACTCTAAGTTTCCATCTGGAAAATTTACAAGTTACACTCTAACTAACTCAGTTCGCTGATCAACATCTATTCCTAACTTCCAAACGGAGCAACAACAGCCTTTATAATGTATACAACATCCATAATACGTTCACAAGGATGGAAGGTTTGTGTATAGAGCAGCTTAGTTTTCTATCACTCAAAATTTTCTTCAAATCCTAGATATTGCTGGACCTATTTATAACATAGTTAATACAGCAACAAATTAATGTTGTGGAGTTGTCTCACCTTACCCCAAGCTCAGCAAATGCCCCGCCGGGCTGGATCTCATTGTTCTCGTAACCACACTTTTCACAGCTGAATGACATTATCACCACATTCTTGTAGTATGGTATACGAGTGAGAAGAAGACGGGTTACACCCTGTAAATAAATAATATCATGCAATTTTCTCTACTTTTATATTCATAATAATGATATCCTTAGAAGGTTTTAAAAATAGTGTTTCTTTTTTAAATCATTCCCCTAAGTATTGTGGATCAGAGCTTTTATTATTCCTTCAAAATTACCATCAGTTTATCTTATTTCTAATTTCCACATACTCATCTTTCATTCTCAATTCTTCTCTCTCAACTTCTCATCTCTATCATTCTATATTCTATTTCCTTCTGTCATTCCTCTCTCAGTTGTGAAGACTGTCTCCTTCTTATACTATTTCTGTGAGTGAGCTTATCGTCGACTGTGAGGCTGAGTATCCGAACTTCACAAGTTTGACAAAGAGGCTCCCCTCCCATACTCAATATTGGGTTGTCATACTTCAGCTTATTCATTAGCACCATCACATTAGTTTTGTGAGGCACAAACCTAAGCTTGTTTCTGACCCCCCAATCGTGAATATTGGTGAGAACCGCATTCCCCTTCCTTGTAATATTCCGGTCCCTTGCCCCAAGAAGATCATAACAACATAGTTAATTATAGTGTTGCAGAGATGGTAGGTATAGGAGCAAGTAGTACAAGTGAAGGTAAATAATTACTCACAACTATGATTAAACTAAGTACTTGGGAGTCTTGTTACTCTGGTGTGTTATTATTATAGTAAGCAACAGTGTTTTGCAAACATTACAAAGTTCCATTTTTTTTAACTATGTTCACAGCTACTATAAGACTAGAATTTTTTTTAGTGACGTATACACATAATATATAGAGTTGACAATATTGACTGCACATCCAATTGCTGCTAAAGAAGTTTTTTAAATGTAACTTTTCTAATATGACTCTTGAGACATACACTCTTTTTTTTTCAAAAATGCATCGTTACTTTAATAATCTGTTAACAATCAACTGGTCATTAGTAGATAGAACATATAAAAAATATATAACTTTTTGCACTGATATCAATTATTAACAAAGAAGGTCATATTCATTTCATTCTGTGTTATTAAAAACAAACAGCAGGCAGCAGAAGAAAAACTAAAAACACGCCGTGAAAGAGGTTAAGTTCACTCACATTTGAAAAATTCTAAAACTAATACGCGTAGTGGTAACCACGGCTTCATTTGGAACTGAAGAAATTTACATCGTCTTTGTGTATAGGGCAAAGAAATTATTGCTATCAATTAAAAACAAACAACACAAATGTAACATTATTCGGAGATTTCTAAAACTAATAAATACTTACATTTGCGTGGCAGTTCATACAAAAAGACTCTATTTCTGTGACCTCCGGTTCCGGATCGTCAGCTGTGAGATCGCGAAACACAGGTTTTACTTCTGCAGAACACATTATTTGTTAAAATATAATGTTTTCGGTGAATCAGATGCACACACCAACAAAACACGTTTTGACATAATGTTTTTTTATATTCTGTTGTATTGACAAATGTTTACAGTTTGCATTTCTTTAATATTTAGACTTTTTGCCGCCGGACAATTTTTTTGAGTTGTTGATGAATAACGTTGAATAATATATGTTTAAAATGTATTTACTTTGCTTAAATTATTAAAAGAATCTTTAGCAAGTCCTAAATACTTTAAATTTTAAGCATGTATAACATATATTCGATTAAAATAAATTTAAATTAATTTTCGGCAAATTGTACTAGTAAAATAATTTCTATACGAGTACGAAGGTAATATGCTAGTTTACATCTCCAAGGGCAAGAAATAAATTATAAACGTAATCGCTTTAAATTAACTAACAGTGATGTCATATTGAAGAAATAACCCGACCTTGGTCTAGCAAAGCAAACTCTACACGTGGTGACGTCATCGCGTTATTTTGGTCGATTTGTCGCTCCGACGTTATATACGACCGATATCGAAAGCTTCATTATTCGTTTAAGCAAAGTTATCGATAAAGACTAACTTGATTTGGACGGATTATGTTGAAGTTCCCGCTTTACGACACTACATTTGAATTCACTGCCACAGTGAATGAGGATTTCAAGCGCAGTGTACTTACGTGAATGTAACTGTGATTTCAATTTATACAGGAATTTTGTGATTATTACTAGTCGATTTTGTGATATACAGTATAACTATAATATTTGGACTATTTAACTCTGTAAGTATTCATCAAAATATGTTTACATTCACACGAAATCTTTAACTTCTACCTATACTATTATAACTATAATTATTATTTACTTTTTACGCGAAATTCATATCATTGCAGCAAAAACATACTAATAAATTGTATATAACTGTGAAGATTAACTGATAACCATTGAACGTGAGCTATATTTATTTAACTGAGATTGAGAAGTGTGGAAAACTATTGAGACAATGAAGTAACAAAAGTTACGTACGATCTCACTCTTTTAGCTATATTTAACTGTTCAGTAATTATTTAATGTATTCAGCACATTATTACACTTGCTATGCGGCACAGGTCGTGTACAGCACTCCGTCAAGATCAACCTTGAAACTTCATGAAAATGAATGGCACACCCCCATATTCTTAACACGTACATATACATACATTTGATAATATTTTCTGTTATTATAAATAGATTAATATTGTTGATAAATATATGGACGCCCGTTACTGTAAAATGTAAATATTTATAACATACATACAATATACAATATACAGCACTCACACAACACTTTGTATCCCACTGTAAGCAGCGCTCACCATGCAGCGTGTGTACGCCAGGCTCTATAGGAAAATGCCATGTCCTTAAACGCGCAATAAAAGTAATAGTTTGTCTATGGTCGAACGTTTTGAAAGATAAACTTGTTACAGTGATATTGCAATGGTAGATCTTGTTCTACGTAGGTGGCGAGTGAGGTCGCTGCGGGTGTCATGAGCTTTTGTGCTGGTTATTTGTTGATTTCGTAATGTATGTAACACGCAGTACGCAAAGGTGAGCAGGTCGGGGTCATAGTGATGTATAGCGCACACTCGTCTATATTTATGGACTGTGTGTATGGATTAGAATGGCATCGTAGCTAGTGAAATTAATAGGACGATTCTTAATATATTATATCTCTAGTTGATCGCATTGATTTTACTGGTGCTAGGTCTTTGTTGACGGGAGACTGTCTAGGTAGGTACCACCGCTCCCCGATTAGTTTCCAGACTTGTCGTGAGGGTGGGGCTTAGTAGCCGTGGCTTGGTCACCCACGGTGAAGCTAATAGGAACCTATTCGGCCGGTCCGAGGCAGCTGGTGCGTCAGTGGGCTGCGGGGGCTACTTGCTCTACCCTTCGCAGTCATGGTGGAGTCGCGAAGGAAGAGAAGTGTCAGTATTGCGTTCCGCTGCTTTCAATATCCTCTGCGGCAGTATAACGGTTGGCAGCAGAGCCTAAGACGAGGGAGTTGGGAGAGTTTTTCTTTCTTGGCTCTCCATGTTAGCTCGCCGGTCTGATGGTTAGAGCGTGCGGCGTTCATTCCGAAGGTTGCAGGTTCGAATCTCGGCATGTACCGATAACTAATATTTAAGCTACGTATATTTGTGAACTTTAGTAACAACAGAGAAATACAAACGGTGAAGGAGAACGTCGCGAGGAAACCCGCACGTGAATTAGAATATATTCTGAGGTGTGTGTTAAGTCACCAATACGCATTGGGCCCGCGTCGTGACTATGGCCCAATCGCCCTCTTATTGAGGATAGGCCTGTGCCCCGGCAGTGAGGCCGTAAATTGGCTGTTATGGATGGGCTCCTATGGTTTCTGGGTGGCGGAATCAGAGGCATCTGTCGTCCAGGTGACGATTAGAAGCCGAAAGTAGGGCGCGTCGTATGTTCCGGTGCGCCCTTACAGAGGTGGAAAGGGCGGGGTCTTTTCCCCAAGATGGCAGGCGCTGGCAGTATGAGAAAACACTTCGACCAGATATAAAAGAACCTACTGCAGCCGACAAACAGTACTGTGCGGACATCGCTTCGTTAACAGAAAACTGCGCACAACGCGGTGCCGGATAAACATCCTCCCACTCATCTCATTGAGTGCAGGTCATTTGCTCTGGTATCGCCGAGCGTCGGTGTCCTAGAAGAACTTCATCAGTTGAAATGTTTAGTTAAAATCCTAACACAGTAATACCTACTAACATTATTACTATTCATATTATTACTACAACTTAGTAGTATGAAGATTAGTAACATGTTTTTTATCAGAAATTATGAAGGTTATAATGTAACGCAATGTTTGTTCCGCCGCGCGGTCCGCCCCGGCCGGCGTTGACTTGGCAAACACGTCTGGATGTGGAGCTTTTAATTCTGTGTGGTGGTCAGGTGTGGTGGACCTTGCTGATTAGCAGCCGGACTACAAATTGGACAGGACAGAGCTTCCCAAACATTTTTTTCATAGGATTACTTTCAAAGTTTAGCTGGTTCCAGTTGACCCTCAGCATCTACATTTCTACCGTACTCCCAACACTCGACAGAAAGTGTGAAGATTAGAGCCAACGAAGACCCCCGTCGAGTCAACCGCAGACCCATGCAGCTCCACCTAGATCACTTCGCGACCGAAGGGGTCAGGGAAATCATCAGTCGTCATCGATAGATGCGCAGAGGTGGACATCGACTGACACCAGAAATCTGTCTCTTCTCTTTCCGGTTTGGAATGTAATCGGGTTCATTTACCATCAGATATTTCCAACGGAGATTATAACATATTCTAGCAATCGCGACGAGAGTGAGAGAGAGAGAGAGAGAGAGAAGACAGTTAATTATTAATAATTACCTACTACTTGTATTACACTCCCACCATCCCGAATTGGGCCAGCAAGGGAGAAATGGCCAAAATCCCCCCCTATGGCCCCTCCTATAACTACGACCCTTGTGCCCGGCTGTACAGGATAGTCCATCGGATCCATGCGGAGATCTTTGTGTAAGGTCTACGTCCAGCAGTGGACGTCTATCAATAATTGTTTGTATTATCCTTAGAATAGAGCCAAGGTTCTTATTTGTAAAAATGGGGGGGAGTTAGTAAACTGTTGGGAAATTTAAGTAATTTGTGACGCAGCGCCGCCATTTTAAATATTTTTGTTTATTATCAGCTGATTGTTTACAACTAAGTGCAGCTGATGACGTAACGTCGCCAAGTTATCGTTCAAGTTGAGTGACACGGTGGCGGGGCACGCGTGACGTCACCGACCTTCGCGTGAATCCTCGATGTCTGAACCGTGGCTCGAGCGCCCGCGCCCGCGACCTGGCAATTAATTTCACTGGTGGTGGCAGTCCCGCCCATTTGTACTAACGAACAGTATTATGGTGATATTTACTGTTCTCCAGTTGAAGCGACGGCTACCTTCTACTGGTGGTAGTGTCTCTGTCGCCGCAGACCGTCTAGGTACCGCCGCAGCGCCTGTTGCAGCCGGCACGCGGTGCTGTGCGGACGTTGCTGTGATCCGGTTTGAAGGATCTTACTGGTGGTAGTGTCTCTGTCGCCGCAGACCGTCTGGGTACCGCCGCAGCGCCTGTTGCAGCCGGCACGCGGTGCTGTGCGGACATTGCTGTGATCCGGTTTGAAGGGCGCTGTAGCTATCACTGGTGGTAGTGTCTCTGTCGCCGCAGACCGTCTAGGTACCGCCGCAGCGCCTGTTGCAGCCGGCACGCGGTGCTGTGCGGACATTGCTGTGATCCGGTTTGAAGGATCTTACTGGTGGTAGTGTCTCTGTCGCCGCAGACCGTCTAGGTACCGCCGCAGCGCCTGTTGCAGCCGGCACGCGGTGCTGTGCGGACATTGCTGTGATCCGGTTTGAAGGGCGCTGTAGCTATCACTGGTGGTAGTGTCTCTGTCGCCGCAGACCGTCTAGGTACCGCCGCAGCGCCTGTTGCAGCCGGCACGCGGTGCTGTGCGGACATTGCTGTGATCCGGTTTGAAGGATCTTACTGGCGGTAGTGTCTCTGTCGCCGCAGACCGTCTAGGTACCGCCGCAGCGCCTGTTGCAGCCGGCACACAGTGCTGTGCGGACATTGCTGTGATCCGGTTTGAAGGGCGCCGTTTTTATTAAAAACACTGGGGTAACAAGACTACCGTCTTACGTCTTAAGGCGAGGAGCGCAACATGGTGTAGTGTATATCATCCTATCTAGCGCCACGTTATTGCTGATCATGCTGCAGTGTACATCAGTTTAACAATCGCTCCAATTTTATATTACTCTCATCATCATCAGCCTATAGACGTCCACAGCTGGACATAGGGCTCCCCTAAAGATTTGGGTCATTACCCATTACTCTGGCCCAATGCGTGTTGGCGGGAATGATGATGTATGATGACTATATAGTGAAAATTATCTCCATGTAGTCTCTACTTCGTAACAAGTACGCGAAGCGATCAATTCTCCGCCGCCATTTTGTTTTTCCGTGTCAGCTGCGGACCGCGTGCTCTTTGTAATACCGTGACATAGCGCTAATGCAAACATAACGTCGTGATGCTCTCGACCTTCCTCTCCGAACCGTATCCTCGCTCCGCACCGGGACATGCCTGTCAGCCCTGACTGTATTCGGGGACCTCACCACCCCACCAGGTATTTGAATCTCATCAATGAAAGGTAGTAAGTACAGTGATGACGTGTCACTGGCTGATAATCTCCGCTGCGGTATAACCTTGCGAGATGTTCGTTTGTTCAGCTGAGCGCCGGCACCATGCGCGCACACACACACACACACACACACACACATGTATATATAATAAACTCCGCGGTCGCATTAGGTGACAGTAAATAAAATAAATGGGAGCAGTTTTACCACCAACATGGCAACACTGGTGGATGAGTCTTTATTAATGGAGGCAGACTAAATGGTGTAGTGTGCAAACATCACTGTGTTCCGGTTTGAAGGGCGCTGCAGCTAGTGTAATTACTGCGGTAATGAAACCCCAACCTCCTGTCTCCTGATGACGAGCGCAATGTGGTACACACCACAGCGTTATGGGCGGGTACTTGCTATCAGGTGATTGTCCCGCCTATCTCGTCGCTCCGTGAGAATAATTAATTATTTGCGTCTGATTTGACAACCGGATGATGCTGGTGGAGAATGCTCGGTATATCCTGGAGTGCATTCAAAACTAACAAATCAATCCTCGATGAACTCGGCGTCAGAACGGCATCTGGTCTCCATGGTTCGAGCTCGCATCCTCCCGTATTTCGCTCGTGTGTAGACGGCATGATCTGTCCTTAGAGCGGTCAGTAGTCCAGGGAAAGGTGGAAGGTACCAAACTCCGAGGTGGAACAGCCTTGAGGTGGAGCGACCACATCAGAGCGGCAGCAGACGTCCCTTTGTGCGTTCATGCAAAATTGAGGCGTCTATTGAAACTGGTCACTGTGACTATGTTATGACCACGACCAGTATGTAAAGAACCCTACGATTGAGAAGAAGGAACCAAGTGGACGGAATTGAACCAGAGTCTGCTCTGTCACTAGTCTGCAATTACCCGCTGCGCCACGAGGACTACTACTGGTGGTAGGTCTCCACTATCGGAGACTGTCTAGATAGGTACCATCAAAGCACTTATTTCCCTCGCCATATAGTACCGTGCAAACATCACTATGTTCCGGTTTGAAGGGTGCTGCAGCGAGTGTAGTTACTGGTATAACGTTCCATTTTGTTTTGTAGAACAATGGGCAAAGACGACAAAGAGGAATCGGGCTTCGGTTTCAAGGACAAGGCGAAGGCCGAGGAGACGCTGCGGCTGCTGGAGGAGCACGAGCCCAACTACCGCAGGCTGACCGTGCGCGGCCTGCTCGGCAGGGCCAAGAGGGTGCTCTCTAGTAAGTGATGTTTCCACTACCAACTCTTTCATCATCACCACCGCCTTCATCGAACCCAATCCATTTCCAACTAGACGCAGCTGATGGTTCGTGCTCCCAACGATTCCATGTGATCTTCAGGTCAGATCCAGGTCGTCGGTCCACCAGGACTCTGCAGGTTTACTTGTCACCTTTACCAACATATTGAGTTGAGATGATAAAATAAACCATCGAAGGTTCTACTTAGGAATGTTACACAACATTAGTTTCCCCTTTCGTCGAGATTTTAGTTGGTGTTAGCGTCCTTTAAACCCGATGATTAATCATCAGTAATTGTAATGATGTATGCAGACCTTCACTGTCCTCCGTAAGAGACACCGACCAACATTTCATTCCGTGATTAATTTCCACAGTGACAAAGTCGGAGGAGAAGATAAAGAATATTAAAGAAGCCATGGAGGTGTTCGAGAACTGGCTGGCTGATCTGGAGAAGAATAAAGATAAGAAGACTGATAAGAAGAGCAGCAAGAAGGTAGAAGAAGAAGAGAATAAGAATAAAGATGAAAAGGAAAAGGTATTGGAATTAGTTTAATTGTTTAAAATTTGCCACAACGCCGCAGTATATTCTGGTTTGAAAGGCGCTGAAGCTGCTGTTTAAACATCTTAATTGAAATCTCGTTATTTTAATACCATCGTATTGGTGTTTAAACGTGCTGGTGATCTCATCATGAAGCACGTCTTTAATTATTTATTTATATATATATTAAATTTCCAGGACTCCAGTCCTGACGTGGAGATGGAAGACAAATCAAAGAGAGAAGATAAAAAGGATCTGCCGCCTGATACCGTGCCCGGTCTGGGCTTCAAAGACAGATCGGCAGCTGAGAGTACATTGAAGGAGTTGGAGGGAAGGGATCCTGACTACCAGAAGTTGGCCGTAAAGGGCTTGATAGGGCGAGCGAAGAGAGTGCTGACATGTAAGTGGTAGATTTAGAAGACAACAATAGAAGAGAGGTGTGCATATGAATAAAACTAACAAACCCTTGCGGCAGGCACCAGGGACGAGAGCAAGATATCCAACATCAAGGAGGCGGTGTCCCTGTTCGACAAGTTCCTCGACGACTTCGACACGATGCACCTCAGCAAGCAGAACAACCCGTACGTGAGCCTGGGCATCGTCAGGACCTGTCTGGATATGGCGGATGATCAGCTGGTAACTGACCAACAGGTGCGGTGCTCCTCTGCGACGGGAAGACCTGAAGCCGTGTACTGGTATTAAAAAAAAGCAATAAAATGTTTAAATAACCATATTTACCAACAGAAGTCGTTCGTAGAGGCGTACAGATCGGTGAACGGCGAGTACAAGCGGCTGCGCACCGTGCTGGAGAAGGAAGGCGGCAAGAGCTGGGACATCGTGAGGAACGCGGCGCTGAAGGAGCTGAAGGAGAAGGTGATTGTAGTAGATATATTACCGTCACGTGTCTTCTTCAAGCAGGACCTTGGCAGACAAATACACACAAAAGTCCGACACAGATGATCATAAATTTTTTTTATATGTTAAGTGACAATGAGAAAGAGGATGGAATGTGCTCATTCAGAATGCTCCGGTTTGAAGAGCGTTGTAGCTAGTTAAACTACTGCGTCGATATACGACCTTTAGTTTAGCGACGGGCACAGTGTAGTATATTGTTATGAATGTAGTAGCACAATCTGTTCCTTTCACCGGTTCGTCAAATAAAAAAAAACTAGAAATATATATATATATTTAATAATTAAACTTTTTTATCAGCACGAAGATGCAAAACTCTTCAATGAAAAGGACGAACCGACGAAGGAGCACCTGGAGATGTTGCTCTGGGCGTACTCCCCGGAGCTCGCGCGAGTGAAAAAGACAATACCGGAGACTAAAGGGGGGAGTGAGAGGGACAGCAAGAGCAGCGAAAGCGAAGGGAACGGCAGGAAGAGAAGAAGCAGCGCGAATGACGACGACTCACCCACCAAGAAGAAGAAGGAGGAATGAAAATGGCAACATCAAAACACGGCGGGGCATTTAACTGTTAATTAAATAAATATTTTGTTAAATAATTATTTCATATTACATTTACTTCACCTTTGATTTATTCATATTAACATTGATTGTAGGGTGCAGCATTAAAAAAATATATAGATGTTTTTTTTTTACTTATATAGATTATATAAAGGTTAAATTACGTGAACACAATATCAAAATTTTAAGGAAACTGAAAAATTATATTATTAAATATAAATAATTCCTTATTATTGCATATATTAGTTGGACAAAAGTAAGGTTTTCTTTTATTATTTTTTGTGTGAAAAGTAAACTAAATCATCATCATCATACCGTAATTTAATTATTTCGTATACGTATATTTATATTGACTAATATTGTTTAATAGTAAATCCAGGAAAATATTTAAAATATACTATGTTTCTTCGAAAAAGTGAGAGAGAAATTTTTTATAAATATAATGAAAATATAGTAAAAATTTAATCAAAATATATTCCGCAGATCTAAAACAACACGATTAGATGGTAAATGACTGAGTAAAATAAATTTCTTTACAATTTATTTACTACCAAAAATAAGAGGGTTTCTTTATTAGTTATGGTATCGATGATGATCTATCGTCGACACCATTCGGAGAGGCTGCTCTTTAATATCAAAAGGTTATCAGGTACGATTGCAACTAGCAATGTCCGTCCCAAGGCGACAATAAACAGAATATAAGATATTACTAAGAATCTTACAGGGAGTGATCAAAAATAAACATAATTATTTCACGTTACAAAGTAAATTAAATAAATAGATCTGTAACATTCACTTCCGGTGTGTGAAGAGAATCTATTTGCGTTACACTTGAGTCGTTTACAATTCTACATGAAAGCGCTCTGGGACAAATTGTTTTAAATACTAGGACCACATATCTGGTTTAAAATTATCAATGTATTTTTACCATCTGTAATAAAAATCTGGAAAACTGACCTTTATTGAAATAGAATAGAAGCGAAATTAGGCATACAAAAATAAAAACTTCTTTAAACATGATCTACCATAATTTGTCGCGCTTTATAAAATAATTTAAAAAATTTTAAATGATAAAATACTTGAACAATTTTGTTCTGCACCAGGTGCGCGCGTACTTGGTACGAGATACTAAGTTTGAAAACGGGGTCGCGTAAATACGTCCGTCTCTACTTCGGCAGCCATCGATTTGACGTTCCATTGTAAACACCGAATACAATGAACTCGTTGTATTTGTCGGGAAATGTACGCTTTGTGGTGAAATCATCAATTAAATGTGTCTTAATTTGTGCCCTAAATGCTTATAATGCATTTATAAGTTATTCTAAATGCATAAATACCGCGTATTCGAGCGATCAAAATTTTGGGCGTTAGTGCCGCTTAATTGTTAAAATTTATATATTCTACATAGTTGCAACGTAAAATGTTTATGTAATAGTTAAAATATGCCTTTTTCGTGTTCATAAAGTGTTAAACGGTTTGTGGTTAAGTGAGAAAAAGTGAAATATCCAAGTATTCAAATGTTCGTTTACGTACGGTGTGTTCGGTCTTCCGCTGTAGACGAATCTTTAAAGTTTAAATAATTGTGCAGCCGATGAAGTGTTGGTGTATTGTTAAATGAAATATTGTTGAAGTGATACGTAACCATACATCTTTAATTATATGTAATGTACGAGTCCGAGTTGTATTAAATCGCGATGGAAGCAAACAGCGAAGCGAGCTACTGTAAGTATTTATAAATGTAAAACGATTTCTTATAAATTAACAAAAAAAATAATGTTAAGGTCTTTTCAGTTACAGTTTATAACATCTGTCGTGTAAATCGTATTTTTATAACACACCATCTCTCCCGCAGCGCGACGCGCGAATGTTTAAACATAAAAAGATCCATTGTGTCATTTTATTGGCAACATTGTAAAAGTTGCCCGCTTTTTCAATAATAATTAATATTTTGTTTCTATCAAACAAAAAAATATCTATCATTTTAAACTTGTAAAGTTCAAATTTTGATGCACATAGATCATATGTCACTTAATCTTTAAGTTACCTTATTGAGAGATGAAACTTGAAGATATTATATTACTTTTGATGGAAAATAATCTTCGCTAGTAATCAAAATGGAATTAGATATGTTGGTTTAATGGGTTAATAATGTCCTGGTATTTGTCATGATGAGCTGCTGTGTTACAAGAATAAACATTGTCTGTTACTTCATTGAGAGTCCTCTTTGATCTAAGTCTCTGTAAAGTATGAACTATTCAACTTTATCAGCCTGAAGCTGTCCACCTGCAAGGTAAACATAACAACCGTTAGTAGGTTGAAATAACTACATCATCAGCCAATTGACACCCTCTGCTGGAACCTCAGTGTGTTACTGTATATTTTGAGTCATATAAAAATAAAAAAAACCGTTTAATGTGTGTGCGAGTTTGTTTTTTATCATTGCTCTAACTGAAATATAGTTCAATGTCCATTTCCCTCAACTGAGAGGTATCTTCTACAGAAATTCTTTTATATCATAGAAGAATATGAACTTGGTATAAACTACTTTATTAGAGAAAAAGGATACCATATCCTCATCATTATTATATTAGTATACAGTTCGTCCGCTACTGCACATAAACTGCCATCAATCTCTCAATGTTTAACCGATTGTTCCTCGACCACTTGGATATCGAGCATGATGAATATTCCAATAATTGAGATGCAGTCAACAATGTAATCATCATCGAGAGTCTGAATTTATTATAATGCACACAGATTTTAATTTAATTAGTAGTGATGGTAGCTTTCTGTTGTTCTAGACCTAGACACCACCGCAGCAGCTTTAAATAGTAGTGTATAAACATTACTGTTAGTGTACTTATTAGAATATCATATCAGCTTAACTACCGACATGTCATTATGGCCATACATATTACTCACCACCACGTCATCACCAGCTCATCTCTTCTCCCACATAAGTAGTAAAGATCACCTTAAACTGTTAATAACATGTTATGCGAGTTGTAAAACAACTATAAAAACGATTTTTTTTACAAACAAGTCCGAGACAAGCGGGACCCTCACCTGATGGCAAGTGATACGCCCGCCCATAACGATGTGATGCTAGTTGGTGTTACATATTGTGCTCGTCGCCTTATGTTATGTTACCTCGCCCCAGTGTTTTTACTAGCTACAGCGTCCTTGAAACCGGATACTGTGCGTTGTTGCAATAGTCGCCGCGACGGTACCTGGACTAGGTCTCCGGCGACAGAGATACTACCAGCAGTTTTCTCTCTCACTCTAGAGTCTAGAGTCTAGATTCTCCCACTAATGGACAATATTGAAGAGTGTAACATTTTTGTGATGATGGTGTGGAGTGGATTATATGTAAGGAGAGAGAGAGACAACTATGTAATGTATATATAGTGTTTAGGCTGTGAGGGAATGAGAGGAAACGCAACTCTATATAGTTTCGATATAGAGCGTCTCCTTCCAGCGTCATGGCCCTTTGCGCAAAAACGCCGGGAACAGCCTGCCGCACATGGAGGCTGGTCTGCCCGCTATATATCTCTCTCTCTCTCTCTCTATCTCTCTCACTCTAAACATATGAAGACAGACGGCAGGTCTCCTTTACCAGAAGCCGTCCAGGGAGGTACCACTGCAACGTCTATTGCAGCCGACAAACAGTACTGTGGAGATATCACTGTGTTCCGGTTTGAAGGGCGCTGTAGCTAATGTGATGACCAAGGTAACGGGACTCGACATCTCGACATCAGATGTGAATAACACTAACTAGCGCCATATTGTTATGGACGAGCGTGTTCCCTATCCTATTGTCGATCGATCGCTGCCCCTCTGTCCACCAGCTCCACGTCACAAAAGGTATCACTTGCACCGCCAGTGAACTCATACGATTTCTTTTTCACCAGGCGAGAGAGACACCTGGGAGGAGTGGGGCAGCAGATCTTCACTGGGCCAACATGACGAGGTAATCACATCATTGTTTTCATTACATCATCACAACCATAAACAATCCCATAAACACCGCTCACTTAAATACTGACCCGGGGCAAAGGCACGAGCGGTGTAGAGGCTGTATAAAACGTAGAGCTGGATTTTTATCAAATTACTACCCTATTTTTTATGGGGGTGTGGAGTGAATTTTCTGAAAAGATACCCTGATTATGAAGAAACGGCATTGTTATGTAGGATTTTTATCCCCCAAATCTCCCTCGACGGTGATCAGCGCGTTTCGGAGAACCGGGGATCTGTTACTCCTCGACATTCTTGCTCTAGTTCGACAGGATCTAGACCACCTCGTACCGGTCGTTGATCTTGGGCTGGTTTAGTGAACAATGAGGGTCCTCACCTTCAAAGCTCACGGATCGGGAAACCATTTGAGTCGCCTTCTACGACAGGCACGGTTTACCTTAGTCCTATTCGATTGAATAGCCAGCTTTGAATATTTATCATAAACCATCATCAGGGCAGGAAGACGTAGCGTGGGCAGACCCCCACAAGGTGGACCGACGACCTGATCAAGGTCGCTGGCAACCATTGGATGCGGGTGGCCCCGGACCGGTCTGAGTGGAAATCTTTGGGGGAGGCCTTTGTCCAGCAGTGGACGTCTTCCGGCTGATTGGATGGATGGATGGATGATCATCAGGGCGTATCGATCAGTTGGGAATATCCGCGGTTGTCGGTTAAATACCACACACCCGGCGTTGCCCGCGCCGCGCGTGGTGGCTGCGTGCTAGTGGCTGCGCTTGCGCAACCGTCGCCGCGTCGCCCGGAGCTTTATTCAGTTAACCGGGTCACAGTTAACGATAAGGTCGGGATTTAACTATCGGTTAGTTTATATGGGTTAATGTGTACGCGATGTTTTTTATGTGTTCAACTATAAAGCTGTGACGATGAGATGGAGCTGTGCAGTAGCGCGAAACGTTGAATTGTGTCTCTGTAATATCATTGTATATGCAGCCTGCTGATGCAGAGCTCTCACTCGACCAGTTCTGACAGGATGTTCATATAAGGTCACGTCACGTTCATTACTTAGGCACCAGGTGGTACGTCTCCGCGCTGCTGGTATCACTGCCGTCGAACAGTACCGTGCAGACATTACTGTGTTCCGGTTTAAAGGATTCCGCTGTCGCTAGTGTAATTACTGCGGTAAAGAGATTCAACATCATATGTCTCGTGCGACTAGGGCAATGTGTTGCAATGTATACCAACCTAACCACTTACCATCAGGTGAACATCCTGCTCGTCTCGTTGCTTCGTTGAAAAAAAAAATTAGACTCAAATAACAGAACTATAGAGAGAGATGAAAAATACAGTAGTATAGATGGCAACATTTCTCTCTCTCTATCTGTTCATTAAATTCCAGTATATTGAGTGTATGGTATACAACATGGTGACTGGACTGCATAGTTCAGTTATGATGGTAGAAGCAGGAGACGCACGATAGGGAAACTACATAGAAACGTGTTCCATCTCCCTCCCTCGCAGCTGACACCCAATTCACATTTGTCTCTTCACAATTCGCATCGTCACAAAACAAGTTTCACCACAAAAAAGTTCATACAAAATTGGTAATTGATTGCTATACACCGTACAACTTCACGGTTCCGGATCCGGTTTCCGTCGCGGCAGTGCCGCCGTTCAGCTTCCAGCTACGTATGCGTTGACCCAATTTCGTTATGCCCAAGTTGAGGAAACTTTTGCCGCCATTTCACGGGGTGTCGAAAGCGCGCGGCGGCGGCGGCGGCGCCATCTTGTCAACGCGACAGCACATGTGATATACACTTTAACGCTGACGGCTTAAAGTCTAATATCGCTTCCATTCGGAAATCCTCTACCATTGTTCAAATTTACAAAAGAACTTCTTTAGATATATATATATATATTTATATGACGAAGCGATGAGACGAGCAAGACGTTTACCTTCTAATAAGTGTTACAATTACTCATAACAATATGACGCTGGTCTGGGATGCATATACTTATCACCTCATTGGGCTTGTCGCCTTGAGACATTTTTTTTTAATATCACACCCTTTTCCCAATAGGGGTAGGGACACCAACATTTCGCCAGATTTGGTCAGATTAGGTCCCATGTAACAGGGAGCGAGTCTGTTGCCACTTTATTGGGGCCACACACACACACAAAGATGATTTCAGTGTGCGGGTTACATCGCGATGTTTTACATGCCGAGGTTCGAACCCGCGACCTTCGGAATAAAAGCCGCACGCCCTAACCATTAGGCCAGCGAGCTAATTTGAGCCTTGAGATATATGATGTTAAATCTCGTTACCCAAGTAATTTTACTAGTTCCAGCGCTCTTCCAACCGGAACACAATAACATTTGCCCCTAATGCCGGTCGGCTGTAAGCGGCTCTCTGGTAGTACCTGCCTAGACCAGTGAAGACACTTACCACCAGTATGGTGAAAATTGATGACAATATAAATTTCTTCAATATTCATAGTTAGGCCGATGAACTGGTGCAGGTCGCAGTGAATCTTTTAAATACCGATTTTTTTTTTTTTTGTTATATACACAGGCGTTTGATGGTAAGCAACTTATCCTTTGATGGTATAATCTAGAATCTTTATTTAAAAGCAGTCTCGAACACGTGTCTGAAAAAGAAGAAATGTTTTCGGAGGTTTTTGGTATTGTCTCAAATTTTATTAATGTAGCACCAGATGGGCCAACCAATAAAACCGAGCGAGCTGCTGACCGAGTACAGCTGATGTATTGACAGCCTATTCACTCTTCCCTCAAAGATCTCCTCATCATACCTGGACGATGGAACACGATGGCAGGCCGATTGTAATCGGATTGATCACGGACGAATGAGCTGAATATAGATTACGATATATCCTCCATAACATCACAAACTTTATCATTGCTGCCCACTACCGTCCAATGCTGAACATCACTGTGTTCCGGTTTGAACGGTGCTTCAGGTAGTTTAATTACTGGGGAACGAGATTCGCTATCTTCTCTCAGGCGACGCGCGTAATATGATGCAATGTATATCATCCTAACTAGCGCCACTAATTATCATGTAAACGCGTTGCTCGTCTCGTGGGTTTTTGGATTAAAAAAATGGCGTCGGTACGAGCAAACGTTCACTTGGCCTAGCCTGTTCAAGGCCTCGTCCGAACAGTGATGAACATGTGTAATACGTAACAATAATAAATACTAAACTAATGCCATAGAGAATACAATCTCCTTGTAGTTTCAGAAGACATAAAGGCATTCACTGAAATACAAGTGTTAAAGGTGAAGCCGACATTAGCACCCGTTTCTGTCGTCGATCAAATTAGAAACGAAATAGTACAAACAAAGAGTATCGTTCATGTAGTTTGATACGTCAGACTGAGGGTCAGAGATTTTGCAGTTACCAGTAACAGTCTATACGTAGTAATCACCGTAGCTTCTGTTACTGCCGCCCAAACGCCGCGCTCGAACATCTGATAGCTGGTGCGTCGGGCCGACAAATGATATGTGGTGTATACCATTTTTATGGGCACGTGGTATCACTTAACATCATGTGAACGTTCCGTGGCTCGGGTTAAACAACCAGCGGGCTCTTCACCTGATTTGAAGTAATGCTCCTGCCCATAACAACATGGCACAATGAGGATGATATACACTGCTCAATGTTACGTTCGCCGCTTGAGATGTAAGATATTGAGCCTCCCAGTAATTACAGCATCCATCAAACCGGAATAGAGTAATGTTTGCACACTGCTGCAATGGGAGCTGCAGTGGTACGTAGCTAGACTATCTCCGACAAGAGAGACACTACCACCAGTGACATGAGGACTCATAATCGAACCAAGGACACAGCGAACAGTATTCCACCGCGCCGCAGAGGCAGTCTGACGCTGGTATAACTTGATGCGCCGGCTGTACAGTTTCCTTCGCAACAGGCGCACAAATAGGATTACGACAGTTATTGTGAAAGCGATGAAGTTTGCTGAAAGCAACCTTACTCGCGTGCAGTTAAGTCGGGTTTCGAGTGATCACGCTTAACATGTATTCAGTGACGAAATTAAAGTTGGATCTGATCTGATCGCGTCCACGTGTCAAGTTTTAATGGAACATTGTGTTCAGTGGTGAAGGCATCGCGTCTACACACCAACCGTCCCCTCCAGCTATGCTGGCCGTAAAATAGAAGTAAACCTGAAATTTGTCTGAAATATACCTCGAAAGCAACCCCAACCGTTATCATGGCAACCGCATAAATACGAAATGGAAATGTATAACAATTAATTGGATAGAAAATTAAGGGTCTATCAAATTCAAGAACTGAATAACCCATGACTATTTACAGATCATTCAACGTCGAATGCTCATGTTCACTGGTTTTCGCGTGATTGGCTAACATAGGAAACCCATTTTCATTATATACATGTACAGATATGTACGAGCTTTGATAGGTTTTTTTTAATTTGTCATATTAATTGAGTTCTTATAACAATTTCCAAAAAGAGGAGATCTTATATATCGACTTCCGTATTTTTAATTCCACTTAAATTCTAGTGATAGAAAGCTTCAGATTCCGGTAGTACGCTGTGTGTGCTTTGGGTAGGTATGATGATGATGAATGTATATTTTATCACCTTGTAAAGTCACTAGCATACCAGAATATTCAGCTGGTCCAGTAAATAAAGAGGTACTTCGAAATAAACACACATAAGTTCAACATCCAAGTGATACCTCTAGCGTCTTTCACTGATCCAAATCCATAGCCTTATTTAAATTATCGGCATGCTTTTGTCATAACAAAAAAAAACTAGACAACAGCAACTGACGGAGTAGTGTGCAAACAAAACGCATGAACACCCACTGCTGGACATAGCCCTCCCACAAATATCTCCACACCTTCTGCCTCTATTATTTGATATATATCGTCACATAATTATGGTTAGTGAATACAAGTTTAAAGTCAAAACGTAGGTCCGCCGCTCCGCGTCCAGCTCTAGGCAACAGCTGCAGTCTAAGGCACAAACTAGACAAAGGCAAAAATTATTTATTCCGTCCCGGTTAATGATTCAGCAGCAGAGCGCCGACGGCACAGCGGGAGCCATAGCTTTGTGTAATACTCACACGTATGTATCACCTTGGACTCGCACACAGCACGTACAACCCGGTGGTGGTGGTAGACCTCTCGGAGACCGTCCAGGTAAGTACCACCGCAGGGTCTATCTACCGTCGATTAATTAGTCTTGTATAGACCTTGCGGTAACTAGACTTCTTACATCTCCATGCGAGCCCGATGTGTTGCAGTGTATATCCTAATTAGCACTATGTTAGGACGTGTTTCGGATGGTTTCCGACCATGTCGATGATCTCGCTTAGGCACTTTACTTTCTCTAAAATTGTTCAACTCTCCAATCTTCTGGGATTCTCATTGAGTAGCCGAAGAAGGCCAGACCACTTTCGAGACTGTTTATAAGTAGCTACGACGGCCCTCAGCACTCGGTGAAAAACAGAGCGCCATATTGTTGTGAGCGAGCGCGTCATATACTATCCGGTAAACCTCCAGCTCGTCTGCTCGACTCGTCTATTTAAATGGTAGAATTATATCATCATCATCAACCGATAGACGCCTACTGCTGGACATAACCCTCCCCCAAAGATCTCCGCAGCAATCGGTCCCGCGTTGCTCGCATCCATTGGGATGCGATTCTCACCAGATCGTCGGTCCAACTTCAATCGGTCGTAGCATTACATGTATGTGATGAATGATGATGAACGTCTAGTTGATGATGCTATTTATCCAAGCTCCGTCTGCTTTGTTGTGAACGATGAACAGTGACGTAAAAGTTAAAGTGCTTCGGGCACGCGGGCGGGCTCGGCTTGCGTAACCAACTCACTCGAATTCACTTCGCTCCGGCCGAATGAAATAGATTCGTTGTTCGCGTGAGTTGTTTGCACGTGGTACTTCGCGGAACGTGCAGCCGCTCAAATGACATCACACACAGTATTGCCAGCTTCGGAATATTCGCATTTATATAGGGAAAATATATTTTTTCCTGAATTTTTTTTTGTTTCGAATGTAACATATTGTCGTAGTTGAATGCGCAAAGTATTTTAGAATAAATTGTATTCGACTTTATTATTATTTTGGTAATTTTGACTTAATCTATTTCTTCTTGCAGGTGTGACCTGTATGTATATATTTTGGACATATTTGGTTTTAGTTTTGGCATTTTAAAAAACTCGTTTTTTTTTTTATCTGTTTAGCTATTATATTTTTAATTCAAATTAGTGATAAGGCGAGCCGGACGTTCTCCTTGTGGCATGTGATATATGTACGCATAACCTTCAGTCTATAGTTAGGGTGATATACACTGCGCCGCATTATGCTTGACGCATTACGTGACGCAATGAGCTTGTTTCATTGCCTTAGTAATATCAATATGTATATCCTTTCTTATTATAGCATACTTTAGCTGTTTGATAGAACTATTTAAATTGAGTTTAGTTTATATACGTCGTATATATTGCGGGTGCTCCTCGAACAGATGACGCAGCGTTCGTCGGTCCGCCGGGAATGCATGCCGGTTAATTAAATTATTTGTGATTTTCGCACGCTGGCAACACAGCGGAAGTGCGCCATTCCGCGGCGCTCCCGGCGACGCGCGGTCGTGCGCGCCACGCACCGTACGCCGTGTAGAATAAATAAATAAACAGCGCTAAAAGCTCCTGCTTATATATATATATATATATGTGTGTATGTGTGTGTACATACTTTACTTGTGCCCGCGCACATGCGTCACGTAAAGTGTTGTGAGTGTTATTGTGTACGTGCGCGTGCTGTGATAAATATAGTTTAGCGGTGTGTGTGTGTGTGTAGGAGCAGCTTGCAGCGTTGTAAAGTAAATACTGCGCGTGATGGGTCAGGGCTGCGGGCTCCGGTTGTAATGGAGCGCACGTCGCGATGAGGCTCCGCTGCCGAGGTGTAGGTGTAGGTGTAGGTGGAGGTGGAGGTGGAAGGGCAGGTGTCTCCGCGGGACGAGTGCGCCCGCTTAACTAACTATACGAGAGAAACTGCAATAGACTCAGCGCTTTGCACTTTGTATAGATGTATACATTAATTGTTGTCGCGTAGTGTAGTGTAGTCTGTAGTGTATACATCGTATGCATGCGGCTACGGATTCATTTCGTAGCGATAATCTTATTAACGCGGCCCGATCTATACGTCGAGATTGTATACAGTATAATATATATATATATATACACAAACAGAATATATTCGATATATAATTTAATTAATTATTCATACACATATATATATATGTGTGTGTGTGTATGAATAATATAACGGTTACATGAGCGGTGCGGGGGGCTCTATTTCGTTGCAACGGTATTTGGTGACCCAGTTGCGTAGTGCAGCGTGACGTCACTACCGCCCCTGCGCGCGCGGCTGCCGCGCCACCGGACCCAACCGACCCAACGGACCCAACGGCGACACTGATCAGTTATCACTCAGCACAGTAAACAAACGAGCTTCTTATTTTATCCCATGAAGCATAGAGACCAGATGGTGCATTACTTGCCGCTAGTCAAGATGATGCGCAGAGGGATGCAGGATGTAACAAAGGAAGTAATGAGGATGAATGTGGACAGTTATAAGGGTAGAGGAACACTGAAGAGTGTGGATGGATTGTGTGTGTGAGTTCAGTAATGACAGCTGATAGAGCGGTATAGAAGAGAAGTATATACTGTGCCAACCCCGCATAGCTGGGAAGACAGTAGAAGGAAGTTAAGATGATATACACTGCATCACATACAGGTTTAGGTCATGATATTTTAAGCTCCAGTCCAATTGTAATTTCACTCGCTACAACACACGATGAACCGATACAGTAACATTTGGACACATGCAGTAAAAAAATCAACCACCCGATGAATCTTCAAGCCTGCTCCTATCCGTCTATAGCTGTATATACAACTGGTGTTCATTTATAAACTAAACATCATGTTGCATAAGTATTAAAATACTACCCCACTTGGTCACTCGCCAAGTGCTGAAACTGCCTCCACCGAGGAAATGCTTAAACTTTGAAAAACTTCTCCGCCCGTTAGTTATTATGACATATGTTGTTTCAATTGTTTCATCTTTAGGTCACCCGATGGATGTCCGCTGCTAGACATAGGTAACAACACCATCTGATGCTGTTTGAGTGCAGCGCCAATTGTCAAACAAATATAGAAGGATATCTGACGGTGTTGGTCTGTAGAATGTATTCATGACATGTATAGACTTACCAAGTGTGTCACACTGCGGTGGTGATGTGTTGTGGTGTTACCTTTACCATTTACAACCGGTCCGTCCGCTCACAATAAACACTTATATAGATTACAAAGGGAACACACACACGGACTGTACAATGACACATATTTTGGCAGTCGAGCGAGTATGAGGTTAATGTAATAAACTTGATTGTCCTCGTCGAGCTTGATTATGCTGTTAGCATGAATGGCATAATGCCAAGGACACGGAGACAGGATCCATCTCAACATAATAAACAGGCTAACATTACAATTGTAAAGTTTTAATATTTTAACTAAACAAAGACATATCTGACATTCAGCCAATAAGTATGTACTAGTAGTATAATGATACTATGTAGTACAGGGTCCGGAGCAGCCTCGCAGGTCGGTGGCATACTAACATAGTATATATTTTTTCATTTTGTTATATGATTGAAGCACAATTAATTTACAAAGAGATGATACTGATGATTGAGAGCAATGCACCTGTCACAACAGATGAGATGATATACACCGCACCAGAATGTGCCCGTCACCTTGTGACATACGGTAAACATTATTACTGCAGTAATTTAAGCAGCTACATCAAACTGGAAAGAACAATATCCGCATGGCCACTGTTTGAAGGGACAGGAGCTGCTGGTCCAGCGGTAAGGGCTTACCTTATCGCAGTAAAAGCCTATATGGTTGTGGACATCTATCGGCTGATGATGTATTTACTGTTCTTTTGCAAGGAATATCAATTTGTAGAATGGGGGTTGGAGTACTTTGTCATGTGTCTACATTCAAGTTGATAATGATATATTAAAATTATGGTTCTGTCGGATACTAGGTCTATCTGGGTCCAGTCAAAAAGTACAACTGACACTGCATCAACAGTTCCATACAGTCTTCACCTGATTAGTCACCAATTCTCATTCTGATGCTGTGGGGCATCCTTCAACTAAGTCATGTATTCATTTTTAAAGAATCAAATCCAGTTCAAGTTTAACCGTCTCGGTTACAAGGATGTCACAGCAGTTCCAATCAGTGATGTATACTCCAAGGGTGATGCGCTTGCATTACCATAGTGCAGTGTGAAACGGAGGATAGTTGCAGCAGGTAGACGGATCGCTGAAGTTACAATATCCTATGCCACAAATGAATGTGATGTGGTGCAGTGTGGTCATCCACCATCACCGACATCATCAACATCCCGGGTTCGATCCCGTATGCCGACGATAAATCACATCAGTGTATTGATGTCCGTTTACAGTGGTTCCCTGAACTAGTAGCCTTTGGCTACATGCTGAGGGTTAAACGGTGGTGGTGATGGGCCAGGGGTTGGTGTTGACCCACAATAATAATATCTCTATATGCATACGTATGGCGATTATATTTCCTTTGAGAATTTTCAGTCCCAATAGTGGGATATCGTGGGCTAAGGACGTCGTCTTCATCAGCAGATAGACGTCCATTGGTGAACATAGGATCGGTCTTACGTCGACCATCGTTTGCACAGGTGGTTCGTATGGGGGGGGGTTTGAGCCATTTCCCACCACGCTAGCCCAATGCGGTTTGGTGGGAGCCAGAGCCTCGTTCGTCGATTATCAGGGAGTGCAAACACCCTGGCCAGCTCCCTCTGTAGCCGGCAGGCATGTGGTTCCTCAGTCAATCGAAGGTCTGTGTTAAATTCACGCATTAGAACTTGCCTTTTTATTTCAATTAACCGATTCGTTCACTTGATATTAAGTGATACGCCTGCCTGCCCGCCTGCCCATAACAACGTGGAGCCAGTTAGCATAGTTATACACTACACCACATTGCGCTCGTCGCCTGTGACTTAAGATGTCGAGTCCCGTTACCCCAGTAATTTCACTAGCCACGGCGCCCTTCAAACCGGACCACAGCGATTGTTTGAACAGTACCGTGTGTCTGTTCGGTGAGAGTCGCTGCGGCGGCGGCTGGCTACCTGGTCTCCGGCTGCGGAGACACTGCCAGCGGTAATTTATTCGCAGAGCACGTCGCGTGCTCAGCGACTGCTTCGTGTGAACGGCAATGCCTTATACTGTTATTACATAGGCCGGCGGTGTGTGCGTGTGTGTGTGTATATACACACACACACACACGCACGCTCGCGAGGTTTGTTTGTCCACCGGTCACGTCACTCCGATATACTACATCCACGGCGGTCGGCGGAGCTGCGTCTGCGTCTGCGTCTGCCGACCGGCGGGTTTTGTAAACTGTACGTCACGATCGCGACACGATCGCTATAAGATCGCGACACAACTGCTATACGATCGTATAACAACCGCGATACGGTCACGACACGACTGCGATACGATCGCGTAACGACCACGATACGATCGTGACACGAGCAATACACGACTGATATACAATCGCGACACGACTGCAATACGTTTGTCGACGATTTATAATGATAATAAAGTTATTTACACAACAGCATGCGTTGCCCTGCGGTACCCTGCGGCGCAGTGGCCAAGCGCTGGCGTGATACCGCGCAGGTCCCGGGTACGCGGCCCGGTACGTAGTGTTCGATCTATATCGAGTTCTTGTGGCTACTTACCGGTTCGGCCGTTTCGTTAAGAGTTATTTTGTATACATATTTTAAAGTTTCGCGTGACCACGACGTCTAATGGATAACGTGACCTGGTAATCGTTACTCCCCTCCAAACATGCTGTCCTCCTCCGACGGTTTCCAGACCTTCGCCAGAGTGGTCCTAGTATATTCCAGTGTTCGCTGGTGAAGCGGGCTAATCTGAAAGGCTATAGACGTGGGTTTATACTTAAATATGTCGCTGTCAAGGTAATCTAATACCATCAGCACCATCACCACCACCACCCCCCACTGCAGCCGACACGCCGGTGGCGCGGCGCTCCGTCCGTCCGCACGCACAGCTCAGACCTACATTAGTCTGAAAAAAAAAAAATTGTCTGTACACTTGACCTTCCGCGCGCCGGTCGATACGCTGCGACCCCCGCACGCCCCCTCACCGCTGCAAGACCTGACTCCAGTGCATCCCAATGTGAACCTAAACGCCTAGCTCTTACAAGCGACGCGGAATAGATTCTAAGGTGATGCAATAAAGTTGACTTTAAGCGGTGTTCGCTTTACGCCAATTTCAGCTCTATTGTCAGCGGCGGCAAGGTTCAGGTTCGTTCTGGTGGCTGTGGCCGGGGACGTGGCGGTGGCTGTGGCTGTGGAGCTCCAGATGTAACCCAGTGCCGCCCGCGCCCCGAACCGCGAGCACCATTACACGAACTCTCTTTGTTTGCTGTCAAGTCTCTTGGCCGACAATTAAAAACGGTTCAGCGGATTGTCCGACTGTTTATATAGCCGTGATTTTGATTGTCAACTCTTTACGTTCCCAAAATTTTGATGGTGGTCTGTTTATATAGCCGGGATTTTGATTGTGAACTCTTTACGTTCCCAAAATTTTGATGGTGGTCTGTTTATATAGCCGGGATTTTGATTGTGAACTCTTTACGTTCCCAAAATTTAAAATTTTGATGGTGGTCTGTTTATATAGCCGGGATTTTGATTGTGAACTATTTACGTTCCCAAAATTTTGATGGTGGTCTGTTTATATAGCCGAGTTTTGATTGTGAACTCTTTACGTTCCCAAAATTTTGATAATTGGTCTGTTTATATAGCCGGGATTTTGATTGTGAACTCTTTACGTTCCCAAAATTTTGATGGTGGTCTGTTTATATAGCCGGGATTTTGATTGTAGACTCTTTTACGTTCCCAAAATTTTGACGGTGGTCTGTTTATATAGCCGGGATTTTGATTGTGAACTCTTTACGTTTAAAATTTTGATGGTGGTGGTCTGTTTATATAGCCGGATTTTGATTGTGAACTCTTTACGTTCCCAAAATTTTGACGGTGGTCTGTTTATATAGCCGGGATTTTGATTGTGAACTCTTTACGTTCCCAAAATTTTGATGGTGGTCTGTTTATATAGCCAGGTTTTGATTGTGAACTCTTTACGTTCCCAAAAATTTTTGATGGTGGTCTGTTTATATAGCCAGGATTTTTGATTGTGAACTCTTTACGTTCCCAAAATTTTGATGGTGGTCTGTTTATATAGCCGGGATTTTGATTGTGAACTCTTTACGTTCCCAAAATTTTGACGGTGGTCTGTTTATATAGCCGGGATTTTGATTGTAGACTCTTTTACGTTCCCAAAATTTTGATGGTGGTCTGTTTATATAGCCGGGATTTTGATTGTGAACTCTTTACGTTCCCAAAATTTTGACGGTGGTCTGTTTATATATAGCCGGGATTTTGATTGTGAACTCTTTACGTTCCCAAAATTTTTGATGGTGGTCTGTTTATATAGCCGGGATTTTGATTGTGAACTCTTTACGTTCCCAAAATTTTGACGGTGGTCTGTTTATATAGCCGGGATTTTGATTGTGAACTCTTTACGTTCCCAAAATTTTGATGGTGGTCTGTTTATATAGCCGGGATTTTGATTGTGAACTCTTTTACGTTCCCAAAATTTTGATGGTGGTCTGTTTATATAGCCGGGATTTTTGATTGTGAACTCTCTTTACGTTCCCAAAAATTTTTGACGGTGGTCTGTTTATATAGCCGGGATTTTGATTGTGAACTCTTACGTTCCCAAAATTTTGATGGTGGCCTGTTTATATAGCCAGGATTTTGATTGTGAACTCTTTACGTTCCCAAAATTTTGACGGTGGTCTGTTTATATAACCGGGATTTTGATTGTAGACTCTTTTACGTTCCCAAAATTTTTGATGGTGGTGGTCTGTTTATATAGCCAGGATTTTGATTGTAGAACTCTTTACGTTCCCAAAATTTTGACGGTGGTCTGTTTATATATAGCCAGGATTTTGATTGTGAACTCTTTACGTTCCCAAAATTTTGATGGTGGTCTGTTTATATATAGCCGGGATTTTGATTGTGAACTCTTTACGTTCCCAAAATTTTGATGGTGGTCTGTTTATATAGCGGGATTTTGATTGAACTCTTTACGTTCCCAAAAAATTTTTGATGGTGGTCTGTTTATATAGCCAGGTTTGATTGTGAACTCTTTACGTTCCCAAAATTTTGATGGTGGTGGTCTGTTTATATAGCCGGGATTTTGGATTGTGAACTCTTTACGTTCCCAAAAATTTTTGACGGTGGTCTGTTTATATAGCCAGGATTTTGATTGTGAACTCTTTACGTTCCAAAATTTTGATGTGGTGGTCTGTTTATATAGCCGGGATTTTGATTGTGAACTCTTTACGTTCCCAAAATTTTGATGGTGGTCTGTTTATATAGCCGGGATTTTGATTGTGAACTCTTTACGTTCCCAAAATTTTGATGGTGGTCTGTTTATATAGCCGGGATTTTGATTGTGAACTCTTTACGTTCCCAAAATTTTGATGGTGGTCTGTTTATATAGCCGGGATTTTGATTGTGAACTCTTTACGTTCCCAAAATTTTGATGGTGGTCTGTTTATATAGCCGGGATTTTGATTGTGAACTCTTTATGTGGCCAGAACTTTGATGGTGGTCTGTTTATATAGCCGGGATTTTGATTGTAGACTCTTTTACGTTCCCAAAATTTTGATGGTCTGTTTATATAGCCGGGATTTTGATTGAACTCTTTACGTTCCCAAAATTTTGATGGTGGTCTGTTTATATAGCCGGGATTTTGATTGTGAACTCTTTACGTTCCCAAGAATTTTGATGGTGAATCTGTTTTATATAGCCGGGATTTTGATTGTGAACTCTTTACGTTCCCAAAATTTTTATGGTGGTCTGTTTATATAGCCGGGATTTTGATTGTGAACTCTTTACGTTCCCAAAATTTTGATGGTGGTCTGTTTATATAGCCGGGATTTTGATTGTGAACTCTTTATGTGGCCAGAACTTTGATGGTGGTCTGTTTATATAGCCGGGATTTTGATTGTGAACTCTTTACGTTCCCAAAATTTTGATGGTGGTCTGTTTATATAGCCGGGATTTTGATTGTGAACTCTTTACGTTCCCAAAATTTTGATGGTGGTCTGTTTATATAGCCGGGATTTTGATTGTGAACTCTTTACGTTCCCAAAATTTTGATGGTGGTCTGTTTATATAGCCGGGATTTTGATTGTATGAACTCTTTACGTTCCCAAAATTTTGATGGTGGTCTGTTTATATAGCCGGGATTTTGATTGTAGAACTCTTTACGTTCCCAAAATTTTGATGGTGGTCTGTTTATAGCTGGGATTTTGATTGTGAACTCTTTATTGCTCCCAAAAATTTTGATAGTGGTCTGTTTATATAATGGGATTTTGATTGTGAACTCTTTACGTTCCCAAAATTTTGATGAGTGGTCTGTTTATATAATGGGATTTTGATTGTATGAACTCTTTACGTTCCCAAAATTTTTGATGGTGGTCTGTTTATATAGCCAGGATTTTGATTGTGAACTCTTTACGTTCCCAAGAATTTTGATGGTGGTCTATTTATATAGCCAGGATTTTGATTGTGAACTCTTTACGTTCTAAAATTTTTGATGGTGGTCTGTTTATATAGCCGGGATTTTGATTGTATGAACTCTTTACGTTCCCAAAATTTTGATGGTGGTGGTCTGTTTATATAGCCGGGATTTTGATTGTGAACTCTTTACGTTCCCAAAATTTTGATGGTGGTCTGTTTATATAGTTGGATTTTGATTGTAGACTCTTTTACGTTCCCAAAATTTTGACGGTGGTCTGTTTATATAGCCGGGATTTTGATTGTGAACTCTTTACGTTCCCAAAATTTTGACGGTGGTCTGTTTATATAGCCGGGATTTTGATTGTGAACTCTTTACGTTCCCAAAATTTTGATGGTGGTCTGTTTATATAGCCGGGATTTTGATTGTGAACTCTTTACGTTCCCAAAATTTTGATGGTGGTCTGTTTATATAGCCGGGATTTTGATTGTGAACTCTTTACGTTCCCAAAATTTTGACGGTGGTCTGTTTATATAGCCGGGATTTTGATTGTGAACTCTTTACGTTCCCAAAATTTTGATGGTGGTCTGTTTATATAGCCGGGATTTTGATTGTGAACTCTTTACGTTCCCAAAATTTTGACGGTGGTCTGTTTATATAGCCGGGATTTTGATTGTGAACTTTACGTTCCCAAAATTTTGATGGTGGTCTGTTTATATAGCCGGGATTTTGATTGTGAACTCTTTGCGTTCCCCAAAATTTTGACGGTGGTCTGTTTATATAGCCGGGATTTTGATTGTGAACTCTTTACGTTCTAAAATTTTGATGGTGGTCTGTTTATATAGCCGGGATTTTGATTGTGAACTCTTTACGTTCTAAAATTTTGATGGTGGTCTGTTTATAGCCGGGATTTTGATTGTGAACTCTTTACGTTCCCAAAATTTTGATGAGTGGTCTGTTTATATAGCCGGGATTTTGATTGTGAATCTTTACGTTCCCAAAATTTTGATGGTGGTCTGTTTATATAGCCGGGATTTTGATTGTGAACTCTTTACGTTCCCAAAATTTTGATGGTGGTGGTCTGTTTATATAGCCGGGATTTTGATTGTGAACTCTTACGTTCCCAAAATTTTGATGGTGGTCTGTTTATATAGCCGGGATTTTGATTGTGAACTCTTTACGTTCCCAAAATTTTGATGGTGGTCTGTTTATATAGCCGGGATTTTGATTGTGAACTCTTTACGTTCCCAAAATTTTGATGGTGGTCTGTTTATATAGCCGGGATTTTGATTGTGAACTCTTTACGTTCCCAAAATTTTGATGGTGGTCTGTTTATATAGCCGGGATTTTGATTGTGAACTCTTTACGTTCCCAAAATTTTGATAATTGGTCTGTTTATATAGCCGGGATTTTGATTGTGAACTCTTTACGTTCCCAAAATTTTGACGGTGGTCTGTTTATATAGCCAGGTTTTGATTGTGAACTCTTTACGTTCCCAAAATTTTGATGGTGGTCTGTTTATATAGCCGGGATTTTGATTGTGAACTCTTTACGTTCCCAAAATTTTGATGGTGGTCTGTTTATATAGCCGGGATTTTGATTGTGAACTCTTTACGTTCCCAAAATTTTGATGGTGGTCTGTTTATATAGCCGGGATTTTGATTGTGAACTCTTTACGTTTAAAATTTTGATGGTGGTCTGTTTATATAGCCGGGATTTTGATTGTGAACTCTTTACGTTCCCAAAATTTTGATGGTGGTCTGTTTATATAGCCGGGATTTTGATTGTGAACTCTTTACGTAGCCTGAATTTTGATTGTGTCGAAATTTTTTAGTCGTATCACTATTTGCTGTGTGTAATGTAACGTAAAAACGTAAAAGCGATGCGCTATGTGCAGTAGTGTAAGCATTCATACTTTTGGTGGGTGTTTTGAAGTAGTACTCGCTTGTCAGTACCGACTAGTGCTTTTGCTTTGAAGTGTTGGGGGTTGAGCAGTGAGCAGTGGGGGGTAGGGTGGGGGTGGTTACGGGAGTAGGACGCGCCGCTGCGCCGCACTAAATTAATTAAAAAATAAATAAGACAGTAATGAAAGGCGAGTCTGGCCGCGCCGGTGTTAGGTTCCGCTCTCCTTGCGGCGCCGGCTGCTGCACTGGGGTGACCAGGAGACGAGGTGCCGAGAACATATACCTAGATCACAGCAGAATTGGGCAGAACACTTCCTCGGGACTTATAAAGATACTGCATAATACATTATAAACAGTAAGGTGGTGGGGACGTAGTTTGGTTTGTTACTGGTGTAGTAGGTTGTTGCCGGAGACCGTTAGGTACAACCGCCGCTCCTTTATCTGGCTCGAAGGACCAGTCAATGGAATGTGGCCTTAACAACTCACGTCTAAAAGGGACAGCCGCTCGCTGCAGGGTGTATCATCCTAATTAACGCCATGCTATTTGTATCTCTTAATTCCCACGAATTCTTCTCTCCCTCTACTCTCCCCTGTTATTAATCATAACGGTGGTGACGTCATCAAAACCGGAAGCCGATAGATATTTTCAAATTATGCCTTAGCTGCTTATTATTAAAGTAACGAGGCTCAGTGTCTCATGTGTGTATCATTCTAACTAGTTGTCCATTGCTAACACTTATTATCAAGTGAACGTCTCTCTGGTAGCGATTTATCGAAGAAAAAAAAATGATCAATACAATTTGTCCGGTGCGTGGCAGGCGTGTGGTTACCAACCGGACGGCAACCTTGCGCTTAATGAGCGGCTCGGCACAGCGCCGTTTGATCACTGCGTTCCAGTTTGAAGGGCGCTGTAGCTAATGCAATTAATGATATATTAGAGAGAGAGAGAGGGTGTACTCTCTGTTAAGGACAGGAATCGTACCGTGTTGTTGAGCTGTACCTATATCGTACTCGATTACCGTCAAGTGGTGGTGTACTTATACCACCGGCAGCGTATTTACTGCGCGATCTTTCGCCGCGAGTGTGCGAACGTAGAGTAGACGTTTCGGCGACGTCAAACAGCTCCCCGGCGGTCAAGGTCGCCGGCACCACCCACCCGCCCGGCGACACCCGACCCCTTCGCTCGCTCGCCGCCCCATCCGCCACCCCATCCGACGCGCGCCTATTGGGAGTATCGGATTCAGCAAACACCGGAGCAACTTACAAATCCTTGAATGCAAAGTGCGCGAGTGCTCCGCCCCTGCGGCGTAGCGGTTAACTGCCTCCCGATCCCAGCTTTAATTCCGCACCCGGATAAAGCTGCAGTTTGCGTGGTAGGGTCTACTACATGCAGCTCGGCTGGTTACCACCTTCGTGACGCGAGCGCAGCCACCTCGCTGTTTCTCCTGGCAATATGTGAAATCCTAACTAAAGTAATATCCTCACTGTCCTGCAGATTAAAGGACGCTTTAATCATTACGTGTACGGCGCAGTGTAAACATCCTAACTAGTACGCGAGCTCCCCAGTTCAACTTGTGTTGGGGTGGGGGGTGGGAGGTGCTTACGATCAGGGTGGTGAGGCGGTGGCGCGATGGGGTTGGGTAGAGACAAATTTTCCCTCCCCGTCCTGTACGTATAAAATAATATTTTTGTATGAAACCTCAACAGACGGTCTGCGCGGTGCTCGTGTATATATGTATATATATATATATTATTTATACATGGTCCATGTTATGCCTTACGTCATCAACTAGGAGTGTCTTCAAACCAGACGAAAGAAACTAATTATATAATTTGAAAAGTGCTGTCGTTGTGCACTCGCGCCTGCGCCTGCGCCGACAGGTGATGTACAAAGTAGACAAACACGATAGACCGAGTGAGTACAAATGCCAGGTGTTAGTGTTCACGCGTAGCCATAGTGTGTAGTGCGGTGCGGGGACGATGTGACCGAACCGGAAGTGGAACCCGCAGCGGCGATGGCCGGCACGAGGGGCGCGGCCGCCGAGCCGCCGCGCTCCACTGCGTACTACTACGCGGACCTCGAGCGGCTGAAGAGGGGGAACGGCGAGCCGCCCGACCGGACGGACCGGACTGACCGGACCGACCGGATACCGGACGACCGCGGCGACGGCGTGGTGACCGACGAGGTCGTCGCCGACGGGCCCGTCGCCGAAGTGCCGCCGCTGCGCGACAGGCGGCTGCCAGAGAGGAAGCCCGAGGAGACGTACTCCACCGCGGGCACCTTCCCCATGCCCGAGCCCAAAGAGAAGGAGCCCCTGCTCGCCGAGCTCGAAGTCGTCGGGCGGCTGCCGTTGACGCAGCTGGACTCCACCTCGACCGGCGTCAGGAGGAGTAGAAGCTGGTACCTGTGCTGTCCGAACATCGGCGAGGAGGAGATCTCCAGAGAGTCTTCGTGGCGGTACTCGAGCCTGCGGCCCGTCACGGCGCCCCGCTCGCCGGCCAGAACGGCCTAATCCTGGTACGTTCCACCTACCTCAGCTCGCACCGACCATCTGAGGTTACCCCTCAGAGCTGATGCTGATGTAGATATGTGAAGGAAGCGCTGATCCAAGTTATTAAAAAACAATTGTTTTTAGCCTGTTCATTGATCATTTTGACGTTTGCTGGTTATACGTGTCAATATCCTGGCTCCGTGGAAGGCCAGCGCGAGCATCAGTAATGCTCTAATGATGAGAAGTTAAACTGGTATCCATGGTGATGGATGACTCCAGGGCAATGAATACAGTCAAGCTTTACATACGTTTGTTTTATTATCATCATTAAGTCAATACGTCCCAATGCCTCCGCCGCCGAGTCTGCGCGGACCCACACCCGCGGGCTTTACCACCAGCCGTTTAGGTTTTCACCGCGTGCATATTTCTGACTACTGTTTGGATAATAATGTTATGAGATTTTTTTTTATTTAACAAAGCGAAACGAGCGGGACGTACACCTGATGGTGAGTGATGCTCACTCCCATGACAACGTGGCGCCATTTGGGATGGTATACATTGCACCATACTGTGCTTGTCGCCTTCAGACATAAGATGTTCTATCTCGTCACTCCAATAATTACACTAGCTACAGCGCCTTTCAAACCAGATCGCACAGTACTGTGTGCCGGCTGCGACAGGCGCTGCGGCGGTACCTGCACGGTCTGCGGCGACAGAGACACTACCACCAGTTCTGTTCAGGAGTACTGTCTTTCCGTTTCGCGCGTGTATGTGTGTATGTGTACGTGTGTGTGCGTGTGTGCCGGTGCAGGTGGGCAGCGATGTCGGTGCGAGCGTGCAGGAGGAGGTGACTGCGCTGCGCGGCGAGCGGGACGCGCTCGCGGCCGCGCTCGCGGCGGAGCGGCGCCGCGCGGCGGAGGAGGCGCGCGCGCACGACGCGCGGCTCGCGGAGCTGCACGGCGTCATCGCGGAGCTGGTGCGGCGGCGGGCGCAGGACAAGTGCGCGCGCGCGATACCGGAGGAGGAGCTCTCCGGTGAGACCAGCGCACACCGCCGCACTGCGCCGTGGCGACGTGCTATTAATGACAAGTTGTGCCAATTTAGCCAACTGCAGGTGAACCGGACAGTGAAGCCCTCCCATAACAGAATGAGCAGAATTTTTTCTCTACTCATCCTGACTAACCACCAACCATTCCGATGAAGGTCTCCTTTGTCCACCAAGTTGAACATTCCACATTACCTTTATCTTTACCATCAGCTGATTGACGCTCATTGCTGGATATTCACTCACCCCAAAGATCACTACACCACTCAAATCGTTTTTGCGCCGCGTCCGCATCCGGCGATTGAATATTCCACTTGCAGCAGAAGTTCCTCCGAACTACACGAGACCTTTGTAATTTTAAATATTTACACAGCAACACACATATACTCGCGCACGCACAAACACACAAGTGCACGCTCAATCACACTAATACACAAACATACACGCGCACGCACAAACACACAAGTGCACGCTCAATCACACTAATACACAAACATACACGCGCACGCACAAACACAAGTGCACGCTCAATCACACTAATACACAAACATACACGCACGCACAAACAAACAAGTGCATCGCCTAATCACACTAATACATTAAACATACACGCGCGCACGCACAAACACAAGTGCGCGCTCAATCACACTAATACACAAACATACACGCGCGCACGCACAAACACGCGCACGCACAAACACAAGTGCGCGCTCAATCACACTAATACACAACATACACGCGCGCACGCACAAACACAAGTGCGCGCTCAATCACACTAATACACAACATACACGCGCGCACGCACAAACACACAAGTGCACGCTCAATCACACTAATACACAACATACACGCGCACGCACAAACACAAGTGCACGCCTAATCACACTAATATTAATAAACATACACGCGCACGCACAAACACAAGTGCACGCTCAATCACACTAATACACAACATACACGCGCACGCACAAACACAAGTGCACGCCTAATCACACTAATACACAAACATACACGCACGCACAAACAAACAAGTGCATCGCCTAATCACACTAATACACAAACATACACGCGCACGCACAAACAAACAAGTGCATCGCCTAATCACACTAATACATTAAACATACACGCGCACGCACAAACACAAGTGCGCGCTCAATCACACTAATACACAAACATACACGCACGCACAAACACACAAGTGCATCGCTCAATCACACTAATACACAAACATACACGCGCACGCACAAACACAAGTGCGCGCTCAATCACACTAATACATTAAACATACACGCGCACGCACAAACACACAAGTGCATCGCTCAATCACACTAATACATTAAACATACACGCGCACGCACAAACACACAAGTGCATCGCTCAATCACACTAATACACAACATACACGCGCGCACGCACAAACACAAGTGCGCGCTCAATCACACTAATACATTAAACATACACGCGCGCACGCACAAACACAAGTGCGCGCTCAATCACACTAATACATTAAACATACACGCGCGCACGCACAAACAAACAAGTGCACGCTCAATCACACTAATACACAAACATACACGCGCGCACGCACAAACACAAGTGCGCGCTCAATCACACTAATACACAACATACACGCGCACGCACAAACACAAGTGCGCGCTCAATCACACTAATACACAAACATACACGCACGCACAAACACAAGTGCACGCTCAATCACACTAATACATTAAACATACACGCGCGCACGCACAAACACACAAGTGCACGCTCAATCACACTAATATTAATAAACATACACGCGCGCACGCACAAACAAACAAGTGCACGCTCAATCACGCTAATGCCTGGGCAATACGTGCGCGCGCGCAAAGAGCCTGGGGATGCGCGGCTCAGTCACGCTAATGCCTGGGCAATGCGCGCGCCTGGGCAATACGCGGCGCGCGCGCAAAGGCCTGGGGATGCGCGGCTCAGTCACGCTAATGCCTGGGCAATACGCGGCGCGCGCGCAAAGGCCTGGGGATGCGCGGCTCAGTCACGCTAATGCCTGGGCAATACGCGGCGCGCGCGCAAAGGCCTGGGGATGCGCGGCTCGATCCGCGCTAATGCCTGGGCAATACGCGGCGCGCGCGCAAAGGCCTGGGGATGCGCGGCTCAGTCACGCTAATGCCTGGGCAATACGCGGCGCGCGCCTGGAGCCTGGGGATGCGCGGCTCAGTCACGCTAATGCCTGGGCAATACGCGGCGCGCGCGCAAAGAGCCTGGGGATGCGCGGCTCAGTCACGCTAATGCCTGGGCAATACGCGGCGCGCGCCTGGAGCCTGGGGATGCGCGGCTCGATCCGCGCTAATGCCGCAGGCAATACGCGCGCGCGCAGGCCTGGGATGCGCATCAGTCGCACTTCAATGCCTGGGCAATGCGCGCGCGCCTGGAGCCTGGGGATGCGCGGCTCAGTCCGCGCTAATGCCGCAGGCAATACGCGGCGCGCGCGCAAAGGCCTGGGATGCGCGGCTCAGTCCGCGCTAATGCCTGGGCATGCGCACACCAGACGCGGCGCGCGCTGGAGCCTGGGGATGCGCGGCTCAGTCACGCTAATGCCTGGGCAATGCGCGCGCGCAAAACCTGGGGATGCGCGGCTCGATCCGCGCTAATGCCTGGGCAATACGCGGCGCGCGCCTGGAGCCTGGGGATGCGCGGCTCAGTCACGCTAATGCCTGGGCAATACGCGGCGCGCGCTGGAGCCTGGGGATGCGCGGCTCGATCCGCGCTAATGCCTGGGCAATACGCGGCGCGCGCCTGGAGCCTGGGGATGCGCGGCTCGATCCGCACTTCAATGCCTGGGCAATGCCGCGCGCGCGCAAAGAGCCTGGGGATGCGCATCAGTCACGCTAATGCCTGGGCAATACGCGGCGCGCGCGCAAAACCTGGGGATGCGCGGCTCAGTCACGCTAATGCCTGGGCAATGCGCGCGCGCGCAAAACCTGGGGATGCGCGGCTCAGTCACGCTAATGCCTGGGCAATACGCGGCGCGCGCGCAAAACCTGGGGATGCGCGGCTCAGTCCGCGCTAATGCCTGGGCAATGCGCGCGCGCCTGGGCAATACGCGGCGCGCGCTGGAGCCTGGGGATGCGCGGCTCAGTCACGCTAATGCCTGGGCAATACGCGGCGCGCGCGCAAAACCTGGGGATGCGCGGCTCAGTCACGCTAATGCCTGGGCAATGCGCGCGCGCCTGGAGCCTGGGGATGCGCGGCTCAGTCACGCTAATGCCGCAGGCAATACGCGGCGCGCGCTGGAGCCTGGGGATGCGCGGCTCGATCCGCATAATGCCTGGGCAATGCGCGCGCGCCTGGAGCCTGGGGATGCGCGGCTCAGTCACGCTAATGCCTGGGCAATGCGCGCGCGCGCAAAACCTGGGGATGCGCGGCTCAGTCACGCTAATGCCTGGGCAATACGCGGCGCGCGCCTGGAGCCTGGGGATGCGCGGCTCAGTCCGCGCTAATGCCTGGGCAATACGCGGCGCGCGCGCAAAGAGCCTGGGGATGCGCGGCTCAGTCCGCGCTAATGCCTGGGCAATACGCAGCGCGCGCGCAAAACCTGGGGATGCGCGGCTCGATCCGCGCTAATGCCTGGGCAATGCGCGCGCGCGCAAAACCTGGGGATGCGCGGCTCGATCCGCGCTAATGCCTGGGCAATACGCGGCGCGCGCGCAAAACCTGGGGATGCGCGGCTCAGTCCGCGCTAATGCCTGGGCAATACGCGGCGCGCGCGCAAAACCTGGGGATGCGCGGCTCAGTCACGCTAATGCCTGGGCAATACGCGCGCGCGCAAAGGCCTGGGATGCGCGGCTCGATCCGCGCTAATGCCTGGGCAATACGCGGCGCGCGCCTGGAGCCACCTGGGGATGCGCGGCTCAGTCCGCGCTAATGCCTGGGCAATGCGCGCGCGCGCGCAAAACCTGGGGATGCGCGGCTCAGTCCGCGCTAATGCCTGGGCAATGCGCGCGCGCGCAAAACCTGGGGATGCGCGGCTCAGTCACGCTAATGCCTGGGCAATACGCGGCGCGCGCGCAAAGGCCTGGGATGCGCGGCTCAGTCCGCGCTAATGCCTGGGCAATGCGCGCGCGCGCAGACTGCCTGGGGATGCGCGGCTCGATCCGCGCTAATGCCTGGGCAATACGCGGCGCGCGCGCAAAACCTGGGGATGCGCGGCTCAGTCACGCTAATGCCTGGGCAATACGCGGCGCGCGCGCAAAACCTGGGGATGCGCGGCTCGATCCGCATAATGCCTGGGCAATACGCGCGCGCGCAAAACCTGGGGATGCGCGGCTCAGTCACGCTAATGCCTGGGCAATACGCGGCGCGCGCGCAAAACCTGGGGATGCGCGGCTCAATCACACTAATACATTAAACATACACGCGCGCACGCACAAACACAAGTGCGCGCTCAATCACACTAATACATTAAACATACACGCGCGCACGCACAAACACACAAGTGCACGCTTAATCACACTAATACATTAAACATACACGCGCGCACGCACAAACACAAGTGCGCGCTCAATCACACTAATACACAAACATACACGCACAAACACAAGTGCACGCTTAATCACACTAATACACAACATACACGCGCGCACGCACAAACACAAGTGCGCGCTCAATCACACTAATACAATAAACATACACGCGCGCACGCACAAACACAAGTGCACGCTCAATCACACTAATACACAAACATACACGCGCGCACGCACAAACACGCGCACGCACAAACACAAGTGCGCGCTCAATCACACTAATACACAAACATACACGCACAAACACGCGCACGCAATAAACACACAAGTGCATCGCTCAATCACACTAATACACAAACATACACGCGCACGCACAAACACAAGTGCACGCTCAATCACACTAATACACAAACATACACGCACAAACACGCGCACGCACAAACACGCGCACGCACAAACACGCGCACGCACAAACACAAGTGCGCGCTCAATCACACTAATACATTAAACATACACGCGCGCACGCACAAACACAAGTGCGCGCTCAATCACACTAATACACAACATACACGCGCACGCACAAACACGCGCACGCACAAACACGCGCACGCACAAACACAAGTGCGCGCTCAATCACACTAATACATTAAACATACACGCGCGCACGCACAAACACGCGCACGCAATAAACACACAAGTGCATCGCTCAATCACACTAATACACAAACATACACGCGCGCACGCACAAACACGCGCACGCAATAAACAAACAAGTGCACGCTTAATCACACTAATACACAACATACACGCGCACGCACAAACACAAGTGCGCGCTCAATCACACTAATATTAATAAACATACACGCGCACGCACAAACACAAGTGCGCGCTCAATCACACTAATACACAAACATACACGCGCACGCACAAACACGCGCACGCACAAACACACACAAGTGCACGCTCAATCACACTAATATTAATAAACATACACGCGCGCACGCACAAACACGCGCACGCACAAAACACAAGTGCGCGCTCAATCACACTAATACACAAACATACATCGCGCACGCACAAACACAAGTGCGCGCTCAATCACACTAATACACAAACATACATCGCGCACGCACAAACACAAGTGCGCGCTCAATCACACTAATACATTAAACATACACGCGCACGCACAAACACAAGTGCGCGCTCAATCACACTAATACACAAACATACACGCGCGCACGCACAAACACACAAGTGTACGCTCAATCACACTAATACACAAACATACACGCGCGCACGCACAAACACAAGTGCGCGCTCAATCACACTAATACACAAACATACACGCGCGCACGCACAAACACGCGCACGCACAAACACAAGTGCGCGCTCAATCACACTAATACACAACATACACGCGCACGCACAAACACGCGCACGCACAAACACGCGCACGCACAAACACAAGTGCGCGCTCAATCACACTAATACACAAACATACACGCGCACGCACAAACACACAAGTGCACGCTCAATCACACTAATACACAAACATACACGCACAAACACGCGCACGCACAAACACACAAGTGCACGCTCAATCACACTAATACACAAACATACACGCACACGCACAAACAAGTTCATGCACAAACGCACGCACCTACAATCACACAAACCTATTTACGTTCTCGTGTCACACCCCACCATCGCCTGTTCGCAGACGAGTGCGAGTCGACCACGCAGCCCGCCGGCGAGCTGGACAACGACGCGGACCGCTCGCGCACCGACCAGGTCAGCCACCGGCCGCCAGGCACCGGGCACCTCCGCCTCCGCCCCCGCCGGCCGACCGACACACACACTCACACGGTGACACGCTGTTGCAGAACGACACCTCGTCCCTGAGCGCGTGCGACGCGCCCAGCCCGCCCAGCCCGCCGCGGCACGCCCACCAGCCGCGCGGCGAGCACCAGCGCGACGACACCAGCGGCAGCAGCGCGCGCGACCAGCCGCAACACGCCGCCGCGTGAGTGACGACACCCGATTACCAGCGAACCGCCCCAGCGTACCAGCGTGGTGGTGCTCCATCGAAGCGCTACCATGTGCACTACTAACACAGCGCTACTCTCGTTTCAGACCGGAGGACTCCAACTTGGAGGTGTCCACCCCGCAGCAGACCGACCCCTGCGACACCAGCGTCAATTACTCCGAGCGGGACTCCGAGATCTGCGTCAGCACCGCCAGGTGAGTGCCTGAACATGGAGCACCGTGTCGGGATGATGTACGTTACCAGATAATAACACCAGCCGATGAGACACCTGGCGTGACCATCTTACAGTCGAGGATATGCTGCTCATCAGTCACAGTGTGAAAGTGTTTCAAACAGACGTGCTGGATAGACTTTGCTTGCCAGTGCCATCGGATAGGTTACAACCAGGTCAAGAGTTTGTCGATGTAACCAAAGAGTTGATATCTGGTGTTTGCAGGTGCTGCCAGTACGCGCGCGGCGCCCACCTGCTGCCCGACGGCTGCGAGCTGCCGGAGGGTCTGCTGCCGCCATCGCCGGGTGAGAGTCACCGCCTGACCTTCCATTTGCACTCCCGCCATTCCCCTCCTACCCTCGGCGTGTAGCAGAACGGGCCCAATGTGGAAATAATTCTAGGGAAAGTTACTCCTTGATCCCACAGATCCAATGACCTTGAGGTTCCGGTGAGGAGAACCGGTGCGAGGAAACCAGCATGTTCAGAGTACAGTTCAGCTTCAGTTGACTGGTCATATCCACCGCAGTAGCGTGGTGGATAAGTGGTGTAAGCGGATGTGAAAGGGCCCAGTATCCCAGCAGTGGGAACACTTAAATAATGCTGTGCTGGTGCAGGACGGTGTGAGTCGCGGCAGGCGAAGCTGGCGGCGAGGGTGCGCTTGCGGCGCGCCAACGACACGGACTCCAGCAACCACCAGAGCGCGGACGAGGTACCACCACCCACCCCACCACACCCCAGCTCATCTCATCAACTACACCACCTCATACGTGCCATCCATGTCGAATACAGGTCATTGTTACCATCTTAACTGATGGTTGGTGGTCCACTGCTGGGCGTGGGTCTCACGAGCGCGGTCTGGTGCTGCTCGAGTCTAGCGGCCTCCAGCAATACATAGATTATTATCACCTGATCATGAGTGATGCTGTACCAAAAACTCGAGAAATGAATCGGAGACATGATGAGCGGAAGCCATTTTATTGTCTACCGAGACCAGACAGACCTGTGGTCAGAGACCTTAACCAAGTCTAAACTATCACAATTTCTCATTGAAATGGTTTGGGGAGGGGATACTAATTCCGCCATCACATTACTCTTGTGGGATGTTCTGGGGGTACTGGTGCATCCGATGCTGGGTTGGCTGACGGTGTTGTTGGTGCAGGGCCGCTGCCAGGGCGACGCGCTGCTGCCGTGCGAGGACGCCGTCGCGCTGCACCACGGTACCGCTGCCATTCTCTATTCCCGCTACTTCATCAGTTTTAATGAATTCTTATTAGATGTACACTGGCCCGTGTCCAGCGGTGGCTGGCGGCTGATGATGATGATGCACACATTTGTAGGAAGGTGGGTGGATGATCAGTAGTTAAGTACCAATCTGCGCAGGGATCCGCTGAACGGTGAACTTTTGTAATAAGATCCCTTGAGCTTAGTTTCACACGATGTTAAGTGACGAGGGGGCGATGGAGGACGAGCCTCTGGAGCACAGCGACGCCGTCACGGCTGCTGATAGTGACTAGTCAGACGACCACCATCCGAACGTGAACAATGTGTAATGCGTGTTGCGCTGGTAATAACAAAAAAACTTTTATTCTATTGTCGGAGTCGTCTTCTAAGCAAACAGGTGCTGGTGCCTGCGCTACCTCATCATCATCATCATCAGCCGTTAAACGTCCACTGCTGGACATAGGTCTCCCCCAAAGATCCCCACATCGGTCGGTCACACGTTAGTCGCATCCAGTGGGTTCGCGCGATTCTCACCAGATCGTCGGTCCGCCCCGCAGCACGCCGCTACCTCAGCGGTACTGCATTAGCGTTAGTACTGTTTGAACCAAAACACATTATTACATAACCGTCGTATGCAGCACGTACACTTTCAATACATACAGGATCTAAGTGTGTATGTGTGCGTGCGTGTGTGTGCGTGTGATTCTGAATGTAACTTTTTAATTTAGAGCGCGTATGAGCTTGTTTGCGGCGTGTTGTAACTGGCCGGTATCACTGTAATTAATGAGTTTCTAAGAGAATATCGGTTTGTATATATGTGTGTGCGCGTGCGCAGAGGGCGCTCTGCCCGCCGCGGCCGTGTCGGCGGTGTCGGCGGCGGCGTGGCGCGCGCGCTGCCTGCGCGTGCAGGCGGACTGCCGCGTGCTCGACTGCGCGCTCGCGCGCGCGCTGGACACCGCGCACAGGTACACCGCCACACGTTCATACAATTACTTACAATTATTTCACCGGATGGCACACCGCGCGGTGCACCTCACCGGGAGCGTGGCATGTCGGATCGCATTACCTCAGTAATTACACTATCTACAGCGCCCTTCGACCGCTCTGTGTACCGGTAATGTCGCACGTAGATGGTCTCCGGCGACGGAGGCACTACCAGCGGTAACATCATCCACCACCCGCGGGCGTGCGGCGGTGAGACACTAAGCGCAGTGTTCCGCTCGTCGTCACAGATATATATATATATATATATACATTAGAGAAATGTGCTGCTAGAACATACCAGGAATGTGGAGAGTGCTGCTCGTCTCGTCGTTCTCACATAGAACACGGCGCGACGCACGCGTTGTGTTATGGTGATGGAGCTGATAACAGCTTAATTTAATTGAACTTCTGTTATCAGGGGTATCAGGGGTGATAAATGTTTTCATCTCGCAGCATCGTTTGGAGCGAATTACAACCGGCGCGTCTGTATATATACAATGTCACATTGTGCTCGTGCTCGTGTCCGGCAGGCTGACGTGCGCATGCGCCGCGCAGGAGTCGTCGTCGGTGGCGCTGTGCAGCGCGCTGCGCGCCGCGGACCGCGCGCTCGAGACCTACGACGTGCTGCTCGCGCTCGCAGAGACGCAGCCGCACCAACAGCATCACCAGCACTCGCACGAGGTATGCACGCGCACACCACCACCACCTCACGCGGAACCGACTGAACGTCGCCAAATGCAATCAATGCAGACACTTTAGAGCAGTGCTTCTCAAAGTAGACGAGATCACTACCCTATGAGCGCTTATAAGACCATGGACATGAGGTATGATGATGATGAGGGATACTCCGTACTATCAGTTTTATACAGACACAAACACCAAGTGTGTTCTCATCAATATACACTACATGGATATCTATATAATAATCAGAGCAGACAGGTGTGCGACAGTCAGTGCTGGTGAACCGTACTTTTGATACTTCATTGTAGTTTGCTTGTGTGTGTGTGCTGGTGCTGGCGCGCAGAGGCGGGCGGCGGAGGCGGTCGCGCGGCGGCTGCTGCGGCGGCTGGAAGCCGCGCCCGCGCTCGGCGAGCCGCTGCTCTCGCCGGGGCCCTGGCTGCAGCCGCACCAACACCATCACCACCAGATCTCCGACAAGTGCGTCGCAAACACACTGTATCCTCCATAGCACTCGACATTTTTATTTAAAATTTACTCTGTTACACCTGGTGGCCGGCCAGGTCTCTGCTGTTGAAACCGTCCTAGTCCTGCAGCGCCTTTATCTACGATCAGCTAGTGTTCTACGGTCTATATTCCGGTTTGAAAGGTTTTATAATTAATGAAATTATTGGCGTGATGACACCGAGTGGTGCAGCGTCAACATCTTAATCATTGTGTAGCTGATGCGTGCCCACGTGTCGCTCACCATCACGAGGACATCCAGCTGTCTCCTCGTCGCATGGAGATACATAGATTTGTTGTAACTTTATTCATCGGCCGATGAACGTCCACTGCTGGACATAGGCCTTCCTCAATGATCGCCATCTTAGAGGGATGCATATGGGGGAGATTTGGGCCATTTCCCACCACGCTGTCCTAATGCAGGTCGGTGGGAGCCAAAGCCAGATTAGATGATTAGCAGGCTGCACCACGAGCTGGTTATGATGGCCTGGCTCCCATGAGTTGTGGTGCGCGACCCCTTACACCACCATATTTTATTTGTTCAGCACTAATTATATTTCCCTCGTGAGTGGCAGCTTGGTGGATGAATGCAGGTCCAGCTGTGGGAAAGTTTAATGGATTCTTCATACGGTTTTCATTGCACGCTTTCAGGGAGTGCGAGGACGGAGAGTGCGGCGACAGCGAGGCGGAGGGCGAGGAGTGCGGTGGCGCCGCGTGGGGGCCGGAAGAGGAGGCGAGGCTGCGACACCACGCGGCGCGTCTCAAGACGGAGACGGTGGCGCTGCGCGCGCTGCGGCCGCCGCCACACCTGTTCTCTTACCACGGTTGGTGCGCCTAAGCGGGCCCTCTCCAGCTTCCACGCTGAGCTGCAGCATACACGAGACCACTCGGTGGCCACCGAAACTACTTGTCATCATCAACCCAAAGCAGTCCACTGCTGGACATAGGTATTATTACATGTGGCCAGCTCCACCTTCCGCTCTTTGTGTCTCTGACAACGGTATCCATTGTCACAAACACGTCTACTCCAAGTGGTGATCACTTCACAAACACAGTTACAGTTGTGTTGTTGCGTGTGGCCCGCAGACGTGGAGGAGGAGGGCGTCGGCAAGTCGGTGGGCGGCGCGAGCATGGCGGACATGGAGGCGGCGGTCATGATGCAGGTGAGTGAGGCCCGGCGCGAGCTCACGCGCACTTGGTAGGGTAGTTGTTGTTAATTTGGGTTAATGGCGTTTCCTTATAGATTTCGCCAATTTCAAGTGTATACAATGCTCTGCTTTCGAGCAAGGTCGCAGATTGTAACTAAGAATCGAGTGAGTGGCTAATAATGTTTGATGACAGGACCCGGGGGTTAGTCGGTTAAAAGACGGACAAACTATAGCTTCATATTATTATTGTTAATGAATGAACTAAGAATATAAACGAAAGGGGAGTTGACAAGGGAAAGAAGAGGTTTGAGATCAACGGGGGCGAGGAATATCAGGAGGAAGGAGATCATAGAGGGAAGAAGATAGACTAGGAGACGATCTGGGCCGAGAGAAAACAACCACATTGCCTTTAGAGATAGATAATAGCTGAATTTAGGCGAGAAGAGGCCTCATCAATATTCTTAGAAGAAACGTTGAGTGCGAGATCATCAGCATATTGCGGAACTTGATAAATGGAATTAACCGAAAGCTCTAAATCGTACGTTTAAATACTATAAAGTAACGGGCTTAGGACTGACCCTTGGGGAAGCCCCTGGCACAGCTGTCTGGTAGAGGAAGAATAATTTGAAGCACGAATAGATACTAATCTAGGCGACAGGAGATTGAAAATTATGTTTACAATCTTCACAGGAATACTCAGCTGGAGCATTTTCTGCCTGAGCTATGGAAGAACAACATTGTCATATGCAGATGACACATCCAGAAAAACACCTAAGACTCATTTTAGAGAAGGAAATACGAATGGCTGTTACAAATGTGCTTAAACTATCCATAGTGATAAAACCTTTTCGGAATCCAAATTGAGATTAAGCTAATATGTTCCAATTGTCCACAATCCATTCCAAACGGTTTCCGACTAAATGTTCCAATATCTTAGCCATTGTAGAGGACAAAGCGATTGGCCGATAGCTAGAAGGATCAGAGCTGGGTTTTCCCGGTTTTAAAACAGGGATGACAATCTGAGTCCTCCATGCGTCAGGTGGAGTTCCAGTTAAAAATATATTATTAAGAAGGGAAATGGAAATAAAAGAATACGGACTCCCATCAATTCCTGGGGACGAATCACTTAACAAAACTCTCCAAAACAGCTGAAAGTTCCTCCCGAGAAAAAGAGACTCAAAATCATCAGTGGAGTTAGAGAATAAAGCGGAGGGAGAAGTTTCTTCCAAGGTACAGAAGGAGGGGTTAACCTACAAGAAAAATGTTCAATCCAGTCAGAAGGATCATTAGATGGGATGATAGAACAGAAACAGAGCAGTGATATCGGCTCATATTCTTCCAGACTTTAGAGGGGAGTGATAGAAGAAAGCCCCTCGCAAAACGCAACCAATCAGATATTTTCTCTTCTGATAAAAGTCTTACAGTCTCGGCAGCGGTTCTGTGGTAAGAGATGAAATTTTCCGAACCCATAGCAACCGAATAAGCATCCTCTGCTTCTTTTCTGTTCTGGCAAGCCTGAGTGCACTCAGAATGCCACCGGGGGGAGAGAAGGGATTTTACATCTAGCAGTGCTTTTGAGAGGGATAGAATTTGCAGCAGAAGAAAGAAGAGGGTTTCTAGAAAATACGTAAGAAGAAAGGACATTGTCAGGGTTAATCAAACGAATATTCATTATTTCTTGATCCAAATGCGATGTGAATTGTGACCAATCAGCTTTGTAGTAGCCTGAAATAAAATCTTCCATTTCCCCTTCTGTTTCCTTCTTTTCTTTTTCTCGTTCTTTTAATTTTACTTTACTTTTACATTCAGGTTCTAACTAAATATCTTATTATTTTCAGTTTTTTATTCAATCCACGTTATTGTTGATTTTATTATTTATTATCCATGTACAGCCCTATTTTGTACCTTTCTGCCGCATCTCCCGTCCTCACTCATCAGAGAGGCAACGACTTGCCTTTTAACCTTTTTTCCTAACTCTATTTCAACATCACTCTCTATCCCATATAAGGGACAGGAAGCGAAGATGTGCACCACGGTCTGGTCCACTTCCGGTACGCGGGACTCTCCTTGAGCTTGAACCTTTGAAGGTACTCGGAGAATCCCCCGTGCCCGGTGAACATCTGGACCAAGACCGCGTCGGGCTCGAGCTGGCGAAGCACGCGATACGCCGACCTGACGTCTGGGAAAAAACCCTCGTCGTTGAAGCCGTTGCATTTGCACATACCTCCTGTTCCATTCGTCAAGCCTCTCCAGCCTTAGCTGACGCTTGACGAAGGAAACGGGGCAATCCTCGTACTCCGGTCTTCTTTTACTCTTCAGGGCCGCTTCCTTGACCAGTCGGTCCGCCCTTTCGTTACCCTCCATCCCCGCACGCGCCTTCACCCAGTACAGCCTCACATTCGTCCGAAGTGATGATTGTGATGGTGATCCAGTGACGTCACCATTCACCATATAAATGTGAACTGAATACCAGCCTCCAAGACCGACGGCCTGGTGATGTTTACGGACTGATTAGAGTGGAGATCTGCGGAGGCTCATGTCCAGATGTGGGCTGTGATGATGATGTCACAGTATTAATTAGATAACTCCTCGTTCGCTTGCAGGAGGTGCTGGCGATGCGGGAGGCGCGCGCGGCGCAGCGTGCCGCGGCGATGCGCGCACCCCCGGCCGGCGGCGGCGGCGGCACGGTACGCATGCGCACGCGCAGCTAGCGCGGCGGTAGTGTCAGTTCGACGTTGAACTCCTCGCCGAGGAGTCAGCAGAAACGCTTCGAGTACAGTACCGGTGGTAATTACCAACACCAACCGAGTTATCGTGGCGTGTGTCCACTTGAAATCGAGTTTTGACTCCTGAACAGCTTTATACGTATATTACCATAATCCGGTTGGAACGTTCTCGAGTGGAATTATCGAACGTAACGTGTTATATGTCAAACGGAGTGCAACTGCTCTGTATGTAACCTAACGTTTTCTTTTATTCAGTATGGATATATACATATATATATATATATATAGTTGAGGGGTTGATGGTTGGTGGTGTCGCCTTGCAGACGGAGTCGTCGCGCAGCCGGCGGCGGCGGGAGCGCGAGCGGCACTGGCTCGACAGCCGCGCCTCCGAGACCGACCTGTGAGGCGCCGCCCCGCCGCGCCCGCGACACTTGTAAATTGAATATATATATATATATATACAACAATAAATAGTACATACAGACAGACGATCATCAATGCAAACCTGTTTTTCGTTTATTATCAAACTTAAATAAATAAATAAATCAATCGGCGCGTGCCGCCGCCATTGCGCGCTCGCAACCCGCGCGCCGGATGCGCCGCGGCGGCTTCCGGCGGCGAGCTGGCGCGCAACGGGGTGCTGTACACACCCCGTGTATATATTGTTACGTAAACAAATAGATGAGAGGGCCGTGAACAGTTCACAACACTGGGCGGTTTGTCCAGCTGTGGGCGTTTATTAGCCAACAATCATGGTACGGTAGGGAGTCTCGCATCAGTGTAGGAGTGCAAATTTTTCCCCAATATTGTTGAGATAATTTTTAAATCATTATCCTAACGCACGCCCACCGCTGGACATAGAGCTCTCTTGCAACATATAAATCCAACCTCTTCCTTCTTCCCCGCTGCGCCACCCCCGCGAGTCTCCAGGGTGTGCGCCGTCAGGTGGAATCATCAACAGAACTATATCACACAACAGCTGGCAGGTGACCGTTGCCGCAGTATGCAGACATTACTGTGATCCGGCTCGAAGGACCAGTAACTAATGAAATTACTAATATGGCGAGACTGAACACCTCAATTCAACGTGATGCGGTGTAAACATTACAATGAGCGCCACGTTAGAGGATGATTATTCAAATGGCATGGCCTGGGAGAGGTCTACGTCCAGCAGTGGACTGCCTCGGGCTGGTGATGACCGATGACGGCCGGTAGCAGCTGGTCACGTGCGGTGACGTCACGCGCGCGGACACAAATGAAACGAACGCAGTTAACGTTATAAACTTATATAATTAACACATTACGAGCGCGCGCGCACCCAATATACAATATATCCATATCCATATATATATATATATATATATACTCGACTCGTACACACACAGATATACATATACACGTACACACGCGAGCGCGGGGTCGTGCCGACGGGGGCGAGCGCCCACCGCACCCTTTACCCGTCGACACGCTAAACTAGACACACCTACCCCCCATTCCACCCGTCTCATCAGCGCCCTCCTTCCGTCCGCTTGCTCTCCATATTTGTGACGTACAAATAAATTGGCTTGTGTTCGGTGAGCTGGTGGTGGTGGTGGTGGGGGCACGAGGGCGTCTCCTGCAGGGAAGCAGCAGCATGACGACCCGCGATGCACAGGCGGCGTTCTTGTATCGTGAATAGAAGTTTGTTCCGTTTCCGCCGCACGTCATCCGTCCCGCACCGCTGTCGCACTGCGCACCTCCCTCTCTCTCTCTCTCTGTCTGTCTGTGTGTATCCGTCGGCCGCGCGCGCTGCACCGCGTCGCTGTCGGAATGTGATCTGCACGGCGCCGCGTCGTTACCGCAGCGCTGGCAGCTCGGCGGCGCGCCCGCTCGACATCTTCACTATAACGATTACACAATCGCGTCCACGCCCACCGCTGGGCGCCGCAACAGACAGCGCGCACGCCAGAGAGACGGGTTGCTCAAAAGCTACAATCACGTCGAGATATAGACACCTGAATGCGTGACGCCGGATACACTTCCCCGTATCCGCCATTTGCAATAAATATTCTTTCATAATATAGTGGAATAAATAAAAGAACCCCATCCCTCACGGCTCTCCCCCACCCCTACCGCTTGCGCGCGCCGAGTTGAACAACTTCCGGTCACGGCAATCGCTTTGTTGATGCGACAGTCGGCCGCCGGCCCGCCGCTGTTGTTGTTGTTGTTGTTGACGTCGCACGCGCGCTGTCCTTGTTCTCTCGTTTCGGCTAAATAACATATTGCTGTTGAGCTCGCGCCGGCCCCGCGCCCAGCAGTGGGACCGCGCCCGTGTGCCCGCGGCTGCTTCGTTACAATACCGCTTAAATTACGTACGTATTTATCTATTTATATATTTATTTACATAATTTCATTAAACGCCCGCGGCGCGGATCCATTTTACATTTAAACGATTTGTGCCCAATTACATGCGCGCGTGCGCATGCGCGGGGCGCGCGGCGCGGGCACATCCGGTCACCAGGATGTCGTCGGCGTGCCCCCCGCGACCGTCGCGCGCCCGCTGAGATCATGCCGGCGGTGCTCGCGTCGGTGCCCGCCTACCTGCAACAACAACAACAACAACGTGAACCCACACGAGTCGCTCTCGCGGTGGAGGGGCGCGGCCCGTGCGCACGCTCACGCCCGCTCACCTGTAGTCGCGCTGCCTGTACAGCGAGTCCGTGGTCAGTGTGCGCGGGCTGGGCGTGGTGCTGCGGCTGCCCGCGCGCCGCACCTCGCCGCCGGCACCGCTCCCGCCCGCGCCCGCGCCCGCCCCCGCTGCAACGCGTTCCCTTGTTAGCATTCGGTACACAATGAGCGATCACCTCAACGCGGCGCCGGACACGTTGATGCCTGTTCACTCGAAACTAGTCCAGCGGTCCGCTTACAAACTTGTCTACCCACACACACACACACGAGCTAATAATATAAATTTTGCGCTACTTCAGCTCATATCCCACTAAGGCTTCTGTGTGCGCCAGCGGCCGGTGACCCCCGCGCCGCGCCGCGCCGCGCCGCGCCGCGCCGCGCCGCGTTCAGCGTCAGCTCCGCCAACTTGTAACACTTGTCAGTGAGCGCACCATTACGCGCACACTACTGTACTATGATACGACTGTCGCATCGTAGGAACCGAGAGGGCACATGGTAGGGGGCCATTGATAGCTGCTACCGGCGGTGGGGCGGTAGGGTGACTCACACGGCAACCGCGGCGGCGGTGTCAGCCGGTCGAGCCGGCGCCGCGCGAGCGCGCCGCTGCCGCCCACGCCGCCCACACCGCCCACGCTGCCCGCGCTGCCGGCGCTCAGCGCGGACGGGCTGGGCGTGGCGCGGCTCCGCATGCCGCCGAACTCTGAGTGCAGTTAACGGCATCACGTTACACAACATGACTGAACTGCAACTTTACACCAGACGCAATGGTGCCGGGCGACGGTGCGCTCCTTCAGAATACTCCAGCTCCTCGCATCTCGACAGACAGAGCGCAGCGGTGCTGTTATGGCGGGAGATTTATTCATTTCATTTAACAATATAATAAGTTGTAAGTTCGCGTCGGTGCACAACGAGGGTAGGCGGTGGGGTAGCTAGTGAGGCGGCGGGTGCTGCGGGTGCTGCGGGTGCGGCGAAACATCACCGCCGATTACACTTCACTGAATTGTCTCTGGACTTGAACCGGGTGCGCCCGTTCAAGTGCCGATGTAGGTGTACATGTGGAGTATGCTCTAATAATGTATTGAGGATAGAGAGTAGTTTGTCTGGTTGTGTGCGTGTGTGTGTGTACGGTGTGCGTGTGTGCGCGCTCACCGGGCGTCAGCAGGTCCGCGTAGTGCCGGCCGCGCGCCGCGCTCGCGCCCGCCAGCGACGAGTAAGCTGCAACAGTTCAATTGTCAGTCAGTAGACCGGATGCACGCGCGGGCGGCGTCGAGACCTCATTACCGGTAACACGTCGCACCGCAACCGCCGCGGTAACATGTTTATATAGAAGGAAATCTTTAAGATGTAAATGCCAAGAGTATCTCTACGAGCAACATACCAAACACCCAAACCAAAGCAAAATCCTCTCAGCTGGATGCTGAAATGCAGCAATCAGATTTAGAAACAGTGTACATAGTATATGCTCGCACATATCAACACCACCAGACTGGCAAAGAGTTCCCATGTTACGCCATCCAAAAAAATTAAATTTATCCTCCACACTTTCTCCCGAATGAATAAAAACAACGAATAGCTTTAGCGGACTTCCGGCAGATCAGCCGGAATATAGGGCGAGAGATGCAAAAGACAAGAAAACCAATAAACCTCCCCCCGTAGCCTGCTACGGGATGGAGGATGTTCATAATCTCACTGAACTCCTCGAAACCGCAACAGATAGATCTCATTTCTCCTATTAAATTATTAGCGGAAACCAACTGAAGATTGTATCAGTAGACCGGGACATATACAGGTAATAACTGTTACACGAGAACATGGACCTTTAATAGCAAAGACTAAAAATGCTACAGGATCGTTATAACAAATCTCCACCACACCACTCCTGCCACTGCTATCGAAGAGGCTATTGAAGAGAGTGGCAACACTGTAGTAGCCACTTCTACCTTTTTTCCAAATTTGCTTCAAGGTCCTAATAATAGAGCTTCTAGGGATATTAGACTTATATATCATCGAGCTGTTACTATTGAAGAACCCAGATAAAGATCCACTGTAACGCAATGTCGAAGGTGTCAGCAATATGGTCACACTAAACACTATTGTGTGAAACCATAGCATTGTGTCAAGTGTGCTGGACCGCACCAAAGTGGATCGCAATACACCTGCTTTATGTGCGTTGTGTTTAGGACCCCGCCCAGCAAATTGTAAAGGCTGTGGCCAGGTATACAAGGAAATCCTATCACGGCAAACCTAAATTTGAGTATAAACCTCAAAAGAAATGAGGAAGAAACTGATAATGAAGCATCTGCAAATCAGAATAAAGAGGAAAATGAACCGCTGCAGCAGCAGGGGGAGGCACATGAGCACAAATCGTGTGCCGATACAGACAGATCTATGGTACATCAAAATAATACAATCCATTAACCAGTCTCTTATAAAGTCATAGACCCAATGTTCATGAAACAAGACCAAAAGATCGATACTGCATCTATCGCAGCAAGCGAGTACATTACTTGCACTCGTTGCGGCACCAGTCTCTGACTTAACGAAATGACTGCACTAACAATAGCCCCGCATGGAACACCGATGGCTTAGCTCCCAACACCGTCTACCCAGTCTAGACATTCTCCTAATTTCAGAGACGCACATGACGACCAGCAGCTGTTAAAGTATATAAGAAGATCTATAGCACAAATCATCCAGACGGTACAGCAGTGATAGTTAAAGCCACTGTTAGACACCATGTGTCACCAAACTGCTGTACCGCACGTATCCAGGCTACCACACAGCGGCAGCCAGCGACGGAAATGGAGACTTTAATGTACCATCAACTTATTGTCCCACGAAACATGAAATAAGTGAAGCACAGTTTTCTGACTACTTTGTAAGCTTGGCATACAGATTTATTGCTGGGGGTGACTGGAATGCGAACCGTTCGCTCTGGGGGCTCTAGATTAATAACTACACGTGGAAGGGAGCTGAACAAAAGTGTAGATAAACAATTCTTGACTACTGTCTCAACTTCGGAACCAGCACACTGGCCCACAGACCAGAACAGACTGACAGACGTGCTAGACTTCTTCATCGCAACAGCGCTGTGTCGACTTCTCTTCAATGTTGAGTCATGCCCCGACAGCTCACCTGACCATGTTCCTGTTCCTGTAATATTGACAGCGAGCATCGCTACGTACTACAAATACACAGACTGGGATAGCTTCCGGGATATAGTTGATACAGAGCTGAGCCTAAAAATAGCACTTAAAACGGAAGAAGATATCGAAGAAGCCACAAAGCATTTCACCACAACAGTTCAAGTTGCCTGCTGGAAACCTCTCCAGAGCACTTGAATCCCAGGCCACGGCAAAATAAGATATCGTTTGAAATAAAAGAACTGATTCTGAACAAAAAGAGGCTGCGAAGAGTATCGCACACACACGAGCAGGCTGTCATTAGATAGAAGAGCTCTTAACAAAGCAGTCAAGGATCTTGAACTTGCCATAAAAAAAGCATGCGACATAACTATGGAATGTTACCTAGATTCCTTAACTGCAATAAATGCTCTACTAACTAAACCACTCTCTATGGCGAGCTTGTAGGAACTGTAATAGGCCCATAGATCCCAAACTGCCGTTACGGTTGCAGAATAACACTTGGGCAAGGACAAGACAAGAAGAAGCTGATGCCTTCGCTAGTCACCTAGCAAAAGTATTCACGCCCAATGAAGCTGACCCAGACACTGATGATTCCTTCATAGATTCGGTCCTAAGTCAACACTTCCAGCTCGATTGGCCGATTAGGCCTACAACTGCGCAAGAAGTTGTGGCAACAATCCCAAAATTGAAGGACAAAAAGGCTCCCGGGTTTGATTTAATAGACAAAAAAGTCTTGAAGGAACTTCCCAAAAAAGGCATAGTTTTCCTAACCATCTTATTTAATGGCATGATAAGAACTGGTCACGTTCCATCGCTGTGGAGAATTTCACAAGTAATTATGATACCTAAAGTAGGGAAGCCGCCAGTGAACGAACTTAGCTCATACAGGCCGCTAAGTCTACTAACCGTAACGTCAAAACTTCAGTGAGTCAGTCCTACCTGCACAGATTATTGGAGGAGATTCATCAAAAAGCTATAATCCCGGACCACCAGTTTGGTTTTCGCCAGCAGCATGGCACTGTGGAACAAGTCCATAGAATCTGCTCTGTAATAAGAAAGGCACCATAAAGAAAAGAGAACTGCCGCTCTGCCTTCCTAGACGTGCAACAGGCGTTTGATAGAGTGTGGCGGTACAAAAGTCTCTTGTATAAAGTAAAAACTCTTCAACCCTTAACATTCTTCCCCATCATAAAATCTTATTTAACAGAAAGAATATTTCAAATAAGAGAAGATGAGTGTACGTCGCCATTTCACTCAATTAAAGCTGGCGTACCGCAGGGGTCTGTGCTAGGCCCAGTCTTATCTACTTACTACTCTTATATGCTTTCAAAGTAGAGAATAAAAACTAGTCTGACAAAATCGGTTCATGAAACCTTCACTCTCCGTAGAGGAGACTGTCCGCCAGCAGCTCTGTGCAATCAACAACTCCCGCAAGAATACTACGTAAAATACTTGGGAATACACCTTGATAGGAGACTCGTATGGAAACAACACATACAGAAGATGAGAGAAGAAATCAACCTGATATACAGAGGACTCTACTGGCTGGCTGCTTGGCAGAAATTCCAAGCTGTCAGTAGATAATAAGCTACTCATCTACGAAATGCTCTTGAAACTCATTTGGACATACGGAATTCAACTATGGGGTTCGGCGTGCGACTCTAACGTAAGTATCATATCATACAGAGGGCTCAAAATTACGTCTTGAAACTAATATGCAACTGTCCTTGGTTTATAAAACCATCGGAGATTCATGAGCACCTCAACATCAGGACTGTTAAAGAGGAGATCAAGACCTGGAGTATGAGATACCGAAAAAGGCTAGAAATGCATCCCAATAAGCTTGCTACGCAACTAACCATACCGGACCTAATAAATAGGCGTAAAACGCGACAAATCCTAAGTATTGATAGACACGGTTGACAGAGTGGAGCAGTCCCGATGCAGACTTTGCTCTGACCGCCCAACAGCTCTCAACACATCTGCTCATAGTCTAGCTGACTGATCGCAAGATAAAGACATAAAAAAATAAATAAAGATGTGAATCTCGAGCACTGTCCGAATATGTTCGCTCTGACATTACGGTAGCGGTTGTCTGAGTCGAGCTGTTGCAGCAAGTTGCTCCAGATCCTTCACCTGATCGGATAGTGATGTGTACGTGGGTTGTGGTTAAAGATAGCGCGTGCGCCGGCGCACCCACCTCGCATGACGGACAGCTCGATGGCGGCGCGCAGCTCGTCGTCGTCGGGGCGTGCGCGCGCGCAGCCGCCGCCCTGCCGTGACAACAGAGTGAAATAATAAATTACCATCATCGGTCGTTCTCGTGACTCTCTTCCTCCCCCTCTCCCCCACACTTAGTATCCGTCTTTGTCACATTACGACGCATCGTTTCCCGTCCGTCCGACGTCAGCGGTAGATCACATATCACATGATGTAATATGTGATCTACCGCTGCAGTTTGCTCACACATACCCGCCGTGCGGGTGCACGCGCGCGCACATTCGCACTACCCTATATATACATGATACAATTCCAATGCACTACCCCGTGCAGGTAATGTAATGCTGTACAGCAACAGTGCGGCCGGACGCTCTCGAGACGGGTCCCACCTTATACGGAAACCACCGCAAACAGTATTTGTACGGATTTTTCTTTTCAATTTTACTACTCTTTAGTATAGAAACATGAAATAGTCACGCGTGCACACGTGCACGTGCACGTGCACGTGCACGTGCACGTGCACGTGCACGTGCACGTGCACGTGCACGTGCACGTGCACGTGCACGTGCACGTGCACGTGCACGTGCACGTGCACGTGCACGTGCACGTGCACGTGCACGTGCACGTGCACGTGCACGTGCACGTGCACGTGCACGTGCACGTGCACGTGCACGTGCACGTGCACGTGCACGTGCACGTGCACGTGCACGTGCACGTGCACGTGCACGTGCACGTGCACGTGCACGTGCACGTGCACGTGCACGTGCACGTGCACGTGCACGTGCACGTGCACGTGCACGTGCACGTGCACGTGCACGTGCACGTGCACGTGCACGTGCACGTGCACGTGCACGTGCACGTGCACGTGCACGTGCACGTGCACGTGCACGTGCACGTGCACGTGCACGTGCACGTGCACGTGCACGTGCACGTGCACGTGCACGTGCACGTGCACGTGCACGTGCACGTGCACGTGCACGTGCACGTGCACGTGCACGTGCACGTGCACGTGCACGTGCACGTGCACGTGCACGTGCACGTGCACGTGCACGTGCACGTGCACGTGCACGTGCACGTGCACGTGCACGTGCACGTGCACGTGCACGTGCACGTGCACGTGCACGTGCACGTGCACGTGCACGTGCACGTGCACGTGCACGTGCACGTGCACGTGCACGTGCACGTGCACGTGCACGTGCACGTGCACGTGCACGTGCACGTGCACGTGCACGTGCACGTGCACGTGCACGTGCACGTGCACGTGCACGTGCACGTGCACGTGCACGTGCACGTGCACGTGCACGTGCACGTGCACGTGCACGTGCACGTGCACGTGCACGTGCACGTGCACGTGCACGTGCACGTGCACGTGCACGTGCACGTGCACGTGCACGTGCACGTGCACGTGCACGTGCACGTGCACGTGCACGTGCACGTGCACGTGCACGTGCACGTGCACGTGCACGTGCACGTGCACGTGCACGTGCACGTGCACGTGCACGTGCACGTGCACGTGCACGTGCACGTGCACGTGCACGTGCACGTGCACGTGCACGTGCACGTGCACGTGCACGTGCACGTGCACGTGCACGTGCACGTGCACGTGCACGTGCACGTGCACGTGCACGTGCACGTGCACGTGCACGTGCACGTGCACGTGCACGTGCACGTGCACGTGCACGTGCACGTGCACGTGCACGTGCACGTGCACGTGCACGTGCACGTGCACGTGCACGTGCACGTGCACGTGCACGTGCACGTGCACGTGCACGTGCACGTGCACGTGCACGTGCACGTGCACGTGCACGTGCACGTGCACGTGCACGTGCACGTGCACGTGCACGTGCACGTGCACGTGCACGTGCACGTGCACGTGCACGTGCACGTGCACGTGCACGTGCACGTGCACGTGCACGTGCACGTGCACGTGCACGTGCACGTGCACGTGCACGTGCACGTGCACGTGCACGTGCACGTGCACGTGCACGTGCACGTGCACGTGCACGTGCACGTGCACGTGCACGTGCACGTGCACGTGCACGTGCACGTGCACGTGCACGTGCACGTGCACGTGCACGTGCACGTGCACGTGCACGTGCACGTGCACGTGCACGTGCACGTGCACGTGCACGTGCACGTGCACGTGCACGTGCACGTGCACGTGCACGTGCACGTGCACGTGCACGTGCACGTGCACGTGCACGTGCACGTGCACGTGCACGTGCACGTGCACGTGCACGTGCACGTGCACGTGCACGTGCACGTGCACGTGCACGTGCACGTGCACGTGCACGTGCACGTGCACGTGCACGTGCACGTGCACGTGCACGTGCACGTGCACGTGCACGTGCACGTGCACGTGCACGTGCACGTGCACGTGCACGTGCACGTGCACGTGCACGTGCACGTGCACGTGCACGTGCACGTGCACGTGCACGTGCACGTGCACGTGCACGTGCACGTGCACGTGCACGTGCACGTGCACGTGCACGTGCACGTGCACGTGCACGTGCACGTGCACGTGCACGTGCACGTGCACGTGCACGTGCACGTGCACGTGCACGTGCACGTGCACGTGCACGTGCACGTGCACGTGCACGTGCACGTGCACGTGCACGTGCACGTGCACGTGCACGTGCACGTGCACGTGCACGTGCACGTGCACGTGCACGTGCACGTGCACGTGCACGTGCACGTGCACGTGCACGTGCACGTGCACGTGCACGTGCACGTGCACGTGCACGTGCACGTGCACGTGCACGTGCACGTGCACGTGCACGTGCACGTGCACGTGCACGTGCACGTACACGTGCACGTGCACGTGCACGACGGCACGCAAATATTATTAATATTGTACACGAGAACGATCGTTTACTTGATAATGAGAACTACTCCCGCTCGGCGCGAGGAGACGCTAGGTACGTTTACATAACATCATATTGCGCGCTTTGCGTTGTTGTACTAAATGTTGCATTCCCTAAAATAATTTTAATATCTACGGAGTCCTTCTAGCCGGATCACTGTAATGTTCGCACGCTGCACGGCGAAAGAGTCTGGTGTAGCGGCGGGTATACACTAATAATTTATATGAAATAAATGTCTCACAACGACGACATATCGCAGTCTCACCTGTGCGCGTCGGGCCGCGGCGGCAGCTCCCTGCGGCAGGTGCCCGACTCCCTCTCTGCACACACACACGCGCACGCAACACACGTGAATAACAAATTAGAATATTAATGTATTAGGTTCGGTCGCCACTTTTCAATAGAAAGATTTTCTCGTCACCTCGTGACTGAATGGTGGGTGACGTAGCGTGTCACCTTCCAGCAGGTTCAACCGAGTTAATCCACCGAGCCAATGACACAGTACATGATGGTGGCCGGAAATGAGAGGGAACAAGAGAAACCGAAAGAGGGAAGGTGGAAATGCGAGAGTAGGGCATATAAGAATTTAGTGCAATCGCGCGACTACCAGATGGCGCTGCCGACCACAGCGACGGGTCAGTTTCTTCGCGCAACAAGTTTTATGTTCCCATAGGGAGACGATCAGCACGCTCACCTCGGAGTATAACCAACGCATGCGTCTCCGAAAATCAATATATCAGCATTTCGTTTGCGTCCAGACGGAACGGTCGAACCAAACGTTAGCGTGATCCAGCGCCGCCTGGTTGTACACGCGGAGTACGTTACTCGCGCTCTGATTGCGGCGCGCACTCACCGGGCAGCAGCAGCGGGGCGGCGGCGCGCGGGGCGCCTACGGAGCGCAGCGAGCCGCCGGCGGACCTGCGCACACCGTTACCATGACAACACTACAAACAGTTGCTCATTACAGAGCACCCAGCGCATCCAGGTCTAGTCCTGATCGACATCCATACAATCCCAGAGGCACAGTATTTCACAAAAACAAATGTATTCCTGAGCCGGCACTGCGCTCAACCGGCCAGGATGCGCTACATTAAATGGAATACAGTATCACCACCTGCAGCAGTCCAGGTCGACGTCGGGCAGGTCGGGCATGTCCGGCAGGTCTGGCGCGTCGGCGGCGCCGTGCGGGCCGCGCGCTTCCCCGCCGCACCGCCGTGGCGCCCACCCGCACTCCCCGCGTGACTCCCAGCTCTCCTCGCCGCCGGGCTCGCTGCGGGCGTACGCGAGTACGTGATTAAAGGTAGCCATGTTAAATAATTTTATGCGACATGTACAGTGTTCGAGTGTAGAGCGTGGGCGCACATGTCCACCGCTGGGACGCGCGCGCGTCTCGTGACGAACTTAAAATCGTGCTCATACATTTATGTGATTATCTATTCGATCCTGCAGTACGCGAGTTGGAAATGGTACCGGTCGGCGGGGCGGGCGGGGCGAGCGGCTGACGGCCGACCTTGTTGCAGTTACGCTCCTTACCACTCTGCAGATCTCTATGAGCGAGGAGCTGTCGGTCAATGGAAGGTGCGCGTCGGCTTACCTGCCCTCGCAGTCCGGCAGCAGCAGCTCTGCGCACGAGTCCGGCAGCGACATCTCGCGGACGGCGCGCAGCGCGATCTGAAAATACGGATGCGCGCGCATGCGCACTATACATTAACGAGCACAACGGAAGGAAGAATTAACATAATGCTTTTCATCATTATTCTTGACTACAAAAATATTTCTTATATAAACGAAGACATAGAGGAAACATTGCTCTAGAACTCGATGACATGACTAGTGACAGCGACCAAGTATTGCTGTCCTTCACATTCACATAACCTCGCACTGAACAGTCAGTATTTACCTGCTGGTGTACCAGTCTCGTGTCGGAGGCGTGCAGCTCGAGTGCGCGCACTGCGGGCGGCGAGGCGCGCAGCTCCCGCGCACGCGCACGCAGCGCGGCGAGCACCCGCGGCGACACGCACGCCGCCTCAGCGCCGCCGCCGGTCGAGCCACCACCACCACCACCAGCTCCGCCACCGCCCACCGCCGCGCTGACGACGCTTGACGCACCGCGCGCCGCCGCAACCTGCACACCGCATTACAACACTATTCATACTTATGCATCATAAATGTGAACAGTGCAACGGTTCGCTAGTGCGTGCCGTCGGGCCGTCGGGCCGTCGTGCGGCGGCAGTCATCCCTGATCCCGCTCATTACTTACCGGGTATACTAACAATGAGATACAACATCCGCAGGCGGTCGTTACTTAGTCAATCATCAAACTAATTATTGCTTTGTAAAAAACTATTCAACGACCGTGCGTCAGTCCGCGAGTAATCATCGGCTGGTGCGCAGACGGACGTGAACCTACCATGTAGAGAGTGTCGGGTATCCGGTGCAGGTAGCGTGCGCGGCGCACGCGCGCCAATTCCGCCTCCGGCACAGCCTGGTCTTCCAGCAGCGCCTGCGCATGTTACGTTATCTCATTCCCGTGAAATGATCCTTCAAACACTTGGTTAATGTAAATTTGCTAATAACATTCATATTACAAATTCGTAAGACTACGGCAGTGGATCAGCCGCGCGGCGCTCACCACGCGAGGTATACCTTGATTTCATCGAGGTAGGGCAGGAAGCAGCGCGGCGGGCGGCACGCGCCGCGCGCCAGCCACGCGTCTGCGCCTGCGCCGCGCTCCACCATTTGCGGCGGGGGCTGCGGCACCGCGCCGCGCCGCACCGCCTGCGCACGCGCACAAGTGCAGCTATTAGTTTACATAACTACTTGCTAACATCCAGCTCGGTGTAGGTAGTAATAAATATACTCCGCAGTGTGCAGCGAGTTTCATGCCATGGTGTCCTCGACCTATCTACATAAAAATCACGCTCCGTTCTCAGCGGGGTAGGCAAGGACCACCTCTCTCCACCTGCTACGATCCTGGCACACCTCTCTCGCTTCCTCCACTTTTATGAGCGTCTTCATGTATGCTCGTTGGTTGCGAGTACCGTATAATATATAGTGGCAGAAGGACAGTCTCAATGAAGCCAGCGAAAAATCATATGCATGAGTGTGTGTGTACCTGGTGAAGCAGCTCGCAGTCGGGTGGCAGATGTTCGAGTCGCACCAGCGGCAGCAGGGCGGCCAGCGTCTCGCGCAGCGCCGCGTCGCCTGCCTCCCGCCGCCGCGCCCCGCGCCGCGACACCGAGTGCGCCGTGTGCCAGATCACGTTCGGCTCTGCAACAGCGGGCGGCGTCATAACGAGGTTACGCAGTGCGCGCACAATACGTAACTAAAACTACTCACCGCACCTCCACAGGTCGAAGCCGTCTTATACATATTACTAATGCTAGTTATGTAGTGTTGCTAGAAACAATCCATGTCGGCCACGGCAGGTACTGCAACTACAGAAATGATGCGACTTGACATCCTGTGCCGCTGGTGACGCGACGGGTATAGTGCGGTGCGGTGTAGTGTAGTGTACACGCGTGTGCGGCTCACCTCGCTGCTCGGTGCTCTGCGCGCCCTTGTCCGCGGCGGTGCGCTCCGCCCAGCGCAGCAGCGCGCGCAGCGCCTGCGCCTCGCTCGCCTGCAGGAAAGGCGAGGCGAGCGCGTCCGCGAGGGCGCCACGCGGCAGCCGCGCGCTCGCCGCGTGCGACATGATCGCGGGGAACTCGTCGCGCAGGTACCGCATCGCCTGCCTGCCGAACGATCGACACGCGCGCGCGCGCACCGCCTTGTAATATTATACGTACCATACAAATAAAAATATGAACTTAGTCGCGCAGCACAGCGAAGGCGGAAGTTCAGTTTCTCCATATTCACCTGGCCAGTCACCGCCTCCATAATAATCCGCCGCAAATTCTGATCGAGCACCATTCACAATGTTTGTCCATGTTATTATTTATATAATAACATTACGTGTTATTCCATTGTGTACATACAGAACAAAAGTAAGCAACTAAGTCCTTAAGACGTGATAAGCGGTCCGCTGTGCCCGGGGTCACTAACTGGTGTGGGCCGCTCGGCGGAAGCGAGTGCGCGTACTCACCGGTGCACCCACTGGCTGGCATGCGCGGCGGCCGACCAGCCCAGCACGAGGGGTAGAGTGTCCGCGCTGAGCGCCTCCACTATCGCATCCTCACACCCCTGCACCACGATCGGCATCTCCAGGAACCTGCAACATAAAACTATATCCAGTTAAATTATATCCCACAATAGGTGTAAGAGTACAGACAGCAGCGCATGCGCAAGCACCTCGCAATCTCGTACAGCTGGAACGCATCTCCGAGGGTCGAGGCGGTGGCCGGTCGCGGGGAGCCTCGCGCCGCGCCCGCCCACGCCTGCGAACACACAGTTGCCAATACAGTTTGCTGCAATTATTTATACTAGTCCCATCGTTGGGAACATGAACACGTCTCAACCCAGCAATGTATGTCCACACCTGTACAGTGCCAGGATGGCACTATATAAGATACTTACGGGGCCTGTAGAGTTGATGGTGCCGTTGGTACTACTACCGACGGTGGTGGACGGTGACGAGGAACTCCTGCCGATGAGGCTCAGGTCTACCTGCAACACGTCACGGCAGATGGTCAAGATGCGCCGGATTGAAAAACTTTACAGCTTGACAGTATTAGGTAGGCGTGGCGCCTCACCTGGTCCGTGTAGGCGGCGTGCAGCAGCGCGCGTGCGAACCTTCGCGGCAGCACGCGTTCGTCGGCGCAAACCGCGCCCGCGCCTGCTCCACCGCCCGCGCCCGTGCCGCTCGCCGCCCCCGCACCGCCGGACACACCGCACACCCCCGCCGCGCCACCACAGCAGGTGCCGTTGACTCCCCGCGCGAGCACGCTCCTGTATAACCGCACAGTGAACAGTTCAACATTTACGAGGTCCGTTCGTTGGGGTCGCTAGTGTTGCGTAGGCGATCGCGCAGCGCGAGGTAGTGGCGGGTAGAGAGGGGGCGGTGGTGCACTTGCCGGAAGAACCTCGAGCGCGCCGCTAGCAGCACGCGGTGGCAGGGCAGCTCGAGCGCCGCGCGGAACCCGTACGAGGAGCCGCAGCCCTCCAGTCGGAACACCAGCCGACTGTCCGATTGCTCGCCTGCAGGTATCATTATGATCAACATCTCTCGTCTACTGACTCCCAGAGTAATGTTGTGAACCGTGATCAGTACCCGCGGTACGTACCCGAGTCGAGTAGGTACTTGATGTCGCGGTGCAGCGCGTCCGGTGCAAACCCGAGCGCGTCCGCGAGCCGCCGCAGCGCGCGCCCCTCGGCCCGCGCGCGACCGCCGCACGCGCACGCGCACCCGCCTACACGCGCACACACAAGCACGAATACACATTTTGATTGACGTGCAGCAGTTTTTGAGTACAATTACCAAAAATTCTATAACATACTAAACTATATCTCGTTCACACTCAATTAGTAAACTGAAGCAGGCAAGAGAGAGGGTCACCATAACCCGAAGGTAGGACAGCCAACGGGAGTCTCAAAAGTGGTGATCGCGTGTCGGTAAACACGAAATGGTACAGGCACACGCCTCGTTGTCAAAGGACCGGGTCCAAGTGCTTAACAAATCTGAGCGGTACTCACGCGCCGCGCCCTCGCCGCTGACGATGTCCAAGTCGGGATCTGGCCTCGCGCCGCGCTCGCGCTCTGCGGACACACAAACAGGTGGGGCTGGAAGTCTCCAAACATTAACGCGTAGTTAGAGATGATCTGGTCTGCCGCGCACGGTACTCACTGCTGCACAGGTCGCAGGCGGCGCGGCGCGCGCTCGCCGTGGGCCCGCCGTACAGCGCCGCCAGGCATAGCTCCAGCTCCTCGCGGCGAAGAGACGAGCCCGCGCCCTCCAGCGGCACGCGGCACGCGCTGCAACAGCACATCATCAGCTGATCGCAGATCAATGCATCCAAATCAAATTGTTACAAGTTGCGAGCCGCGTGGTACAGTAGTGGTGCAGATGAGTTTAGAGTGGATTACTTTGCTGGGAACGGAAACCTGCGCACAGCGATGCGGTTCCGAGCTGCTGGCTCTACTTGCACCTGGCAAGAGAATTCACCGCCGATTCTAACCATTAAATGATTTAGACATGGAACGCTCGGGCCTACGCAGTGAACTATATAACCGTTCTGCTTCTACAGATTTTATTCTGTTAAAAATGTGAGTGTATCTGTGTACCTGGGGTACCGCTGCAGCAGGTCCCGGAAGTAGGAGCAGCGCGCGGCGAGGATCGCGCGGTGCGCCGGCAGCGACCAGCCCGCGCCCACCAGCTCCACGTCGCACAGCCACCTGCCGAGTGCGGGGGAGGGAACATTGATCACCTAAGCTATTACTTAATGAAGTCTCGTGTGCAGCAATAGCTCACCCGCTTGCATATAATTAGCAGCGCAGATCCATTTAAGTCCAGTAATCAATTTTAATCTTTAACCATCAGGCTTGTGTTGTGTCCTGTGCCATTGCCTTTCAATATATATGTCGGTGTGTGTGTGCGGGACGGCCTGTGCACTCGCCTGTCGCGGTGCATCGCCGCGAGGTCCGCGTGTAGCGCGGCGGCGGGCTCGCGCGCCAGCTCCGCCTGCGTGACGAGGTCCCTCAGCGCCGCACCCGCCTCCAGCTGCTCGCACAGCACGAACACCTCGGCCAGCCGCCACGAGCTCACCACCGAGCGGATGAAGCGCGCGTGCTCGCAGCCTGTTCGCACACGGTTCATATCAATGCAGAGGCAACTTCAGTGAATCACTTGTAGTATGTTCCCGCATTTATCAGAGTGAAAAGTGGAGGGTGTGGGGCTGAAGGTTGCTGTCACATATGACGTGTGATGTGGTCTTGGTATGGGGATATTTCGCGAAATTTTCACGGCAACCGTTACTTGCAAGGTCATCCTGCTGCTCGTGTAGCTGATACCATCTGGTCGCGGTGACGAAACCGATAATAACAAAATCACCTCACTCAACAGCAGGTGAGCGTCCAGCTATGCACCTGACCATGGAGCAATTCCTCGTTCAGTGGCGACGCGTTACCTCTGTCCGGTCGGGAGTCGCGCGGGCGGCGCGCGGCCGCGGCCAGCCGCCTGCGCAGCGTGCCCAGCGCCGCGCCGCCGGCCTTCTTCTTTCGCTCCCTGGTGTCACACCATACAAGTTATCAGACAACACTACAACTTCTGCCGAACACATTTTACGAGCGCTCCATTGTCATGTACGGGTTATCATCAGGTAGCAGTTTTCACCCATCGGAAACACAACCAATTAAGTTTGAAATGTGCCGGTACTTGGTAAGGGTAGAGTGCCGTCACATAACGTCACGGCCCAACGCGTCGTGCCAACAAACAGAATGCGGTATAGGTACTCTGACACCACGAGGTTATTGGGCAAGCGTTTCACTTACCAGCAGGTGAACATCCTGCTGGTCCCGCTCGTGGGTTTAGTTGAATAAGAGAAAAGGTTGAATTTAATGCAAGTGAGGGTATGTCAAGTTGACGCTGAGGTGATTATTTTCCCCGAGCAGTTATGCAGTGATAACATTTCTGACGGTGAATGCGCCGCCGCTAGTGTTGCCCGATTGGCCGGGCGCAGTGCAGCGCCGGGCAGCTGGTACTCACCGGATAACGTCCGCCATGGTGGGCGGCGCGACCGGCTCGGCGCTGCCGTCGCACGCCTCGCCCTCCTGCAACACGCACGCACGCACACGGTCACTGTATCACACGTATACTGGCTTCCTCGCGAGCGACGACAACATGTCTCCAATCATAGCTCACTTCAGCTCGTAAACAGCTGCATCGGTGCTAGAAAGCTGCAGCTGTTTACCTACATTGCACTACAAGCTCTAAAAGTGTATACTGCCGGTAGGTCTCTGTTGGCAGAGACGGTGCACATCCGGTTCGGACAATCTTGTCTCCGGCAAGAGGATGATGAGCTCGCGACTGTGGCCGCGTGTTCGCGTGCCTCTGTGTGTACCTGCGGCTGCGAGAGCGCGGCGCCCATGTCGCGGCGGCGCGCGCGCAGGCAGCACAGCAGCCGGCTCATGTGCGGCCCCGCATCGCCGCGCGCATCACCGCCGCGCCGCCGCACCAGTCGCCGCACCCACCACACCCGCCGCAGCCGCGCGACCTGCCACACACGCATATATTATTATTATTCAACAAAGTAACGAGACCAACGGAACGTTCACCTGATGTTAAGTGACGCGCCCGCCGACAACCAAGTGACGTTAGCATGTTACACGCCGCACCACACTGCACTGCACTCATCGCCGCGCGGCATTAAATGTTAGACCTCGTTACCCGAGTAATTTCACTAATTTCAACGCCCTTCAAACAAGAACCCTATAATATTTTCTTTCTTCTGGTGCTGGGGTGGTATTTACCTAGTGCCACCGACTCGCACCGGACATACGGTCTAGAGGTACAGTGTTCACATCGCCGGCGGCTTCAGTCAATGCGCTCTAGTCTCCTGCCTGTAGTCATGCAGTAGTGCATGCAGGACGAATGGGAGTCCTGCCTGCCTCAGAAGGCAATAGTTCCCAAAGCAGAGCCCACTGTCGCCTCGCGCATGAGACTACGATTCACAAGGGCGGTGATGGCCATAGTTTAACGGGCGCCGTGATATAAAGAAGAGAAGCTGAGCCCATGAGGCACCAACGTCCGCGCCCGCGCCCGTCCTCTCTACCACTTACTCTTAACTATATTTTACGAATAAATAAAAACATTAATACAATCAATATATGTTCCTTATTCATACCCAACTTAAATGAAAAAAAAAACACCAGTTGAGGGGGAGCCCTAAGATATATTACTCCTGAAATTGACGAACGGGTAGTGGAGAGGACAAAAGTTTGGAATCCACCGGATTACGGGTTTCGCTGGCCTTGGAACAACAAACGCGGCGCGGTGCCGTACAGTCCGCAGCTTCGCCACGGTGCTGCGGACTGTTCCGCCGTCCCTTGAGACGGATGAAGTCGAACTGTACATAGTCACCGGTGCGTTGTCTAGGAGACCACCGAGAAAGTTTTAGCGGGTAAAAATCTCACATAATCCTTACTCCCCCCCCTGAAACAGAGTAGCTTAGATTATTATAATTCAACGTGTGCGCGCGGCGGACGGCGCCACCGCTGCGCTTGGTCACCACGGTCAGGTCGGTCAGGTCACCGAGTCCAACTTTTGAAAATGCACGGCTTTACAGCTGGGTAGCGTTGTGTTGTATCGAATACGATCCAAGTGCAGCGTTTTCATTTGAGACTCCTTGACCTCTTGCTCCCCCATATGTATATGATCAGAGCTCAGCGTTGCTGCCATGGCGACAGTTTTACAATGTGGCGGTGATGGCCCGATCCAGACAGATAAGATATACACATTGTAAACTACATCATAAAATGGCGAAGACTCCGTAGCCTCATCGCCATTAAAATACAAGAGTGCGGACACCAGTGCCGATGGCGGTGGCTCGCGTGCTGTGCTCGTCGCCCATCTCACGGGGAAGGGAACTGCTCAACGAACCAAGGCTTATCCCCCCGGTCATTAACCTTTCTCTTAATTACGTTTACCTACTCTCTATAAAGACGAGTGAATAGGCTGTTACTGGGTTAGTGCTACGCCACTTAGCACCAGGTGGGATCGTGGACCGGCATTAACCTATCGAATTAATTAGAAAAAAAAAAGGTTCCCCAGCAATTAGTGGAGTCCATTTTGATGTACATACATAAACATAACTTAGCGCATACCCGTCTGACTTTATGAAATGAATATAATAAGCTCCGCCACCCCATCCGGTGCGTCCGCCGCCCCCAGCCCCCAGCCCGCCACGGCCTAGTTTCCTCCCCCACTCCGCCCCCCACCGGCGGGCCGGCAGCGCGGCCGCTGACAGCATTCAACTTATCGCAGCTTTTTCAAGCCACCTCTTAATTAAACTTAATAACTTCCCGCTAACGCGACACGGAGACTACCACCGACAGACCGACAGACGTGGATAGAGTGGGTTCGAAAGCAGAAGACTCCAACCTGCCTCCAGAACTACCTACCAGTTTCTGTCCCAAAGGCTGACTCGTTCAGATGGGAATCACAGCTCGTCCCCGGCAGTGCGGGAGGACACAAACACAGACTGTTAACAAGACTTAATGTTTTGGAGTACTACAGTCCAGTTTTAATGATATCCAGCTATTTTTATTACTTATTTTTTCTGCAAGTCAACTATGTATGCGAGGAATTAAGTGGCTACTAATTCTTGAAGATCCATCAGGTGCACAGTATCAGCATATAATAGACATTGGCGTACACAAGAACAATAACAAATAACTTAATTGTGTCATTGTACTGTATATTTATATAAAGATAGAATTGCTCACATTTCATTGCGAGAATGTTTCACAGCTCCGGCACATGTGTAAGGATGGCAATGTATTATATAAAATTATATACCAACTTTATTGTAAATGCAATGTAACAATGTAGCCCATCAAAGGACACAGATAATTACAAAGCTGCCTTCGTTCGCAACAAACAAAGTGCCCAAATACTCCTAAACGGGTGATGCGACTAACAGACTTATAATACCAGTATGACCATCAAGCTGACACGCTCGGCACATCCCATTAAACTAATCAAATGAACTAAATTTGTATAACATAATGTGATAACTAGACAATGGAAATAAAAGAGAGGTAAGTTTCCTTCCAGAGACGGTATGACAATCATTAAAAGAGAACTATCATTAGCATAATACCCCACCACGAGACTGCCGTCAGATGGGACTGTGTGCAGACCGTACACTTCTATAATATCTTCCATGTTTCATCTCCATGGTTTAAAAGCGGCAACACTATATTTATATATTACCTGCAGATACAATTTATCCTGAAGGATAAATTCATTGATTTCAATAAATTAGTTATAATGATTTACAATAATATTTTATTATTTACTCATCATAAGGGAGGAAGAAGGGGCTTACTGTGGGCCTCGTCCGCAAGCTTAAGATTGCTGAGAGGGCGATGGAGCGAGCTATGCTCGGAGTTTCCCTGCGAGATCGAATCAGAAATGAGGACATCCGCAGGAGAACCAAGGTCACCGATATAGCTCGAAGGGTCGCCGTCGCAAAGTGGCAATGGGCAGGGCACATAGCTCGCAGAACCGACGCCCGTTGGGGCAGAAAGGTTCTCGAGTGGCGGCCACGTACCGGAAGACGTGGCGTGGGCAGACCCCCCACAAGGTGGACCGACGACCTGGTCAAGGTCGCTGGCAACCATTGGATGCGGGTGGCCCAGGACCGGTCTGAGTGGAAATCTTTGGGGGAGGCCTTTGTCCAGCAGTGCACGTCTTCCGGCTGATTGGATTGGATTGGATTTATTATTTACAACTATAGTATGTACACTGCGCACAATGCACACTGAAGGATTCATTCACACTGGCTTTCATAAAATATATGCTATCAATAAATGTTGAAACACAATGATTAGCGTTCTGTAAATTCATTGTAAGTATTACATTAGTGGCGGGGGAAGTCCATCATAATTAAAGTTCAAAGAGCATGACTGTTGTCTGTCACTTTATCATGTAGTATAAAAAAAAAACTCTCAACAAGCTAAAATAACATCAGAGAATGTTTAACATCTGTCAGGAGTTTATATTTTACAATTAGTACCACAAACGTATCATATACATTGACTCCCCAATAAACCATTAGAAACTTGGTAATTCTGAGAGAAAAGGGCTCAGGAAGAAATTTTGTCCAGAGAGGGAAGTGGATGGGCACCCACCAATGTTGTATGAACTATAAATTCAAGACCTTAATGCACGGACCTATTATCATGTCCTGCATGTAGCAATTACTCCATTGGGCGGGACGACACTTTACAAGTATATTAGATACCAAGATGTAGGTCATGAAAAATATTTTAGAAGAATGGGAATAATTACTGGGTGGAGGAGGTAGACAATAAGAAGTCACGACATCTGGATCTAAGTTGCACAGAATGCCCACAAACAGTTGCAACGATTAAACCGTTGAGTCTTAACATAACAAACAGTTTCCACGGTTGGATTTTCTCTCATATGGAAAGAGAAAACTCAAGCTAAGTAGAAATTAAGCCGAGACATATGAAAATACAGAATGTATATATTTAATCTTCAACCTGAATACGACAAGTTTTCAGTATAACCTTGTCTAATTAGAACGCCAACATACAGTCATCATCGTAACATACATTCGTTCATGTTCTTTAACAACACACAAGTACAATCTTGAGAGGAAGAGACCAACAAATAGATGTGAGGTTTAGACCTTCATAAATGGTGATGAGAAATACTTGTCATTAATTGGGGACATTGGCCTGGATTCTAACCATCCTCTCATAAATGTACGCACGCAGTGTTGTTTTAGAAGAGTAAAGCAAGAAAATTTTTGTTATTAATTCAGAAAAAGTATGATGCATTACTGAATGTCTATTTTATGGTTTAATTTTTCATGTGTAAAAGCTTGTATCGATGTTTAGTGATGGAGATAGATATTTTAAGTGGTGGTAATAAATAAAAATTGTGTAAATTTACACAATATTTGTTCAATATACGAAATTGAAATTATTGTTTGTAATAACTTGCAGCGGTTTAATGTATGCACAAAGTTGTTCTATTGAAATGTTATTAATGAGAAAAATATTATATTATACAGAAGTATATATAGTTTACGCTGGCCTAATTGTTAGAGCGTGCGGCTTTCATTCCGAAGGTCGCGGGTCCAAACCTCGGCATGTACCGATGACTTAATATTTAAGTTATGTACATTTGTGAACTTTAGTTACAACAGCGAGATGCAAACGGTGAAGGAGAACATCGCGAGGAAACCCGCACACTGATATCATCTTTGTGTGTGTGTGTGGTGGCCCCAATTTTACCCCCCTGTTAAATGGGACCTAATCTGACCACATCTGGCGAAATGTGGGTGTTTATTCACCTCTGCCTACCCCTAATGGGAAAAAAGCGTAACAATATAAAAAAAAAAAATACTTTAGAAAGTACTGTTTCAAAAAGTAGTGTTAAGAAGCCTTATGATGAATAATATAGTCAAAAGCTTATTGTGCGAGAAACATATGTGAGAGTTCAACCGATACAATGTTTCACTTATATATAATATGTACTTATAAGTTTAAGAACTTGCAATATGAATGACAGCATTTATTGTAAAGCCAGTAATTGTCTGTCAAAGTAAACAAAGTGTACAAATAATATACTTCAAATAGAACATTCAAGTTTAATTAGTTCAGTTTTAATTATGAGCAGCAATTATTTGTGTTAAAATGAATATTTTAAATCACTCATTGTTTTTAGACAATATTCTGATTGTCCTAAAAATTACTCTTCCATTTTACATTAACCTATTACAGTAACACGTATACGCCCCTGTATGAATATTTAAATACACTGTTATGGATCAAACTGGAAATGTTAGAATCTATTCAATTTTGCTGCTTTAATAGGACTGAAGATAGCCGGGCATGCACATCAAAAATGTTTTTTTTATCACTTGTATATTTTTATACAGGGTTTGGATCCCGAATCTTTCGACCCTTAACAGTCAAAGCTTAACCAGTTTCAAATCCCCACATCACCCAATTTGAACTTAATGTGGGACATAAAATCTAATTGGGGATTTCCATGTAATATGACCTGTATGGCATTTACTGAAGCTGTGCCTCGGAAACTGATACGAATTCCGGTGGATGTAACCATTATCGATATTCCACGATAACATAATTGGAACAGCGCCATTGTATGAAACAGGTCAATGTATAGTGAGTTACCTGTTAATGTATAACATATGTGCTCTAATAAAACTGACACAACACTACAATGTCGAAAGTGAATCTTACAGGGGTGTAGTTAGGGGAGGCTGTGACGTCATGCGCGCGCCTGCGATGAACCCGAGTGACCTAGTTACGGCACTTGCGACATCGCTGCACGCGAACGTAGCTCACTAAAATGTCAACAGCCGACACTCAACTCGGTATTGACCAACGCTGGCCTACAAACACCGACCGTATTGCCAAAACCCTTATCCGTAACACCTACAATCATCAATTTCGACACACGACCACTGAACAAATTATTAAAACCTAAATATTGCTCGGCGACAAATATTACATTTTGGTAATAGAACTTTAACACACTGACCAGCAGTTATAAGCATCACTGTGAAATCCTTTCTTTAATTTTCTGATTGTTCACACAAACATATCAAAGCACCGTCATGGACCGCCATTAGTATTAAATCACGTCACTTGAAACTAAATCACAAATTATTGCACATTTCCACTGCTCCGTCTTCGGTGAAACTAATTGATGGTATTGAATAATTATAATTTTACATAAATAAGTCACAACAAAAACCTCTTCAAGTGATGAAGAGAAAAAACAGAAACGAATCCAACCCCGTTACACTTCCCCGTTGGGTCGCGATTCTAACACTGCTGCCAACTGCGTAAGATAATAAATAAATACTAATCTTGCCAATACTATGAAAAACTCCATTCGGATACATATTCTGCTTTATAAAATTCAAGTTTCACTGTAATTAAATTTATGTCGTGAAAACGTTCTGCTGTTGATTAAAAAATATCGATTACTATACATGCATCTAAAAATATGTACCCTATTTTATTATATAACTGTAGAGAGATAATTTTATTTAATAAAGTGATCAGCTCGATCATCGAATTAACTTACCTTGCGGTATACTACCGAAAAACAGACCTGCGTTTTAAATTGTTGTTGCATGCAATTTTACATTGTAACGAAATAATTGTAGAAATATTTTTTTTAACCAGAATGAAGATAGAAGTTGAAAACAGGTCAGAAAATCTAGGTTTCCTAGCAATGAAATGACTAAAACATTGCAATCCGCGTCATGCAATATAATAGTGATAGAAATATTATTTATCTAGACGAGTCTTAAAAATGAATGATTGGTGGTAAATAAATTTTTATGTTGTTCGAATAATTCAAGATGACACAAGAATTCGTGTTCGTTACCATCGCCCAGCTGTCAAAGTGACTTGACACTGGCAGTCGGCAGAGTTTGCAATAAATGGCAAATTAAGAATTAATCGTATTCAAAGGAAGGAAGGTGGTTTTATATTTTGTTTTCATGTAAACTCCGTGCACTGATGCCAAAGTGACAGCGGGGTAATGCCTCGAGTGAATCTCAAAATTTGTAGTCGTAAAGTTTTCGTCAATTATGTCTGAAATAACAAAACTGTTTGAAATGATGCTTTAACGAACGCAAATGTAAGTAAACATTGAGACTCCTTTAAGAGAGTTTCCTTTTAAATTCGTCAATGACACAGTTTAAGTCTAATATATACTTCTTACCATTATTACACATTTATCATTATGTACAGGACCTACGTTTATATTTTATTTAAATTAGGAGAAACTTGCGAAAATTATATTCATAATTCATCTAGTACACGGCTGTAATTAGATCTGTTTTCATATTATTATGAAATAAAAAAAAAGTATTTGTATTCATATTATATGTATTTATTATAATATTCCAATTTTGGTGGTTATTTATTTCCCTACAAACTGGTGAAATTTATTTGCTTGTATAAAAGCTAATGAATTTTTAAATTTAAAATATTGTTTGGTAAAAAAAGTGGAATACCCTTGCTAGTTTTATGTTCTTTTGTCTTGTGTTCAAATCTTTTAACATAGTGTAAATTTCTAGAATATTCACTTCATTACGGTTAAAAATTTATGAAAGCAATAGCACTAAATATTCTTATTTTTTTTATTTGATGATAGTTTATGGTAATTATATGTAGTTGATTATGATCTTTTCTATAAATAATGATAAAATGAGGAAATCCTCACTTTAGTTTTTTCACTTTGAAACCATCTACATAGATGTCTGGTCTATTATGATCTGTTATCACTTCAATGGGTAGATTGTTGTTTATTAATGCAATCACATGCCTAATATGTCAATTAGAGCCACTGTGAGTGTTTAAGACTATTAAAATCTGGATTTTGTATTTTTCCAACTAAAAAATAGTAATTTTTTTATAAACTATGTTTCAGATAATTTTCTGCTTCTTAAAGTACCTCTCCTACTCGTGAAGGTTGGCAATCAGGGTAATACAGTCCTTTCTGTCTCTGCTTCGGCGGAACAATTCAGATTCTTCAGATATGCCAGTCCATTCCCTGATATTCCTCAACCATGACTTTTTCCTTCTTTCCACCTTTCGTTTGCCATAAACTTATTATCATTTTGATTCCCCCCCAAAAAAAGAACTGTTGTTAGAATATCCTGTGATGTTTGTACTTATAACTTAGAAGTACTATAAAATTCCATTTTATTGTTATTAACAAAATAAATTTACACAAATGTATGATTACATGGTAAATGTCTTGGTATTACTCATGGGACCCAAACTAACCTCAACTGCTTCTGGTGCACTCTGCTACTCAACAAATGATGCCCTGGCTCCCTCCCATCAACCCTCATTGGGCCAGTGTGGTGGGAAATGGCCCATATCCCCCCATATCTTCTTCTTAGTCTGTATCAGTCTTGACAGAGTGGTCATGATCACTAAATGAACCCCCACAAATGTGGAGATCTTTGAGGAAGGCCTATGTCCAGCAGTGGATGTCTCTTGGGTGATGGGAGGCCATGATAAATGAATGTGTATAATTAAGACATTAAGATATTGTTACAGATTTATTGACAATATGGATGAAACACCCAGCACACCCCCACTCCCTTCTCGTCAGAGTAGTGGCAGTAGCTGGCACAGGGAGTTTGCTAACAGTCCTTCGCTTCTCGACCCGCCGTCACCGTATGACCCTTCCTCGTCGTGGAATGATAGCGATCGTAATTCTGACCTCACTGACACAGGGCTCATGCCAGATGTTCAGCCAGTCAACGAGAGTAGCAATGATTCTGAAGTAACAGTATCTTATGACTTAGAAAGCAACCGTTTGAACACACTGCTCTGGAGTGCCCCTTCTTTGGCCGAGATTAACGATGACAACTCCGACTCAACGCGGCCACAGACCTCTCAATCGGAGGACACGCCGAACGTTGTCAATGAGGAATCCAATAGTTTGATGTCTCTGCCAGAGATCAAGAAAGATAATGAGTTGGATGGACCACCAGCAAAAGTACGCAGACTCTCCTCGCCGAAACCCAACGATGACGTGGACGGTGAAACTTGTCCAATATGCCTGGAGTCCTGGGGAAATTCGGGAGAGCATAGACTGGTCGCATTGAAGTGTGGCCACTTGTTCGGTGCGCAGTGCGTCGAGCGGTGGCTAAAGGCGCAGAACTCCCGGGACCGAACCTGTCCGACCTGTAAGAGCAAAGCGGCGCTCAAAGATATCAGATACATATACGCTAAACGCCTAGTGTCGGTAGATACGTCGCAAATCACAGCATTGCAGAAACAAGTGGAGTTGCTCCAATCGGAGAAGAGCAGGGTCGAGTTGGAGCTACAAAAGTGCAAGATAGCTCACCGCGCATGCGTGCTCCAGTTGGAAGTTGTGAGGAGTACGCTAATGAAGTCTCAGGTTACGAAAGAGCAACCCGCGAGGAGGAATTGGCGATTTGCTCTGGAGAAGAATTTGGAAATATGCAAAGATGGCGGGTGTCGCGTTTTGACGTACAATTGTAGGACTTACGAGCTTTATGTGTCTCAGAAGAGCGTCAGCTTCTTGTTTCCAGGATATGGGATCCGTAAAGTGAGCTGTGTGGATTACAAGTTGGGTCAGTTCGTGCACTTGCACCCGAAGCCGATCCGGGACATAACGTACTCGCAGCCAAGGGATCTGCTGCTGAGCGTCGGGCTCGACAGCTCAGCGAGGATCGTCGAGAGGGGGACCCCCAGCTTGACTATCCAATGCGGGATGCCCCTGTGGTCCTGTTCGTGGGACAACCTGCGCAGTAACGAATTCTACGTGGGAGGAGTTGGCGGGGTCATCCATCAGTACGATGTGCGCAATCCGAATATGTACATACAGAGACTATCAGCCCCCGGGGACATGTCCCCGGTGGTGTCGCTGTGTTCCACCGAATTTGGTTTGCTCTCTTGTCAGCTCAACTCGTGCTGGCTCTGGGTGGCGAACATGCGGCAGTGGGAGCCGAAGCCGCTGCCGGTGGAGGGTCCCTTCATGTCTCTGTCGTACGACAGCGAGTCGCACAGGGCGCTGGTGTCGTGCAGGCCGGGCGTCGGCGGGTCGGAGCGGTCGCGGCTGGCGCTATGCAAGTTGAAGGCAAGTGTGCCCAGCGGGGAGGTGCTGTTCGAAGCGGAACAGTGCTTCGCGGGCTCGGCGCGCTCCACGCTGATGTCGCGGGCCACGTGGGTGCGGACGGCGGGCGCGACCGGTGCGGCCGGTGCGCCGGGCGCGGCGTGGGTGGCCGCGCACTCGGAGAGTGAGTCCGCGCTGCACCTGCACGGGCTGGAGGGCGCGCGCAGCGTGTCGCTGCCGGCCGCCGAGCCCGCGCTCGACGTCGCCGCGGTGCACCTCAACGGCGACACGCTGCTGGCGGCGCTCTCCGACTCGCGCCTGCGGATATACAAGGCGCTCGCCACCGGCTCCTGATACTGAGCCCCACCTCGACACCTCGCTCGCTACTCGTCGTGTGCCTGTGCCATTGCGTGTGCGTATGTGCGTGTGCGTGCGACTGTAAATATAGTTAAACTATTGTACTTTGTTAAATGTTTTGTTAGTCCGTTGAAAACATTGTTAAATGCCATGTAGATTGTTTAAGGTAAAAAAAAAAAAATGTTGGCGGAAGTCGCGTTTCGGTGAACGATGGCTGCCTCAATTTTAAGAAAAAATGTTATTTATAGAAAAATACCTCTTAACCTAATCTCTGAGACTTAATATTGTACTTACGAATTTCCAACAGCCTGTGCCCTGCACGCGCTGCAGACGCTCAACTCGGAGGCGACGTGATTACCACCACACCTTTGTACAAAAGATGCTTTGACTAATTTGTTGAAATGTAGACTGACATACTACACAAACAAACCCTTGCACTCCATGTTTACACAATGCCCTCATGATGTCTTCAAAGGAACCTCATATTTAAGGAGTTGGTACGATTTCCTGAAGTGTTGCCCCTCGCGGTCACATTTGGATGTGGTGTACAATCTGCGTTATCCACGTTTGTGATGTAACGAACGGTTGTGTGTAACGCGTGTGTTGCTCGATGTCGCGTGGAGTTTCGCAGCGGCGACGCACCGGCAGCCCGCACGACCTGGACGCAGCCTGTCCGCGTGCCGCCGGCTCAAGTAACGGCGATGCATTTATTTTGTAATTTAATTTGTGATATTCTTAATGTTTTATTGTTTTCGTACGACAAATAGTGTGTCCTTTTGGCGTCTTTATAAATATTTTCAATTCTAACAATGCTTAATGGCTTTTTGTTTTAATTTATTCTGATCATTTGCTCATACATATATATCACGCCTCGTTTCCAGTGGGGTAGGCAGAGACCATCTCTCTCCACCTGCTACGATCCTGGCACACCTCTCTCGCTTCCTCCATAAGCGCATTTCTTCATGCACGCTCGTCGGTTGCGAGTGCTTTTGACCCGGCCTTTCTTTAGGACATCTCCGATTTGATCGGAACATGTCCGCCTAGGTCGACCTGAACCGAGTTTTCCAATCATTCTTACCTTGTATATTCCTTTCGTTAATCTTCTTTCATCCACTCTTTCGACATGGCCGAACCATCTAAGCATCCCTTTCTCTATTCTTGTCACTACATCTTCAACCACGCCGCACCGCTTCTTTATCACACTGTTCCTCACTTTGTCCATCCGTTTCACTCCAGTTATACTTCTCAGGCTTCTCTTCTCCACGGCATTAATCCTACTTTCATGCTTCTTCTGCCATACCCAACATTCACTACCATACATCAGTGTGGGGACCAACACGCCTCTATGCACAGCCAGTCGTGCTCTTTGTGATACGTTCCGGCTATTCATAAAGTTATGAAGTGCCCCATTGACTTGATTCCCTTTTAGAACTCTTCTTTCAATATCACCATCACACTTGCCATCTCTCGTAAACTGTGAACCTAGATATACAAATTCTTTCAATTGTTCCAATTTTTGTCCCTCAATCATAATGTCACAGTTTGTCATACATTCTTCTCTTTCAAAAACCGTTACTTTCGTCTTGCTTACATTCACTTTCATTCCTTTGCTTGTTAAAGCTCCATGCACCATGTCAACCATCGCTTGCAACTCGCTCTCCGATGATGATAATATCATTATATTCATTTATATCATTTGCTCACCTCATTGGATTAATTGTTACTTCACCATCAAAACAATAATATCGGTAAAGGAACCAGATCAAAAATAGCACAAGTCCCTAATTTGCAATGAACCACCGCTTGACCCTCAATTTTAAATCGTGTTAAATGACAATTAGGCCGTGGGTAGTAGTGGGTCGCGGTCGTCTGAGATACCCTGACAACCGCGATGCTGTTATGGTGGCAGGTTAACATTGTAAAGGTGACAACTAACCAGACTGATTTGTAAAAAGAAATCCACCAAACAAACTACACAAGCTGTAGTCCCGAAACCGAATCGAATACCGCTGTACTACAAAAACGAAAGAATATGAAACTTTAGTCTTTTTCTGTGTTCTAATAGCGCACCTATAGATACCACCGCAGCTTGTTCTTATGCCGTTAAACTTTACTATGCCCTAGTCTAGAAACGCTGCAAACAAGAGAAGGCTAAACGCAAGTGATGGTTGGAATCTTATCGTGAATACGTTAAAGATGATGATTATGCGTTGTTCGTTCTCAAACTACACTTGAATGTGATCTTTCTTACTCATAAAAAACTTTATTATGATCTGTTGAGTGAAATATAAAAGGAAAGACGAAACGTTTACTTCTACTTATTGTTTTTGATTTAAATTTGGAAACACATTTTTTAACATTAATAGCGAGTGGCAACACTGACGGCCTTCATGTGTGTGTCGTTTGTCAAGTAATATATGAAATTTTGTAAACAGTGAAAATATTTACGATTACGCTATAATTTCAATTATATATTATATTCTAGTAACTGATTGTTAACATATCACACCTAGGCGGTTGTTCCAACTTAAGTTTGTTGGAGGGAGAAGGTAAATAAGAGATTTATCGGCACATTCCGTAACATGTGCGCGGCGCGCCCATGAAGTCATCGCTTTGACCACTTCTTTACCGTAAACAGAAAGAACACCTAAAAAACACATTTGTTCATGGTGAAATACAAATCAATAAATTTTCTCCAATTGCGCTATTGTCTTATCGTAACAGAAAAACAAATGAATTTTATGTTCTGAAATATCATAATTCTTAATTGTCACCTAAAATTAGAAAGTAAATTGCAGTAAAATTTCTGGAGAAGACTTTGTTTGGTATTGAAATAAAAAAAAAGTAGTATTAATAAATTATTCTCATTTTGTCGAATAGATAAGTTTTTTTCTCAGAAGCACCTTGCTTATTCATCGGCAGAGACAGTTCTGTTACCGCAAAAACTAATATATAATGATTTAACAGTTACAGTACCAAGAGATAAGATGGAGCAAGTATTGCAGCATGTAGCACAGACTGTGGAGAAGCAACTTGATAATGAAATAGAGAGGTTAGTTGTAATTTTTTGTTGCGATAAGAGTCCATTACTTTCCATTTCATATGTTTTTCTCATTCTCATTCTTAGAGTGATTGGATTCATCATTGAAAATAATAAGAATGAAGAGCTACCAATGACCCATGAAGACTATCACCGGCACCCAAGAAATTAACATTTAATACTTCATTATCAGTCAATGGGAGGTAGTTTTAACAAACTGATTTGAATGAAACTGCTGTAAATTATTACAGTATTCTATTTAGATGTTATAAATGAAATGGTTGTAGATTTACAAATATATATAATGACAATGAGTTGTTTGTTTAACAATCACATAAAAACTAAGTGAATGATTTGCAGGATATTAGGCTAGTTTTTGAACTTCATAGATTTTTCATTTTATTTATATTGTTGCATAGAAAGACATTTCCGGTTGTGGTAACTCTCAAGGAATATTTCAGACAAACTTCAAGTCGAATTTTTTATTACAACCGCCAATTGGCCAGGGAACAGTTAGTGCATATATAAAAGTACAACATTGTACTTGGCAATTTCGTTTATTAAGTGATATTATCACATCTAATATACTATAAGATGGGGAAGAAAATAACTCATACTTGTGCTGTTTACAGGCTTGATGCCCTGGACAGCGGTGACCTGGAATCCATCAGGCAGCAACGCATTGCAGAGATGAAGAAGCGAGCTAAGCAGAAACAAGATTGGATAGCGAATGTATGCTCAATGAGATGTTATTTATCTGTGAATGTTATTGCTGAAAGGGAAGAACAAAACCATATTCCATTCCCTTATCAGCCGATAGAAGTTCACTTCTGGACTTAGGCCTCACAGAGAATATCTCCACGTCGATCGATCTTGCGCTGCCCGCAACCTTCTTCTGATCGGTGGACCATCTGGTGGGGTTCTGCCAAATCCATACTAATAAATAAAATTCTCTGGATATCACCACAGTCTTCAATTTTGTTCCAGAGTGAGGCAATGAAAATGTTAAAATAAGCAGATCATGTCTCCTTCCCTCCTGGCAATAATTTGCATTTGTGGTATAATAACTACATTTAGGAAAAAGTGTAATATCATTAGTATTTATGGTACCTACCTCACGCACCGCTGCCTCTCGCCAGGGCCATGGCGAGTACACAGAGATAGACAGCGAGAAGGAGTTCTTTGGGGTGTGCAATAAGAGCGAGAATGTGGTATGCCATTTTTACCGCTCAGACACCCCACGCTGCCGCATCGTGGACATGCACCTCAAGACTATTTCAAAGAAGCATGTGGAGACCCGGTTCGTGAAACTTGATGTGGAAAGAGCTCCTTTCCTCACAGGTGAGTAGGCTGATTGATTATGTAATACATTACATAACAGCAAATTATCAGCTATGATACTGCTAATGATTATGATGAGGAAAGAGTTTTGTTGTCCTCAGGCCGTCTCAAGATCCGCATGTTGCCGACCATAGCACTAGTGAAGGAAAACAAGACAAAAGATTTCATTGTTGGTTTCACTGACCTCGGCAACTGTGATGACTTCTCAACAGAGGTTCTCGAGTGGAGGATAGCTAGGTGAGTGACAATATTCCTGTATAGCCTCAAGGAATATTTCTTCATGATGAAGTAAGATGGGAAGGACGACAATGCTACGACGGCGGTGGCTATGCTCTATTGATTGTCGGGTTGCCTTACAGAGCGGAAGTGATAGAGTACTCCGGGGACCTGTCCGTTCCGCCAGCAGAGGCCAGGAAGCAGCGCGCCCTGACCATACAGAGCAAGAAGACGATACGGGGACGAAAAGACAGCGATTCCGACCTGGAACTTAGCGATTGATAGTTTAAATTATATTCCATAATCTTACCCTTTGAAATTCAATATAGAAAAATTACTAAATTGGTACAAAATTTCTAAATTTGGTAACACTATTTATTTGTAAGAAAATGTAATAAATAAATACTGTGTTGAAAGTCTGCGTTAGAGATCTATTTATTACTTTTATTGTAAGACACACTCGGCGGTGTTGTCCATGTTGTGCGTGTACGTTACCGACGGGCATGGCGGAACATTTGTTTGAAATATTGAACAATAAAGAAAGTCTTTTGTTATTCCTTCGCGAGCTTCAGCGCTGCGCACGGATATTTTGCTAGCATTTTAAAATATTCTCGTTTATTTATTTTATATAACAATATAAATTTATTATGTATTAAATGCTAATATTCTCGTAATTTTGCAATAAAATATTTAATCTCCGACAGTTGTAAACTTATTACATCCTTGTGTGATTGTAGTTATATACTCAGAGCGACAATACATTGTTATATCCCCTTGTTGCGACGCGTTAGACGATGTGTGAATGTTTTGATTATGGCGCAGTGTTATGAGCTGACGTGACGCGTAACGAAAATGAGTTTTTTTTAAAAATATCGACACCAACCGAAGTGATCGTGCACCACGGAAATATACTTTTTCTTCGACACGACGGCAACAGATACTTATCTGCCTTAGCAGTTTTCTACACATAAGTCGCCCTAAAACAAAACTGGAACGCGTAACCACCGCAACGTTTCGCTTATTAGTTTATATTCCCGTTGCCCCATGAGAAGACCTTGAAATGCTTTTGAAATTAAATATTAAAATAATAATTATTTAATAAGCTTTATAAAATATAAAAATATTCGAAATTATACATTCCATTTTAAAATTTATTTAAGATATTGAGGCATAATTATTATATTTACTTTTGACACACTCGGTGGTGTGGGGGGGGGTGTTGGTGGCACTGTATAACTAGTGTGCAGGTGACAGATGTCACGCGTGTACATATAATGCTCGTTTAGTCTGTGGGCCGGCCAGTCCGCCGCAGCCTCCGAGTGGTGTGCGTGCGTGGCCGTCCCGCTGCCCGTGGTGATACGTACGCGCACGACTGTGGCGAAACTATTGCGCCGCGACCCGCCGGCCACCACTCGGCGGCCGTGCTGCCCGACACCACGGGGGTGCAACGTTTAGATCAGAAATTCCAGTTATAAATTGAAAAAGTTCATTCGACATTTAAATAAACACAGTATCGAGTAAGTTGAGCAAAAATTGTTATGTTTGATCCAATGGCAGCGTCTAAATATAGACACGGGTGTGTAGATGTGCTCTAGAATGTTTAGCCCTAGGAGGGTCCGTCCAAGGTTGCGGCCTAGACTTTGGACTACGCACTAACAACACAATTCGTTTGATTGCGAGATAACCCCATTGAGATATTTTGACAAAAAAACTAATCGGCGTCGACAAACGGAATTTAAAGTTGTATTATTTAAATTAATTATGTGAACATTTTTAATATTAACACTTCGTCAAACAATAGTCCATACATCATGACAACGATACATAACCAAAGGTTATTTGTTTTTAATGTGCTTGATACAAGTTTTTATTGATACATCACATATTAAAACAATTCTTTGGTTTAGACAGCTAGGGAGGGACGATTTGTGTAAGTATCCTTTTATGATCCTAACTTTGTTACTTGTAACGCAGAGTTTTATGGTTGTGTTGTTGCAAATAAATGAGTCATTCTCTGATAGATAAGAAAATATGAATTTATTGGAACTCTGTTTTTTCTGAATAGCCTGCTTCACTTGGCTGATGGTGCAGTGAGTGGTATGTTTCATTGTTTTATATATGTTGCAAACTTCTCTTTTCAAGTTCATGATCAGTGGACAGAAATGCTTGCATCAGAAAGCTGATATTGTCAGGGATATATTCAAGACTGATACAATATTGTAGTATTTACAAAGAAATGACTTCCATGAGCTCTACGCTACTAATGCATATAAATTCAATTTTTGTTATTGTTAGCTACTCGGTGTATTGCGAAGGTATAAAATGACTGTAGGTATTATCCAGCGTAGTGGACATGTTGCCATTGACTGACTGTACTTACAGAGCACGAGCCTGTTAGAGAATGAACTATAATAATTTCTGATTGTGAATTGAAACCTGTTTTTATTCATCAGTCGGTTCTCTGCTGAACAAAGTCGAGTCAATTTGTTATCACTGTGTGCAGACATTTGAAGTGGTTTAACAAATATTTAAATAAACAATAGTATCTAGTAGTTGTTATATCTCGCTTCACATTAACTTAATATGTTTACTTTGACTACAAAATATGTGCAAAATAAAAAAAATCATTATGTAAATTGTTTGAATCATTGTAATGTTGCTTGAACTGTTTGTGTGAATATTGAAAACAATTAATTCACTCGGGATTGTTCTTCGCATAACACCAAGTCATTGAGTTTGAAAGTGAACGATGACTGCACGATTACTTATCGCAAATGAAACTCATTACACAAATCATTTCATTCAGTTTGAATGTGAAGATGTTGGTAATGGTGACAGCTGCAGGGGAAGCATCTCCAATCAAATGTTTAAATTAATAATTTCACCCTTGTTATACAATTCCCATAGAACTGTCTCGCAACGGATCTGTTCTGGTCCTGAACCAACAGTTTGTTACAATCAAGTATGTAAGAACTGGTTGACATGACTGCGGGTAACAGGCGAGAGCAGCTCGGAGATCACAGCACTGGTCACTGCAACTGGGAAATAAAAAGTAATGATTACATGAAGATTGATCATTGCTGCAGAAATGAGATGTTAAGTTTTGTATCCCACTAATATCATCAACGGCCACTGGTCCTTCGAACCGGATAACTGTAATGTTTCCGCACTGTTGTACGGAGCTCACCGTGTGGCAGCTGCTGGCGTTGCACCACATCAAGTCGTTCGGGACTTAGTCCAACCTCGCGGCAATCCAAGCTTCCGAGTGTTGGCTGCAGGTTGGCTACATTCTCCATCGGGGCTGACTGGATGCGGGCTCCGGAACCCGTCCAGCGTCGCTGGTTGGGAGTAACTGTTCCTGTCTCAATCCTTTTCAAATGTAGGATACGTTTGTTGCAGTTGCTCGTTCGCCGGGAATGTGAAGTGGTGGTGGTGGTGGTGATGGGGGCGGTGCCGTGGCCGTGGGGGAGCCGCGGAGCTCCGCCTTCCTCGAGGACCGGGCGCACGCGAGACGTGAGTACTTGCGCGGGCCGCTGGGAGGTTTCTCTCTAATTCGAACCCTGACGAGAGACGACTAGACGCGGATTCGGTTTTCGATCAGACCGAACTTCCGGCGAGGAAACATGTCGTGCCCCAAGGGCAACGGTGCGAGTCCCAGCAGTGGGAATATTGTTATGACATTAATCTAACGAGTTTCTTTCAAATCTATGAGCGGTCCGTGGTGTGCGGATGCGAGAAGCTCTGGACCAGCATCTGGCGGCAGACATTAGGCGAGACCTGTGGCCAGCAGTGGGGTTCCTGATTCTGTAACGGCTCGTGCTCTGATAAACGCGATGCGAGCGCGCCTCACCATCAGGTCACCAGGGCGCGTGACTTTTCCTAGATTTATTTCGAGTGCAGTGCTTTTGATACAACCGGAAGTGTCGCGCCGGCGGGGTGTCGTCGGGGTGTCGTCGGGGTGTCGCCGGGGTGCCGGCGGGGCGTGAGTTAATCAGCTAACGACTTTGGTAGTTTGGTCCGGGGGGAAGGTCGCGTCACTAAGGACAACTTGCAACTTCCTGTTGTGAGTTTCTTTTCACGACAGTTTACTTTGTTTTGTTCAGTGAAAGGAACACTATTTGTAAGCACACCCCCACACCTATGCCAACCCTCACCCCCACTTGACGAGAGACCGGGTCGTTCAGGTAGAATATTTACATGGCGCGAATGCCGTCGGTGTGCACAACCGGAAGTTCCAGTGGTTGAGTTGTTGCTCCCCCCCGCAGAGGTCCCCCGGCAGCTGACCGGCGGGTGGCTGCTGGTGACGTCGCTGGCGGCGGGCGCGGTGGCCGGCGCCGTCGCGAAGACCGTCATCGCGCCCCTCGACCGCGCCAAGATCAGGTTCCAGACCAGGTGAGTGCGCGGGAGCGGTGCGATCTGTGGCGCTGCGCCACCTCGACGGGCGCCACCATCAGCACGGGACTTGACATCTTGTGTCTCAAGCGGCGAGCGCAATATGCTGTAGTGTATGTCATCCTAAGGCAGACGTAACACTTAACTGGTGGTGAGCGTCCCGCTCGGTCGCGCGGCCTCGCGGGGACAGGGACAGGGACAGGACAGGAGGTGCAGCGCCCGCAGAGCCGTCCGGCGCTGGTGCTGGTGCCGCTGTGACGTGGTGCATGTTTGGTTGCAGCGACACCCCGTACTCGACGCGCGCCGCCGCGCAGTTCCTGGCGAGCAGCGCGCGCAGCGAGGGCCTGCTCGCGCTGTGGCGCGGCAACAGCGCGACCATGGCGCGCATCGTGCCCTACGCGGCGATGCAGTTCGCGGCGCACGAGCAGTGGAAGAAGCTGCTCGGCGTGGACACGCCGGCGGCGGCGCAGTGAGTGCGGCGCCCCCACGACAACACCATCACAACACGACACCATCGCCTCGCCCACGCACGTTCATTATTCAACAAAGCGATACAACTGTCACGTTCACCTGCTGGTGAGCGATGCGGCTCAACTCATACGATACCAGTTGGGATCATGCACACCGCGTCAGAATGAAAAAAAAAACATGTCAAACTACCTCAATAATTTCATTAGCTACAGCGCCCTACAAACCGGATCACAGCAATGTCCGCACAGCACCGCGTGCCGGCTGCAACACGCGCTGCGGCGGTACGTAGACGGTCTCTAACAGAGACACTACCACCAGCGATAGCTAATGGTCCTTCAAACCGAATTACATATATAATACGGTCTACTCTTCATGACCCGCATATGGATCTAGATGTTTGTGCGCGGAGTCTGCTGGCTCGGTGCACGAGGGGCTGAGTCGGTGCGGCGACACAAACTACACACGCACACACACGCACGCGCACGCACACAAAACAGAGAGGAGTCGGTTTTTTTTTATTTAGCGCACGGCGAAGCGGAACCGGACCAGCCCGCAACGATTAAAGTTTCGGCGCGTAACAAACACCTCATTAGAGGCTAATTAGTGGCGGAAACATTAATGTTTTTGTTGAACCGTCTCAAGATCATCATTACAAGGACCAGTAGCCATGTTGCCATGTAAACCTGTACCTGTACTTCCGGCGGATGCGGCAGAACCCGATCAGAGCACGGTCACGGTGACAGCTTCGCAGCTGGTAGGTCCCCTTTGCGGGACATCGTCTAGATACCACCGAGCCTCTAAACAGTAGCGCGCGAACACCAATGTTATCCGGCTCGAAGGACCGGTAGCGGTTAGTGAAATGAGTTTGTGTGTATCATCCTCACTACCGCCACGTTATGTAGCACGCGTATCACTTACCGTCGCGTGAACCTCTCGAACAGGTCGCCATGGCGGCGCGCCTCCGTGCTGCGATATCACAAAGTGGTAATCGTAGTGAACGGGCCACACAATGTTTCCCACTGCTGGACAAGATGTCCTTCACCTGAGGGCCGCCACAAGCAAAGTAAACCGCAAGTCATCCCTGACGCCGTCCGCCTGCTAGCTACTAGTGTATGTGTGCGTGTGTGCGTGTGGCTTTGGTGTGGCCGTTGAGGGTTAGGTTAGGTTATGTTCCTATATTGGCACTGTACGGTGCGCCCGTATGGGTGGATAGGTGCGAGACCGCCAGGAACGGGCCCGTGTTGAAGAGAGCCCCACGTATCCTGGCGGTCCGGAGCCTGTCGGAGGCACCGCATGCGTCCCGGGACGGCGGTACGCTTCTCGCGGGCGATGCGCCTTGGCATCTACAGGCGCAGTCGCTCGCGGAAGTGTGCAATTCTTTTCCTGCGGGATGCCGGAGAGCGTCGGCCGGACCCGGCCACGGTCCGCCGGATCAGGCGCGTTGCCCATGACGCCCTGATCCGGCGGTGGAGACGGAGTTAGGTAACCCTGCCGCCGGCCGGGACACGGTGGAGGCCATCAGGCCCCACCTGTCCCGGCGGATGAGCTGGCGGTACGGGGCCTTGACGTTCCACCTGATGCAGGTGCTGACAGGCCATGGATGTTTCGGCAAGTACCTGCACCAGGTGGCTCGTAGAGAGATGACGCAAGAATGCGTCGAGTGTGGTGCGCCGATTGATACGGCGCACCACGCTCTGGCGGAGTGCCCGGCATGGGGGCCACAGCGCCACGCCCTCGTCGCGCAAGTCGGCAGTGACCTCTCGCTGCCGACTGTAATCGATCGTATGTTGAGCAGCGAGAGGTCTTGGAAGGCGGTGGCCTCCTTCTGCGGCGCAGTGATGCGTCAGAAGGAGGCCGCCGAGCGCACGAGGGAGGCCGACGCCGCTGCCGCACCTGCAGGCGGCGGCGGGCCGGCGGGAGAGCGCGGCGGCAGAACCACGCCGTCCGCTTCCTCCCGCCGTGAGCGACGGGCCCCTAGCCGGGCACGGTGAGCCTTCGGCCCTTTGGGCCTTTGTCGTGTTTCCCCTGGAGGTGCGTCCCCGGGGAGTCTTGGTTTTGTCCCCTCCCTCGTCGAAGTGGGGAGTCTGGAGGAGGCCGCCGCCCAGTTCCTTCACGGGAAGGCGGCGGCCGGGCGTGCGCTCCGTCTTGGGCGCGCGCGCGGTCGTCTATGGGGTCGGGGGCCCCAACCAACGCCACCAACGAAGGTGACAACCGTGGGGGGGTTTTCAGTGGATATTAATCTCCACACAACTCTGACTTCCCCCCGGAAGGCAGACTATCTCTTTGAGAATTCTTCCCCGAAAACAAGAAAAAGGTTTCTGTGTCTCTCTTTGTGTGCGCGTGCATGTGCGGAAGCTGTATACATATATACTGTTGAAGTGCATGAGGGTAGATAGGTAATGTGGTGGCGGAAGGCGGAAGGCGGAGCGGTGAGACCTGGTCGCGTAACGCTCGCGCTGTGTCGTGCGCAGGGAGCACCCGATGCGGCTGCTGGTGGTGGGCTCGCTGGCGGGCGTGACCTCGCAGAGCGCCACCTACCCGCTGGACCTGGCGCGCGCGCGCATGGCGGTCACGCCGCGCAGCGAGTACAGCACCCTGAGGGTCGTGTTCGTGAAGATCGCGAGGGAGGAGGGCGTCAGGACCCTCTACCGGTGAGCCGCTCATTTGTTACCCGAACGCTAAGAGTCACCACCAGCACTCACTTGTACCGTCCGACTGCTGCGCGAGTGCGGCGCTAGGCTTTGCCCAGCAGTGGACTAGCGCCAGTATACTCCAACCACTGCCGCGATGTGTTTCACACTGTAATAAGATACGAGTCGGGATCCGCCGGTGGTGCGGTGACCAGGCTGACGCTGACGCTGTGTGTGTGTGCAGGGGCTACCCGGCGACCGTCATGGGCGTGATCCCGTACGCGGGGGTCTCCTTCTTCACGTACGACTCCCTGAAGCGCTGGTACGCCGGTGAGTTGGCTAATCTATTCACAATAAACGAGTTGGTCCTCCGAGCCGGATGGTGCCGGCCGTATGTGGGACGTAGGTCCGCCAGGTATTCATTTGGACGGAACCCCGCAGAGTACCGGGGCGGCGCCGCCAGCGGGCTCAGCAACGTGGCGCTGGGCGGCGTGGCCGGCGCGCTGGCGCAGACCGCCTCCTACCCGCTGGACATCGTGCGCCGGCGCATGCAGACCGCGCGCCGCAACCCCGACAACACATACCCCTGCCCGACCATCGCGACCACCCTCTCACACATATACAGGTACGGAGACCGACTTGTCCACAGCCCACCACATCACCACTCCACCCCACCGCGCCGCTGCGCAGTGCTCTCCTTCAATTAGGCTGTGCGGTGCGAGGGGCGCGCGCGCTGGCGTCATGTGTGGGCGTGGGGTGGGCAGGCTCCCGTCAGCCCGCTCGTCACCAGCCGCGGGGGACACGATTGTGGGTGTTGTGTTGGTGGCGTTGGCGACGGGCTGATGCAGTGTCGGGTGAACGGAGTGGTGCGCGTGTGTCCGCAGGGTGGAGGGCTGGCGCGGCTTCTTCAAGGGGCTCAGCATGAACTGGATCAAGGGCCCGGTGGCGGTGGGGGTCTCGTTCGCGACCTACGACTACACCAAGGGCCTGTTCCGCGAGCTCGCGTTCGCGCTGCAGGCCACGTGAGCGCAGCCGCCCTACGCCGCCTCGACCCGCTTCCGGTGGTCGCGGTCGCGGCGGCCTCCGCGCCGTGCTTACTGCCGTCGAGTTACCCGATGGACGGGCTTAGTAATGTCTCAAACTCCACCGCACCGCACCGCACCGCACCGCTCGCCCGCCGGACGGTGGCGGACAGTGGCGGACGGCCGGAGACGGTGAGGGTTGGTGCACAGTTCAGCTCGCGCTCCGCCCGTCGCGCCACCGCCACCGCCACCGTCAGCGTGCTGCTGTCTAAATCCTGTGCGTGTGTAAGGCTCATTCGTTGCATCACTGTATATACCGGCGTGTCGCCGCGTGCGCCGCGTGTGTGCCGCGTGTGCCGCGTGCGCAGTATGCCGGATCTGATCAGTAGTACGAATGAATGTTACACGCGGCGCGGGGGTGCGCGTGCGCAGGTCGCAGCGCGTGATGTGTGGGATGTGGGGTGCGGCAGTGTCTGTTACGTTATTGGATGAGAATCATGCTAGGTGGGTGAGGCGTTGGTGGTGCTGGTGATGATGGAAGCGGTGTGTGTGTGTGTGTGGGTGTGTGTGTGTGTGTGTGTGTGTGTGGGGGTGGGGCAGGGTGCGCTCGCTGCAGGGCTTTGTGCAATTATTACAAGTTAAGGCTAAAAATTGTTTTGGTGATATGTTACTGTGTGGAGCGCGGCAGCCGGGCTGTGTGTGTGTGTGTGTATGCGTGTGTGTGGGTCACCAGCTCGAGCGCTCGCTCGCCCGGGGGCTGGGCTGGGCTGGGTTGGTCAGGTTGCCTGCACGAGCACAATGTGATGATTTTTATTATTCGTTATTTTGATCAATCTTATTTATAAATGAGAATATTTGTATAAAATTGTTTTTTTTTTTAATTATTTACCTCTGGCAGTGCACGCGTGCGTGTGTGTGTGTGCGTGTGTGCGCGTATCGGTAATCTCATCGCAAACGGACAATAATTAGATATACACACATATATGTATACATGTAACACGTAGCGTAAGGTTAACGCATACTGTTTGTAATTAAACGTTAATTATGGCGAGATCCTGTGCGCTGCTTCCGGTCACTTCCGGCGGCGCGGCGGCCAGCTGACACGATCATTCATTGGCGGTCAACGGCGGTGTTGAGTGCTGCCGCTGCCCAGCTGCGGGATACCGTGAGCTGATGTCGGTCGGCGGCGCAGCGGTGGACTCGTCATTGCCATGTAGCGGCGTGTCGTGCGAACATCTGTCACGTCACTGAATGCAAGGTGTGTCGGGGTTGATGGTCAGCACCCCCGCCGCCCGCGTCCGCCGGAAGTAGCTGGATGCGCACGCTGGTAATGCTCCTCGTTACGTGCGTCGTACGTACTAAGTGTTCGCGCCCGGCGGCGGGCCCACTCCGAGCCGGATCTGTTTGTTGTTTACCAAATATACACCCGTTGTTGACTTGTTGTTTCATTTGTTGACGAGGAGGCGGCTGGCAGCCAAACATCGCCCCGTCACAGTTCGAAGAGCGTTGCAGCTGAATGCGGTGCAGTGTGTGTGTCACCTTAACCGGCTGCGCTGCGCGGCCGCGACCTTTGCCGTCGGGCGAACGTCGCGGCGTGAGCACTAGCCGCGCCTCGGCACAGCAGCGGGGGAGCTGGTTCGATTCCAAGTCGAGGCTGACCGAGCGAGCCCTGCGCCGCCGCACTGTTCCCACTGCTGGGTCTCGCGGTTTTCTACTAACAGAGTCGCAGTCATCTATCTCGCTGGCCGGGTGTGTGTGTGCTGGTGGATGTATACCTACACACAACCTTATGGTAAACCTGCCGCCGTGAGCGCGCCGCTGCGGCTCGTCGGTCGGCGCGCGAGCGAGCGAGGTACACAGAGTGAGGGAGAGAGAGAGTGCGTCCTGTGGGAGCGGCCCTACGCTGCACGTGGGCCACGCCCCGCGCCCGCCCAGCGCACTCGCTAAACCTCCACAGCGTTTACTTACTAGCCAACACTTGTTATCGCGTGCTGATAGAGGGGCAGGAAGGTGGTCGTTGTGTACGAACTCCACTACTACCGTCGCCCGGCGGCTCGCGGGCCGGGGGTCGCGCCGCGGAGCGGAGCGACACGCGTTGCGGTAACCGCATTCAATGCCAATAAAGTAATTAATAAACTAAACTGTAGTTTTTGTATATTTAATTGTACACGAGCGCGATGCTATCGGCTCCACCTTGAGCACGTTCTACAGCATCGCGACCGGCGGCTGAATTAATGTCGTGATCCTCATCAGCATTGGCACCGTTGGACGTCCACTGCTGGACATAGGTCTCTCGTAGCGACGTCACAAAGCCTATGCCGCAGCTGAGCGGAATTTGATTAAGCGGTCAAAGGTTGAACCGATTTAAAAGTTATGAGGTGTTGCAGTGCAGGGGGCGAGGGTGACGGTTCTACGAACAGCCAACCGGCACGGGGAGTGTTTTGTCAAATTGGGTTTGATTGTGGGAGAAAAATAAATATTGTTTAATATATTTTTTATTTAATTAAGCGACGACACAAGCGGCACGTTGTCTGACGGTAAGCGAGCGACACGTCTGCCGACGTGACGCAGCGCCGGCCGGGCGCGTCGCCGCGTCGTCGCGTCACAGCGTCCTTTTTTGAAATAAATAAATCTTTATTTGCAAGGATATGGTTTATAATAAGATGTTCATATAGATACAGTTTCATATATTCTGCTTAAAAGCGTGCAAATGTTACAACTAGTGCCTGATGTTGCAATTAGCTATTGCAATTATACAGACGCGAGCTCGTTGCAGACACGCTGCTGCAATACCAACATTTAATACATTACCATACCAAATTATAATAAGTCGGGTATATAATTAGTTTTTAATATTTCTCCTCGTTAGATCTATAACGTGTTTTGGAAGTCTATTAAATAGAGATACCGCCGTACAGTGCGCATTACCACTGCAGAGCCGTATCCGCCATTTCGGTATGCGGAGTTTATTTGGACATCTAGAACTTTCGGTAGCTCTTTATTGCATATATAATAGAAGTATATTGTATTTCTAAACAACGGATTACAACTATCTAAGCGGTTGGCTCCGCATATGGCTCTGATGCATTTTTTTTGGGCACGAAATATATGAATAGAATCGACAGAGTTTCCCCATATCATTATACCATACTTGACTATGGAAGCTACGTGTCCGCGATATGCCAATAAGGCTGCATCTATGGACACCGTCTCTGCTATATTTCCGAGTACATATACAAATTTTTCCATTTTTAAACACAAACTATGCACGTGCTCTTCCAAGTACATTGTCGGTCTATAATTTTACCCAGAAACTTAGCGGAGTATACTTTTTCTATTAAAGTGTGATTAACTGATGTTCATAGAGTGACGCGTGCTATTGTGTGCTTGGAATTGCATTATTTTTGTCTTATTAGCATTGATTATCAAGTTTTTCCATTCTAACCATAGTATTGTCCTTTCTAAGGTCTTATTTACTTCAGATTCTTAGTCTACTATTTTATTATATTCTATGAGTATGGGAGTATCATCCGCAACTACTATACATTTGTGTTTTATTGCATTTATGATATCGTTTATGTAACTTAAAAAACGTAACGGGCCTAGTATTGAACCTTGCGGTACACCGTAAGCGTTATACAAGAAACAAGATCTATGAATTTTTGTGAATTTCCCTAAAGTTTCATAAGTTCCTTCAAACCAGAACAGAGCAATGTTCGCACAGTACTGTTTGTCGGCTACAATAGGTGCTGCAGCGGTACCTACCCGGATGGTCTCCGGTCACAGAGACCTACCACCAATATAGTATTTATATTTTGCCACCAGCAAGTAGTGCCACCGGATTATTTACTCTGAACAACTTCGCACATATACGGGGTTTGTATAAATATATATAATTTTAGAAAATGGCGGAAAAGTTTGAGCGGAATCACCGGAAACGCCCGCGAAATCCGGGTAGGTTGGCAATGTTACCTGCGTGTCAACCACCGCCGCAGCCAGCTGACACTCTCGGCTCGTGCTGGTCAAATTTAATGACAGTGCCGGAGCTCAGTGCGCAGGGAAACCGAAATGCGGCTCGAAGAAATGTATCCTGGCTGAAGGACGTCAGCGGTTTAATTGTAGCGCTTGTTCAGTTCGGAGTCGCGGCGGCGTGAGTCAGTGAGTGATTTAATTGATGGCAGCTGACATTCGGGAGGTGTGAAGAGGATTGCGTCGAGAGGACGGCAGGGGCAACACGGCGCAGCGGGACAGCGACGGGGCCCGCAGGTAGCCGCCGCGTGGTGACGTGACGAGGCAACTAGTTCGCGCCTGCGATAAATCCGATGTGTGTTTAGTTAATTTACAAATGGTGGGGGTTGCGGGTGGGGGTGGTGCAGGCGCCATTATTGTAATGGCTTCCCGTTAACACGTTCGTATCGTTTATTTTGTGTGCATTCAATATACTATTGATTAGTTAATGTTGTGACGCACCGCCCCGGCGCGCCACGCGACGCACGCGACGCACGCGGCGCACGCGACGCACGCGGACACGCGGACACGTGGCCCACGCACGCCGAGACGGCGGCTACTGTGCGTTGGGTGGTTGTTACGATTCACCAGCTCGGGACTAAAGCTGCAACCGAGCGAGCATCAACAGAGCATCCCAGATCCGCGGCGTGATCCAGGCGAAGGTACTGCGGCATCCGCGCAACGACCGGAAGTACTCAGTTGGCGGCATGCGCGTGAATACACTGCTGCTAAGTATCCGCAGCTTTTCCGTCCTCCATTGATCCCCCGTCCGTTTCGTGTCTGCGTGTTCAAATCGGACATGAGGAGTTCCGCAGAAGACGCAGCGTCACCGACTTGGCCCCACGGGACGCGACGCGACGCGGGAGTGGCCATGCGCGGGGCGCATAGCTCGTAGAACCGATGGACGTTGCGGACTTGGAGGGCCGGTGTGGCGAGCTGGCAAACCCCACCAGGTGAACGGAGGACATAAACAAAGCAAGAACGTGCCTCGTGGCGAACTTCACCGGAGACCAAAGTCCAGCAGTGGACGTCCATCGGTTGATATGATAATGATGAAGTCTCCACTGCCCAGGTACCATCGCAGCTCCTAATGCAGCCCCAAACATTACTGTGCGAATCTATCTGTATTCCGTATTGAAGGCCGCTGTAGCTATTAAAATTACTGCAGTAACGAGTATCAACATCGTAATTAATCGCGCGCGATCGATCAAAACAAAATGGCGGCGCCGTGGCGCGGCGACGCGCGCACGCGCGAGTTTATTTATTGCTGTACATAAATAATTATGTCCGCTTTTAGTAATAACATAAACTTTTTTGTTCATTGCAATTAAATTATATTATTTATCATAATTACAATGCTTGTTTATTTCCTCATCGCTGCCTCTGCTGCTAGTGCTGCTGCTGCTGCTGCTGCTACTGCTGCTGCTGGGGGCGGATGAAATTAAACACGACACAGGATGCGCACAATACATTTATTATTGTAAAAACGCGCGAGGGCTCGGGGACGTGGGGGCATGGGGGCGCGATCATATTTACATAATTCAGGTATGGTCGTTATGTCGACTTACTACATCTTCGTCAGCCGATAGACTCCCACTGCTGGACTCGGTGATAGGCTGGCTCACCGCAAGTACTCCCGATCAAGTGAGCTTCGAATACTTCAGCTCCCGTCGGTAGTCAGAACACAGCGATGCTGTCGTGGAGACCGTACCATCGGCTAGAGTCCAGCAGTGGGCGCGACGTGCGGGTCCGGGCGCGAGGGCCTCCGCAAGTTACTTAAGACTACTTATCGTTAAAGATATGTCCAGTGCTGGGCGAGCACGCGGTCTCCGGCGAGGAGCTGCGCTTGGATTTGGAATCCGTCGGTCACGAGAGTCCCTTGTGCTCTCCACTAGAAAGAGATTTGTTATAAAAAAGAGTTGCTGCAGCGGCTGCAGCGGGTGCTGCCGGTGCAGCTGGTGCATCAGGTTCAGGTGTCGTACTGCGCGTCGTAGTAGCGGCGGTAGAGGTGCGCTGGCGGCGCCGGCGGGCGCCGCTGCCGCCGCCGCCGCCGCCGCCGCCGCCGCCGCCGCCGCCGCCGCCGCCGCCGCCGCCGCCGCCGCCGCCGCCGCCGCCGCCGCCGCCGCCGCCGCCGCCGCCGCCGCCGCCGCCGCCGCCGCCGCCGCCGCCGCCGCCGCCGCCGCCGCCGCGGCCGGGGCGCGCGCCATGCTGAACAGCGCCTCCGGGTCGCACACGAACTTGTACACGTACCGCCCACCCGCTGCGCTGCCTAACCTGCTCAGGAAGTGACCGGCGGCGCCGGCGGCAGGGGGCCTCTTGTTGTGGCAGCCCCGGGCCGGCCTCCTGCCGCCGCGCCTACTCAGCGACGCGATACGTGGGACGTTCACCTGATGATAAGTGATACTCCTGCGCGTAACAACGTCGCGTCACTTGCGATGGCGCGCGTGAGACACAAGATGTTAGGCCTAGTTACTCCAGCAGTGCACTAGTTCGAACGGCTTCTCCCGAAGCTCACCGCCACCGCCGCTGCGCTGGGCAGATTGCTGCCCAATGTCGGGGCCGGGTCATTTGTGTCGGCGCCTATACTCTGGCATCCTGCGGAGTATGGCACTGTACGGTGCGCCCGTATGGGTGGATAGGTGCGAGACCGCCAGGAACGGGCCCGTGCTGAAGAGGGCCCAACGTATCCTGGCGGTCCGAGCCTGTCGGGCGTACCGTACGGTGTCCTGGACGGCGGGTACGCTTCGCGGCCGATGCGCCTTGGCATCTACAGGCGCAGTCGCTCGCGGAAGTGTACCTCTTCCTGCGGGATGCCGGAGAGCGTCGGCCGGACCCGGCCACGGTCCGCCGGATCAGGCGCGTTGCCCATGACGCCCTGATCCGGCGGTGGGAGACGGAGTTAGGTAACCCTGCCGCCGGCCGGGACACGGTGGAGGCCATCAGGCCCCACCTGTCCCGGTGGATGAGCCGGCGGTACGGGGCCTTGACGTTCCACCTGGTGCAGGTGCTGACAGGCCATGGATGTTTCGGCAAGTACCTGCACCAGGTGGCTCGTAGAGAGATGACACAAGAATGCGTCGAGTGTGGTGCGCCGATTGACACGGCGCACCACACCTGGCGGAGTGCCCGGCATGGGGCCGCAGCGCCACGCCCTCGTCGCGCAAGTCGGCAGTGACCTCTCGCTGCCGACTGTAATCGATCATATGTTGAGCAGCGAGAGGTCTTGAAGGCGGTGGTCTCCTTCTGCGGCGCAGTGATGCGTCAGAAGGAGGCCGCCGAGCGCACGAGGGAGGCCGACGCCGCTGCCGCACCTTGCAGGCGGCGGCGGGCCGGCGGGAGAGCGCGGCGGCAGAACCACGCCGTCCGCTTCCTCCCGCCGTGAGCGACGGGCCCCTAGCCGGGCACGGTGTGAGGGGGCCTTCGGGCCATGGGCGTGGCCCTTTGGGCCTTTTGTCGTGTTTCCCCTGGGGTGCGTCCCGAGTCTTATTTTTGTCCCTCCCCGTCGAAGTGGGGAGTCTGAGGGAGGAGGCCGCCGCCCACCTTCACGGGAAGGCGGTGGCCGGGCGTGCGCTCCGTCTTGGGCGCGCGCGGTCGTCTGAGGGGTCGGGGGCCCCAACGTTTCGGTCCCGCGAGGGGCCGGTACGGGACGGCAGGTGGGTGCCTTTGCTCCCCGCGGGCATCCACCAGGAGGAGGTTTATACGCGGAGGCGCCCGGAGAGTTGCTTGGCTGAAACCCGGGCGTCTCCAGTACGCGTATTGCGGGACAAGCGGTGGTGGTTTTAGTGGGTATGGGGGTCACGCACAACATCTCAGTGGGTTCTGAGCCCCACATAACCCGGCGTCCCCTGAAAAGGACGCTGGGTATGCGGTAACAGCATTTCCACCACCGATATCAAAAAAAAAAAAAAAAAAGCAGTGCACTAGTTACAGCGCCCTATAAACCGGATCATAGTAATGTTCGCACACTGTTGGCTGCAATAGGTGTTGCGGTTGCCAACAGAGATCTGGCTGCAGCGCGCTGGCTGGCGCCGGCACCAGCCGCATCGGTGCTGGTGGACGCGTCCGGCCGGCGTTCAACGAACGCGCCGCACTTCCGGGATCCGCGGACGCGTAAACACTATGGATCCTGCCAGTTTGTAGTGTGTGTGTGCGTGTGTACGTGTGTAAGTGCGCGTGCGCGTGTGCACTCACCGGCGACCTTCTGCATGATTCCCTTCTCGTAGTAGTAGCGCAGCGAGCGCGACAGCTTGTCGTAGTTCATCGCGGGCCGGTTCTTCTGCGCACCCCAGCGGCGCGCCACCTGCCGGCACCACGGCGCGCACGCCACCATCACCACCACCACCAACACCAGCAACACAACAAATCGTAATGCTTGTCTAATGGCACACTATCAGCTAAAGCCGATCATGCTCTAGGCGGCGCACCTCCTCGGGCTCGTGCAGCTTAAACTCCAGGCCGCGGCCCGTCCACGCGACGCAGCGCGCCCCCTCCGCCAGCAGCGCCACCAGGAACTGCCACAGCTGCAGGGCGCCGCGCCGCCCGCCGCCTGCGCACCACCACAACGACACCAATCAGTCATCAGCCTCTCCTCCTCACCAACCACCTCCGTTGGTTCACGATGATCTTCGAATGATGTTCTCGGTGGCTGCTGTTGGTAACGCCGTACACCAGTTTACCTGTGTGCGTGGTGGTGACGTGGTGGTGCGGCGAGGCTGCGTCAGCGCGCGAGGCCGCCGCCGCAGCCGCCGCCGCCGCCGCCGCGCACAGCGTGCTGCTCACTGCGGACGCAGTCACTTGGGTTGGTGTGACGAAACATCAGGACTCGTACAATCTCACTCAAAGTGAAGTGCCAACGTGACGCACCAGCTGAAGAGGACAGCGCGGTGCTGTTCTAACGTCCTGACCAGCAGCACGCTGCTGCAGACAGCGTATCACTTATTACCAGGTCAACATGCCGCGCGCCTCATCTTCCTGCAGTGATATATCAGTAAGTGTCACCGATCCTGTCGCCCCAGGGCTGGTGCTCCGCGCTGCTGGAGACGGGCTCCTCCCGCGGCTCCTCCTCTGCACACTTCGCCAGCGAGACGCACCTGTGTTGGGAACGGTTTCTGATGTTTAGATCAGCGGGCCTGACGATGTCCGCTGGTGGAGCAGAGTGACCGGATTGCCCTCATCCACCCGACATATAATATATCCAAGATGCATTCCCTCTCTCTTTAAGAGGAGAAAGAACGTATCTCGAGGGTCGTCCGGCAGCTAAACTAGCACTGAAGCGGTCACCTGTGCATGTGGTAGTGCTCCCTGTACTCCGGCCTGAGCTCCTCGCCGTCGCTTTTGCACCTGCAAGCAGTACACAGTCAGCCGCAGCCACTTCGAGTTGGAGCCCCACCCGGCGGCGCACCGCTGGGCCGGTGGCGGTACCCATCCGCCGCTCCTTGACGTGGCGAGGTGATGACGTGTACTCGTTACTTCCTGTTCATCATCAGCGCTTTCGCTCGTGGTCCGGTGATGGTTTAATAACACAAAAATGTATTAGTTACAGCGCTTTTAATCGGAACTCTACTGCTTGATGGCGCAGGTAGTCCATGCGCTGGAGACCAGGACTTGGAGGACATAGTTCAGGTATCTATTCTTATTGACTGCTCCTGGCGCTTGGTTTAAGTGAGAGCTGGTACGGTTGACCAGTTCAGAGAGTTTTGTACTTACGGCAGATGCGTCTGCGGCGGGTCATAGTGCGCGTGCGCGCGCTGGTGGTACAGGCCGTGGTGCGTGGCGGCGGTGGCAGTGGCGGTGGCTGCTGCCGACGGCGCTGGTGGCGGGAAGGGCGCGTGCGCGTCGCGTCGCGCCCCCGCCGCGCACTCCCTGCGCGCGCGGGACCGTAACCATGGTGACCGTTACTGTTACAGGAAGTACTGCGACGGACCGACCCTCGCCGCCGCGACCAGCGCCGCTCGCGCGCACTCTCTCCGCTTTCGGTTCCTGTCCGTCCTTCAGGTTTGTCCTTACCGCCTTCGGGAGTATTTGTATAGTTGGACAGAACTGACACCGACGGGGTGTACGGGGTCGCTCGCTAAATGAGACTCTGGCTCGCACCAACCACATTGAGCCAGCGTGGTGGGGAATGGCTCAATTCCCCCACTATGAACTCCTACATACGAGGGCCCCTGATGCCCAGCGGTATCGGAGGCCATGCTGATATAAGGTTGCGGGAAGGCGCTGAGTCGATTGACGTGGAGATCTTTGGGGGCGGCGTATGTCCAGCGGTCGACTTCTATCGGCCAATGATTATGTTCTACCACCGCTTGGTGAATACCTGTGCTGGTAGTGGAGGCTCCACGGCAGCGCGTAGGGCGTCTGGGACATCGCGCGGCTCAGGCCATCGCGCGGGCCCACCGCCGGCTGCGCACGCGCTCCAGCTCCACCGCTTCAACGAAATATTAGGTCAGTCTTATTTTGTAAACTGTAGTGATGTTGTTTAATGACACGTCGACACGAGCGGGAGACGTTCACCCGATGTTAAGTGATACGCCCCCGCCCGTAACATGGCCCCAGTTAGAGTAGTGTACACTGCACCACATTGTCTCGTCGCCGCAAGACAAGATGTCAAGATTCGTTACCCGAATAATTACACTTTCTCCAGCACCCTTCAATCTGGAACACAGTAATATTTGCACAGTACTGTTTAACAGCAGCAATAGGCGCTGCGGTGGTTCCGTACATCAAGATGGTAACGCACCAGGCGGCAACAGACACCTACCACCAGTCAAGTTTAGCGCTTGACGACAAGTTCACGCGATGTTAAGTGACAACGAGGCAGTGGGCGGTGCACTGCAGCCCCTTCAGACGAACTGAGAGCGATCGTCGCGAGGATCTTGGAAGGTAGAAGACGTGACGTGGACTTTCTCTTAGAAGCTGGTTTGTCGGAGACTGCGCAGACGGTCACCAGCGCCGCGACCACGGCCCTCGGGGAACAGCTGCAGCAGACGGAAGCACTCGGTTGTGTGCACATCCTGATAGGTGAAGGTGCCGCGAGAGAAAAAGTTCTCGTCCGCAGTGGAGGCAGGCTGCGGGGGGGTGCAGGTGAGCCCGCGCCGGCGGTGGGGGAATCTCGTTAAGGTTTTTGCGACGGAGCAGGGCGGGACTTCATTCCGCAATCTGATTACTGGTGCCCCAGCCGGCCCTGGCGCGACGCGCAGCTAGTTGTATTTCATCCGGGGGCCGCGGGCCGTTACTCAGCCGACATCCGGCGGTGGCCCGGTGCAACACCTCCGCCGACGTCCGCTTCCGCAACGTAGCAACGTAGCAGCGGGCCGCTTCCAGCAGGCTCCGTTCTCAACCAACGCGACGTTCATTTAGCCGCTTCCGTCCGCCGCCGACCCTCGCCGCGGCAGGACGCGCGGGTGGAAATACTAATACATGCAAGATCTTCGTTTTCAGGTGAAATCACCCCTGTCCCCCCACCGCACTGCTCACTGGCCGCCAGTGAAGCGACACAGTACCACGTATTTACTGTCTGAGCTGGTCTCTGCCTTATATATCTAAAATATAAGGATTCATCGAGTGCGCGTGCGCGTGCGCGTGCGCGTGCGCGTGCGCGTGCGCGTGTGGAGCTGGCTGTGGCGGTGAGGACCGGTGGATAACGGTGATCACTGTCGAGTGCGGCTTGGTCGGAGCCGGCTGATAGCTTAGCGGGCGCACTGGCGTCTCGACCAGGACCTGGTCGACCAGCTCCGTCTCCTGCTCCGAGGAAAGCGCGCGACGCGAGTCGCAGTCGCAGCGCGCTGTCGTGCGACAGCTGTCGCAGGAAAACTGGATCCAATAGAACCTACCCCTGCACACCCCGCAGCCCCCACTATCCGGTCCGCTTCCGGTGCGGCGGATTGAGTTTTCCCGTTTAATCGTGTTATTGTGAATGCGACGCGGCGCAGCGGGCGGTGGGGGCGCGTGCGTGCGTGTGCGTGCGTGCGTGTGTGCGTGTGCGTGCGTGTGCGTGCGTGTGCGTGCGTTGTGCGTGCGTGTGCGTGCGTGTGCGTGCGTGTGCGTGCGTGTGCGTGCGTTGTGCGTGCGTGTGCGTGCGTGTGCGTGCGTGTGCGTGCGTGTGCGTGCGTGTGCGTGCGTGTGCGTGCGTGTGCGTGCGTGTGCGTGCGCGGGAAGATTTCATACGTTGTATTCATTTTGTGTAAGCATGATATAGAAGTAGAACTAGACGTACTACTAGTGAATAGTAATCAACTGCAGTCAGGTCGTGCAGAGAACCAGTGGCACAGTCCATGAACAGCATCAGTATTTGGTAGAAACATCAGAACGGATAGTCCACGGGGATGGTCTTCCAGTCTGAGGCAGTAATAAAAAAAAAAGATTTGATCTTTGCTATGTGAAGTTCAGGGTGTTATGCCACGATGACGACACTTTACCCACCGCTCCGACCGATGCGGGCCGGCGGGCCGGGGTGCGGGTTTGTGCGGCACGAGCCAAATACGGATTGACAGCGAGGAGTCGGAGGTGGAAACGGTGGCAGGTGTCAGTTCTGGGAAAACCGTCTGTGTTTGTCAAGGCAGTACACGTCTCCCTGGTGGCGCGGCGGGGCGCGGGCGCGGAGGTGCTCAGCGGAAGTGCGGCGCGGCTAACGAAGTTATCGGCGCGAGGAGACGCGCCTCCGTCATCAGCTACTAACTCCTGATGCGGCGTCTTCGCGCCCGCGTGCAATATCCGGCGCGTCGCGAGGGTGCGCTGGTGGTGCGGCGGGCGCGCGCGGGGAAATTCGCTTACGGGCGGGTATATTGCGCGTCCCCCCAACCGGAAGCGCAGACACATACAAATATTCGCGAAGTATTTATTGTTGAATTACCGATTTACTGAAATATCTGCAGCCAGGTAAACAGCAGTGTGCATACATGCCCCGCGCCATGCCCCGCGCCATGCCCCGCGCCATGCCCCGCGCCATGCCCCGCGCCATGCCCCGCGCCATGCCCCGCGCCATGCCCCGCGCCATGCCCCGCGCCATGCCCCGCGCCATGCCCCGCGCCATGCCCCGCGCCATGCCCCGCGCCATGCCCCGCGCCATGCCCCGCGCCATGCCCCGCGCCATGCCCCGCGCCATGCCCCGCGCCATGCCCCGCGCCATGCCCCGCGCCATGCCCCGCGCCATGCCCCGCGCCATGCCCCGCGCCATGCCCCGCGCCATGCCCCGCGCCATGCCCCGCGCCATGCCCCGCGCCATGCCCCGCGCCATGCCCCGCGCCATGCCCCGCGCCATGCCCCGCGCCATGCCCCGCGCCATGCCCCGCGCCATGCCCCGCGCCATGCCCCGCGCCATGCCCCGCGCCATGCCCCGCGCCATGCCCCGCGCCATGCCCCGCGCCATGCCCCGCGCCATGCCCCGCGCCATGCCCCGCGCCATGCCCCGCGCCATGCCCCGCGCCATGCCCCGCGCCATGCCCCGCGCCATGCCCCGCGCCATGCCCCGCGCCATGCCCCGCGCCATGCCCCGCGCCATGCCCCGCGCCATGCCCCGCGCCATGCCCCGCGCCATGCCCCGCGCCATGCCCCGCGCCATGCCCCGCGCCATGCCCCGCGCCATGCCCCGCGCCATGCCCCGCGCCATGCCCCGCGCCATGCCCCGCGCCATGCCCCGCGCCATGCCCCGCGCCATGCCCCGCGCCATGCCCCGCGCCATGCCCCGCGCCATGCCCCGCGCCATGCCCCGCGCCATGCCCCGCGCCATGCCCCGCGCCATGCCCCGCGCCATGCCCCGCGCCATGCCCCGCGCCATGCCCCGCGCCATGCCCCGCGCCATGCCCCGCGCCATGCCCCGCGCCATGCCCCGCGCCATGCCCCGCGCCATGCCCCGCGCCATGCCCCGCGCCATGCCCCGCGCCATGCCCCGCGCCATGCCCCGCGCCATGCCCCTGCGCCATGCCCCTGCGCCATGCCCCGCGCCATGCCCCTGCGCCATGCCCCGCGCCATGCCCCTGCGCCATGCCCCTGCGCCATGCCCCTGCGCCATGCCCCTGCGCCATGCCCCAGGCCATGTCTCCAGGCTATGTCTCATACATGTCTCATAAGCATGTCTCATACATGTTCCCCAGGCTATGTCTCATACATGTCTCTGCGCCATGTCTCATACATGTCTCCAGGCTATGTCTCATACATGTCTCATACATGTCTCATACATGTCTCTGCGCCATGTCTCATACATGTCTCATAAGCATGTCTCATACATGTCTCTGCGCCATGTCTCATACATGTCTCTGCGCCATGTCTCATACATGTCTCATAAGCATGTCTCATACATGTCTCTGCGCCATGTCTCTGCGCCATGTCTCATACATGTCTCATAAGCATGTCTCATACATGTCTCTGCGCCATGTCTCATACATGTCTCTGCGCCATGTCTCATACATGTCTCTGCGCCATGTCTCATAAGCATGTCTCATACATGTCTCATACATGTCTCATACATGTCTCATACATGTCTCATACATGTCTCTGCGCCATGTCTCTGCGCCATGTCTCTGCGCCATGTCTCCAGGCTATGTCTCATACATGTCTCATACATGTCTCATACATGTCTCATACATGTCTCCAGGCTATGTCTCATACATGTCTCATACATGTCTCTGCGCCATGTCTCCAGGCTATGTCTCATACATGTCTCATACATGTCTCATACATGTCTCATACATGTCTCATACATGTCTCATACATGTCTCATACATGTCTCATACATGTCTCATACATGTCTCCAGGCTATGTCTCATACATGTCTCATACATGTCTCCAGGCTATGTCTCATACATGTCTCTGCGCCATGTCTCCAGGCTATGTCTCTGCGCCATGTCTTCTGCGTTTACGTCTGATCACATGCCCCTTTAGTTAAATATAAAAATGAAAATCTCCTGAAGAACAACTGAAAGGCTGGCGGTTTTGTCGTTGGTATGACCCCTGGTGGCGCTGCGGTGTCTGCCACTGCCACTGCCAATTCGCCACTGCGCTCGTTAGCCAACAATGACACAACCAACACGCGTATTGTCCAGGCAGCGGCCGGAGCCGCGCCGCGCCGCGCCGACCCATCCGCGGCGCTGCGGGGAACGGCTCATTAGCTAATTGGCTCCGGGGGCTGCGCACGGCGCGGTACTAGTGGCACCCTCGGCGCCCCCTGCGCCCCGTGCGCCGCGGAGCGGGGGCCTCGCGAAGGCTCGGCTGATTCCGAACCGGTAATGATACTTTGAGGTTCAGTCGACAACGTCTCAGTAGTCGTTTGAAGATGAGCCTGCCCGGCCTCTGTTGCGTTAGCTCGCGAGCTAGGCGTGTGCCGCGTGTGCCGCGAGTGCCGCGTGTGCCGCCGGCATGGCGGCTGTGCCACGCGGGCCACTGAACCACTATTCAAACTAAACGTATAATTGAACTGATCTACACGCAGCACGCGGCGCCGGTAATGTTTCTGTTTCGCTTGTTAATAATAAATAGATTGAAAGCGAGCCCCCGGCCCCCGGGGCGGCGCCGGGATTTGTTTGGCTTTAACTTAATCGGAGTTGGCAAATATCCGGCAAGCAATAGCGGCGGAGCCCCGGGGTCAGCGCTGCAACTCGAACAGGTTATATTAAATGTAAACCGATGACAGCTTTGAATTTGTTAATATTCGTCGTTCCGCAACGGAACCGCGGCCGGGTGACGCAACGGAACCGCGGCCGGGTGACGCCGCCACCTCGCTGCCAACAGCTTACGTAAGTAGACCACGCTGGGTCGCCCCCACCCCATCCGGTGGGGTCCACAGCAGGTACTTGCCATCTTTGCCTTGATATTAAGCGACAAAAGACCGCAAATGGGATGAAGCGAGCTCGTCCGGAGTACGCAGTGCAGCAGCACGGCGGCACACCCGGTCGACCCGAATATATTTCACCAGGTCGAAATTCCACACACAGCGCGCGGAACCGGATCTGTTGTCTTTGTAAACATCACCGTTACACAGGAGCGCGGGCCCTCCGGCCGTGTGCAGTGGGAGCAGGCGATTGTGCCGGCGTCAGTGAACTCGGACGGGACCTTCATACGGACGGTAGAGGAACCGACGGCGGCGCTGCGCCCCCAGCCGGTCCGCGGGGGCGCGGGCGCGGGCGCTGCTTAGCATTAACAAAACGTCCGGTAAGTGAGCGTCCCGCGGGGCGCGCTAATGCACCGCTTAAATATTAACTCGCCGGCGGGCGGCGGGTGGCGGGCGGCAGGCGCCCTCCGAACCGGATGTACTCTATTATACACACTGCGTAACGACGTAGCGATGTCCCGATTGCATTGCTGCAGTGTGGTGAAAGGATAAGCATCACAACGAGTCGACCCGTTCTTTGCATCCGGCGGATGTGACGAGCTGGTGGCCACTAGCGATGTTTTCTATTAAAACCGCCCCAGAAGATTACAAGATTGCTTAAATTTTTTAATTTAATCCAACACTGGTGGTGTACCGGCCGATACACCCTCCGCCTCGCTTCCACCCTGGCAACACCTCCGCCGCACACCTGTACGCACAATCAACTCTCCATTCTGTCATCAACAAGGTCTAATCAAGCCGACGCCGGCTGCACCCATCAATCGAATCTGGATGTTGCATTATTCATGAGGCCCGCTTCACGAGAATAAAAATTAAAATCGGGACACGGGAGCCGCGGGCGCGTGACGCACCCCCACGCGTGGGCGCCTCTCCCAGCAATCCGGTTTACAATAACAAAACGCGAGAAATGATCCGCTAGGCGGTGCGGCCCGCGAACTAGTTATTTATGCTGAACGCGGCGGCAGAAATTGCTTTCCGGTTCATATCGGCTCAGCGGGTGCCGTCACTCAGTTTTGACTTCCGGCGAAAGAAAACGTAGCGAGGAAACCGACAGGTTTCGAACACGACAGATTTTGTTCTGATAGCCGACTACCGCTGAGCAAATCAGCGTTCACCTCCACCAGCGCCTTCAGAATAATAATAGCAAATTTACTTGAGCGAACCTTTGCTTACATATTTGATGAGGTATTAATTACCGCTCAGAGTTGCGTGGGAGGAGCACAGCGCATTCGTTACAACTAATCTCTGTTCGATTTCCGGTCAGCACAAGGCTTGTATTCCACCAGTCGGCTTTCGGATACGATGTTTTGCACGGTATTCATTTATTCAAAACAATCGCGATCAGGACTGTAGGGACGGTTTAGTTGGTACGATTCAATCCATTGTACTATATATTTTAATAAAAAAGAGACAACGTGTACAGCGTGGGGTGCGTGTGGCGCGTGCGCGTGTGCAGCTACGCTAGGGTGTTTACTCATTTTGCTTTAGTAAATTATTGTAAACAAAAGAAATGATTGGATAAAAAAGTTCGATAATCTTTCGTAAATCTGCCGGCGGCGGGGGCGCGCCGCGCGACAACAACAGCCGCGGGGGTGCGCGTCTCCGCGCCCCCACGCACCTCCACGCGCCCCCCGTCAATATTTGCTGCAGTCATTACTGTGCGTATTAAAGGGTGGGATGTTAGCAGTCGCGGTGGCGATCTGTTTCATTTAGCTTAAGTATTTAATTAGACAAATGCACGTGACGGGGTGCGAGTGCTACTGTGAGTGCGCGTGCGCCGTCCGCGTGACGTCACAGCGCACCTTCGCCGCAGCTGCTTTTCCCCGCAGCGCGCCCGCACCACACCGACTGCCAACAGTCTTGTTGGCAGTCGGTGTGGTGTTGAACTTGTCCCCCTGGCTGGGTCTAGTCGCGGGAGACATGCGGCCGCACGGCTGCACGTGCACCGCGGGCGCGCTCCGCTCGGTGTTGGCTCGTGCGTCCGGCGCCCGGCGACCGGTGTCCGGTGTCCGGTGTCCGTCGTCCGGAGCCAAAATTAATTTGGGCCTATTGTCCGGGTGCGGCAGTAGCAACTGATTAGTGATGAGGGCGGGCCGTCCCCGGGGGCGGCGGTCCCGCGCGGCGCCCGCCGCTGAGTTCAACCCTTCTAGCGGCGCGCGCGGCTCATTTCACGGCGTCGCATCGCCTCACGCTAAACCGGATGAGGAGCGTCTACACGGTGCACCCCGCCCGCCTCCGCGCCACCACCACCACCACCACCACCACCAGCACGCGCCGTCCCTGCACGACCAGGTGTTTACTCGCAGGTGCGTGCAGCTGGTGCATAAGGACAGGACTACTTATAACTGATTGTTTATCAGCGTACTTTTTACCGGGGACGTGAGGGGTCCAGCGTAACAGCTCACGGGACCCAAACCAACCTCACCTGTCCGTGGTGCAAGCAGCTAATCAACAGACGAGGCTCTGACTCAACTCGCATTGGGCCAGCGTGTTGGAAGTGGCCCAAATCCCTTTTGTTCTGATAGCCGACTACCGCTGAGCAAATCAGCGTTCACCTCCACCAGCGCCTTCAGAATAATAATAGCAAATTTACTTGAGCGAACCTTTGCTTACATATTTGATGAGGTATTAATTACCGCTCAGAGTTGCGTGGGAGCACAGCGCATTCGTTACAACTAATCTCGGTTCGATTTCCGGTCAGCACAAGGTTTGTATTCCACCGAAGCCGGTTTTCGGATGTTTTGCACGGTATTCATTTATTCAAAACAATCGCGATCAGACCGTAGGGACGGTTTAGTTGGTACGATTTAATCCATTGTACTATAAATTTTAATAAAAAAGAGACAACGTGTACAGCGTGGGGTGCGTGTGGCGCGTGCGAGTGTGCAGCTACGCTAGGTGTTTACTCATTTTGCTTTAGTAAATTATTGTAAACAAAAGAAATGATTGGATAAAAAAGTTCGATAATCTTTCGTAAATCTGCCGGCGGCGGGGGCGCGCCGCGCGACAACAGCCGCGGGGGTGCGCGTCTCCGCGCCCCCACGCACCTCCACGCGCCCCCCGTCAATATTTGCTGCAGTCATTACTGTGCGTATTAAAGGGTGGGATGTTAGCAGTCGCGGTGGCGATCTGTTTCATTTAGCTTAAGTATTTAATTAGACAAATGCACGTGACGGGGTGCGAGTGCTACTGTGAGTGCGCGTGCGCTGGCCGCGTGACGTCACAGCGCACCTTCGCCGCAGCCGCTTTTTCCCGCAGGATTACGCCGACTGCCAACAGTCTTGTTGCTGAACTTGTCCCCCTGGCTAGTCTTAGTCGCGGGAGACAAATGCACGGCTGCATCGGCCTGGCGCGTGCTCCGCCTGGTGTTGCTCAGGTAAGTTCGGCGCCCGGCGACCGGTGTCCGGTGTCCGGTGTCCGTCGTCCGGAGCCAAAATTAATTTGGGCCTATTGTCCGGGTGCGGCAGTAGCAACTGATTAGTGATGAGGGCGGGCCGTCCCCGGGGGCGGCGGTCCCGCGCGGCGCCCGCCGCTGAGTTCAACCCTTCTAGCGGCGCGCGCGGCTCATTTCACGGCGTCGCATCGCCTCACGCTAAACCGGATGAGGAGCGCCTACACGCATCACCTCGCCCGCCCCCGCGCCACCACCAGCACGCGCCGTCCCTGCACGACCAGGTGTTTACGCGCAGGTGCGTGCAGCTGGTGCATAAGGACAGTACTACTTATAACTTATTGTTTATCAGCGTACTTTTTACCGGGGACGTGAGGGGTCCAGCGTAACATTTAACGGGACCCAAGCCAACCTCACCTGTCCGTGGTGCAACCAGCTAATCAACAGACGAGGCTCTGACTCAACTCGCATTGGGCCAGCGTGTTGGAAGTGGTCCAAATCCCCCTCAAATGAACCCCCAAAACGACGACCTCTGGAGCCCGGCGGTACCGGAAGTCACGCTGACTATAAAGTCACAGGAAGCCGTTGGATCCGAGCAGCACAGCGCCGATCTTTGTGGAGGCCTATGTTCAGCAGTGGATGTTTACTGGCTGATGATCATGATGGTGAAGTACTTCTGACTGTACCTGTGTACTCTGTGCAGTCGCCCGCTCCTCTCATGGAATTACATATAATAGTAAACTCAAACAAATCGTGGGACAACTTCAGTCACTCGCTCGTGCCCACGCCACCAGCCGCTCCCCGCCGCCGCGCTGACTGCAACAGCTCCAGTCCGCAATCTTCACAGCGTCTTAGGTAACCTGAACCGGTCGCGAACTGCTCGGGATAAATGTAATCACCCGTGGAGGAATGGTTGAATACCACTGCACCAGGCAGACTAGAGCTGGTCACGCGCGATCCCGTGCGACTGCTTCAGTGACCCGCACGTACGCAGCAGCTGCAGGATCTGCGACCAGCTCGCCGGCTCCGGTCAGTGGACAGGTGTTCAAGGACTTTAGCATCGGTTATTTTGATCGAACAATTGGAGACCAGCGCGATCGGAAATGGTCCAAATTTCCACCTGTGAATCTCTACCAACGAGGGTTGCCGGAAGTCGTTGGATGCGAGCAGCGCGGGGAGAGGGTGGCAGACGTAGACGTGTTTGGGGAGGGCTAAAGCCCACCTGTCGCCGACCATCGGCTGATGATGATAGTGTAATGTATACAGCTTCATTGTGGACATAATGTTGCTATTTTTATACAATTGTTTGGAGAGTTCGGGTGACGGTGAGGGTGAGGGTGAGGGTGAGGGTGAGGGAGGGATGCTGCGTCTGTCGCGGGCATCACTTAACAAACAGTGAAGCAGTGAGCGAGTGCAGGTCGCGGCGGCGGCGGCGCGGTGCAGCATTAACCTCCGACGGGCTGACTGACGGACTCCGCTCGTAGCTGGATCGCACGCATGCACACACACACGCACACACGCACGTGCACGCGCACACGTACAGAGTTACATTGACCACGTGACACGTGGATACGTTCGCACGTTATGCACGAAACGGTTCAGTAGTAACCGCGTCAGTGTTGCCTGCCTCTGTTCCGGCCGACTGCTGCACCAGCTGAACACGCGCCCGCGCTCGCGCCCGCGCGCTGCCCACCGGTGGGCACGCGGGCGCGAGCGCGAGCGCATTTTTATTTACCTAATTGACTTTACCGCGATCGCTTTGTGCTGCGCGCCATGTCTGTGTGTCTGTGTGCCTGTGTGTCTGTGTGCCTGTGTGCCGGCGGACCGCCCGCTGCTCGCGAGCTCGTCGCAACTCGATTGTAATGTATTAATGGGAAATCGGAAAGTGCTCGCTGCCCCCAGTGCCCCCAGCGCCCCCAGCGCCCCCGCGGCGCGCGCTCGCTCGCCTCCGTTGCCCCCCGCCCCGACACCGAAAACCGAAAACTGACAAATTTATTTGAAGCTCACCGCAGAGATATCGGCGGCGGCGCGTCACACTCACAAAGGCGGGCTCATTGCGACCTGTCGCCGCGACGACAGCCCCGCGGGTGACGGGTGACAGGTGACAGGTGACGTGCGGCGGGCGGCGGGCGGCGGGCGGCGGGCGGCGGGCGATCCTTTCGGCTGCTGACAGAGGTCGGGGCTGGGGCCACGTCTTCGCGGACACTTCCTCTTTGTTTATTGACGTGTGGAATTAAAAGAAAAGCTTGTTGAAAAGACCGGAAACGATGCGACGCCGGACGCACAGGCGCACGGGCGCACGAACGCACGGACGCACGGACGCACGGACGCACGGACGGATGGGTGGGCGGCGGACAGCGGCGCGAAGCGGAGCGACTCGAGTGCAGTAATTGTTGTGTGTGTGAGGGCGCGCGCGTGTACTGCGTGTGCGCGTTGTTGTCGTGCTGCAGTGGTCACGTCATCGTTGTGTAATGACGTCACGGCACCGCGACGGTAACGTGACGGCACCGAAACAACCAAAAGAATAGAGAACAGAAATGAAACAGCACGCGGCGCGCGACGGTGCAGGGAACTCGTTCGTCAGACACAGCAACGTCCTACTGTGCAGCAGCAACAGGCCGCGCGCGCGCCGCACCTCCGCCTGGTCCCGTACGCGCAGACACACCAGGCACGTGCACAGTGCGCACCGCGTGCACGCGACCGGCGGCGTGCTGCTGCTGCTGCTGCTGCCGGTGGCATTATCGGCACGTAGTGCATTACTTTTCTCATGCTGTTAGTACTCGTATTTGTATATATCCTGTTCATCCCTAACAACTAAATAACCACCTGCTTCAGGAACTTTGAATTGTGAGTAATCGACACCGGATAAAGCGCCCGCCAGAATGGTGTACAGCATCAACCGCCGCGGGCGCTGCCGGTGCTGCCGGTCGGGGTTGGCATGCGTTCCGCTCGGCGACGACCGACCCGTCCGGGAGGAGCACGCGCGCTCAGTGCGCGCTGGTGCCCGCTGCGCGCTGACGCTGCTCGCTAATGTATCGCACAACGCACTCACCGCCGGGACTCGAAGCCGCAACCCGCGCAGCACCGGATCTTCAGCACTCCACTTTCACCAACCACGAACCGTACGGCGTAGCGACCGCGGGCCCCGCGGAGCGCTCGGCAGGCACTGAGCGCGGCGCGCGGCGGGGCGGGGCCGCGGGGCGGGGCGAGCGCGTGGGGCGTGGCCGGGTTCGGCCCCGCCCACCGCATCGGCCGCGCGCCGGTGCTCGGAGTGGGGGGCGTGTGCCGCTCAAATATTTATAAAGTCCGTAAGGGCTGAATTGAATATGCGCGCGCGGGCCGAACTCTGCGCGGGATCTTGTGTTTTGATGTTAAATTAATGTTTAATCTCTGAAGAGAGGGTAACGAGTGTGTGTGTGTGTGTGTGTGTGTGTGGGGGGGGATGTGTGTTTAAGAAGTGAGGGGTGTAGGTCGCGGGTGCGGCGCGCCTGCGCCCGCCATCGGCCGCAGTGACGGTCATACGTCGGCAAGGCGGCGGACACCAGCAGCTGGACCCGGGCCGGCACTCCGGCACTCCGGCACTCCGGCACTGATATAATTTCGCTTACGGTGATTTACATCAGGACTGCGGCTGTGGGCTGAGGGCTGTGGGGGGCGCGCGAGGCCGGCGCAGCTCCAGTGCCCGTCGTTTGTGGGAATCTGACTGTAGTGCGCGTGTTCAGTTCCGGCATCCCGTTTCGGGGCCGTCCCACTATTGGGATCCTGGTGGCGAGCGCGTGGAGAAGGAAGGGGAGTGGAGGAGTGGGAGCGCAGAGGCGCGGGGGCGCGTGATGCTCGAGATTTTATTTATTAATCCGCCAATCTCCGACAGAAGAGCGCAGCGGTGCGGCGGTGCGGCGGTGCGGCGGCGCGGCGGTGCGGCGGCGCGGCGGTGCGGCGGCGCGGCGGTGCGGCGGTGCGGCGGTGCGGCGGTGCGGCGGTGCGGCGGTGCGGCGGTGCGGCGGCGCGGCGGTGCGGCGGTGCGGCGGTGCGGCGGCGCGGCGGTGCGGCGGTGCGGCGGTGCGGCGGTGCGGCGGTGCGGCGGTGCGGCGGTGCGGCGGTGCGGCGGTGCGGCGGTGCGGCGGTGCGGCGGCGCGGCGGTGCGGCGGCGCGGCGGTGCGGCGGTGCGGCGGTGCGGCGGTGCGGCGGTGCGGCGGTGCGGCGGCGCGGCGGTGCGGCGGCGCGGCGGTGCGGCGGTGCGGCGGTGCGGCGGCGCGGCGGTGCGGCGGTGCGGCGGCGCGGCGGTGCGGCGGCGCGGCGGTGCGGCGGTGCGGCGGTGCGGCGGCGCGGCGGTGCGGCGGTGCGGCGGTGCGGCGGCGCGGCGGTGCGGCGGTGCGGCGGTGTGTTTTTGCAGAAAGGAATATGAAGTATATCCTCGACGGGATGAAGCTCCCGACCAAACTGCTGCATTTCGTAGATCCGTTAATAACATTGTAAACATCGATTCGACGCTGCGGCGCTGCGGCGCTGGTCGCGCAATGTATTCATTTAAATAATATATATCCGGTTTGCATGCGGCTGTAGGCTGTCGGTGGCGTGAGGAATAAATAAATGCGAAATAAACGCGACACATCCACTGAAACACTCGTTTGATTGCTTCAACTCTTTGCACATCTACAGAAGAAACAAGACTCCAGCACCGTATTCCAGCTGACTCCGGAACGGAGAACTACAGAACATTATTGTTGCTTTGTGCTGCTTACATCCAGCTGTCCGCTCCGACCTGCAATGAATCCTAACACTTGAGCAGGTTTGTTTGTTTAGCACTGATGTGAGATATAAAATTCAAAACGCTGCCTGCAACAATGCTGAGATACTTATCAGTTCTGTGTTGTTAAGTGCGGAAGAGGAAAGCTTTGGTATTTTTCTCGTGAATTAGGTTAGGTTAACATTATCTGATCGCCAAACTTCAGTTCTAAGAGGGCGCCTAATGTTGATGATGATCAACATTCGGACTCGTTTGATTGGATTGACACCAATATTCTCGTGCGCTCAAGTCATTTTCAATTAGAATACAGTCTAATAGTTTGGCTACTTTTCGATATATTTTTGAATAATCTGCACAGAGCAAACATTCAGTTTCTAATCTCACGCGTAACATCATTTACAAAATCAATACCAAACCGGTCCGTGACGGGATCCTTGCGGTACTCCCGAGTGTGCATAGTATATTCGAGATGCAAAATTGTTAATGATGATAAATTGTGGACGTCGTACAAGGTAGGAGGAAACCATGTGTACCGAGGCGTTTGGTTCTCTAAAAGTATTGGATGACCGACCTTGTCACAGGCTGCACATACTGCGGAAATCTGCATGAATTGCATCGGCTTCGTGTAGTCAAGTGTCAAGTTCTTTCAACACATCAGAGCTACATTCGACTAGATTGCTTTGTACAGAACGTCCAGGACGAAAACTGAGTTGACTATCTGATAATTTAATGTCAACATAATTAGCAATAATGGGACAGTATAATAATTAAAGAAGTTTGGAAAAACTGGACAATAATGAGATCTGTGTGTTAGTTACTTGAATCGCTAATGTCACGTTTGTTTCGGACCGGAACAGTTCCTGATTGTTTCCATTCGTCATCATCCGGGAATGCGCCTGTTCCACGAGATCGACTGAACACAGTCAAGGATAACGAAAGAGCATCAGCACTTCCTTTTCCAATACAGGCGGAAGTGAATGTATCTAACTCGTGCACTTTTATTTGGCTTCACCAATGGAAATTTTATGATGATAAGGACATCATTTGCTTTAATGAGAGCGGCGGCGGGAGTGCCCGTGGGAACACTCTTGTTCAATACCGATGTGCAATAAAAAAGTGAAGGGTTGGCAATGTCGGAAGCAGTACCGGCTCTGGTACACGGATATGTGTGTGTGTGTGTGCACGGACTCGTGGCCGGGACGGAAGTGGTACTGTCCTGTTTGTTTCCGACTTATCGTCGAGACGCTTTACGATTTGTACCGGTATCCTATTCTGTATTGACTTTGTGTGTCACTCGGCTTCCCCGCGGCGGCGCGGCGGGGTCACTTATTTTATGACATGTTACTCATTAAGGAGCTTTTTTAAATTGTCTTTTGTTTCAAAAGCTCATCAAAATCAACCCTCACCTGTGTTAGTGCGTGTGCGTGTGTGTGTGTGTGTGGGTGTATGTGTGCCGTGTGCCGTCAGCGCGGGGTGGTGGCAGTGGTGGCAGTGGTGGCGGGGAGTGCGCGCGTGAAATAAAAGCTAAGTCTCATAGCAATATGTCATTTATTTGTGAAGAAATGGAGTCCGGCCTGGCGGGTGGTCGGCTCACAGGCGGCTTCTCAGCCAGCTCTCGAAGGAGGTGACCCTGGCGAAGCCGGCGGGCAGGCCGACGGCGCAGCCGCGGGAAGATCCGAATGACGTCACACCGATCTGTGGAGCGAATGAACGGTTATTTGGCGATGCCGCAGACCAGAGACCTTCACACCTAGACACTAGTTACGGCGATACAGTTGTCCGCCGAACGATTCCAGTGTACACACGGCGGACAGCTGGAGCAGCGATGTGTGAATCCATGTGATCTGGTGTTGGCCGGTATTAGTTGTATCAGGACTAGAAAAGTACCGGAGATGATGGTCGGCTTTACCACTGTCTTTGCCCTGACGTCTCGTTAAATAGCGGCGGTGGTGATACTAACGAGTCTGTTGCTGGCTACGAGCGGGCCGCCGGAGTCACCACCACAGGTGCCCACGTTGCGGTTGCCGTCCTTGCCGCTGGTGCAGATGGTGGACGCGACGATGATGGAGGAGCCGAATGTTTGCGCGCACACTGCGTTGGTGATCACCGACAGCGTCACGTGCGACTTCGCCTGGTTGTTACCGATGCCGGCCGCTGTTGGATGGAAATGGAAATATTGTAAATGGGTCCCGCCGCCTGCCGCCTGCCGCCTGCTGCCTGCCGCCGGAGAAAGAAGCTTCCAGAACTATCGTTTTGCGGAGGAAGCAGCCGGCGCGGTGCAAACGTGTTTACGCGATCCCATCGAGGGCCAGGCGGCGCCACGTGGCACCGTGTGCGTGTGTGTGCGTGTGCGACACTCACAATCGCTGGTTCTGCCGAAACCGGATGCCACGGCGCGGGTGCCGGCGAAGTTGTTGCTGCCGGAGGCGAGCGCGATGGTCGCGATGTTGTCTGCAAAGAGTTCACATGGATGAGAGTCCCGCAAGTGCAAGGAGGAGACGCGCGGGAAGTTCCCTCTCGCGGCTGATCTCCGTTGCCGGAGCCGGCTCTGGAGGTACCGCTGCAGCTCCAGTTGTAGTCAAAAAAACATTGTGCAAAAAGGTCGGTAACGCAGCCGCGACCCCTCTGGTGCTGCGACCGTCCATTGACGTCGGTGATCCCTTCCCACCAGGTGAGCTGTTGGCTCGTGAGGGAACACTTCGTTTGCGCCCCACCCTTCCCATAAAAAAATAATAATAAATGTGTTCCGGTTTGAAAGGCGCTGTAGCTAGTGAAGCTACTGGAGTAAGGAGACTTAACATGTGGTCTCAGGGCAAGGAGCGCGATACTGCGCATGCGCATCACTCACGGTTGGGCCTCGCGAACGTCTCGCGCGTCGCTTCGTCATACAAATAAATAGAAGAGTGCGTTTACTGTTCAACGTTATGCTGTTTATGGTGATCATGGCGATGTCGTTTCTCAGGTTGTTGGTGTTGTAGCTGCCGTGGTTCTGAACTCTGTTGGTGTTGATCCTGGTGCCGCCGGAGAACAAGCGGATGGAGCCGCAGACGACGGTGAACTGGCGGGCCTGGTTGCGACCGTCAAACCAGCAATGGGCGGCGGTGACGGCGCGCGTGCGCGACAGCAGCGAGGAGCCGCACACCGAGGTGGCGCCGGAGTTCAGCGTGATCACCAGCCCGCACTGTAAAGTGGAACATTGTCAGGGTTAGCGTCAGCGCCAGGAGCAACGCGGCGACGTCGCATAGGACAATGGTGTCGCGGGAGATCCTCACCATGTACGGGAACTGGCCGAGGTTGGCTTGTGAGCCGCCCACGATCCTAGCGCCGTCGAAGTCGGCGGCCAGCTCTGTCTGCCGGATGCGCTCCGCCTCGGGGATGCCCACGTTCTCATGGTAGAACAGCTGGATGGGCTCGAAGGGCTCGCTGGCGGGAGCGGCCGCGGAAAGCGCCACCAGGCAGGACAGGGCGACCAGGAACAGCTTCATGTCGAGTACAGCTTGCAGTGTGTCTGGTCTGCAGACGCGCGGCGCTTTTATTGCGGCCGATAGCGTTATCTGGTGCGATTAATTGATTTTGTTGAAGAAAAGTCAGATTTGGGATTAGTGTCAGGAGTCGGTGATGGATGGGCGTGGCGTGACGTCACCGCGGCGACCAGGAGCTGGTGTAGGCGGCACGGGCGGCACGAGCGGCACGAGTCGCGTGACGCGATCACACAATTAACGAGGTGAGGACACGGAGAGGTGCGCGAGCTTTTAAAGTTACCTCGATTGTGGGAGGTCAATTATGTGAGTATGAGGCAGCTGTTTGGATGGTGAGGACGGACCTCCCGCCGCATCTCCGCAGCATCCCCACCAGCAGGGCTGCGCCGGTCGCTTGAGGGGGTGCAGCTTGCCGAGATCACCGCTCACTGCTCAGATCAGAGTTCAGGATCATCGGTGAGACGCCGACGGGGGTGCTGCATATCGTCTCGTGTCGGGGGGTGAGTGGCGCGCCGCGGCGCAGTGTATGTCATCCTAACTAGTGCACTTTAAACTGTTACACGGTAATATTTATGCACCACCGTTCTACGGCAGTGCTGTGCGCTGCATCAGAGACCCCCAGCCGATTGAATGTAGCAGTGCAAGTGGACTTCCGAGGGTTGCTGCTGCTACTGCAGCTGCGGGTGAGGGTTGAGGGTCAGGGAGCGGGGCGCGCGGTGTTGTTGTCGCGCGCTATCGCTTCCTCACTCTAATAATCACTGTAATCATCTGGTAATCACTTAATCCCGCGCACAATCATCCATCATGATAATTGCATTAGTGGTGATGTTATCGGGGTGCGCCTCCCCGCACCGCGCACCCCGCACCCCGCACCCCGCACCGTACTATCGCTGAACAACAATTAATTAACAATCGCACATGTCCGAGCGCGGTGGCCGGCCGCGGTGTCCGGCGCGGAGGATGGTGGTGTTGCTCCCTCCTTGCGGAACGTGTCCGTGGGCCCGAGTGTCCGACCTGCGCCGTTTCCTGCTTTCCCCGCATGGAGCGGAAGCAGCGCGCGCAGTCGTGTGCACGTCCCTGGCGGTGCACACAAACCTAAACAGAATTTTTTCTTCTTTTTATTTACAGGTCGCGTGAGACATTTCCACTTGCAGGTCGGCTGGACTCCAGCCGGGCAGCGCTGTGTACAGCACGCGCACAGACACACACACACACACTCCGCCGCACGCACGTGCGGGGACACTCGCTTCTCCTCTCATTTCATTATAAACGCAGCAAAGTGAGTTTTGACTTCCGGTGGCGGGTTTACTGACGCTACTTTCAGACGACACGTTCACGTTTTTCCGGAAACGTAACTACTGCCAACTGCGCATACGGATACGCTCCGGCAACACGCCAGCGGCCCGCGGCCCGAGTCCCGGCGCACCTCACCCGACTCCGTTCCCTGCCAGGATCCCACGACATCCCCGAAACATCGAGACGCATAACAATACACACACCAGTTAGGTCGGAGCAGGTCCGCACGCCGGGCGCGTCGCGTCGCCGCTGCGCGCGAGCAGCGCGGGCACAATGCGGGGGTGCTTCTTGATAACACATACCTTTTCTTTGATATTCGAAAAATTCCCTGCTTCGGGGGGTAAGTCAGGGTTCTCTTACAGAACGGACCGGTGTTCCTCTACACTTTGTGTAAGCACGGCTCTGAGAAGGAGCCTCACTCTCCCGGGCACCTCCGCTGAGCCATGCGCTGCCGCACGCAGGTTCTCTTGTTGAGCGGTGAGCCCCCACTCTGGACGCCGCGAAACTCCTAAACACTTATTCGCCTATCGCCCCCCTACGACACCAGGGTGCCATCGTCGCCGGTTCCCCTCTGCCCGTGCACCACCGCCCGCGGGGCACGGTGCACTCGCCTCACCGGGCCGCCTGCACTCTCCGATGCAATTAAACTGCACCAGTTGCTCAATAACAAATTAGATTCATATACTTTGTTGCGCGAAACAATGTTCGCGTGCGCAGCTCGGCTGCCGGTCCGTTACCCCCGCGGCGCCGCCCTGCCCACCGCCAGCACCTCGTCAACTCTTTGAATATGTATAAACATGACGCGTGCTGCTGACGGCGCTCTGCTGTTCAGTGTTGTGCGCGTCTCCCGCGGGCGCCACCACCGACTGAAGTTGTACCCTCGCAACTCCTTTTGGGGAGGCAATCTCGCAACATCCGTTCTTAGCTGACGTGTACTCGACCAGGAGGATATTTCTACCAAATGTCAAGTCTTCAGGCCTTATGGTTCCAGAGATATCATGACTGGACACAGACATAGGCGGAAATCTCTTATATATATTATATATGACGGATAGGCGACTGTATGCTCCATCATTATCAGTCGACAGACGTCCACTGCTGGACATAGGCCTTCCCCAGTGATTCCCACATCTATCGATCCTGCGCTGCCCGCGTCCAGCTGCTTCCCGCAACCTTCACCCGATGGTCGGACCACCTGGTGGAGCCTGCCAACACTGCGTCTTCTGGTACGCGGTCGCTACTCGAGGACCTAGTTGCTCCGGTGCATCGGCTGTCAGTGATGTGTCCTGCCCATTGCTACTGAGGCTAACAATCTCTTCATTAGTGATTCGATCACGCAGTGGAACCACGGCCATAGCGCCTTCCATTGCTCTCTGTGCGAGTCGACGCCTGTTCCCGTGGCGGTGCCGCGGCCCAGCGCTGGCAACGCGCGCGAATTAAAGACCTTTGTCTTCAGACACTGCGCTCGTCGGCACGAGAATATGCTGCGTAGGCTTCCGAACGCTGCCCGGCCGAGTTGGAGTCGTCGATTGACCTCATTCTGAAAGCTGGACTTACCAAGTTGAACTGTTTGTCCCAGGTCAATGTATTCGTCAACAACTTCCGCCAGTGCGGAGCCTGCAATCGCAACAGGCGTGGCGTGGGTACGATATGGGTATTGGACATCATTTTTGTCTTCTCCGTATTGATATTAAGGCCACTTTGATCTTTTGACCGCTTTTGCTTTACGGAGGTCATCGAGCATTTTGCCAAGGTCTTCCAGGGCCTCCGCCGTGACTACGATATCATCGGCGAATCGAAGGCGAGTCATGTACTTGCCGTTTCCGTTGCCGTCGCACCGCCGTGCATAAAATAAATAATAACAAGTCGCCGCGTGCGCAGGTCGCGCGCCCGTACTCGAATCATTTTTATCTAATTAGTTGAGGTCGCAAAGTACTCATGGAGTAGTCCCTCCCGCGAAGACTGGATGTGCTGCTCGAGGGGCGACCTGGGGAACAGGTGAAGTATGTAATGTGGTGCACCCTCCGCTTCGCCGCCGCCGCGACCTCATCCAGGTGGTGTAAAGCAATGCAATGCACTACACCGGCGTACGGGCCGCAGCGCATGCGCGTGCGCACCTCTCTCGATTACACAATCTTATCGCAAATCAATTAACGTAATTCTTATGTCCAGCAGTGGACGTCTATCGGCTGATGATGGATAAAATCAATCAAAAGCGTTTATCAGCAGTAGATGCGCGGGCACGCGGCCGGCGCGTGAGGACGCGCGTTTCATGCATTTCACGCTGACACGCGTTTGTTGCAGACAATCTGTGAAACGGTTGAACCGATTGCGCACGACCCCGCCCGCCGCCTGATGAACGTTACTACGGACTGATGCTGCACGTTTGTTTGTGCTCGTGTACTGCAGCCGCGCGCCAAGGGCTCGGCCACCGCGGGGCGCAGGCCTGCAGACGTACAACCGACATTCAGCGGCGCCGCCCCCGCCGGCACGCTGCCGGTGTTGCGGAACTGCTGCTTATCTCTTCTATGTATACTCTTATTTAAACTTCATATTATGCTATCATTCGTTATGTGGTAAACTAATGATTTCTCAGACCACAAGAAGAAGAGAGGGAGGGTCGGGGGCCGCGGTGCCGGCACCTTCTCGCTGCTGTCCGCGATGAAATAAACCTAACACATCCGGTGTGTTTGTACTGAGCAAACAAAACGAAGCGCATCACAGTGTCACTCTCTCCTCCTCCAGTAATAGAGAATTGTGACAGCTTCATAGCAGATACTGGGTCCAGGATCCAGGCCGACCTAGCCCGGCTGCCCGGTGGTACACTTAAAGTGGAACGTCAACTTAGGTACGCAAACTACTGACGTTGAATGCACGAGCAAAAGTAACCGATCCGCTGCACACTGCTCCATGTCGGGCGAGGAGTTGCGATACGTTCCGGCGGCACGAGACCGGAAGCGACATCCATGCGCATGTCAAGTAATGCAGTATTGTTACCCGGGGCAACGGCACTCGCCGCACCAGCCGCAGCAGCGGGGGAGAGCTGCGTGGAAACACGGGGAAGAAAACCTTATGTTTGCGGATTCTCGCGCCGAGCAGCACCAGCTCGCTGTGGCCACGCCGATAATCACCTCACGTGCGGTGCTGGTTCGGTCAGCGCATCAGTGTCGGCACACCCGAGCTCTGTCCGTCTGTGTCGGGCGACGAGCGCAGTGTGGGTGCAGTGTATACCATACCAACTAGCGCCGCGTTGTTACGGACGGGCGTAGCACTTAACTTCAGGTGACGTCTCCACGTTCAACTGTGAATATATATATATATATATATATATATAGATAATATACCTTTATCTATTTATGATATAGCACACAATCGTGTTCTGACGAAACAACCATGTAAAGATGATCGTTGTCGTTGTTGTTGTCGCGGTGTTTAGCTGGTGAGTCACTTGGTATCACTTAAGGACCACATATACATATAGAAGTTGCCATGGCGCCATCTCCCCGCTCCGGGGAGGCGGCGTGCGCCCCGGCGCGATGAAACCGGTACCGGTGTGAAGTGCCATCGTACTACGGCAACGATTCCGACTTTACTAGCCGCTACTTTTGCGTTAGACTCGATGAATCGCCTAAAGTTCAGGTTCGATGATGTTTTGTTTCCTAACAGCTGTAGGTAGGGTGTAAGGGGTCCACAAGAACACACGAGACCCAAGCCAACCTCACCTACTCGTGGTACAGGAGCGATCGAGGTGGGGATCTTTGAGGGAGACCTACGTCAAGCAGTGCACGTCTCTCGGCCAGTGATAGCGACGGCGGTGGTCGTTGCACTCCGAAGTTGCATCTCGGGGCTCCTGTCAAATGTCTCTCCACGAATCCACAAAACATGCGTCAGGTTTTGCAACCAGGCTGTCCGTGGACTGACGCATTCAAATAGACGGAAATAGTTTCTTTGGAAATATTGTACACACTCACGGGTAAAGCAACAGCGCAATTGAATTTGATACGAGCTGGAGCTGCGCTGAAGCTTGGGCTCGAATCTAGTAGATATAGTAAATAGTTAAATATGTACCCACCCGCCTGTCCGCCTGTCCGCCTGTCTGCCTGCTCCTCAAGCTAAGACCATCGCAATCAATGAATGCGGGGAAACTATATTTGTAGTTTCAAAAGCGAACCCTGGCCGCACGCGCTGAACTCTACATTTTTAAATTTTCGTTGGATGGTAACCTATCCCAGCGGCGGAGGAAGAACATCCCAGCATCTACCAACCTGCTATTTGAGAGTTCCGCGGGGGGCTGCTGCAGAGGCCGCGGGGGTAGGTACGCGCGGGGCACCTCCAACAGAGTGCTCGTAAAGGCACCTAGCTGCTCCGCTTCTCCCCCGTCTACACAGGACAAAGGCAAGCAGATTTAAAATGTCAATAATGAAGCCTACTAAACACACGCACGCACGGTTACATGGTTCCGTGGTCCACATGGTGCACATGGTCCGTCTCCAGTGCATTTCACATGGCTCCTGGTTGCTGCTGTTTAGTGCTTAACTACTTCCTCACCAGCGTCGGTCCAGTTTTCATTGGATGCGGCCGAAGGGAACACGGACATCTGTTCAAGAATCATTTATTTCTAAACAAAGTAATATTTCTACATCCACTTTTGCGTGGAACAGAGATCGGCAACCTTTTGAGTCGAAACAGTCAAAATTTACAATTTACAGAATTCCAAAGTTTTGAATGAGCTAATAAAAGTGTTTGTTACTTTCAATGAACAATGGCTGCGTAGGTAAACGTTTCCGATGCAAAAAAAGCTAATGTTTCGATGCAGGCCGGGGTGCGGCGGCTCACATATAGACAGGGTGCCTAATGCTCGCTAATCTATTCAGAGAACGAGTTCAAAATATGTATATATTTAAATAATTTATTGTTTGTGTATGGAACTAAAGAGCCGCTGGTTACTGATCTCTGGCCGAAATGTTTAGAGCACATCGCACCAGACGCTGTGGATCACCAGAGCTGTCTGTTCACTCTGCTCACTCACGAGAATATCTTATTGTCTCTGTCACTCTGGAGACCAGTGCCGTGGTTTTTCTTTTCATTCAATTTAGCGGCGCGACGAGCGGCGCGTTCACCTGGTGGTGATGCTTCTGCCCACAACCAGGTGGCGCTGGTTAGGATGGGGTTGAGTCGCTGGATGTTGAATCTCGTTCCCTCTAATTACAAAATAAGAGCGCCCTCTATCAGGAGTTTCAATATCTATTAATTTCTTTCAGGTAACCTGCTCATCTGACTATCTATTAATTCCTTTTGGAAGCGCCATATATTTCATTGACAATTTGCTGTAAAAATAAATATAATTATACAAACAAAAAGCTAAATCTGGTTTCATGGGTTTTAAATAACATGTTCAACTCACCAAAAATGTCTATTAGTTAAAATCAATTCCTAATCATGTTGGTGAAATCAGTTTTATGAAAAAAATAACATTATTGAAATTAACAACATACATTTTACTGCTGGTTTAGGGACCAGCCAGCCGCTCCTGAGAACATGGCAAGAAATTTAGGGATGATCTTTTATAATATTTGGTAATAAAAATAGAATATCACCCAGTATTACTACATCGTTGATAGTTAAAAGAATAAATTACCGGAATATAATAGGGTTAATACTCACATCAGGTATTTATACATTCAGGCAGTCCCATATTCAGGTACCATATTCAGCAAAGAAGAGGAAGAATGGCACCAGCGGCTCAAGCAGTGTTCATACACAATTAACAGTGCTACCCCTACCCCTGTAAAGCGGTGCCGGTTCCCTCACATTTGCAAATACAAATAACTAATATCAGTCACAAGGAATCATTTGTAATTTTACTTGCCACATAGTTTATAATCTCTTTAAGTTCTCTCTCTACACAAACAAACCATTTGCCATTTTATCAATATATTTAACAAAGAGGAAGTACTCTACATCTGCAGTATATATATATATATACAATAATAATCATATTTGTGATTGCAAATGTGTGGTGTTGGTAATTGAATGAATTCAATGTGTATTAAAAATTTGTGATAACATGTTAAGTTTTGAAATTTCATTATACACTAAGCAATGTATCTGCCAAATATGGCATGTTTACTGCCACCGGTCAGCTGAATATTTGTGTGGCACTTTTAACTTTAATGTTGCTGTCAGGGGGTCGGTGCCTTTATTAATTTGGTCACTGCTTTATATTCAGTGTTTTGCAAATTTATTATTTTATCAAATACATGTATTGATAACTTTTTTTTGACATTTTCCTGAAAATAAAAGGTAGTTAATTTTATATGATATAAATTAGCATAATTTACAATATGCAAAATATAAAAATTTCAGATATATGACAAACAAAGGTACAATACATATAATGTACATTGCGGACGGGACGTGGTTGTTAGGGTCATTATGCCTGGAGGCTGCAGCCAACAGCCTTGCTTCCATTACTTTGTCGTTGAGCTGAAACACTCTCTGGTCACGAAGTAATTCTTCAAAAATGCTTCGTGGCATGTATTTTGTAAATGCAGTACGCATTTAGGTAATAAAAAAGTACGTACGGGTTCTGCTGCAGTTTGATATACATCTCTTAACAGACGTTTTCAAATAGTTGCAAGTCGAAACGGACTTCAACGCGAAGATCAATGTAAAAAAGCGGGTCCGTCAAAGTTCAAAATTAATTTGCCTGGTCTATCACAGAAAGTAGATTCACGGTCTAGAAAAAACCAAGTCGGGATAAATTTAGTATTAATGTAGAAAATCCAAAATTTAAACATGTCTACCAGTGATGCATCGGAAAAATAAAGTATATAAATACATACTTAAATTTTTAACTACAACGCCATCTGTCGATACATGGGATCACTTGTAATACCATTAGTTTTAATGGCACATTGAGGTACTCCCAGCAGTAACGTTATATTATAGATACCCAATAAAATAAATTATACAACAATTCAACCAAATGTACAGAGTGATCTCGCCGTGGTAAAAGCTGTTGTAGTTTACGGTCGGACAATTACCAACAGATTTTTAGCGACTTCGTATGTACGGTAAAGGGTGAATGAAAATGTTGCTGATATACTTGAATCGTATTGTATTGTATATTGTTTTGTTTAGTTTCGCTATAAATTAACGATATTTGGTTAGCGCAACTAGCGGAGGGATTAAACATCGCTCAACCGAATTGCGCAACATTTAAAAATATTGTGCAATTAATTAAACGGATAATGCGCATGCGCGAACGGAAAGCGTGCTTTTCCAAAGCCATAAAAAATATAGGTTGCGCACGGGCTCGGTCCTCGAGTTCGACTAGGTCGCCCATACGAGACGCACGTCCGATTGAGCTCTAGCCAGGTCTCGTTCGCTGCTCCCGTCCGCTATCCTAGCCGTCCTTTATAAGCATCAACCTAACAGTTGCGTCCTTATTTCCCGAAGAAATTCGTGTATCTCGTGCCTAATTCTGTTGTTGTTACCGCACCGCATCGTTCGTATACGCGGGCTACGAGCCGCCCGCCGCCGTCGCCGCCGCCTCCTATTGCGTCTTCCTAACCGTCGCCCGTTGACCGTTAGGGTCCGCGTCCGCGTCCCTGCGCGTTGTTTAACGCGAAATTAATTGCCGCGCTTTAATATATTATTTCGTTCGCGTTCCGCGTATTTCATCACTGTGTTTTTTTTGTAAGTGCTGCTGAGCCGGGAATCCCCCTGCTAGGTGTGTGCTATACACAGGTGCGTACCTTTCTTTCATTTCATTCTAGTAATTTTAACTTGTGCAGGCAACAGCAGGAGTTGCCTGTGTACATTGCACCTCTGCTCCCCACCGCCTATTGGGAAGCTAAGTGAATTACGATGGCTGAGTCCATAGAGACTCAGTTCATCGAGTTTGTAAGATAGCTTGTCCCGAGTAATGGGACAAATTCGAGGACCATCTGGCCTCACTGAGGGCAAAGCTGGCTGACAGCCCAGCGTCCCCTTCATCCGCATCCTGCGCGCCAACGAAGTCTCGAACGGATATCCCTAAGGGGCTCGCCGAGTCATCCGCCACTGCGTGCTCCCGCGATTCATCGCCGTGCAGCACGAAACACATGTCCAACACCATCTCCGACATGGAGGTGCACCAAGCCCTCAACCCTCCGCCATCAGACGACGAAAGATTCGTCGTCTATTCAGGTAAGCGCAAGCGCCCTCTGCCACTCCGGCAAAGAAAACAAGTCGTGTTTCACGTCCCGCGCCTACTGCGAAAACGTCGGAGCGCGATGTTCCCGGGACCAAGCTGCCCCTTCCCTGTTATCCTCTAGGATAAAGCTGTCTGGAAGGATCTGTCCAAGTGGTTCTTGGACAACAAGATCTCGTGCCCCAAGGCTCAAAATACTGCGCAGGGTATCCGCTTGCGCTTAACGTCGACCGACGATTTTTGTCGCGCGAAAAAGCATATGCGGGAGCTGAATCTCAGCTTTCACACCTACGCTCTTGAGGAGGATAAACTTCTCATGGTCGTCATCCTGGGCATACCCCTCGAGACGACAGTCACCGAGGTCATCGAGGACCTAAAAACCCATGGCCTCCCCGTGATAAACGCACGGCGGATGTCAATCCAACGGATTCGAAAAGAGATGCTTCTCTTGTATTGGCTACTCTTCCGCTCACTCCTGAGGGGAAGAAAATTAGCAATATCAATAAATTATGTGGCCTCACCAATATTACAGTCGAGCAACCACATAAGCGCGGTATTAATGGACAATGCCACAGATGCCAGTTATATGACCACCCCAGTTGTTAGCAGGCTTCCACCGCCGAGCAACTTTGTCGAGCCCCAGGAGCTCGATGCCTAGGGCGCAGCTGATATTGCGGCCCTTATGAAGTACATGGGACGCTTCACATTAAAAGACCTCTTTAGTTACACGGAGAAGCTCTGTGTCGCGAAAGCACAAAAAGAGAGGCTCCGACTCGTATACGAACATTACGACTTGATAGCCGCTCTCGAGACGGATGTCTAATGACACCTCCGCTCGCACCTAGACACCGTCGTCTGAGTCCCTGTACACATCTTTGGGATCAGCACGGAGGTCCCCAAAGTATTAGGCAAAATCAAACCTGGCTCGTTGACCGTCGCGACTTTTAACGCGAACGGCGTTCGACACCAGATGGAAGAAATCATCGCATTTCTCTGACACCACGACGTCGACGTTGTCTTAATTCAGGAAACATTCCTGAAACCATCTCACCATGACCCAAAAATGTATATATCACCACCACGATCTAACTATCACCTCGTTAGGAACGACAGGTTATCCGCTTTGTACGGCGGCGCAATGATATATTACAAGCGGTCACTTCCCTGTGTCCCTCTTGAATGCCCTCACCTGAAAACCATTGAAGTCTCATCGAAAAGCTCAACTTTGATATCATCGCCCCTTCTGAGAATCGCCCCTTCTCAGAAATTCCTCTGCCGAGAATCCTTCAGCGGCAAAATCAAATGCCTTCTGTCCTGGACATAGCGCTACTGAAAAATGAAGCTCTCCTTATCCGTTCCGTCGAGATCATACATAACCTCGGATCTGTGGGGATCACAATACCTGAAAATAAAATTCACGGGTAATATATAAACAATTGTTTATTACCTTTGGGAAGTGCAGCTGACGAGATCGCGCCTTGCTACAAAATTAATCCGGCTAGTGGGTACGCGCACGCGTGACGTCATCCATTGTGCAGTACGTTACCGAAGGAAGCCGGCGGTCGGCGCGCGCGCCCCCCCCGAGCTAGTCGTAATCGCCTCACGACACCGAGACCACGCCGCGTTGCCTAGGGCTATTACTTACGGTGTTTTCGTACGCGTGCCGTTGTAAAGAATTGTATTCTATCAAATAAACTGTTGTGTGTAATAGGCCAAGCGTTTACTTGCCGTTGGCATAATCTCCCACACCACTAACCGTCTTCAGATCTGATCATCTTCCGGTCCTCTTCAAGCTGGGCCAGCGCGCCTGTGAGGTCCCTCTGACCAAAACCATCGTTGACTAGCGTAAACTTGAGATCAAACTTAAGTCTACGAAATCCCAGCACCTCGACGAGATACCGAAAACGATCGAATCGCCCGAAGTGGCAATTCGAGCGGTCGATTCACTCTCCAAACCTATCTCATCAGCCGTCGAAAACTACGAGGACGATACTCGAATTGGGACCTTAATTCGGGGCTCTTCTTCAGGACATTCGACGCCTGATCAGGCTAAAAAATATCGCTTTCAGACTGTACGACAGGTACCGCTCCGAGGTGAATAGAGCTAATGCGCTCCGCCTTCAGAGGGCCGTAAGAGAGCGCGTCAGAGAATACGGAGCCGAAACGTGGGATTCACTACTTAGCGACCTTGAGCCTTCCAAGGACGCTTTTTGGCATCTAGCTCGGGATCTCAAGTAAGAGTACCCTGGTACTCATGCCACCCCTAGTTAGAGACGTCATCGCGTCGTCGTTGGCCTTCGAGGACGATGAAAAAGCCGAGTGCTTAGCCGACAGACTGGAAAACAAGTGCACACCTTCATCTTATCCTGCTGACCCCACTCACCTATAACTGGTGAAGGACGAGATCGCAATCACCATCAGAGGACTAAAATCCAAGTCTGCTCCGGGCCTTGATGGCATCTCGAACAGAGTACTCAAGTCCCTCCCCCGCTCATATGATCTGTTTGCTCGCGACCAACTTCAACATGCTTATTGCATGCTTATTTCTATCTGCTTCTTTCCGGACGCCTGGAAAGAGGCCGAAGTTGTGGTAATTCCTAAGCCAAAGAAGTCTAGGAACATTCCCTCCAACTACAGACCGATAAGCCTCCTCTGTAACACGGGAAAGGTTTATGAGCGTCTAATCCTTACGCGTCTCTCCAACTTCGTTTAGGAAAACAAACTTCTGCCCGACGAACAGTTCGAGTTCAGAAGAGACCACTCCGGCGTCCACCAAGTACACAGATTGGAGGAGTACATCCTCAAAGGTTTCACGCGGAAAAGGCCGCATGACACCGTAGCGCTATTCTTTGAAGTAGCCTAGACGTTCGATAAAGTCTGGCACGATGGCTTGATCTACAAGTTGTACGCACTCAAGGTGCCGGACAGGCTCGTCACCATCATCAGAGCCTTCTTATCGAACCGCTCCTTTCGCTACCGAGCGGGAAGCGTTAACTCCACATCTCGTCACATCAGAGCGGGTGTTCTGCAGGGCTCCTGCTTGTCCCCTCTCCTCTTCTCGCTGTACACCAGCGACGTCCCTAAAGATCTCGGGGTAAACCTGGCTCTATTCGCAGACAACACTGCGCTCTACCTTTCGGGCCCCATCTTGCCGCGGTTGACAAATCGGCTCCAGTTTGTTGGTTTAGGAAGTGGAGAATCGATGTCAACCCGTACAAGAGCGAAGTCCTAAATTTCTCAGGGAAAAGGAAATTTCGAATCCCCAGTCGCACTTTGCGTGCCCATTCCAAGCCAATATATATCTTCGACCGTCCTGTCCCTTAGAGAGACTCGGTCAAACACCTCGGGGTTAACCTGGACCGAAGGCGAAATTTCAAGAGCCACATTCGCAGAGTGAGGAACAAGGCTGACTTTGTAATGAGCAGACTTCATCCCTTGCTCTGCAAATCTAGCAAACTATCCCTAAAACACAAGGTGCACTTGTACAAGGCCAGCATAAGACCTATTATGACTTATGTGTGCGTTGAATTTGCGCATTCTTCTAACACCCTTAAACTCATACAGGTCATCCAAAACCGCTTTACCCGGAAGGTCACGGGTGCGGAATTGTATCAACGGAATATCGAGCTACACAGCGACCGCAAACTTCCTTCTGTGAACTACGGCCCGATCCCGATGCCACCAGTAAAAATCTAAGTCCTCGGAACGTGCTTCCGCTCCACATCGATGCAGAGGATCGGCCCTACAGGCACGACACTTCCACACGCACAACACGGCACCCAAGCGTAAAGACACCAATCACGGATTCTCCACATTTCGGACGCGCCATTTCCGCCGCTGGTTGCGGCGCCCGTCAGGTTCGCACATCGCGCACACAAGTCACATCCGGCTGCCCGGGCGGTCTTCACCGCTCTCGTCTGATGACACAGGCGAAGGTGATCGGAGGACGGGCCCGGGGTAGTATGATTAATGTTTATGTTTTGGCCATTAATTATTTATATTAATTTGTGATCGTCTCGATGAGGACCTTGTTCTACGTTGTGTTTATAGTAATATTCAGTTATTTTAGGTTCATATAGAAGGATAAATATTTGTTAAGATAGTCTGATACCGTTTGTGTGGTCTGTTTCCTTATTAACAATCCCTTCACGCTTGTAAAGGGCTCCACATATTTTTACGGGTTTACAATATTTATTAATTCTTAAGACCCCGACACAAGTGTTTTAAGTTCGCATCCTCACATTTAAAAAAAAAAATGTGGGGATGGCATACAACTCCAGTAAATAGAACCCGTCGTATGCGGTGAGCTCCAACCAAATACTGCGCCCCCCCCCCGAAACATAGAGTTTAATTGGCCTCGGACCGCAGTCCGCAGCAAGGTTTACTGGCGAACCAGTAGAAGAGCACTCGGCTCATTGTTAGTGCGTTAGCACAAACTGTGATCAAATTGCGCATGGAAATGTGTGTAGGCGTCTCACAAGACACAACCGTAACCAGATATACAGTGTGTGGTCAGCGCACATTCCAGGACACATAATAGATATAAAGGGTACTCTGACCCAAAGGTTAGTCCTTTGTACGAGCCACCACCTTCACTAGTCAGGTGCACTTGCAGACACATCGTAAAGTGTTGGAATTGACTTCACCGCCAACTGCGTAGTCAGCGCGGATCGCAATCTGCGGAGTGCATCCGAGAGCTCAATGCTCACCTCATAGAATGGCAAAGCGATTACATCGCAGCCTTGAGAGATTGTACTCCCACCAGCTATCACCGTTCATGAAATAAATGCACAACTTCGCTAACCACTGTAGTGGATACAGCCAATAAATATTATTTTTATTATGAGCCATCAGGCATAGAGTCTTTGTCGTTGAGTATAACGCTGTTTTGATCAAGTTTGTCTCGCCCACCGACAACTCGACACATATCTTAAAACATGGGGAGCTATTGAGGTCTTCTTTTGCTAATTTCATAAAATAGGGAGAGCAGACAGTCTGCAGCCCCGTCATCAAGGGACCCGACTTGCAATAATCTAATAAGATAAAGTGCCAAACCATAACGCGAGACGCAACCTTCAAAAGTGACATTTAACCAAGAGATCGTCGAAGACGCACAAGACATCACAGCAGACATCAATATCTTGCAAAAGTCCTCAGCCTTCCAGATCTGTAAGACACATCAGTTCAATAACGATGCAAACGTCCCGCTACGACGAGACGCAATATCAATGTTTGATAAGCATCGAGGCAGGAGCTCACGTCCGCTTCCGCTACCTCATAATGCATCGACACAGTTCGAGTTGACTTTGGAATAAACAAATATTATAAAACACGACGTATCACAGCGGCAAGCCACTAAGACGCCGAGTGCCCACGTATCATAGAGCCGAAGCTCTAAGACACGGTTCTGAGTATTTCGATATCACCGAAGTTCTATCTAACACTCTTCCCGAACCGCAGTATAATCAAGTAGTTACTTAAATAACCACCAACTACACCCGGCTGATATCTCACCTCCTCCACCAACATGATGTTATATGTTAATTTTGTCATGCACCATTTTACACGGTTTCGAATCCATATACTTAATAAATTTTATTTTTACAGTCCTTCACACTCTTACTTTATTATATTATATCATAATACATTATTATTTACATTCTCATATTTTTCCGCAATTCGAACCGATATATCTTTTATAACTCATCACCAGAGACTTTCACACTTTTACACTTTCATAATATTTCATCAAACAATCATACTTGTATTTTTATATTTTAGCATTTCAATCAGTATACAGTATACAGTACACCATTCCTATACTTCATTTTAATATGTATTGGAGATCAGTAATAATCTCCAATCAATAGTTCAATCAATTTGCACGAAGCTAATTTTTTACATTCGACATGTACGCAGTACACGTCCGGACGGCCGCCGCTCGGCCGCCGCTCGGCCGCCGCTCGGCCGCCGCTCGGCCGCCGCTCGGCCGCCGCTCGGCCGCCCCGTGTGTATGCGTCTCCGCCGCGCCCGCACGGCCGGCTGATACACGAACTGTTCCTAATTACATCATTTGGACGTTTTACGAACACCCAACTTTTGAACTATAACTTTTTTATTTATTATAATGAATCCTTTTTCCATATTTAACTTCTTTATATAATATATATTTGTATTTTAGTTGTATTCGTATTTTATACAAAATGAAGTTTGTTTAAAATAATTTTAAATATATTTTTGTATAGTTTTATATTTTAGAAACATCGATTTCATTCTTTAACTCTCGTTGAATTATATTTTCATCTTTATAAATTTCAATTAATTTTTATTTGAGCTATTTAATACTTGATATATTTTTTTAGGGGAGGTCTTTGTCCAGCAGTGGACGTCTTCCGGCTGATTGATTTTTGGATGATATTTTTTTAGAATCATTAATTTATTTTTATAAATTAATGTATCTCGTTACACCACTAAAACCACATCGACCTCCGCCCTCAGCACTTGTGAAGGACTCTGGGATCTCTAAAAGAACGTACCAGTGCCCTCCAGCGCGGCGGCCACAACGGGCCAGCTACCTTCGTCTGCCTTTACGGCTTCTCCGACGAGCGGGATCTGCGCGTTCCCTGGCTCGCTCAGCATCTTCCTTTGTGAGCATTACTGTGTCGTAAAAGGAAAGGACACTGTGCCGCGCTTCCCGGCTTATCGTCATCGCCGCTACTATGGCCGCCGGGATAAGGTCTTGTCCGATATTTTCGACGAGGATCCGTTGCTCCGGCCGGATCCTCGGCCGCCCCACAATGATGGCATTGCGCCGACTCCTCTCTGCCAATCCTGTGCAGATTCTCCCCGAAGCAGCCACGTCCGGTGAGTATCTGTTTTAAATGGTAGGTCACCCGTCCACTGTTCTTCAACCAAGCCGTTAAGCTGGGCAGAATCGCACTAACCGCGCGCTGACGAGTATTGCGAGGTTCCATTTACTTTTCTCGCCAACGCTCCAGTGCCCGCCTTCTGGCTCCTCGTCGAAGCTCTTCGACTGTCTCTTCTGGATCATCGGTTTGGCGGAGGATGCGGATCTTATGAAAGATCACTGCGTCCATATCTGCCAGGATGTCCAGAGGTGGGAACCGCGCTAAAAGTGTGGCCGCCTCGTACGAAAGTGTCCTATATCCTCGGGCTACTCTAATCGCAATAGTGCGTTGCGTAGCGTTAAGCTTCGCCACCCGACGCGGTCTATGCGAGAGTATGTCGGCCCACACAGGAGATCCGTAGAGTGCGACAGAGCGCACCACGCCTGCATACAGACGGTGGACTTCTTCCCACGGCCCTCCTAGATTCAATAGCAGTCGGTGCAAAGTACCCCCTACCTTTTGAATCCGGGGAACGACACGATCGAAGTGCTCGACGAAGTTCCATCGGCTATCTAGCTCCAGTCCCAGGTACTTGAGGTGGTTGCCAATTTGGATACTTACGTCCCCAACACATACAATTGTATCGGGGAGTTTCTCCTTCAGTTTCGGGCCGTAAAACCACATCGCTCCGGTCTTTTGCGGTGCCACTTGCAGTCCGAGTCTCCATATTCTGCCGATAATCACGGCAACCCCGAACTCGGCTAGCCTTGCGGTCCCTTAGAAAGAGTCTCCCTCAGCTAGTATTAGAGAGTCATTTGCGTAACACAGGTAGGTAGGTAGGTGGGTAGGTGGGTGGGTGGGTGGTGGGTGGGTGGGTGGGTGGGTGGGTGGTGGGTGGGTGGTGGGTGGGTGGTGGGTGGGTGGGTGGGTGGTGGGTGGGTGGAGTGGGTTAGGTTAGGTTAGGTTAGGTTAGGTTAGGTTAGGTTAGGTTAGGTTAGGTTAGGTTAGGTTAGGTTAGGTTAGGTTAGGTTAGGTTAGGTTAGGTTAGGTTAGGTTAGGTTAGGTTAGGTTAGGTTAGGTTAGGTTAGGTTAGGTTAGGTTAGGTTAGGTTAGGTTAGGTTAGGTTAGGTTAGGTTAGGTTAGGTTAGGTTAGGTTAGGTTAGGTTAGGTTAGGTTAGGTTAGGTTAGGTTAGGTTAGGTTAGGTTAGGTTAGGTTAGGTTAGGTTAGGTTAGGTTAGGTTAGGTTAGGTTAGGTTAGGTTAGGTTAGGTTAGGTTAGGTTAGGTTAGGTTAGGTTAGGTTAGGTTAGGTTAGGTTAGGTTAGGTTAGGTTAGGTTAGGTTAGGTTAGGTTAGGTTAGGTTAGGTTAGGTTAGGTTAGGTTAGGTTAGGTTTTTTTTTTTTTTTTTTTTTTTTACATCATTCCCCTGCGTATGGCGGGTCAGGGCCTTTATTTTATCATTTATCATCATTTTCGATTTTTATTTAATACAATTTTCCTACATACTCTCCTTTCACACTTTCTTATCTATCATACCGATACTTATCTTTCATGCCTTAATATCTCCTCCTCTTTTCTTGCATACTACATTCCATTCCTTCTTTCATACCTCTCGCTGAGTGAAGACACCGTCGCCTCGTCGTTTCTGGAGCTGCTCTTCCAGTCTGTAGTATCCTCTTTTTATCTCCCTTTTTGTTAGACATATTTTTGTCTTTATTTTGTGTTTTACATTTTTCTTTTTATTATTTAATTTACAATTTCATTATTTTACAACTTATTTTTATTTATAACATTTTTTATGACTTTTTCACAGTATTTTATAAATGTTTGGCGACTTTCGTCCTCACTCATCAGAGAGGCAACCGACACCATATCCAGCTTCCTTCTCAGGACCATTTCAGTCTCTGCCCTCTCCCGCCCGAATAAGGGACAGGAAAGCAGGATGTGCACCACGGTCTGGTCCACCTCCGGGTCACAGGGGCACGCGGGACTCTCCTTGAGCTTGAACCTGTGAAGGTACTCGGAGAATCCCCCGTGCCCGGTGAACATCTGGACCAAGACCGTGTCGAGCTCGAGCCTGCGAAGCACGCGATATGCCGACCTGACGTCTGGGAAAAACATCCTCGTTGTTGAAGCCGTTGTACCTTGCACATACCTCCTGTTCCATTCGTCAAGCGTCTCCAGCCTTAGCTGACGCTTGACGAAGGAAACGGGGCAATCCTCGTACTCCGGTCTTCTTTTACTCTTCAGGGCCGCTTCCTTGGCCAGATAGTCCGCCCTTTCGTTTCCTTCCATCCCCACATGCGCCTTCACCCAATACAGTCTTACATCCGTCCCTTTCTCACGCGCTTTCATTATATTCTCTTTCACTGCGATCGCCAGGGGATGGAGGGTGTCAGGTTTTGCGACTGTCTCAAGGGCGGACCTCGAGTCGCTGAGAACGGCGCACGAATGCGCCGACCCGCTGGCCGCGTACCCTGTCGCTTTCACCAAGGCCAGCAGCTCTGCCTGGTATACGGTGCAGAAGTTGCCCAACTTGAGCTTTTTGTTCGAAACCTCTGCGGCGTCCCGCATGACGCAGAACGCCGCACCCACCTTGTCGTCGATGCGGCTGCCGTCGGTGTAAATGGCCGAGTCGGCAGCCGAGGTGGCAAGTTGGACATCCTCCGCACTTTCCCCCAGGCAGGAGAACTCCACACCGAGCTGCTCAGACGGGTGTGGTAGTCTCAAGTAGCTGACTGGAACCTCCAGCTCTCGGTCTCCGAGTACTCGCCGGGTGTGGCCGCGCTTTACCTCAAATAAAGTGGCCGCTTCTGGACCCGAAGGTCTAGAGGAAGCAGCCCGGCAGTACTAGGGCCGAATGCAACGACGCGGTTCGGTGAGTTCGCGCAATTTTCTGCGCGAAGTCACGCTGAACCGCATCGAGCTGCCTTCGGACCAGCAGCTTCTTAGCCGCCGGCGCCCATGCACTCGCTGCATACAGAATGATCGGCTCCAACACCGCCAGATACATCGTTCTGATCACCTCCGAGTTCAACCCCCATGACACTTTCGCGGCCTGCACAATTGACGATAGAGGCCTTGGGCCTTGCTGCTCACGTTCTTCACGTGCGTGTTGAACGTGAGCCTATCGTCAATTGTCAGGCCGAGTATCCGAACTTCACGAGTTCGACAAAGGGAGCTCTCCGCCCATATTCAATATTGGGTTGTCGTACTTGAGTTTGTTGGTGAGCACCATCACATTGGTTTTGTGTGGTGCAAACCTCAACTTGTTTCGACCCCAATCGTGAATATCGGCGAGCACCGCATTTGCCTTCCTCGTGATGTCCCCGGTCTCTTGCCCGGAGAAGATCAGCACGACGTCGTCTGCGAACGCCTGGCAGTGTGTTCCGCTCTTGACCACCATCTCCAGGAGTGGATTTAGGAGGAGGGTCCAGAATGTTGGGCCGCCCACGGATCCCTACGCACCCCTTGGTAGTATCAGCACCTCCCTTGCGTACCTGACGGACACCTTGCGATCGCTAAAATAGCTATCGACAAGGCGCCGCAGGTCGACGGGGCAGCGAGTTCGGCCAGTCTGCACCGTATAGCAGGCCACCAGGCGTTGTCGAGCTCCCTCTATGTCCAATGATACCAGCACAACGATCTCCTTCTCCTTCAAGCGAGAGCGTATGTGCTGGATCAGGTCATACAGGGAGTCTTCGGTACACCTTTGCGGCATGAAGCCGTATTGGTGGCTACTGATATACGGTGCAGTGTACCACCGTATCCTCCGGACCATCATCTTTTCTAGGACCTTGCCCATGACGGGCAAGAGTCCGATGGGCCGGTAGGATTTCGGGTGCGTGTAGTCATCCTTACCGGGCTTCCGCAACACCACAACCGCTGCCTCCTTCCATCTCGTGGGGAAGTGGGCAAGAGCGAGACACCGGTTGGAGAGCGCGAGAAACAGTTCGGCATCCACGGCAATGGCCGCCCGGCAGATGTCGGCAGTGAATCCGTCGAAGCCAGGTGCCTTTTTCGCGTTGAAGGTTGACACGGACCATCGGAGCTCCTCCATCGTGAAGGGGGGTTCACATGGATCACCATGTCCCCCCTCGTTGACTTCATCGGACTGGGCTCTTACAGTACAGTGGTCCGCATTGTCCTCCCCGGGTCATCCCCCGGGAAGAAAACCTCCGCAAGCAACCTGGCCGATCCCGCTGCGTCCAGCACCTTCCCTCCTGGACGAGGGGACGTCTTCACGCCTTACCTCCGTGCGACGCATCACGCGATAGATGCCGTCCCACATGGTCTCGCGCTCCTGCCTCTCGCAGAACCGCTTCCAACTTGAGGTCTGAGCACGCCTCACCTCGAGGCGGTAAGCTTCCTTCGCGTCGGCGTACTCGCGCAGGACCATCTCCTTACGGGCCGGCCGCGCGTTCGGGATCCGCCTCTTCTTCCTCAAGACGTCCGCCTTGGAGGAGAGAGAGCTGTTCGGACCACCAGGGCAACTCTGTCCTCTTCCTCCCGGAGGCCTTCGGCAGGACCGAATCGCAGGCGTCCCCACGGTTTCCAGGTACCTTCCGACGATGCCGTCTAACGCCCCTTATCGGTGACCTCGGTCACCTCGGCTGGCGTCAGACAGCGGTCCGAGAGCAGCTGGGCGAAAGTTCCTTTGAACTCGTCCCAGTCTGCTCTGTAGGTACTGTACTTCCGTGTGGTTCGCCTGATGTCCGTACCGACGGACCTCACGAGATTCAACTCGAACAGGATCGCCCTGTGGTCCGACGAGGATAACCCGTCCGCGACTCGCCAGCCCTCCACTCGATCGAGCAGAGTGGTCGAGCAAGCAGTGACGTCGACGCAACTGGAATATCGCTTTCCGCCCCGATAGGTGTCGAACGTAGGCTCAGACCCCGGTTCATCACGTGCAGCTCCAATGTGTCGAGCGCGGCTGCAACATCATTTCCCTCTGGTCTCCGGACTGGCTGCCCCACCAGGTGTTGTGGGCGTTGACATCACCGCCCAGTATCACGTTGGCAGTCCCCAACCTTCCCACGACCGAGCCGATCCGGTCCAGGTATGGTCCGACGGGCTTATTTGGCTCCAGGTAGACGGACACCACCCTATCTCCCAGGCCCCGGTTCTCAGTCTGGCAACGGTAATGTTTCCAGACGTGAGGTCGAGATACTGAGTGATATCGATGGTGTCGTCGAACAGCACAATGGCGGCTTTGACGACTTCCTCGTCGCCTCGGCTCACGCATTGTACTATCCTTGTCCCTGGGTAGTGCCGCATCTCGCCAATCGCGCCGATATACGGCTCCTGGACCATCGCGAATGCCCACCCTCTCTTCGGCGCTTCGCATATCAGCTCGGCCGTAGCAAGCTCGGACCTTTGCAGGTTCAACTGCACAGCGTGATACTGGCGTCGCCCAGTCCGGATATTGCGGTCGGCCCCAGGACGCCGTTAGCAATATGCTACCGACGCCCGAGCTATGGCGTCCCACCGTCTCCGGACCGGGCATTCTTCGTCGAACGCCCCGTGGTCCCACCGGTCCGCCTTTGCTTTTCGGCAGTTCCGGCAGGCGGGAGGTTTCCCGGCTTGCCATTCCGGGCACTCGCCTCTTAGGTGCGGTCCTGCAGTGGGTGCACCGATCCTCACGTTCGGTGCACAACCGCTTACTGTGGCCGTATCCCAAGCAGCGAGTGCACTGCACCAGGGGGGATTGGTCCTGCACCCGGACCCGTTGGAGATCCACGTGAATCATGCCCGCGTCGATGAGGCGGCCCCAGAGTTTTGGGGACACGCGCAAGACCACATGGGTGGTATGCGCGTTCCGCGCCCTCCGCCTGAAGCGTACCTCGGCCCGCCGGTCCCGCTCCGGGATGTCACCCAGCAGATGGGCGTTCTGGGTTCTCAGTGCCTTCACTATGTCCTCGTCCTTGTTGTAGGACATCACATCCCGCAGCACGACCAGCGGGTCTCGGCTCTGCACCTCCTCCAGCTTCAGGCCCTTACCTGCCTTAGTCAAGCGCTCGCGCACTCTCGCCAGCTCGCTCTCCGTGCCACATCCCAGAATCACCCTCCCATCCCTTACTTTCCTAATCTTATTGATCCGGGAGGCCCCTCCTCCTTCGCATTGAGGGCCTCACGGATCCTTCCTACCACCTGCTCCCCTGTAGCGGCCACCTCCGACGAGACCGCCACCGAGTGCACCACCTCGCTCCCCGGTGGGGGTCTTTTTGCCGGGGCGGCCGCTGCTGCCGCTACCGCCGCGTACGTGCCCCGCTGCCGGGCACCCTCCTCCTCCCATGCCTTGAGCGACTCCTTGAGCCTCCCAATCTCTTGGCTGCTGCTCTCAAGGAGCCGCCCAGTCTCTTGAGGGAGGGGAGGGGTCTGCTGTTCCCCGATCCAGCGAGGGAGGGGCGGGGTCCTCCCGTGGTTCCTCTGCTCCCCGCCCCCCCTCCGCCTTCTTCGGGGGTTCCAGGACAGGGGACCTCACTCGTCCCCTGTCCGCCACGGCCTCCTTTACTAACTCATACAGTCTCTCGACTGCAGCGGTCACCCCTGTCTTAATGTCAGTCTTGAGGTTGCGCGAGCCCGCCAAGTGAAGCTTGGCTTTTGTCAGGCAGGCCCGCGCTTCCACGACGCGGTCGACGGGCGCCGATTTCCTCTCCTTTGAGGGGCCCGCGGCGCCCGCCCCCGCCGGTGACCGCTCTTGTCCCGGTCTCGATCCCTTTTCGCTTGGGGCACGTACCTTGGTCTTAATTGCGGGAGCGGCTGCTCGGGGAGAGGTCTTCCTCCTTCCCTCGACCTTCTCCCACTCCCCCACACTTCTTCGGACGCTGCCCCCTCTAGGGGCGTCCGCTGTGGGCGACGCACTCCTCTGCATTGTGTCTCCTGCCTCACTAGGCAGGGTCACGTCGCCCGCGTCCGACTTCCTCGGGGGAGTGCGGATCATGTCGAGGGGGAGGGACGCAGGGGAACTCGTCACTTATTTAAAAACTTAATTCTAAAGCAATAGGGCTATATCCAATTTTAAAACTTATATACTAAGGCAATAGGGCCGATGTCAATGTTTAAAACTTAAACTAATTGCAATAGCAACAATATACTTAAATCTAGTGCAATAGGGCTTAATCTAATATCGTGGGTCAAAAAACCCACGATCTTACAAATATACTTATATACTAAACTCCTACTCTGACTCCGCGGCAATAGTGCAACGGTTACACGGCGCCTGCAGGAAGTGTTTCCGCAACCGGTGTTCGTTGCTATTCTTTATAGCAAGGCAAGCAGGCAATTTAACGCGCCTGTGAAAAACTTTTTTGCAACGTTCTGATTTTATGCCTTGCTATTTACTTATGCTAGGGGGGGATTGGTGTTTGTCTATCTACTTAAAAACTTAACTAACTTAAATCTAATCTTTGGTATATTTTATGCAACACCTTGTTCCCCTAGTTGCTACTGCCCCGGAGTCAGAGTCTGAGCGCTATGCGTCGTCGACCTGACGCACGATCGGTTTTCGCGAATACCGTCGTTTTCCGAAGAAAAGACAGTTTCGCTTTTTGACCAACCCCTAGAACCCCCGGAACAGATTTCGGTCCCGGAGGGGCAGTTTAAGTCTGTGGGTTACCCCCTGCACAACACTGGACAGCCCTCTGGGCTTTTTATAAAAAATTTCCCCCCCCTGTAATTTTACGTTTTTGAATTTTTTGTTAGTTATTTTCCGAAATTTCTATGCCAAATGGTTATCCCCGTCTTATAATTTATGGTACCAGTGCTGCGCAGTTAATTAGGGCCCACCTGCGTCCCCCGGGACCTCCGGGGGTGTCAGAACTTTTCGTTCCAAATCCGTCGAGCTCCCTCCGCCTGTCGCCGGCCTCCCTCAGGAACCAATCCGTTGGCTCCGCTACTTATTTGGTGTGCCCTGGTTCTGTTTACACCAAGGCGTGGTGGTTCGTCGCCTTGGTTGACGAGAGAATCTTTATTTTCTTTGCGGGGTACTTTTGGAACATTTGTTGACAACTTTCTTGTTCTTCTTCTATCTCCGTACCCCTTGGCCCGATTCTCTCGTGCGAGGTGTCGTTTTTGTCCTCGTGTATCCACCTACACGCCGGTGGCACCAAATCCAACACCACTGTCCAGGAACACTCACTTTCAGAGGGGATGGTTAATTTCCGTCAGGAGATCCAGGAGAGTGGACGGAAAATTCTGAATCTTCCTCCACTGACTCTAGACAGGATTAGGAACCGAACTGCACTTAAAAAAGTTTGTGTCACCGATCGCTTTTTCGCGGCGTTCGGCAATGAAGTTTAACGCGGCGGTTTTTTAACGTTTCCGGCTTAACCGCTCAGCCGATTTTCGCGATTTTTACACTGTTGCACTCGCGAGATCAGCGCGCTTATTTTGGTATGCTGAACAATAATTTTCCAGCACTTTGTCAAATGTAACGAATTTTTTGAGCGCGGAGCAAACAATTTCGCTGCGTATGCGTCAGGGCCTCGAGCGACACTGGGTTAGGTTAGGTTAGGTTAGGTTAGGTTAGGTTAGGTTGGGATTGGGATTGGGATTGGGTTAGGTTGGGTTAGGTTGGGTTAGGTTAGGTTGGGTTAGGTTAGGTTGGGATTGGGATTGGGTTAGGTTAGGTTGGGATTGGGATTGGGATTGGGTTAGGTTGGGATTGGGATTAGGTTAGGTTAGGTTAGGTTAGGTTAGGTTAGGTTAGGTTAGGTTGGGGTGCTGGGTCGGATAACCTCCTCGTGTGCCCGGGGGATGCAGTTGCCTTCGGACTTCGGTTCGGGGGTAAGGGCATCTTCTGGGACTGGTGTACCCTGGGCAACGGCAGCTGCTCTATGCTCTCGGGCATAGGGCAACTGACGGCTAATAATCCGACAGGAGTGGCTGGGAGTGTACTTGCGTGATGTGTATGGGATGAATGTTAGATCGCGTGTGAATCTTACTGTGAGACGTATGTGTGGTTGTATCATGGTGATGGATGATGTGCACTTTTATCGTGGGGATGGACGACATGTGTTTGTAGCGTGGTGATGGATGATATGTATTTGTATCGTGGTGATGGATGATGCGTAATCCCGTGCTTGACCCCGGCCAAGGGATGAATGGTTGGACGGGGGTGCCAACCGTTAGGGGTCATGGGTAGTGGAGATGGGTTTTGCTCAACCCAAATGAGCAAACATAAAAATATGGAACACAGCAGTAAGGAAATGGTCCCTGGGTGGTCCCCTCTCGGGGAATCCCACACTTCTGTTGCTCACGCTTCAGGAGTCTGCCCTTCGTACTACGGGTGGGCACTAACTGCTCCGAGGGCGAGCATTCTACTCGCTCTCGCTCTTTAGAGGAGACACAGGACGATACTTATCCAAAAGAGAGAAAGGGAAACCCGCGCCAGCGCGGAAGGGGCAGGCCACCAACTACTGGTGAGTATGTGGGGCTTGCCTGCCAAACGAGACCATGCCGCTGCGGAACGGGAAGCGCAGGAGGCTGAAGCAGACAAGGAAGTGGCGGCCCTGGCGCGTCGCATAATAAGACCGCGCGTGGCCACGATCTCAGAGTCGTCACTTCCTTTGTCGCTAGACGACAACTCAGACTCGGAATCGACTACGAGCGCTCTTAAGGAACGATTGTTCGAGCTTGGCCACAATCGCCGGAGTGGCATATCTTAAGGGAACCGGGCAATCAAAGCGTTGAAAGAGGCTTCCGCCGCGATAAGCGAGGCGACAGCGATGCTTCTTCGGAGGAATACTTCCGAAGAGACAAAGCTGCTAGAGGCAGAAAACGCGCGCCTGTCCAAAGACCTAGAACAGGTCAAAAGAGAGATCGTCGAGTTGAGACGGGAGATGGCCAGCGCAAACTCGCAGGCTATCCCTGCACCCGCGGCAGCAGTAGACTTTGAAGAGCTACTGCAGCGAGCCGTCCGCGAGGCTGTGACGCAATCGAGCGCCCGGATGGACGCTCGGTTAGAGAGCCTCGAGGCCCGTCTTCTCCGTGAGTCGCGTCCTCGCCCATCGATGTCAGCTGGTAGAAGGCGGGATGATGCGACATCACAGCAGGAGCCACAGGCTCAGCCACAACCGGCTCAACTACCACAGCCTGGACAAAGAGAAGTGACGACATTGATGCCACCGGCTAATCCAGCGCCGAGGAGAAGAGCTCTAAAGAACAGACCAAATGTCGCTGCTAAAGAGGCGGGCGACCCGGCATCGAAACGCCCTCTTACCGAAAAGAGAGCGCCTACCACTCAGGGAGATTGGACAGTGGTTGGGCCTGGAGGAAGAAAATCCAAATCCAAG